>CM029565.1:135537-1335537 GCA_017309665.1 Coelopa frigida | reverse complement strand
AAGACAAGTGTGTCTAGTCAAAGGAAATCGCATGTTTCTGTTTGGTGGAACCAGGTATGTTTGGAATAGGCTGAGTTTCTTTTATCATATAAATTATTGTGTGTAGCATATATGATATTCAAATGGGAATTTGTCTTGGGTTGGACCCAAGTTGAAGGTTACTCCCATATCTACCTTTCCATCGCCTCGACAAATTAGTCTAGCAGAATTGATAATATGGACATTTGTGAAAGTCCAATAACAAACATACGGCTTGGTCTATGTGATGATGGGAATTATCTTGGTTGTTTACTTCTTATTATAATTACTTTTCTTATCAAGTATGAATGAAATGATACACTGCTTCGAGCAAGATAAGCTGAATATAAGAAACATTGTGTTATTGAACGAACTCTTGAAACGACAAAGCCCTTATAATATGGGTCAATTTCGTTGGTCTAGATAAGCCACCTTATGCTAGTGTCGGCAATGATTCATTTGCATGAACTGAGAAATGTTGAGAGACTTTCAATTATATTTTGTTTGATTTTAATAGCATTACCAAACTGTTGTTGTTATAATTGTAGTCCGTACCCTAACGCAACGGCACTGGAGCGTATTTCGCTGATCGATAACAACGATACACATGTGCTCGACTTCGAGCCAAGCCTAAAGACTTTATCTATTTTAGCCGTTATTGAAAATCGCATTGACACAACATGGTTGCCCAAGGAACTTCGGTAAGCTCCCCTTCATTTCACGTTGAATATATGAATAATATTCTCTTCTATTCTATACATTAACAGATGGGACATACATTCGATGACGCAGCCGAACTCGATAAGCAGACCGATTAATCACGCAGGTTGATACACGCAGAGAACACAAAACAGCTTCACAAACATTCATGCATCATGTGATTCTTGGCAATATATTTATTTGAAAGCACACAAGTTCTATCAACTACTTAAAGCAAGTTAGAAGAAACATAAAGGGTTCATAAAAATGTGCAGATGTGTAAACAGAACCCTGTACGAAGCACACTTTTCGCAATTGATAAGCGCGTTTTTTACAACATTTAGAAAATACTAACTCCCTTTTCATTCATGGATTTTCCGCTAAACTTAGTTGTTGACTATATGACTTCCCATTTCTTGTATCTAGTATTATTTTAATTTCGTCCTGTTGGATTATTATTTTTAAAGGCTGTTTTTACAGGAATTTGAAAACTTAGTTCGCTTTTTGTACCTTGATAAAAATTAGTCCTACTTCCAATTACTTTTTTTTATTAATCAATAGTTGGCAATAGTGCGTTCACGTTTAGTTTTCGTTTGTGTTTATTTCGTATTTAAGTCAATTATTATTTGCAAAATGTACTGAAAAAGCTTGCAAAACCATTCTAATATCAAATGAAACACACAAGGCAATACAAATAATTAGGAAAACCTTTTTATCGAAACGAGAAGACATACGTAATGTGTTATAGGAACCAAGTGTATTACTAAACATGAACAACTGATGAAATATACTTTAGTTAACATGCAAATTTAAAGGGTTTCATTGCCGTGCATACTTATAAAAAAGAGATTTTTTTATTTTTTAAATTCATTTTTATTTTATAAACTCCACTTGAAAATGTTATTTAAGTGATTCTTTTCAATTTCATTGTGTTAAATCTAATTTTACAATTTTCTCAGACATTGGTTATTAATAATTTTGTGAATTAGGAATTGTTTCAGACGATAGACGAAAATACGTTGTGAAATTATTCAAAAACACGATTAAACAACTGCACTCTGGATGCCCGCTCAAGATCAGTACGAACAAAAGTGTTACGCATAATGCCGGTAGATAGTAAATTAACTTTGCGTTAGCCCTCCTTTCAATGCGTTTTAACTATAAGACAGTGTTTTCCGCAGATTTTTCCTTGAATTGACCGCGCAACTCCGACCAATTGGGTTCAGCGCAATCTTTCAAGAGTTTCCAATTGGGCGAAGGCACATCCGGGGAGAGCCAGTTGAAGTCGGCCACGTTGGTGAAGTTGTTTTGCGCCTTGTCCAATTTAGAGTTCAGGAAGTCGGACTCAATCTCGGGGTAATCATAACAATATGAGGCAACCTCTATTTGTTTGCAGTCTTCAATTATGGCGCGACAGGTAACGTGCAGATAGATGCGACAGGCCGTGGACGAGTGCAGCCGCATCTGCTGACAAGCCACTGCAATGGTGCAGGCGCGACAGTTCTCAGCAAACAGCGAACGAGCTATGGGACCGCACAGAAATGTGCAGTCGGAGGCGTTCGAAATTTGAACCGATCCTGGGTGGCCTTGCAGTTCGATGAAGCAGTGGCTCATGTTGGATATTGTGACGTCCTTGCCATTGACTTCTTCTCCCCGCATGACTATATGCTCATTCTTGCGTTCGGAAAGTGTCCAAATGAATGCTTTTGCTGTGCTGATGCTGGACTTCTCGGAGGAACTGTCATGCTTGTCCGCTGCAATTTTCGGGTTGATCACCGCCTTTGGTGCTACTTTGCGACCGCTGAAGCCAAATTTTTTCTTGGGTATCAGTTTGAGACGAGCTTCTTCGCAATTGCTGGTGAGGTCATTGAGAACATTTTGACAGGATTTGATTTTGTAATCCGTGAGAAAGATAGTGGATGCGGTTAAATAGCGCTGCAGTTCCTGTATTTCAACGGTGACAGTGGCAAAAAGACGAACCAACTCGGAGCTGGGGAGGTCGGTGCCCGTTCTCTTTTCCGCTGACTCAATGATATTCTGCACTCGCGCTTCTATTTCTCGGACGCGATCTGAAAACGTCTCGAAGAAGTAGTCGGCGCCTTCAATTTGCAGGTTCTCCTTGTTGCGAAGTTCCAGTTTAACATCTAAATAGTTCTGCCTGTCCTTGTTGCGCTTATTAATGCGTTCCAATATGTTGTCCTTCTTCGACGCGGCCGTCGACGAAGTTGAACAATCAACGACGTCATCTTCCAGGAGCTTGGGGATCTCTAATTCACAATTCATTTTGGGTTTTAAACTGCTTTATGTTCTTGTTGTTGTCCTTTTTGTGAAAAGAACCACTTAACGGGCTATTAATAATGATCTATTTATCCTTTTTGGGCAAGTAGATAGGAGCCGACTCTGTTGCTGCCTCCTTGAGGCGCTTCATAAAGAGCAGCTTCTTCTGTTCGTCCTCGGTGAGGTGCGTACTCGATGCGGAGGCTTTGATTCGCTCAAGTTTTTCGGTCGATGGTTCAGTGAGACGCAGCAGCCCGTAGCCGATTCCTCCTAATGAGACTAACCAGATTAGAGATTTAATATACAGATTTCTAGCCATCTAGTTCAAATTTGCTTCTAAATGCTTATAAATAAAAAGGTGCTTAGAAGTTCTAGTTGGTTTTAGTAGAACGTTTGATTGGAATAGGTTCAAATTATAAGTTTTTTTTTTGAATAAAGTCGATACTATAAATTAGTGAGTTGAAAGGAATTACTTTAGGCTGAACTTTATATTTGTGTGATTGTTTGTTTGATTATTCGGGTTTTTTTGCTTCGGCCTTCCAGATGGCTGAATCGATTTGTCGCAAGTCGCTCTTGCCAAGTATCTCGCCAACTTTGTAGTAGTAATCGAGCATATACGGGAAGTTCTCGTTGACGTACAGGCGAAAATCTGCAAACAAAACGCATATGTTAGACTCGATTGGAAAATATTTGCATTGTACTGTTATATTGTGTTGTTTATGGAATAGCACAACATTGTACAAGGTCATAAATGAATAGCTTAAGGGCGTGTGTTAGAATGTGGGCGTGAACCTGTCCACCCCGCTTACATCTGAAATGGTTGAATGCCGAAGGGATTATTATTTTTGCAATGGGAATCACAGCAAGTGCACCCTAAAACTTTTCCGACAATTTCACATTAAAATTTAAGACAATGAAAAACAAAACACAGCTCAACGATAAACGAACGAGATGAACTCAAATGACGTAAGAAAACAAAGTAGAAACTGTTTTTGCTCACTTCAATTCTATGCAGACGATCAAGACAACTGGGAAACTCTATGAACCGATCTCGGCGATGGAACCAGACTGGAAACGTCTTTGTTTATGGGCCGTGAGTCATTGTGAAATAGTTGCGGACAGACAGACGGGTTTTCAGACGGACATGTCGCCGTTTGACGTTTACTTTACAGCACTCGAGGTGCTCCACGTTGACCCCCCGGAACCCGGACGACGAGGAACAATTCGCTCTGCGCAGCTGTCAACTCTTCGCCGCATTGCAATGGAATAGAAAGTGCAATAAGGGAGGAGGAATATGGAAAAACATAATGAAATTGTGAAATATGATGTTCTGACAAATTACATATTCGTCCACTTCTGGTCACTGCTCTTACCTCGATTCGTGTTCATGCGATGGTAGACTCCGTAGGAAACTGCAAAACAAACCGCCTCGATGACAAAAAGTGTTTTTGCTGAACCTTTGACGAATTTCCAGAATCCGCTCTTTGGTGTTTTTGGCAACATCACACAACAAATATGAAAAAGACGAAGAAATGTATTTTCCAATTGGACTTTTACAAATGAATTATTAAGTAATCTGGCATTACTTAAATAAGTACACGTTCTACGGAAACGTCAAATTTCCCCAATCAGCTGACTGGCGGTGGAGACAGTGAAATTGTCAAACTGTGGGGAATTCGTCGAGTGGGGAATTGGGCAGAGTTGCATTCATTCAGGATTTTCAAATTAATAATAAAATTTAAAAAATCAAATATTTTTGTAAAAATATCATCATAATTAATAATTTTTTAAAATTTAATAATTAACTTATTTTTTTTAAATTAAATTTTAATTAATAATTAAAATTTGTAAAAATATCATCATAATTAATTGAATGATTTCCGATGATCATCACAATTAATTGAATAATTTCCGAACTTTTCGGAATTTTTTAAAATATTATAAGGTTTACTTTAACTTCGACGAAAATGCAAAGTTCAAAGTTTTAAGTTATTGAATCTCATATCAATAATCGAATAATAACATATTCAGAGGGAAATAATCGGGATCTGACGAGTGATCTCTCGACGATCACTCATGCTCTTATCAGGCTCTCACCGGCCGTGATACCGTCTCCAGCCGACGCCATTCAATGGCGGGCAAACAATCGTCATCGGCGGAGCAAACATTTGCTCAGTGATTGAACAATAATATGATGCACGAGCACCCGGAGGAGACCAGCACCACGATACAACGAAACCGCTGAACTTTATGAATGAAAGTGGCCGGAGTTGGACTGGGTGGTTGGCTGGTGGAAGGTGCATTCATTCATTCATTCAGTCAGTCGGTCGGAGTGTGATCTGCCGTAGAGGCGTAGTTTGCAGATAATAGTATTTGCAGTGCAGCGATTAGGCGGGCGGCCCGTTTGCCCGGCGGATGAATCACTCTTATCTGCTGTCGAGCGCGTCATCTGGATCGTCATGAAATCATAAATTGTTCTGGGAATGAAATTTGTTGTTATGATTCGAAATAGTATCTCGCTCATTGAGCCGCCGCACAAGCGGATGCGGACACACCAACAACAACACACATACACACACACACAAGCGCCACCGATCGGCAACCTAATAAGTCTCTAATTATTATGTCTCTACTTTGCTCCGTACACTCTGCATTTATTTCGTTCAAAACAATTCCGTTTAAAAATACCGTGTTTTTCACAATAAAAATCCGCTGACAATCCGAAATTATTTTCGCCTAAAGGTGGTGGACGGCCGGACCTTGTGGGGGTCGGGGTCGGCGTCGGCGGCGTCTAAAAGCACACTCATGAGAATTTTCCGAGAATGATGACGATTCGAAAAAGCTATGAATGAATTTTTCGTCGCTGTTCGATCGATGTTGTTGTGGTTGCTGTTGTTGTTGTTGCTCTACGATCGATCGTGCTGCTCCACGAGTGGGAATCTCCATGCTTTCGCGTAATTGTGTGAAAATATCGTTGTTGGTGTCTTCGTCTCTCGTTGTCTCGGCATGAGTCATCCGCAATCAAAACGATTCGCTGCTCTCTCCCTCGCTCGCTCTCTCGCTCTTTGCGATGCTTCTCTCACGCAATACGTCATCATTTTATCAACTATCATTGATCGCGGATTTGGCCGCGGGGAATTTTTGTTCGTGTTAGCGCCGCGTCAGAGACGAGTCAGAAATACTATGAGTAAAGTTCATTCATGAAAACCAACTAGCATGCGAAAGAGCTCTGTGTGCGGACTCGGAGGCAGAGAAAGAGAGCTGTTTGCGAGTGCCTGGGAGCACAACTCAAGGCCTCAGTAGTCGACTCCATTGGGGTCGCTTAGAAAAACCGTTGGCTACTCATGAGGCCTCTAATTTCGTGTGCTTCTAGGACTGATGCCCTCTCGCTCTCTCGCCTTCAGTGTACTATTCCCCAATGGGCCCCAAAATCCATTCGCTCTCCCATTCGGTCGCTCTCTTGCTCTGCTCGAAACGATATCGCATGCAATTCCGCCGAAGCCGAAGCAAGGTGGAATTCGCGATCGAGATCGTGTTCGATCGACGGTGGGGATCATTTGTTGGCCGTACGCGAACCCGAACGCAAGGACGTTGGACCGCGAGGTGCTGCCGTGGATTGGATCGTGCTGCGACGCGTGTGCGGAAGACCCATAAAAGCGGCGCTATTCGACCTGAAGGCGCGTATTGAACGCCGTTCGAATTAAGAATTCATTCGTGTGATCGGAGTCAACTACCAGAGTGATTGCAATTGTGTCGCATGCGATAATCCCGCGGTGACGTCGAGATCCGTGAGTGTGATTCATGCGGAGACGGAGCCGGAAGAGTGAATTGAAGTGAGTGAATTGCGTTGGCGCCCTTTCGAATTGTGGGGATTCCTGGAAATCCTAGATTTGTGAATGTGAATCACGTGATAGTTTTCCGCGTGTTTTATTCGCCGAGTGCCGGACATTGCGATCGGTGCGAGTGTCGGTGATTCGGTGAGGCGCAACCAACAACAACAACAAACACAAAAAAACCAAAAAATACCATCGCGGCGCCGTCGTCTGCAAAGTGTTTGGCGCCTGGTGCGAGTGCCGAACGCCGTGGTCTGTGGTTATTCCGGGAAATTCCAGTGTCGACTCACTGCAGCAATGACAACAACAACAACGACGACGACAAGAGTGTCTTCTACACACACACCAACGGCAGACAGTGATAAATTCGCGCGTCCAGCGAAAACAAGTCCCCTCTCGCTCACTCGCCGCGCCTCTCTCGCTCACGCATAAAAGACAAATCGCAAATAAACCGCGAAGAAGTGGATAATTTTAAAAAAATATTAATGGCATTGATTTTGAGTTTTTATGCCCTGCAACAGCAACAACAAGTGAAAATAGTGAGACAACAACAACAGAAACAACAGACACTAAAACAACAAAAACAACACCACAGCGAAGCATCATCTCCAATGCAAGAGTATGGCGCAGCAAAGGACAGCGAAGGAACGCAAGCGGAGCAACCCCAAGTGGAAGAGGCGGCGAAGGGCGCGCCCGCCAGGACCGCGAACCTCGACCCGCCCGCCAACAGCGCCGCCCCGGACCCCCGGCAGCGGCCGCGACGTCGCCCCCCGCCCCCGTCGCCGGCCGAGCTCCACCACCAGCGACGAGTCCAGCTCCAGCTCGAGCGACGACAGCAGCTCCAGCGACTACAGCAGCGACGGCACGAGCTCCTCCAGCCGCAGTTCGCGGTCCAAGCGAAAGCCGAAGCAGTCGCCGACCTCTACGACGACGGTGACGACGACGGTGACGACGGTGGCGGCGACTCCGGAACCGCCGCCGGCAAGCGAGCGCTCAATCGCCGGTGACCCGAGGGAGGAGGACGAGGCGCCGCCGTCGCCGGTGGAGGTGCCGGTGGATCCGCACGCGTGGACCGCGGAGCACATCGCCAGCTGGGTGAGGTGGATGACGCGCCAGTTCCGCATCGAGCCGGAGCCGGACGTGGCCCGCTTCCCGGCCACCGGCGCCGAGCTGTGCGCGCTGACGCGGCCCGACTTCTGGGTGTGCGCCGGGTCGCGCGAGGGCGGCATCCTCCTGGCCAAGCACTTCGCGCTGACCCTCTACAGCGCCACCGGGCGCGAGACGAGTCCGATGCTGAACGAGAACGAGCCGAGTGAGTGGGGCGGGATCCCATTGTTTCATTCGCCTTTATCTCAGCGTATATAAATCTCATCGGCATCGTCATCGCCTGCGCGTCCGATTCGAGTCCGGGCCACTTGAATGCAATCCCCTAAATAACCCCATTTCATTTCATTTCATTTGGCTCATTTCCCCCGATTATCAGTGATTTAATTCGTAATCAGGACTCCTCCGGTCAGTTCCATTGAATCGCCAACCGATTTCACACTTCATCCTCTTGTTTATACGGGGCAATAAATTCGCCTTCCCGGACTCGGGTCCGGCGGCCGGCCTTGTGGTCAATCGGTCCCGGGCATCGCTTAATCCTTTGGCTGCGGATGGCTCAATAATGGCCACATATTAAGATGCCGCCCAGGATAAGGCGCAAGGAATGGCTCCTCATTCTTCACGCCGGAGTGCGAGACGGGGCCGGGCGGGTTCGTGCGAGTGGCAGATTCTCCCATGCGATAACGTGGCGCGCTTACGTGATTTGGAAACTACAATGCGCGAATGTTTGTTTGTTTGTTTGTTTGTTTGCTTGTGCTGCATTGTGTTTGGTCCTTCTCCGGGGCGAGTCCAGGACTTCGCTGAGCCCTGTCCGGACGACTGACAACGGAGTATCCTTGACTGACACAAGTAATACCTTCCTTCCTTCCGTTGGTTTATTGATTCTTCCCCGGCTCATCGCCCCCACCCCCCTCTCGCGTCGCCGTGACAAAGGCCATGCCATCACACGCTGTGAGCCTCGCTTCCCGGGGTCGGGGTCGGAGGCTTTTCTGCGGGATTTGATCTCTCCGTTCGAAGTTCGAAATTCATTTCAATAAAATTTCACTTAACTTTCGGTCAGCGGCCTTTGTTCGGGCCACTTTCGACTCGTCACCCATCAGTCAAAGCGAGTCCGCGTCCTCGAGGTCCTTACCATAAATCGCGGCTCTAAGCCTTCTTTATAACTTTGTTAATAACCGCCCGAGTGGCTCATTGTCTATTCACTTGTTATTAACTCACCTTGCCGTAAAATTACCCTCGCTAGGGCCGATGTTGGCAGCAGTGTTGATGCTGGTGGTAACGGTGTCGATGTCGGCGGCTGTGTCGCGGTTCAAGTGATGATGTTAATAAACGATGTAAATATGATAATTTCTCACAGACGGTGGCATCTAATAATAACATCAGCGTAATCCTCTCTTGGCGAAACCATCGCCGCCTCGGGCTCACCTCGCAGCGGGTGGTGCGAACGCCAGGGGGGCGGGGGGTGACGAGGACCACCCACAAGGCTCGGCACAGGGCGGCGGAAATACGACAGGAAAATATTCATTCGTCGCATCCTTCCTGTTCTTTTGATTGGTCGCGTTGTTGCTGTGGCCAGGACGCAACGGAAACAAAGACGGAAGGAAGGAAGGTGGGAGGGAGGATGGAGGACGGAGGACGCAGAGGACAAGTGGAGGTCGAGGCGGTGTCAAGTCCTCCACGGTTTAGAGGGATAGTTCAAAAGTCCCTGAAATATTGAATGGTGCACTCAGTGCAGGATTCGAAGAGAGTTCGCTGCGCATCCTTTGGCCCCAGTCCTTTAATTGATTTGTTTTTTATGCCAAACAGGATTAGGCTGCTTAGATTACAGTTAATCGCCGTGTGCGCAGGGGGCGGGGGTGGGTGGGCCGAACCGAGTCCGGGTGCGAGGGTGAAAGTGCCGGCACGTGTCGTGTTGTTGTGCTGTGCTGCCGTCGTCCTTCCGCCACCCATGTCGGAGCCTGACTGCGTACCACCCACCGGGCAGGTGATGGGAATAACAAACACACGGGAGAAAGGACTGGCGACGAAGGACGGGAGGGCGGACGGGTTTCCTCCGAGCCACGCAGACGGCACAGCCTCAGTTGCGAACGGGAGCTCCAACGACGCGGTTTGGCGCGGATCCCAGTGAATCGAAGGAAGTCGAATAAAATTCCTCAAGAATAGAAAGAGAACAAAGATATAACTCGAGTCGCGAGACGGTTAAAAATACCGCCGATTCCCAGAATCCCAACTGTGTCCGAGTCTTGTCGATCGCGACGATTTTGTTTTGAGGCGCCCAAGTAACGAAGAAGACGAAGAAGAACCGCAGCAACAATGAGTGTCAGCGTCGACGTGGGCGTGATGTGGCGCCTCTCGGAGGACTTCAACCGGCGCTTCGGCGTCCGCATGCAGTCGTCGCACCACCACCACGCGCCCCCGCCCCACCCGCACCACTACCACGGCCACCCCCATCCCCCGCACCACCCGCACGCCGCGGTGCCCTCGGCCCGGCCCATGATCTACAATGGTTCGTTTCGCCCCTCGAACTACTCAATAAATTACAAACAAAAACCGACAAAATCGCGAAAAAATAATGTCGAAAATTCTCTCGTTCGAATTATTTTGGCCATCAAGTAATCGCCTTGTTGTTCTTGTTGTGCTGCGCGACCGATGGCTGATGTGTCATCGACGTCGGTGGTTGTGCTTGCTCTTGGCTTGACCGGAAATTCCTGGAATCGCTTTTGATTTTCGGCAGCCTCAGCCAAAAAAACATCTCATGGCCCACGCACTGTGGTCAGAAGCGGCGCCTGATGTTTCATTCAGTATTGTGTTTTTATTAATGAACTCAATTAGTTAAATGATAAATTAACATTTAATATCGCGCCTTTATCGTCATTCATTAGACGCAGTCGCCGACTCAAGTAGACCGCCGAAAGGATTTCAAGTGGCCAGGAATTCCCAAGGATCCAGGAAAATTCGAAGATCGCTCTGAAATCCTTGGATTCTTAGATTTAACACGCTTCTTCTATTCAAAACTGTTTTTTGTGTTTTTTCTTCTGCTATTTTTTAATAACAAAATTTATAATTTTGGAACAAAATCTAATATATAAAAGAATATTTATTTTTAAATTCATATTCAATTTTAATTTCTAAATTGAAATTGAGTTTTAATTTTAAATAAATATTTAACAATTATTTTTTTATTTGAATAAAAAATTTTTTATATTTAGTTTATTTTGCGCGAAATCGATCTACTAAATTTAAAATATATTTTATTTGAAAATTTCCAATTGAAATTTTAAATTCAATTTCGATTACAAAAATTATTTTAATTTTTAATAAAAATTGCATTTTTTGGTTTAAGAAATTCAGAATACCAAGTTACAAAAATTTATTTAAATAAAACTGAAGATTTGTTTTCAATTTAAAATTATTTATATCTAGTTTAATTCGGTCGAAATCGCTCTTTCGTGCTTCATCTTTGGGAAAATTATTGACTCCCGACTCATATTTTTCCTTTCCTGAGACATTCGAATGTTTCTGTTCGTCAGTGGAACTTTTTTGTTCTTTCTTTAATTTATTTGTATACTATAAAGGCCAATAGTCGTTTAACACTATATTAAATTTGTAAATCATTCAAGTCAACCTTTTGAAATTAAATTGATTCGAATAGAAATCAATAGCTTTCGGAAGTTTGGTTCATGTCCGTTAATTTTTCCGTAATATTATATTGATATTCCCGTGTAAACCAAAATGAGAATCTAATTTACATTCCACTTCAGTATAGCTAGTGTTCCTATTTTTAATCCTAGCAAATGATTTACGATTCACTATATAATTCAAATAGCAACGTCTTCCCGGGATTATTTAAAAAAGTTTCCCTTAGGTTTCTCCTAGGTCAAGAATAAATCGCTCACGCAAGTCGAACGTGATTGATTGTGTGAGTCCCCGGCATTATTACAACTTGAACTACCTAGGCTAGAGTACAAGGCAATAATTAAACTGCGGATTTATAATAATGAAGCGAATAAAGTTCTCTCACGGTGTTTTTCATCGTCTTTACGCTGAGATCTTTCTTCAAGCCAAACGTTTAAATAAACCACATCGCGACGTGATTCCCCCACAACAACAATAACAGCAACAACAACGAATTGCGCGACCACAAGATAACAACAACAACAAGAAGAAAATCTGCTCCGTCAACGACCACCAGAGAAACCGACCAAGACATTTAATTTTGTTGCTTTTGCTTTTTGCTTTCAGATCCATATCAGCTGCTGAACGCGGCCTCGCATCGATTGGTCGCCCAGGGTTCGGGCCAGATCCAATTGTGGCAGTTTCTGCTGGAGCTGCTCGCGGATTCGTCGAACGCCGGCTGCATCACGTGGGAGGGCACCAATGGGGAGTTCAAACTCACCGACCCCGACGAAGTCGCCAAGCGGTGGGGAGAGCGCAAGGCGAAGCCGAACATGAACTACGACAAGCTGAGCAGAGCCCTGAGGTGAGTGAATCTGACCTGGTGTGTATGTGTATGTGTGTGTGTGGGTTGCGCCCATCGCTTGTTTGTGCTTGTGTTGCGGCTCTTTGGTGAAGGGAGGTCATCGCGGCAGCCACGCCAAAGAAGTCGCTCCGGCGAGAGAGAGAGCGAGCGATAGATTGTGTGATTGTGTGTGCGAGCGAAAGCTCTGCGCATGAGAGAGAGAGCAGAGTGTGAAAGTTGCGTGCGAGAGGTGAGAAATCGCATGCGAGTTTTCCGTCGTGCCGAATCCATGAATGGACCCGCGGAGGCCGGTGCAGTGGAAACGTAGAGCGGCCGTCGGATGATTCAGCCGGGAGTTTTCCGTGGAATTTCACGTGCAGCCGATGCGGCCGTTGAGATATTGCGAATAAAAGTCGCGCTCCTGCCTAGGCGAGAAAAACCCACTCTTCGGCCAAGTGTGGATGATGACTGGGAGGTCCACTGATCGTTCGTGGTCCGTGTGGTGAAACGAAACCAAAACGAAACCTTGCGGCCGGCGTCGCCGCGTGACTCATCCGAAAGACGGGCTCGGGCAGCATCGGCCGCGGATCCGTCAACGAGTGCGGCTGGCTTCGACTTTCTTCGCGCTGCCCGACGGCCGCTCAGTGGGTGCGAGCGAGACGGGGCACGAGGTTTCCGTCTTCTTTCTTGTGGCCGCCGTCGGGAGTTCGCGCGAATTCCTTGACGGATTTGTGATGAATGAAATCCAGTATTTCAATGTCACCGACCTACTTTATGGGCTCGCGGTGGCTTTTCGCGGAAGCCGCCGACCCACCGATGACTTAATTACCCTCTGTCTGATAATGCGATCGCTTTCTCCTTTCTCTTCCGCTCCCTCTCCGCAGGTACTACTACGACAAGAACATCATGACGAAGGTGCACGGCAAGCGCTACGCCTACAAGTTCGACTTCCACGGGCTGATGGCCGCGTGCCAGGCGCAGGCCCAGGGCTGCGACCCCACCGCCAGCATGCTGAGTTCCTACAAGCACCACCACCACCCCCTGGGCGCCGCCACCCACCACCACCACATGCACCAGCCGCACCACCCTCACCACCCACACCATCCCCACCACCCCCACACGCACAGCCTGCAGACCGATCTCTCGCCCTCGTCCTCCTCCAGCCTGGGGTTTCCGTCGCCGTCCACGGCGTCGATGCCGTCGCCCATCGGGCTGGCGGCCTCGCCCAGCAGCAGCCTCATCAACGCCGCCAACAGCATCAACCTGTGCGCGAACCCGGCCACCTCGGCGGCCGCTGCAACGACGACGCCGAATCCCCATCTCGCCGCCGCCTCCTCGACGTCGCCGTCCACGCCGACAACCGCGGCGGCCACCCCGCCGCCCGCCTCCGCCGCCTGCCCGGCTCTCTTCACACGCCCCTCCTACTGGCCCTACTCGCAGTCCGGCTTCGAGCCGCGCCCACCGACCAACACGTTTAATTAACTGCAGCGATTTGTCGCAATTACGAGGCCGCAACAAGCCTGCTAACCTCGTCCTAACCCACGTCCCCCGCCCCCCAATCGCAGTCCCATTCACCCAGCGGACGCCTGGGGTTTTCGTACCTTTCGACGACCTTGTTATGAGTGCACTAAACGGCCATTTCCGGCTGCAGGAGGCGGCTCTTCTGGCCGCAAAGATGGCCCGTCTCGGCCGAAAATTACCGAATGTGATACGCAAAATGTGTGTGTGTGGGCGAATGAGGGGCGGGGCGGGGCGGGGCGGAAGAGTTTCGTCGTGCTTGCCGGGGATTCCTCATCGGGCGACGTGTGGACCCTTCCTAATCCCACAGCTTAGCGCACGAATATTCTACTTAATTACGATACTTGACAACATTCACAGTTCACACAAGCAATACACGATGAAATTACACTTAATTACAACTACAATAGTTTATGTTAATAGGATCTATAGCTTAAGAGATGAATTTGCAATTGTTGTACAATGTTTTAGTTTATGTTTTGTACATAATGAGAATGAAGCAGTTTCTATATGAATTTACTTGGTTAGTCCTTAGCACTTAATGTACTGCAATAGTTATGTAGTGTGTAATGAAATAGAGACTATCGAAATTATCACTTAACAGGTGGCCTGCATTTATTTCTTACCACATGGCGAAGGGTTTTAAATATTTAGTCCCTATCTACTATAATATCGACTGGTGTACTATTATATACAGTTTTATTTGGTATAGCGAAGTTTTACATCTGGCTCTAATCTATTGTTGAAGGAAAACATGAGGGTTCTCGGTGAATTTTCAAAAGCGG
This sequence comes from Coelopa frigida, assembly GCA_017309665.1. Taxonomy (NCBI): domain Eukaryota; kingdom Metazoa; phylum Arthropoda; class Insecta; order Diptera; family Coelopidae; genus Coelopa; species Coelopa frigida. The sequence goes on along the minus strand of CM029565.1, from coordinate 1,320,844 downwards.
AAGTCGTATTCTAGACCGAGTAGGTTATGGCCAGACCAATGAAGATCACGCAGTAGCACAAGAAGCTGACGCGGTCCACGGCCGTGGCCAGGAGGATCCAGTCGAACTGAATGGAGCGCGTGGTGGGGGCGGCCATGGGGCTGCTGCAGACCCGCTCCGAGTTGTCGTTGTCCGCACTGTCGTAGATGTGCTCGGACAACTCCTTGGTCCCATTGTTCAGCAGCGACTGCGGCTCCGACTCCAGCGAGAACTCCGAGAGGCAGAGGACGCGGCCCACGTGGCCGTTCAGCAGGCGCTTCAGGAAGTCGGGGACGCGGCGCTTGTGCTTGGCCGTGGCGAGGTACAGCACGATGACGGCGAGGATCGTGGAGATGCTGACCAGGAGCAAGCAGCTGCTGTAGAAGAGAACTGCGAAGAGCCAAAATTGATGTAGGGCGATGAATGATGTAGGGAGATGAAAATACGAACCGATGAGCGGCGTGTTCTCGGCGAGAATCGGCAGCAGCTGGGCGAAGTACATGAGGAAGGCGGCGATGACCACGATCACGATGCCGTTGAGGAGGATCTTCTCGCCCATCTGCGGCGGCAGCCAGAACGTGGACAGGGCCAGGAGGATGACGCAGGAGGCGGGCGTGAAGATCACCGCGGTGTACATCGAGGAGCGGCGCCTCAACTCCAAGCTGTACTCCACGTAGTTGTGGTAGTCCTTGCGCCGATAGGTCGCCTGGCTGCTGAGGACCTCCCACTCGGTCGACTGCACGATGTCCGAGCAGTCGACGGACTCCCCGAACTTGCTGATGTTCACCGTCGACCACGAGCCGATCTCGACCGTGCACCTCTGCGTGTCGAAGGGCCACATCAGCAGGTCCAGGTTGCAGTAGGCCACCAGCACGGCCGGCGGCACCCAGGTCACGCCGCCCTCGGAGTTGAACAGGACCTGCGTGTCCCCGATGGCCGTCGAGTCGCCGCCGGCGTTGTTGAACAGCGTTATGTCCGGCCGCCACACCTCCGACGGACGCATGTGGATCAGACTGATGTCGTCGTACGCGGAGGCGTTCCAGGCGCGGTTCTCGTCCATCCATTCCTGCGGACGAGGCAACAGTGATAAGCGCCGAGAACAACTCGGCTTCGAATGCGACTACAACTACTCATTCAGGGCCACTTACGGCGTTCACCCATGTGTGGAGGGTCATCTTGCCGTTGATCTCGTCCAGATCGACGTAGTTGAGCGTGACGTGCAGCGTGAGCTCGGTCGGCCTCCCGTTCAGGGTGGGGATCAGGTTCTTGTCGTAGTTGGTGAAGAGCTCCGCCCGCAGGCGGTCCATGGTGGCGATGCTGCCGGCGGCCTCGGAGTCGGTGGCTGCGCCAAAAGGAGGTGGAATTAGTGGACGAAGGACAAGGGGGGATTTCTCATGGCAACAACGAGGTTCCCAACCGCCGCTTCCCAGTGCAAACAGCAAATTTCTGACCGAGAGAGGGCTGGGATATGGAGAGATAAGAGTTTCCCACATGCCTTTATTTCAGAAAAAGCGATTCGATTGTGAGGGCGCCGTTCTTGCGGCTGCTGGCACGTCATCAACGCAGAATCGCGAGGAAACAATGGAAAGCGGCGATAAGGAACGGGGAGAAAAATGCACGAAAATACTGTGGGGACGGATATTTTCAGAAAAACCGGGTTAAGGCGTCTTGAGCTGATAGCAGCAAAGTATGTATGCCAAGAGTTATTCCACTCGAATGTGGTGGATGTGGTCTGCACATGTGTGCATCAAAGATCCCGAGTGTCGGAGATCGGAGTTTATGCTTACACGATTCAGCCGTTACAGTGGGCACCAGAAACATCCACCAAATAGCGATTCCGATTCCGATGGACGGTAGTGAACGACTCCGTTTGCCGGAAGTAAATAATTTTATCACCGATTGCATTGTTTTGTTGTTGTTCCTGGGTTCTGGGTTGTTCCTTCTTATTCTTGTACTTCTTATATTTGCGTTGTTGTGGTTTTGTAGTAAATTAATAATAATCGTATGTGTATTTCTCCGCCGCAATCTGCCGTCAATTGGAACTTGGATATAAACTGCGAGAAGAGAAGTGCACGCGTCGAGGTTCCGTCGAAAACTGAACTCGGTTTTAGTTTCCGAACGGTTTCGCAACGCAGATCTCTCTGTTCAGCGATATCCGACTCAACCGTGGACTCGCCTCCGGAATGGAATTTATGCTGATATGATGGGATGCGAGGCCTTCTAATAAAGAAACAAACAATGCGGGAGAAGTACAAATTAAGTGAAAAAATTGTGATCTGCCTCGCACTTGCAGCAGATACGAACTCAAGATGTTTTCAACTAATCCACGCTTCGGTGCCAGCAGGATGGGGAAATGGTATCCATATGATTAGTTTATAATGGGCTCATTATTTGCTCATTGCGAACTTTTTAGAGTGGAATTGAATAATAACTGGCATCAAACTATTTGTTATGATAACACGTTTAATTTTCATATTCTACGCAAATTCCGGGAACACTTCATCCACTGGATGCTGCTGACTTATCCGCTGTTTTGAACTTCTGGCGCATCCGTAATTTATTTTGAGTTTTTCGTACAAGTTCATCAATTTCTCGTTTGTCTAGGAGTAAAAATAGCTTATGTATGTTTATTAATATTTTTTAAATTAGTAGTTGTGTGGTCTATTATCGTTCTGTGTTCATTGGTTACAAAGCTCTATGTCTTTGTAACCCTTTTAATAATATTTACATCAGCATCACAAGCGAAACCAACGAAGACATCAAATTCAGAAGCATCCAGATGCGAGCCATTCCAGTCAATTTAGAATCATTTGAAGACTTTAAGATATGTAACTGGTGCCTTCAGTTTAGTAATATCGTGATTCATCACTAAAATCCCAATTCCTAAATAATATGGAAAATCGAAAAAAAGTTTCATTTAAAATTTCGATTTCTATTTAAAATTTCTAATGAGAATTTGGAATTTTGTTAAAAATTTGGATTTTTTTTTCGAAATTTGGATTTTTATTCAAAATTTGGAAATTTATTCAAAATTTGGATTTTTATTGAAAATTTCGATTTTTATTGAAAATTTGTTTTTTATTCGAAATTTGGATTTTTATTCGAAATTTGGATTTTTATTCGAAATTTGGATTTTTATTCAAAATTTCGATTTTTATTGAACATTTCGATTTTTATTGAACATTTCGATTTTTATTGAACATTTCGATTTTTATTGAACATTTCGATTTTTATTGAAAATTTCTAACTTTATCTCTAAATGTAATAGAATAAAATTTTTATTGTCACGCTTCATAGCGGTCTATGTAATCGGCCCGCGTCGTGGACGTCAATGGCAATAACGCGACGCGTCCAACGCGCTGTATGCTCCAGCATTCGCTCTTGCTCTCAGCGGCTGTCAAAATCAGCTGTTCGCACTGAGCTTAAATGTTACACCAGTTCATCTGGAATTGCAGAACACTTTTCAAATCAAATAATGATGAATATACAGACGGAGGGCGGTAACACATTCGATCCCTCGAATCCCCATGGATTGGGTAAGTGATTTTTATCCTCCCAGACGATTGACAAAAATTCCTGTTGACTTGTCACTTGCGTTGTAGGCGACCCCAACGACACCTCGCTGCGGAAGGTGGAGCGCGAGGTGCTCATTCCCAAAATAATGCGCGATCGGGCCAAGGTGACACACTGCGTCAAGGAGGTCGCGGAGTTCGAGAAGTGCTGCAAGGCCAACAGCATCCTGATGGTGCTGACCTGCCGCAACGAAAACTCGAAGCTCAAGGCGTGCCTGGGCGAGTGGTACAAGAACGAAGCCTTCAAGGAGGAGTGCAAGCAGATCTATCTGCAGGAGCGCTCCGAGTACAGGCGCACAGGGATACCAAAGAAACACCGTGTTGAGAAGATTTAACCGGGACGTGATGGGAAGTGACTGTTGGGTAAAATAGCATTTCATTTATTTTGTTGAATTTTGACTTTGAACAAAAGCAGTATAATTAAAGCGACGTATTATCGTTTCCGAGACAGTATATGATTTGAACTCATCGGGAGAATTCATCTGCGCATCTTGTGTAGGCCCCATTACTTCCAGCAGCAACACATCCTTGTCCGATGTCTCCGCTATTCGTTGTAGACCTTTAATATCCTTCGGAGAGCGCATGGCAGAGGAGTCAGGGCGGGAGATCAGAACAATGAAGCTGGCGTGGTAGAAGCGCAATCCCTTCTTGTAGATTACTGAAATTAGAGGGGTTGTATATTGAAAATGTACTTCTCAATTCTCTTTCTTACTCACGGAAATCGCCACCAAACTTTGTGCCGCTCTTCACAACCCAATTTTTCGATTTCAGGTACAAATATCCAACAAAGCATTCTACGAAATTTGTCTTAAGTTGTGTAAAACAGTCCAGCAACTGATGCCAACCCATGTGTATGCCATCCAAATCGACAATTCTCAAGACTTTCAAGTAGTGAGCGAGGAAGAACGACTCCTCCAGATCCAGGGACAGAGATTCTTCGCTAGTGGAGCGCTTTTCCACTTGTTCTTTTGGCGGTCTGACTACGTGTGGGGCGCTGCGTGACTGGCTGCCTTTTCCGAAGCAGCCGCACTCGTAAATCGTCTGCATCTCCTGTTGGTCGCAGATCTCCACAGAGATTCCTGTGAAGACCCCGGTGAAGGTTCGGTCAATGTCTGGGCAGCGGGGAAACGGCTCCACGAGTTGTTTCAAGTGGGCTCCTCTTTTCCGCTTAATTGTGGGAGTGAATTCCAACATCTTTTTTATTTTACAGTACTTTTAAATTGGGTAAATTCTCGAGATTTTGAAAGAAATGCAAATTGGAATGTTTTTGTTATAACAGCTGATCGGGTTTGAGCAGCTGATAGCAGTGTTAGATAGTGAGAAATTATTAAACCAATTATACGTTTTAAATGCATGTATTTATTTGTTATTGTAAGTGTTCACACACAAATAAATTGTACAATTCATAATAATATTATTTAAATATATATATGTAGTTCGTAATTATTAAATATCTTAACACCTATTTGTCTCGTACCCAAACCATCGCCGGTAGTTTTTGAATCTCTCCCACTTTTCAAACACTTCCTATCACTTGACCATCGATTTCGCCGTGCTTTAGCAGCGAAAAAGTCACAAGACCTGTCAGCTGAATTTTTGTGGTTCGTCGCAGTTGTGAAAAAGGAAATTTCCGAGTAAATTTTCCACGAAAACCTGCAGAAAAATCCGATAAATTCCAACAGAAAACTCTCTTTCGCTCTACTACAGTGAATAAATATAAAATAAATCAAAATGACTGACGTTAAGGATTTGATTAATATGCCAGACGAGAGCATCGGTGAGTGAGAAAAATCGAAGTTGAAAAACTGAAAACTTGGATATGCCAGGGGGAAACTAAATTCTAATCATCTCTATTTCATATATTCTAGACATGATTGCGGCTACTTCGGTGCTGCAGCAGCAGGCTGGCGACATCCGCTCCAAGACCATCAACTGGGCCTCGTACATGCAGTCGCAGATGATTTCCCAGGAAGACTACCAATGCATCAGCAGCCTTGACAAGTCGAAGGCCCAGTACTTGCAGCAGAACCCAGCTCAGGCCGTTCGCACGCTGCTCAACCTGCTGTCGCACGTCTCGAAGGACTCGACCATCCAGTACATCCTGGTCATGATCGACGACATGCTGCAGGAGGACCGCACACGCGTCGAATTCTTCCACGACTACGCCTCGAAGCGCAAGGAGAGCGTCTGGGGTCCCTTCCTGAACCTGCTGAACCGTCAGGACGGCTTCATTGTCAACATGTCCTCGCGCATCATCGCCAAGCTGGCCTGCTGGGGTCACGAGCTGATGCCCACCTCCGACCTGAACTTCTACTTGCAGTTCCTCAAGGATCAGCTGACCGTGCACGTGAGTATGCCAATTGGCCAGTTGCTCGGCCAGAGTGCGGGTCGTTAGTGGGGAATGCAACTGGGTTCGTGTGTTGTTTCAAACAATTATTTTTGAACGAATTTTGTACAATTATTTTCATTGTAAATTTTACCATCTATCGTCAATTGTGTTCTGCATGCTATTCTTGTTTTTCGTTGTTTCGCTCGTGATTGCTGTTGTTTGTTTTGATTTAAGTTTGCATGTGGTTTTAGAGTCTCCATCTATATGTATGTACTTTTGATTCTAGGTCTTGGGGTTTTCAAAAACGAATCAAACATTGAATTTCTGGTTAGAATATATTTTTGGGTTCTTATAGCATGTTTACTGAATATTTCCGGGCGAAGAAAAGGTGGTTTATTTGTTTATTACTATTATTCATTCGATTGAATTTGAACTATATTATCAGGAATGCAAAGTTCAGTTTCTGTGGATGCATTTCCCAAAGCAAATTATTATCTGCTCATCAACTTTTGCACTCATGCACATTCCTTGCATAGATCTTAGATTTATTCTCGCCGCTGCACCTTCATTCATCGATTTGATCACCTGAATTAAATTTGCTCAGATATCCTTGTTTCTGTTGGCTTCATCGCATTTGAGTGTTTGTCCCTGGTTAGTTTTATATTCGAACCATGTTGAATGTTCTTTGTTTTTGATTTGCTTCGTCCGGAATACTTAAGCTTCGATATATTGCTGCAACCAACAGTTTGACTAAACAATTGCCAATCGATCGAACAAACGAATATCTACTAACAAATGTCTCTGTGTCTTCGTGTCAATGGGAATATTTTGGGAAGCTGGGCGGGTCCCTGACGCAGGAAACTCCGTTTGCACAACACTCACTTGAACAATTCAGAAACAAAACAAACCAAAAGAATAAAACACAAACCACATCTGCACCACTAACAAATCAACCGAAGCAAGCAACCACAACCGCGTCGGCACTTGTTAATAACATCTCCTCTCTGTGGGACGAAGCATACTTTTGGCATAAGAATTGAAACAAAATGAAAACTGTTCTACTAAATACAATACACTTCCAACTCTTTTTGAACACCGAACCACGAAACAACCCCATCCACCAAAACAATCGGCCACCGAACCAGGCCAAAACGTACACCAACGACATGGCCGAGTTGTCGCGACGCGTCCAAACGATCGTCGTGCACCAGCATGGACACGGCCACGGGCTCGGCCATGGCCACGGACACGGACACAGCAACCAGTACAGTCCGAACGCCGTCATGCATCACGAGCAGCAGCATCCTGCGGTGGCCGGCGAAAGCTACCGCGAAGTATCCAGCGAGTCGGGGGCTGCTGGGGCCGAAGGCAAATTACAGATCCCGGTAGCGTGTCCTTCTTGGTTTAAGTTATCTCTCTCGCTCATTTATTAGACTTCATCCTATCGACTCATATTCCTAAGAACCGCCGCAAACAACTCGGGAGCTATCTTCCCGTTGTTTGGCTCATTCTCTCTTTCTGTGGCAAGCGTCATCTTCCATCTGGACTCCTATCCAATGGGCGCCGTTTGTGGTAGAAACCCTCCATTGTCCTCATGTCATCTCCGTGAAACTCTTTTGTGTGTATGTAGTGAAGGACCTCGTCGGAAGGCGATCTTTGTGTGTGAATAGCACCGTTTCTCAATACCGATTGCACTCTGTGGACCCCACCGACCCAAGTAGTTTTTGATTTGAAGTCCTCGATTGGAACTATAGTGATTTGGTTTCAGATCAGAACTTTGTGTTTTATCTCTGTCCGTGTAAGAGTTCGTAAATAACCTGGACGTGGTTTAAAGTCGACTAGTCTGGGGCAACCAGACGACTACCAAATAAATAAGAGAATCACCTCATCCCCCCCTCCTGTCCATCATCCATCTATCTTCTAACTCACTAATATTTCTTTCCGAATCCCCTTTTCAGCAAAGAAAAACAAAAATGATAGGTATCTGTAAACGTTAATTGTAATTTATTTAAAAGAAATGGTGTTGGTAAAATATGTGTAAATGTTAATGTTCAACTTTTTGACTTTCAGTTTCTAGACTATTTGTTATAATACTACACATGTATGTATTTTTCTTCAATGTGCTGCTCATTGTTGTTGTGTCGTTACGCCTCGTAGCAGCCACTTTAATCCTTGTCTTAATTTTTATTTATTTTGTAAACACAACTTTCGAAAGTACTTTTCAGTTGTTTGCAGAGTTTTTATTCTCGGTGTTGTACGTTTGTTGACATTCAAATTTTGTTGTCGTCTAATTCTGTAAAAACCTCTAAATTGTTCCTATATCTTCAATCTTCTCTTCTATCACACCTAACACTACTAATCTTCTAACTCATGTCACCACGTCATCCTCGATTGGCCTCATTCATTGCTCCCTTTGCTTACACTCATCTCTGTTTTCGTTGTTGTCTCTGCGGCAACTCCAGGCCAATGAGTACATCCAGTCCGTCGGACGTTGTCTCCAAATGATGCTGCGCATCGACGAGTACCGTTTCGCCTTCGTCTCCGTGGACGGCATCAGTACCTTGATCAGCATCCTCTCATCGCGTGTGAACTTCCAAGTAAGTTTCTTCTAGTCAGAGCATTGTTTTCGCATGTCAATCTTAATACGTGATCCCCAGGTTCAATACCAACTTGTCTTCTGTCTGTGGGTGCTGACCTTCAACCCTCTGCTGGCCACCAAGATGAACAAGTTCAGCGTGATCCCCATCTTGGCCGACATCCTGAACGATTGTGCCAAGGAGAAGGTTTGACACCTGGCCGAGAGTCGAAAGAACAATCATTAACACATTCAATTGCCTCTGCAGGTCACTCGCATCATCTTGGCCGTCTTCCGCAATCTCATTGAGAAGCCCGAAGACCTGCAGGTGGCCAAGGAGCACTGCATCGCCATGGTTCAGTGCAAGGTTCTGAAACAGTTGTCCATCTTGGAACAACGTCGCTTCGACGATGAGGACATCACCGCCGATGTCGAGTTCCTCACCGAGAAGCTCCAGAACTCTGTACAGGACTTGAGCTCCTTCGACGAGTACGCCACCGAGTTGCGCAGTGCTCGTCTGGAGTGGTCGCCGGTGCACAAGTCGGCCAAGTTCTGGCGCGAGAACGCCCAGCGCTTGAACGAGAAGAACTACGAGTTGCTGAGAATCTTGGTGCACCTCTTAGAGACGTCGAAGGACCCCATCATTCTGTCCGTGGCCTGCTACGACATCGGAGAGTACGTGCGCCACTACCCAAGGGGAAAGCAGTGAGTATCGCAAATGCTTTGTGCTGCGATAAACCCTTATTCGAAACCTCTAATTGAAGCGTCCTGGAACAACTGAACGGAAAGCAAATGGTCATGCAACTGCTGGGACACGACGATCCCAACGTACGTTACGAAGCCCTCTTGGCTGTGCAGAAACTGATGGTCCACAACTGGTAAGTTGCACGTGTTCTTTGACTCCTCACAGTAACCACCTCATCGTCATTACCATCAATTAGAAATGAAATTATGAGAAGATATTCATTCGAGAAACTCAAGCATGCCATGTTTCAATTCCATTTGGTCACCCGATTCACAAATTCTCAATCAATCAATTTCATTTCTCAGGGAATACCTCGGCAAGCAACTCGAAAAGGATAACGAGAACCAGAAACAGGGATCTGCACCAATCAGTGGCAAAGCCTAAGCTGCCACTCGAGCCTGAGCATTGAGTCGCCAACACAGCCGCAACAAGCAGCCATTTTCGTCGTTGTTTCTAAAATAAGCTAAGAATGTCGCTCGTTTTAAGTTCTTGTTATTCATCATATGAAGAGAAAGTAAAACAACAAATCAATTGCAATAAAATTTACACATATTATTAACTGAAACATATTCAAAAAGTTAATTCATAAGTCGAGAGTAGTTAAAGAAATATCAAATTTGTGGCTCTTTAAATTATTATGTTACCATTCCATTTGAAAAAACTGTTTTTCAGCAAAATTTTAAATACAAATTTATTTTAATATCTTATTGTTGTTATGTTCTAGTATTTTCTTCACCACACTGTTTCCAGTTGTATATAAAGTGAAATCTACAGTTTAATCAAATAATTGCAATTTCAAAAGTAACCAAGTATTGTATTGTATTTTAGTCAAGTTGTAAAAACAAAATAAACTCTATCAAATGACAATACTGCAAATGTTATTCCATCGCATTGTGTAAATGAAAAGTATTGTTTGTTTCTGAGTCAAGTAAATATATTGTTATTGTAAAACAAAAATAATTTAATTGTCATTCTTTAACAAGTGCTCGTCCCAGAGTCTAATTACTCTGTCTAAGGACCACGGATCGTAAAGTGGTCTGCGGTATTGAAACTTGTGGCATGAGGACATTCCAGTTAGCTCAAGTCCCTAATCTTTGCCTCTCCACCCCAAACCAAAGACCCCAATAAAACAGTTTGACTTCAAGTTTTTTTGTGACTTTGTATTTTGTTTTTTGAAACGTTTTGTTTGTTAAACTTTAAAGTTAATATATTAAAATTGTCCTATGTAGAAATTAAAGTTATTTAAATAAACTTTGCTCTTAAATAGTTTACAGCGTCTGACAATTGACGATCGATGATAAATAGATGGTACTTGTGGCAGGATCGCACCGCCCGTCAGGCGCTCTCTATGACACACCTTACATTAAATAATTTACTGTATATTGATAGATACTGCAAAATCAACTGTTCGATTATTATATATGGGGATCGGGTACTCAATGAGTGGATGTTTGTTGTCGGTTGTGGTTTATCATCGTAGATCAATGTAATTTACGTTGGTGTAGTTCTATTTCTTCTTATTGTTGCTGAAGTTTACTTGGTGGCCGATTTCAAGTAGGCGATCAGGTCGGCGCGCTCGTTGGGCTTCTTCAGACCGGCGAAGATCATCTTGGTGCCGGGGATGTACTTCTTGGGGTTCTCCAAGTACTCGAAGAGGGTGTCCTCGTTCCAGGTGATGCCCTTGGCCTTGTTGGCGTCTGTGTAGGCGAAGCCGGCGGCCTGGCCGGTCTTGCGGCCGATCAGACCGTGCAAGTTGGGGCCGACCTTGTGCTTGCCGCCAGCCTCCACGGTGTGGCACTGGGCGCAACGTTGGACGAAGAGTTTCTTGCCCTTTTCAACATCACCAGCTGGAACACCCATGTTTGTTGATTACTTGCGGTTTTCTCTGCGAATTGGGGAAAATTGTGGAAATTAGCACTGCTATTCAAATACATGTCGAGCGATTGAGTGCTGAAATTAGTTGCGATGTGGTGCAAAGTGTTGCTAATCAGAGCGGAGGTAAAACAAATACAGCGATAACCGCGGTTTCACCTATGGATTAATTGGAATTCGTTGCAAATTCGATAACTACAGATAACAACCATTTATCAGTTCGTTATGTGGAACTGCGGACGTCGATAAGCCACGAGCGCTCAAGAGGACAACTGCAAAGGAGGCGACATTCAAGTGACCCTGGTGAATCCCACCCCCAAATCATTCTTCCTGACCGACCTCTTCATGAGATGATTAAACCCAGCCGCCCTAGATGACGTTCATCGACCTATAAGAAAAGTTTGAAGGGAAGTCCTCACGTTACACAAGAGTGAATGAGAATAGTAAACAGCTTCTGTCTCTACGTGTCTTCCCAGCAAGCTTCCGCATGCGTCGTTACGTCACAGAGGATTCTGCGTTCGCCGCAGACTCGATTGCGATAATCAATTCCACGAGTCAGCTGCTGCTCAACGACGACAAGTTTTTCAAGAATCGGATCCACTCCCTTATCGCAACGTCACAACACATGAGCCAATTTACTGACGCTATCAGCTAGAAGAGGTTCCACAATTATGCACCTCGTTTATGTAACAACAAACACTACGGGGAAAACTTCTCAATGAATGAAGAACGAGGTGACGTAGGAATTACGATGGGGCGACATGGTTAGGGCTTCCGAACCGTGTGTCGATGGTCCGTCCGTCTCCAGGTGGGTCCATAGACCACGGTCAATGGCGACAAGCTCAGCTCGGGCTTCCGTCAACAAGAGATTTTTTTCTGTTTCAATTACATCACATGCTGCAGTCGACGACACACATTCCGGCTTGAAGCATGCGAGCTCCAAACATGGGTCGACGGACAGAGTGAGACAGAAAGATGGACGGACGGCTGGATTGTGGTCAATGCTACTGGTCGAACTTGAAACGTGGAAAGTGCAAGGAAAATGGAAAACTACTTACACGACGTCAGGTTGTAGGGGGTGAGCGAAGGGGGGGAGGGGGAAGAAAAAAACGTGTGCGTGCAAAAATGCGAACTTGAAACTGAATTTAATTGTAGCAGTAATTAAAAGGAGAGTGTTAAAGCAGTGTCGATGTTTCTATTGAAATGTATTTTATTAACTCAAGTGGAGACGGATGACGAGTCGATTTTTGTTCGGCTGATGCAATTTTGTGGTTTCGCAACGAAAACGAAGAGCTCTCTTCAAAGTCCAGAGTTCAATTCGGGGGTCTCTGAGCCAAATTGGTTGAAATCGCCTGATTAGACGATTATTTTCAGCATTTAGACTGACCCAGAAAAACAATGCATTGCAATTGTGCGACAGGGAGGGCGAGAGCCAGCGCACAGGGGGTGAGAATGAAATGGTATCGATTTTTCACTCGTGACCGCGGTTTTTCGTTTGCTTTCGGCTAACGAGAATTTCAAAAATAGGAGCAAAAACAACCTTGAGAAAGACAACCAGTGGGGCAGACAGAAACACGAAATATCCAACATCACTTGGAATTCTTCGCAATGTACAAATAATGTTTTATTTGCTTTCTCGAGATGTTTGAAATTCGGCGATTCGGATCATGTGTGCGGTTGGACGAGCGCCAAGGAGCGCATGGGTGTGCGTGTGTGTGTCCTCGGGAGAGGGTGGTGTTGGTGTAATTGGCGTCGTGTAAAAACCAACGAAATGTCATCGATGAGCTAACATCAAGAAGCAGATAGAAAAACATTCGATTTCAATCACGTGAACACGTAGAAGATTACGCAAGCAGCATGCAGAAAACAGAAAGTTTCAAATTTTCTCTAAATAAAATATTGACTTTTTTACATCTTATGTAAGATTTTTAGAAATACGGCGAAGGCGGCCCCAAGAGAATCATGAGTCAACACGTGGTCGTCTAGCGATCGTGAAATCTTTTTTTCTTTTCCATAATCAAGAGAGAGAGCGAAAGAGCAAAGCATCGCGAAATTCTGAGTAATTTATTTTTTCTCGAGTTAAACGACCGCTGCTTGTCTACGTCGACTACGAGCAGTGTTGCCATTACATACAAATAAGGGAGTGTAGCAGAAACTACTATATGTCATAATTAATTGTAAGAACAACTTACAAATATTTTATTAACCCAATATTACATCAAATAGACCTGTTATACGAATCCATCCATATCATATAAATGAAATATGTAAAATTAGAGAAGTAATTACAAACGCCTCTTTACATGAAATGTACGAAATATTTTTGAGCCGACAACCCTACACTACCAAACAACTATTCGTGGGCGCTGGCAACTCCAGCGTTCGCTTCCTCTCTTTCGCTCTTGGTCGCTGATTGTCTCAATGCCAAATTCACACACGCGCTCCAGTCGTTTCCCCCCCGCCCCCTTCGATTAACAAAGTAGTGCGAGGGAGAAAGAGAGCGAGGACAATGAGCCGTATTTAAGTGCATTCGACTTGAATGAAAATTAGCACTTTTATCGAATTTGGGCTAGTTTTCGATGCTTTATGTAACCAACGACCTCAGCCGCATCAGCTCCACCGCCGAAGCTTCGGGCCAAGGTAACTTCGATTCAACTTGGTTCTTGCTAGAACATTTCCATTATGTAATTTCTCTCTCTTTCGCCCCTGTTTCCGGACCCATTTGGAAATTTCCACACTTCACAGCGACAAAATTAAAAGTGCAATTACAAAAAACAAAAAAAAAAAACACTTCAATGAACTTTCGTAATTCCTCACTCCAATTACGAAACAGTTTCTACAACAACAACTACTAGCCAAAGATGGTCTCGATTCTCAACACTTTGCACCTGGGCAGCAGCAGCTGCTCCTCTCTGTACTTACATCGAACACGAAAGACACAATTCGACTGAAAGACGAGCACGAAATTCTGCAGAAATTTTGAAATTCGTTTGGCGGCGACAGGGTTGCCGAAGTCACTCTAGTCTTAGTGTTTTACTCCACTTTTGATCAAAATACTCCGACACTCCATTTTTTTTAAACACTTCAAATTTAGCAGCAGACTTACTTTCGTGGTCGATCTAAATGTTTATATAAAAATTTAATATATATTTTCGGTATTCAGATAACTATTGGGCTGGTTATGGGTTCGCTACGCTCAAAAGTTTCGTCGCGGCATCCCTGGGCGGCGAATTCGCAATTGGCGCGTGTGGACTTTGCGTCGAAATGGTTCGTGGTGAAGGTGTGTTCAGTGGTGGTGAACGCCGTTTTGGTGGTTTTTCTGTATTCTAAAATGCTGTAGAAATTTTATCATCTGCTAAAATTAAGTAATTAGTAAGTAGAAATTGTTATATTTATTTCAGCTCAAAATTCACAATTCCCCTTTACAACATTGTGTAGTGGTGAATTAACCAAGCAACCGAGCGATACACTGGCGCCATCTAGTTTTCGTTCAATTGGGATCAGGGGGCGGCCAAAGCACATTACAAAACATCATTGATTACGAGGTAAATATCTGCTTTATTGCAATATTTTTATTCTTGTTGTATTGGTAAAAATGAATTTAAATGAAAATAATGAATTAATCCCCCCTCTAGCCCCGCTACTTGGCGGTCTTCAGGTATGCGATGAGGTCGGCGCGCTCCTCGGGCTTCTTCAGGCCCGCGAAGACCATCTTCGTGCCCGGGATGTACTTCTTCGGGTTCTCCAGGTACTCGAACAGCGAGTCGTCGTTCCAGGTCACGCCCTTCTTCTTGTTCGCGTCCGTGTACGCGTAGCCCGCCGCCTGGCCCGACTTGCGCCCGAACATGCCGTGGAGGTTGGGGCCCACCTTGTGCTTGCCCCCGCTCTCCACCGTGTGGCACTGGGCGCGCGCTGCACGAAGATCTTCTTGCCGCGCTCCACGTCGCCCGCCGGGATCCCCATCTCGTGTCGGACTCTCAAGCGGTGAGTGAACTCCTCCTAGCAATCTGAAAATCACAAAAATATCCATTTCAATTCGAATTCCGGACATCAAGGGGGATTTATGTTTCCTCAAATCATTTTGACAAAATTCCCACCAAGGGTCGAGATAATTCCCGACATAACTCGGGCTGCGTTTCTGCATCGTAAATAGCGAAGGTCGTGCCGCGGACCGCGTGATGGGGAGGGCGATCGATCGATCTGAAGGGGAAGAAACTCCAAGATTTGTCTCCTCCGTGGCTCGCCTGCCAGCTCGGATCGATTTAATGGCGTAATTAAGAAGTGCCCCGATTAAAAATAGTCCCTGATCGCGCTCCGATCGCCTGGAGAATGAATGTCTGTCTATCGAAGCATGCTCTGTCTGTCTCTTCTGTGAAAGACCGGCGAGAGTCACGTGACATCGGTTGATGTCGGATCGTAAATCAATCGATCGATCGCTCGAAAATGGTTTCGCGAAATAGTCTCTAAATGGGAAGTTTGTGCTCTAAGAGGATGAGACCGTGGATTATGGGCTGGATTCAACTACTTGAGATCCAAACAAATCGGGGTGGGTGGATGCGAACCGTCTCCACACGCCCCCATTGGCGAATTCAGAAACGCAGAAGGTTTCGCGATGCGCAGTTTGCAAGAAATCGCTATCGACTTCGCATTCGCACGTTTCCCTCGCCAAACCCAGTCCAACAATAAAAAAATAATAATAGCTTCCACTCACCCCTAATCACGTGGTCGCTTTTGTGAAGGGGAGCTAAAGAGAGAGAAAGGGAGAGTGGGACAGAGGGGATGAGGACGGGGAGGGACCTAACGACATGCAACGACGCAGGACATACGCAGTTGCCGAAAGAAAACGGAGCGAGTGGGGAGAGAAATGCTAGGAGAAAAGGTCAGAAAAACTGTTTGGAGTACGACGAATGCGGAGGGAGGGAAGATAATAGAAATATAAATGCGCACAAATGACGAAGGAATAGAGAAGAGCGAAAGTGGGGCACAGACGCGAGAAAAAGACGGGGAGATAGGGAAGATAGAGAATGAAAGACTGCCAGAGGGGATCAGAGAGTTCTCGAATCTGAGGTTCGGAATCCACTTTCTGTACTTGAAGGATTAGTCAGATGTGTGTGGAAAGGAGAGAGGAGAGAAAGAGATAGACAATTGGTGGAAGAGGGACGGAGGAAGATGAGGAAATCTCACCGACAATTTACGTCGATCGATCTGTTCTCATCAAATATTAATGCCGTTGATTGATGTTGAAGTTCTCAAGCTGCCGACGAAATTTACAAAGGAAGTGGGAGGAGCCTCGGGAACCTTGAGAGGGTGGCAACCCTTGCGCCGCCAGAGTCGAGAGTTTACGTAACGCTAAATTAGTTTCGACGACCCCCCGACAGCTCCAACCGCACGCCCCCGTCCGCACTCGGCTCAGCGCATACAAAAGCTAATAAAGCGAAGCGAGCTTTCAGGCGCTTAAGCTAAGCTGCTTTCGATTCTTTCAGGACATTGAAATGATTCGCCGACGAAGCTCCGCGCTTTGTTGTTATTATTTGTTGTTCAGAGAGACAGCGACAGAGGCAGAGACGCAGACAGAGAGAAGCAAGCAGAAGAGAGAGAGAAAGGAGAAAAGCTTTGGATGTCGTTACTTGACCTTGGCCCACAGAAGGAGAGCATTACAACGAGAGATCAATGTAGAGAGTGGGACAAATAGAGTGATGAGAGAGGGAGACAAAGAGGGAGAGAGACAGAGTGTGTTACAGAGTGAGAGAGGGAGTGTGCGTGGGAAATCGTCTGCAGCGTCGCATTTGCAGTGAAATGTTGCATAAGCAGTAAGACTGCTGTTAGTTTTATTGTTATTGTTATTGCAGAGAAAGCTCTCACTCGCTTAGAAAGGGAGAGAGTCGAGATGTGCGAGAAGACGGAAAATTGTGTCAAAATTAATGCACCAAGAGCACGTGAAGCTGAACACATAATTGACATGGAGCTTCTCCTTAAATCTTCTACAAAATCTGTTGACAAAATCATGATTTATCTCTCTGCAAAAATCGTATACAGAATCTTAGAAGAATTTAAAAGAACGATAGAAGAACCTCTTAAATAACCGTTAGACGGTTCAGAGCCAACTTGGAATTCTTCAACGAGCCTTTTCCACACGTTAAACGGCCCATTTGAAATAAAGCTCCTTGGCATGAGACCTTTAATCCCGCATTCAAATAAACAACACGCCTTCTGCTTGAATTACGCCAACGAGCGCTCCGATTATCACCAAATACCTTCACAGAAAGAGAGAGAGAACGAGAGAGAGACAGCGCTGCCGTGCGTCACGTGCTCGCCGGAACCTGGCAGGAGAAGGTTCTTTATTGGCACCGAAAAAGGACGAAAACTACATTGGTGGAACGTCAACAGACTTCGAAGCAGACTTCGAGGAGCCCATCGTCGTGCTGTTCGAAGGTGTTGGAAGGGTTCGGGGCGAGTGGGAGCCGTTAGTGAAGCGGGGAGTCTCCGCCCGGAGGAGGGCAGGGGGCGTGAAGGACGCATTAAAACGCACGTCAAACTGCTTGTCAAGGACGAATTTGTTGCACGAAATGGAGGGAAAACGAAATAAAAATAAAGAGCGAACGAACGTGGGATGATGTCAGCTCGGGGCCCGATGGCGACCAGGATAAGAGTCAAGCAGTCTGCTAAGAACTCGCCTGACAAATGGACGAACGTCACGAGTCAACGGTAGAGGGAGAGGGGCGGGAGTTAGAGAAAGAGAGTGGAAGAATACGTGGAAGTCAAGGATTAGGAAGGGTTCAAACGGGGAGTTGGAGGGGGAAATCAGGGGACATTTAGGAACGATTCGGAGGTGACTAAAAATAACTTCAGTAGAAATGAATTAGGTATATCAAGAGGTGGAGAATAATATATTGAAATGGTGATTTAAAAGTGTGGGAACTTTTCTCGAATCCAACAAAAAAGCCTTAAAAACTGTCTCTAAACCGATATCAATGAAGATACCATTGTCAAATGGGCCATAAAAGCCTTTAGAAAATGAAACCATCATCACGCCTCGGCTCACCCAGGTTCACCTCGGCTCCACTCGAGCTCTTCAAAAGAGGTCGGTCTGGCACCATTTAAATGTCCTAAAATTGTTGTCAGCCGTTCACGCGTTATTGGGTCGACGTCTGAGCTCGTTGTTGTTGCTATTGGTGATGTCGCCATCAATGTTGTTGTCATTGTCGTTTTTGTTACTCATTTTGTTGTTGTCATCGATGTTCACGCATTGAGATCGAATTTTAACCATCGTGATAAGACGTTAACCACAGTGGTTTCTTCGCGAATGACATGAGTAGCAAACGAATGAAATGAAGCGAAACAGAATGGAATGAGAGGCCCTAGAGCGGCGAAGCAGGAGGAGAATGAGAAGAAGAAGCCACAGCAGAGAACTATACGGTTTATTTGGAAATAATTTAGCGACGCGGTCGTGACACGCTTACCAAGCGTCCGTCCACACGACGGCGAGAACGAGAACGTGAATTATGGAGTTTTGGTCATTTGTGGCCGAGCAAAACGACCAAATCGCTGAACCGATGGACGCACGACAGACAGACAGAAATAAGACAGACAGACAGATATGCGGATGGAATCGAAGAGTTTTGCAGAAGTTGTGCCAATTTTCAACCAAAAAAGAACGCTTGACTTCGGTTTCTTCGGCTCGGCCTCTCTCCATCTAATGAAATACGGCCTTCCTCCTTCACTGTCTCCTTCCTCTCCCTTTCTCCTCCTCCTCCTCCACCTCCGCCCGCATTTCCTGCACCTGTCGTCCTCGTCGCTGCCGCCGTGGGTCGTTGTTGTAATCGCTCTATTTGTGTTTGTCTTCCGCCCGCTGTCGACGCAAGCAACACTGTTGCAATATTTAATGTAGGCCCGCGATCACCAGAGCCCCGACCCCCTCCACCGCCCTCACCCGGATGCTCTCCGCGACACCGGGTCGCCGTTTGGTCTCGTTTCGTTTCCACCGCAGATGTTCGTGTGCTCCGATTCCTGCTGCCTGGGAGTTTCTTCTCCATCCAGCCTTCTTAATATGCGGCCGGGTCGCTGGCTCCATCCGCACAAGTGTTTATTGTCTCTGCCTGTGACTGGGTTTTAATTAGGAGGAGGAGTGTTGGAGGGAGAACTTCTCACACTCGATTTGGGTCTTGGGAATCGAGAACTATTGCATCGGATGAAGGTTGGGGGGAGAACAATTAATGGCAGGTGAGGGAGGGCTTTTGGGGTGAGAGAGGTGAGGTGATGGTAATGAGAAGAATAAAATAAAAAATAAATAGTAACAAAAAAACTAATTTGATACCATGTCAGGATCGAGAACATTTCTCCAGAAGAATATTTGGAATCGAAATTTCTAGGACACAACTTGAGGATTCTTGAAGATCTCTCATAAAAATTTTGTTTGATACTGAAAGAAATTCTTAAAATCTAATATTCCGATCGGCCTGATTTTGGCAGAAGCTTCTCGATCGCAACTGTCTATCATTTGTCTGTCCGTCCGTCCCATCGTTGCTGATTCCACAAAATCAGCAAATTAATTCGACCCAAAGTGCACTAAATCGAAACATTTTAATGCATTCTGAATGCGATCTCCCCGTCTCTTTCTGAATTGAGACACTGGCGGGCGCCGCAGTCATAACAAAGCAATGGCTGGTCAGGAGGTATTTTTAGACCCAGTGATTGCCGTTCTCTCTCACTCGCTCCCTCTGTATCTCTGTCTCTTTCTCACCCTCGCGCTTGGAGTTCGTCTCGAAGGAGCCGGGTTGGAGGAGGGGAAGATTACGACACCGCAACACGCCCACTCAGCCAGGGAGCGCCCCTCCTCCCTCGCCCCCACTCAACCCGCGGTGACCCCACTTCGCTTCCCCACCATTCCCCATCTCCCTCTGCCGCCCTCTGGCAACAACGACAAAAATCGGAGGGGAAAAAGTAATGCTTCCATATTTCAAATTTCAATGACTTTCCCCCCCCATCCCACTATCCTCAAACACTCCTCCGCCGAAAGAAGAAAAACCATAAAAAAGCAGATCCCGATATGTAAAATGTTGTTCTTCTTCGTGTAGGAAAATAAGTTGATGAACAGGAATTGGGTCAGAAAAAACAACAACGACGACGACGACGTTGATAATAAAGAAAGAAAGAAATCAAGAAAAAGTAGATGAAGGAAAACACATCGAATGCATGTCGGAAGAGATGAAAATGGAAAATGCAAGAGTTCATCGAAGAGGACAGACAGAGGGACATGAGGTGTGGTGTGTGGAGAGGAGAGGGGAGGGGGGCCGATTGAGATTTGTGTTGCAATTAAAACGAATTTATTTGCTGATGGGTGGCAGCTCTGACGGCTGCTCCGAAGGGTGGGGGGAGTGGCATATTAATTAGAAACATTTTCCAATGCAGCATGAGGAGGAGGCTAATTAGAAGGGCTTCTTCTTCTTCTTCTTGTTGTTGTTGGGGGAAATCAAATACAACGATAGAGAGAGAGGGGGAAGAAGGGACCGAGTGAGAATGAGAGGGGAGAGTGACAGATAGAGGGGTGAGAGTGAAAGGGAGAGATATAATGATATCAATAAGAGACCAATATTCTCCTAAATGAGCCTTGATGATTTATGGAAGCTATTTATCTGGTCCGATTTATTTGTCGGCTCAACAAACGGTTTCTCCAAAATGTTGATGAGACAGAAGATCCTCCGCAACAAGTTGGCGGGGCGGAAGGGGCGTGGGAGGGGCTGCGGAGGTGGGCGGAGCACCAGGTGTTTCAAAAACATTCGGCGCCGTGCGATTCACAGCGAAATTAGAGTTTATTTTGCGATAAATTTCAGTCTCACGTCGAGGTGTGGATGAGGAGAATGAGAGAAAGAGAATCACTACAGAGAGGGAGAAAGAGAGAGAGAGAGAGAGAGAGGGAGAAAGAGAGAAAGGGAAGTTGGTGGTTGGGTAACCTTGTGGGAGCCACCGTTTAAGTGAGATAAATTAAGCACGGAATTCAATTACCCTCGCATATTTCTGCTCCACTCTTTCGGAAATTCCTGAAAATCGTGTGCGAGTGGATTGGGGAAAACAAGAAGAAGAAGAGGAAGCTACGTCCATCGTTCTTGTGCCGAGGTTACTGACTGTCCTTCAGTTGCAGCAGCTGCTGCTGTTGGATTATTTTCTCCTGTTTTCGCTCCGTTATTGTTTTTCTCATTGTTATTGTTGCTTCTGTTACTTCTGCAATTGTCCTTGTGGTTGTTGTTGTTGTCGTCGTAACAGCATCAGCCGTTACATAAGAAAGGCTGTCTGCCTGCCTGCCTGTTGAAAGGACATCCTGCGAAATCCATGTCCTTCGCTCTCCGCCGAAAGCTTTCACTTTTGCTCGGGAATAGTTTATTTGAAGTCGGAGAGCGAAAGAGCGGGAGAGATGGAGTTAGGGTGAGCAAGAGAGAGGGGAGAAATACTAAAAAAGTTAGAAGGAGTCACTGGAGTCATCCACGGGGCCGACAGTTGAAGGGGCGACATTTGGCCGAGGGGTGGATCGAAGGCCGAACTCAAATAAATTGACAACGACGGATGAGGTGGGGGCGAGCTGAAGGGATTTTAGACAGAGGACGAAGAACATTGCACAGAGAGGAGTTCAAACGATTTTTCACAATATCCAGTGTCAGCATTTCTTTATGAATTTCGGAAGGAATCCTTTCAACGACTTTTATGCAATAAAAGGGGAAAGAGTTCTTTCTCTCCCGTTCTCAACTGAATGTCTGGGGCTTCTGGTCTTCTCTGCTTCACCTTTCGCCCAAAGAGTTATCTCTCAAGACTCCACCAACTGAACGCGGCTCCCGCAGGCCCCTAAACCGGCCGTGTTCCACCGAAAGCGCTCTCTTCGGCCTCCAGAGCGAGCGAGAGAACGTGGAGCTGATGAATGAAAGCTTGGCTGCAGAGAGCGAAACGTGGGCAGCCGACCGAACAGAGAGAGAGAATTTCCACAGCGCCGCAGAGAAAGAGAGAGAGAGGTAGCCCAAGCAGCGCTGGTGGGTCAGTGGAGAAGAGAGAGAAACAACAACAAAAAGAACACCAACAAATAACAACAACAGTGCTGCAAACTACACACGTACCTGCAGCCAGAAAAAATGACGTTGGAGGAAAATCGTCGACGTCGTTGAATCAGTTGTTGTTGTTGTTGAGAAAACTGCTTGTGGTTGTTGTGACTGTTTGTTGTTGTTGTTGTTGGGTCTGTTGCTGCTCGTGGCTGGCGCTGGTGCTGCTTGGGCTTCTGCTGTTGTCGTCGTCGACTCAGAACTCGAGATTCATTCGATCAGCTGACTCGCAGTCGTTCGGTCCTCCTCGTCGCAGTTGTTCTTGGTCTCTCTAGCTCTTGGTCTTCGTGTCTTACGCGTTCTTCGATTTTTGTCGTCCACTTGGCACCAGCAGCACGAGAAAAGGAGAAAAAGCAGAATTTTATCTGGTATCACGTGTGGAAACCCCGGACGAGAACTGACAACGGGAGATTTTGAAATCGATTTGTAAATTTTCGACACTTGATCAACGCTTCGAGACCTACTGCGATCGTCGCAAAGGCCAGCAAAGCAAGTGGGAAATCGAAGTAAATCAAAAAGCAGTCGTTGGAGAATCCAAACGGAAGCGGAAACGTAGCAACATTTGCTAAAGCAACAGCAACAGCAGCCGTTGAAGGTGAGTCCTGCGAGTGAAAAGCGAAAGGAAGTCGAGTCCGCGGAGATTCCGCAACGGAAGTGAATTGTTGAAGTGGTGTGTGTGTGCGTCTGATGTCCTTGGGCGCTCTGTGGTTTTGTGTGTGTGTGTGTGGTGCTTTCACTTTTTACGTAATCGCTGTGAACATTTTGCACTCTGCAGGGGAGGCGGACGACCTTGGGCTGCAGCCGAGCTGGGGTTCATTTTCATCTCACCGAGAATTCTCCAATGTTTTTTTTAATTTCTCACATGAAGTATTTCTGTCGGAATGCGAGTTTAAAAAATAAAAAGGGAGAAGTTGTTCAAGCCGAATTCCTTCACTCATCATTGGGCCACCAGCATTTTCTTTAGAAGCTCTCGCTTTTTATCATCCATCATCCTCCATGTCCTCCATCCTGCAGAACCCACTCGTCCTTATCCTTAATCCCGCAGACCCACGCTTCAAACTTCGTCAACTTTTCTCCTTTGTTTGGGAATTTCTCCACTCCTGTGGCATCTCTCGAAGGAAATCTCGAGCACACATCGATTCCTCGTAATAAAGCTTTAATTACTTTGCCGAAAAAGTTGCTCCGGAAGTTCCGTTTAATTTTTCCATCTATTCTTTTGCGGAGTTGTCTATTGTTGTTGCAGATGTTCTCCCTTCTTCACGTTTGTCAACGCACAACTTTTCAATTTGACAACTTTCCACGAAGGATGAAGTTGTGTGTGTCGTCGCCATCGCGCGAATTACAACACAATCCTTCATCCTCCTCACCCTCTCCATCCCTTGATGTCGTCCTCTTTGGCGCTTAACCTTTAGCCTGTGGGTCCTCGATCTTTGCTCCAGTTTCCCATTATTTTCCAATTTTCTTCTCGCATTTCCGCTGATCCCAATTTTAGCACCTTTACCCTGAGATGACCTTTTCTTTCCTTCGCCCATTCATATTTTTATCCTTCCTCAGTGTTCGCACCCATCATTTTCGTTCGATCCCTTCATTTGTCTTCGACGCCATTCAGTCCAAGCGTTTATTTATCTCTTGCCTTCCTTTTCTGAAGTCCTTTCATTTGTCCTGATCCCTTCAATTCCGCTTCCCTCAATTTTCTCTGGTTTTACTCAACTTTTTTTGTACTTTCTCCAAATTTCTCTCTTTTTCTTCCTGCAAATGTTCTCTCTATCCCTCGATTACTCGTCCTCTTTGTGCAATTTTCATGGGTTTCGGTTGAACCCAGTTTTCAATTTCCTTCATTTCTCTTCCCTCCTCCTTCTCCGCCTCCAAAGAGTAGAGTAGAGGAAAGAAAAGTAACGGCGTTGTTTATGCGCACCCCGAGCGCTGTCGCTTTCATTTCCGCTTCCTATTTATTTGCGCCGCTGGAGTTCCGCTTCCTGTTGAATCCTGCGGCCGTTACTTCGGTGATTTAAATGACCATACTTCAATCATGAAAGTGTTTGCATCCTCATTCCTTTCTCCCTCCCTTCGTCTCTCTTCAATGCGCAATTGTTGCAGAAATCGTCGCCTCGGTTTTATTGCCATTTTCAGTCCGTTGGTGTTCCGTGGTCTCCGGGCCGTGGTGTCCGCAACTCCGTGGCGCACAATAAAACCCAATAATGTGGAAAATTTGCGGTTATCTCCTGGTTGCTGGCTCTCTTCGCTCCCCGCCGTCCCCTCGGCCCCAATAATTCGCAATCATTCTCAATTATACGGCGGCCACAACGAGGACGCGCGCTCTCTGCATATGCAGGATAATGAGGTTGTGGATCCGAATGGATGGACAGAAAGACAGACAAAGACAGAGGCAGCGACAGAAAGAAAGAGAGTGGATTAAAGGACACCTCGTAAAGCCCTGAGATGGAGTGGGGGAAAGTGGCGAATTATGTCATGCAGAAAAAAGGAATGAGATAAAACACATTTCATATTTTTTTCGTCTGAAGGATGGCAGAGAAAAATGAAAAGATTTCTCTGTTGAGGGAACAACTTCTTCAACTTCTTGAAGGGGAAATATTGTAGGAATCTCTAAAAATAATTCGAAAACGTTCGACCTTCAGAAAGAGTTAAAAACCTTGGTGTAAATTTGGTTTTTTTGTTTGAAATGTTGATTGCCGAAACACGAGCGCCTGCCACGAAGAGAAAAGAAAGCGGGGTTCAAAATAAATCCCTAAATAACTAACCACAACAGCGCATTCTAGCGATAACGCTCGTTGGTCGGTCCCCGAAAGCCTCACGTTATTAAATTAATTCGAATAAATTATTTCGAAAGCCCTTTTTTGGTCGTCGTGCACACGACTAATTTCGGGTTTTCATTTTTACTCTTCAGCGTTTTTCAGTTCTGTTTGATTCGATAATTCATGTAAAATACGAAATTGTTGATGTTAGAGGAGGAGAGAAATTTATATGTGGAGCGTTCGTTCGCTGTTCTCGGTCATGCGGCGCGTTAAATGTCGTTTACACAAACAACAACAACAACTATAGTATTTTCATAATAACAACAACAACGCGTCTTCCCCCCGAAACTCGGTGGCGTCGCCCTTTGGGGGCCTCTGGGCTGGAGGAGGAGGGGAGGCAAACGTCGAACGGCGACAGACCATAAAATTCAAATAAAACTAATTAGAAGATTAGGAGAATAGAAGAGTGAGCAGAGAAGGGCAGTGAGGAGAGAGGGAGAGAGGGAGAGAGAAAAACGGAAAATAATAACGAAATGTGTTCGAAATGAGTTTTCGAGAGACGACGAAGCAAACGATCTGATTCAACGACAAGGCAGACGACTTTTCGCTCCGACCCAGAATCCGAATGGAAATGGCTCGAAAACAACAACAACGGCTACAACAATAACAAACGAGTGTAAAATTTACGACACGTCGACGAAAAAGTGGGACAAGTGCAGGCGAGACACGGACGACGTCGACGAACGCCAAACGTCAACAAATGTCGATGCCGAGAAAAATAGTATATAATTATTAATATTGGCTCCGATGTAACGATCATATGGCGACCCATGTAACGATTAACAGGCGGCCAATAAGGCGACATCTGGCGGCAGCCAGCGTGATTTATCACGGCTTTAATATTCCCACTTTCCGACGCAATTTCCACACAAGTATTGATTCCCGCGTTAATCGCCAGGACTTCTCCGAGTTCTCCGCGAGTCGCAATTTTTAATCTCTCGCCCGCTCTGGTGTTGGTTTTATTGGCCTAATATCGGTATTGTTATCGATTGACCCAGTTTTTCCTCGGAACTCCGAAAGAAAATCAAGTCAAATTTAAGTCAATTAAAAAGCTCTCCCTCTCGCTCCCTCTCTGTATCCATTTCACAATTTCATTATCTGCTTTGAAGATGAAATTTCGCTATTAAATATCAACTCTGTCGCCAGAAGCTGTCTCTGTCTGTCTATCTGTCTGTCGTCTCTGTCACTTGCCGTCAATTAAACAAAAACTTTTGATGAAATCACACAAATTGTTGTTTATAAACAATAATTGTTATTATTGTTTTTGTTTTTGGAACATGGTTTCTAATATCGTCGTTGCTATTGTTGTTCTTACTATAGACATTGTTGTTGCGAATTGTGATTGTTGTTGCCATTGTCATTGTTGTTGTTATTGCTGTTGTTGTTGTTATTGCTATTGACATCGTCGTTGTCTTAGGAATAAACGTCTGACTCCCAGCGATATTCGTTGAAATGTTCTTTTAATTGCCTTTTTTACCCCGCTGAAATCACAAATGCTAATTAACTTGACTCTGGGAAACGAAGGGCGCGGGGTCGGTGGGGATGGGCTGGAGATGGTCCGGGATGTATCGGGGTAATTAATTCATTCGAAAGTCATTAAAATCTGAATTCAAATGCGGCTTCCTATTAAATGACGATTAAGAATCAAGCGACATTTAGTGGAAAGATATGAAAATGAAGAGAAATGTTCGAACGTCAAACGTTGATTCTTTTGTTTGCAGGAATTCAATTAAAAATATCATTTAAATTGATATTATTTTCTGTTCTTGTCCTTCTTCAGACACGTTTCTCTAATTTGTTACCTCTTTTCCTATGTATACAACAATTGATTCCTTTTATAAACCGATCCTTCTTCCATTCGGTCCTTCGATACCTTTTCTCATCAATCCCGATGTGTCTTCTCCATCCCTCGCTAACCCATTTCACACGCGATGACGTCGTCTGAATTGAATTCTCAAGTGTTCGGAACTCTTCCATCCATCCGTCGATTGAATGGATGACCAGACGATCCGGCGGGCGATCGATCGTGTAGGTAAAAGAACTGGGTCCTTGAAGCCCCGGACTCTATTGACTTTAGACGAGTGCCACAGGGCAGCAACAACAACAATGACAACAACACCAACAGAAATTAAAACATCAATAAACAAACAGCCGTAGAACAACAATAGCAAAAGGCGGGAGTAGAACAACAACAACAACAACAATAATAATAATAATAACAACAAGGAGAGTGAGAGGCAGAGACACCAGAAGACAAAGACGAGAAGGTGTGATTTCTCAACGCGGCCTCTAATATTTGGCTTCGTTCGACTTTTCGTGTTTTCCAGAAAACACACAAAATTTCGACATGAAATGAAAGCCGGGAGAGATAGAAGGATGGGAGGCAGGGAGAGGTAAAACAAACAGAAAGCGGCGATAAAAACGGAACGAATGACATCACAAATAGCGAACAACCTGAATGAATAGGCCATTTGCTCCACTGTGCCGAGGGGTGGGCTCACGTTGCACTCGAGAGGAATTTACGAACGTGTTGTTAACTTTTGTATTTACTTGGCCTCTTGGCCATGGGCGCGGAAGTGAGGTGAGTTCGGGAGAAAAATCACTCACAGTTGCCCAATTTAATTGTCTCTCTCGTTTTTCGGTTCGCTCCGAGCAAATCTCGCTATTGAAACAATTAATTAGCGCAGATTTTCTTTCCCGGGAGCTTTTGTTTGGGAAAGAAATTCATTAAAACTTCACTCGAGTTGTCGCCGTCGAGTCGAGTGTGGGCGCCGACTTTTGCGCACGACTGTCGCAGAGTGCAGCGCAAAAGTTTTCTCACGCCGTGCCAGAGAAAATGGAAAATGTGTTATAGAAAATGTAGCTTTGGTATTTCCTTTATTTTTTAGTTCATAACGATTTTAGTTGTTGGCTTGTGGTTGTTGTTGTTGTGGACAGTCAGTCGTCCAATTGTCACGTATCGATTTTATGTCCGAGCACTGAAGAGTTCTTCAATTTTTAATGAATTGAGAAATTGACTTTTCTGCTTCGGCGCAATTTTTACCGGATTTCAAAACACGCGCGTTTGCATCACGGTCATGTCGTGTGCTGGTGTGAGTGATCCATCAGTGCGTGTGTGTGTGTTCGTCTCACTAAATGAACGGCAAACGTCAGGCGTCTGTCACAAAGTGTTGCCCTGCGCTTGATGCGAATGACGATTAGGGTTGACAGCTTTTGACGGGAATAGAAAGGGATAGACAGACAAAGAGGGTAGAGGATAGAAATAGGCAAAAGGTAGAACCTGTGGAGGACGAAGGGAGGCGGCATCGGGGGAAGCAGGTAAGCGGACAGTAACGTTAATTGAAGGATTACGTTAAATTGAGCGAGGGCTTCAATTAAGAAAGTGAGGCCGAGCGGACCGAGGGGCGGAACTGTGGGAGGGTGAATTTAGTTTTAGAGGACATTAAGGGCAAGTGGGAGGAACGAGGGTAGAAAGGCATTGGGTGCGGTTCAGGAGGAGGCGGAGTCGGAGGATGGAAGACAAACAGAGAACGATGTGCGGGTGAAACTATGGACTGCAGGGAGCGATGGTGAGAATTGTGGGAGGATCGTGTGAGGGGCGGGCACTTGGAAAAGGTCGAGAAAAATTAATGAATTCTGTAAGGGAAATTGTTGGCAGGGAGAACCATAAATAGCAATAGACCAAATCAAATAACCTTCTCTGAAAGATGACCAAACACGAAATATCACAGAAATGTTCAGATATGAAAAATCGCAATTTTAAACTCAAAACTCTCAGAATTTCAATTCGAGTGAGAGCCACGATGAATGCAAATTGCGCTTCAGCATAAATTTCCATACAAATCGCATCGAATTACAGAATGGATGGAAACAGAGCGAGAAAAAGAGAGAGGGAAAGGGAGAAAGATGATAGAAATAGTCAATGGTTGACAATGAAACCTCAAACTAAGCATTCGCAGAAGCCGCGAAGAGAAGGAGACGAAAAAGAAGACGAAGATCGAAATAACCATGTCAATGAAATCCGAGAGAACTGGAAAGTGGACAACAACAAAGGGGACAACAACAATGCCGTCAATAACAACATCACAAGTGGCGACGAGATTTGCAAATCGCGACTGCGAAGGGTCCACGAGGAGGAGGGGGGGGGGGGGGTGTGTGAATGAGATAGAGGAAGGAGTGAGGGGAGGGAGTCAACCATCAAGTGATATTGAAGCCTTGTTCTGGGGCGTTTGTTACAATTGTTGTTGTTGTTGTAACAATCGCTCTTGTGTCGTCGTTGTCGTTTGAGACGTGCGACCGACTTTGGTGACAATCACTGATGGACGACAGTGGGACGGACCGATGGACAGTGGGACGGACAGCAGATCTCTAACGCAGTTAGCGAGTGATTGACAAACCAATGAAGCAATGACCAACGAACGATGGGCCGACAATCGACAGACGGACGGACGGACGGACGGACAGACGGATAGAAAGACGGACGGGGCTGCATCGATGCGACAATCTAATTAAGTTGGCAGCACTTGCAGCCCGCGTCTGCGAAATGAATGCAAATGTGCGACAGAAGCCGCTGATAACGTGATGCCTTTTGTTGTTGATATTGTTCCCGTTGGCGCTGTTGTTGTGGTTGTTGTTGCAATTGTTGACGATGGCGCAAATTTGGGTCGCCGCTAGAGCAACAAAGACAAACAACTGAGGGAAACGGAAAGGAAAGGAGGGGCGTCTGTCTCAGATTGTGGTTTTCGAAAGCAATTCGAAATTCCTTTCGCGGCTGAAATAGTGCTGAAAATTTATTGCTTTGTTGCACTCACTTTTCGCTGAGTGTTGTCTGTTCACTGCGCGTAGATTTGTTTATTTAATTTTTTGTTCATCCCTCAAATTCAATTCCGCTCAAGGTCGTTCGAAATCAATCAACTCCCAATTGAAATCCATTAAACGAGTCTTTCGCGATCTCTTTGTCTTTGTCTCGGTTTCTGCTTCTGTCTCGGTCGCTCCCTCCCACTCGGATCTCTCGGGATTCGATTGCATCATCGATCAGCTGCACGCCACGTGACAGCTTTTTAATTTCCAGCTCCAATTTGTCTTCGGTCTCATTTCTCGCTGTCAACTGCGACGACGTGTTTTGTTGTTGTTGCTGCTGCTCTATTTTCCACGAACCATTGTCTCTGCTTCGTTCTTCATTTACTTTTGCTTTCGCCGTCGTTTGCGCTGAGCTCGACATGTTTCTAGCTCCAAACGAATTAACAAATGAACGCCGGAACCTTTCGGGAAATGTGTCACGTTACACAAACAGCAAGACACGAGGAATC
Organism: Coelopa frigida; assembly: GCA_017309665.1. NCBI lineage: Eukaryota > Metazoa > Arthropoda > Insecta > Diptera > Coelopidae > Coelopa > Coelopa frigida. The sequence continues at coordinate 1,290,530 of CM029565.1, read as the reverse complement.
CGTTGCCTTCGTGGACATGCACGCGACAGTTGGACGAAAATTGAATTCTGGCCGCCCCCGCGTTTCGGTTTCTCAATCTCAATCTCCGAGATGCAGGCCAATCGCATCTGGCCGCACGCCGCGTGGATTTCGGTCGTTTTCCGAGCGCCGAGACGTGGGCGAGAGGCGGCGTCTCGGGTCCAAAACGATCCCTCGTCACCGTGGTTATAGAGTGAGATCCATGAGATGACGCCCACTTGTTCTCGACTTCCGGTTGGAATCTCGTCTCAGGTTCCCCGATATGCAAAGCTGTAGAGATACCCGCATCTGTGTTAAACACACCATTCAGTAGATACATATTTATTAGAATCGAAGATAACAAATTCATGAACTAACGATCCCCGAGAATGAAGTCCAAATAACTCAGAGTCTTAATCTCGGCAGTCAAAACAAGCGCCGGAGTGGGGGGAACATTATTAATCACCACGGATATTCGTATCCAGCGACGTCGACGTCGACAAACATGTCAAACAGAACTAATCCCGACCTTTCCGACCATCCATCCGCCCATCGTCCCCGTTGCCCTCGACGCCCACGAGGGCCGTTCGTGGAAATTCATTAACACTCGCACGATACTTTTCGCTTTCACTCTCGAGGGATTCGGTTCACTCATTTGGTTACTCGCTTCGGTCGTTATTCGAGTGGTTTTTTCGATTTCCAGCTAAAGAAGTTGGGTATAATCTTCTTTACTATTGATAGTTAGTACGTATTTAATATCAGCTTGTTTATTTGTGTCTCTATCGGCATTGAATTCCACTATTCTCAATGGTAATCGGCTTACAGAATCACTCGGTGGCTCATAATCAAAGTAACCGGTTCCTCGTCCGCAACGGTTGTTGATCCAATGTCGTTGTCCAATACTCAATTTCGACAACGAAAATAAAGCCTGAAATGAAACATGAATTTGGTTCCGATGAGAGGCCGAACGGGTGTGCGAGGGAGACGGGTGCGAGTGGGTCACGAAGCCCGACGCCGCCTGCAGATATAAAGATCCATTGATTATTCGTGCGATATGACGACGGCGCATCAGATGCGTAGCAGTTGGATGAATTTTGTAATGAACACAGAACGTGCCCGAAGAATTTCGACAGAGTGGGGACGAGTAGAAGAGCGGGACAGAGGGAGATAAAGAGAGAGAGAGAGGGTGATGATGGTTCGATTGCGGTTTTCTCCCCACTTTGCTTCGATACGGAATTTACGGCAACATGGTCACGAGGCCTGTGAAGTTATTTAGCGATTACCTTCGAGGGTCTGCGTTCCGTGGTCGTTGGCACGGACCCCAGGTATTTGCCCCGAGTCAATATATATTTTGTCTTTTTCAGCAGAAAATACACATTTCACTTTTTCACGAAAAAACCCAACATATTTGCTCTTTGTCCCTTCGGCGGGGGGCAGCGGGGGCGGCCCTCGTCTTGACCCACGTCGAAAGTCGTCGATCGAACAAATCAACAAATCGCGAACGTTGTTTACTTTCGAAAATAATCTTCGAACATTTCCAAGTGCTGCTAAATTTTCGAAATGCGAGCACACACACACTGACATGTTTATCTCTGCGGAGATATTTGAAATTCCGCGGAAAAGCAAAAATACACTTACATATGTAGTATGTATATTGAATACAATCGCACGCAGACGAAGGCAATAAATTTATTTGCATCGAACAAATAAAAGATCGCATTCCATTTGTTGGTGGTTTTAGTGCTTGTTGTTTGTGGTGATAGTGGCTGTTGTAGAGGTTGTTGTAATGGTATTTGTTGCGGTAATGACCAAAATAACGGTCGACACGTCTGGGCCCGCAAACGGAACTCATCACGTGTGTCAACAACTTTGGCCACCGAGGTCCGAGGGCCAGGAAGATAAATTGCAGTCAAAGTTATTTGGGGTGGAGTTTGGACAGAGTAAGGAGGGGATCAGATGGAGGACGTGGAGTTGGGGTCAACCACATACATGTTTTCCACTCGCAGAGGACGAAGAGGTAGAGATTGCTCAATGGGTCGGAGAGATTGTTTTGGTCTTCTTTGCTTTGCTTCGTTTGTTGTTGTTGGTCGGCGGCATCCTCATCCTCGTTCTCCTCGTCGTCGCCGCCCCCCGAGGCGCCGTGTCGGAGAAAACTCTTAGAACTCTGCGAGGTCGCCGAAATTTCGGGGCAATCGACTCGACCGACCCGAGGCGGAAATGATAAATTATTGTCGCTGTCGATGGAGCGATTTGTGTAAATATGGGCGGACAGAAAGGCGGATGGACAGCCGAGCGGATGGCCAGATAAATGAGCAGTTGGATGGACCGAAGGGGCGGGAGCGGGAACATTAAGGGAAACCACCGACCTGCTGATTCTCCGATCATTAACGATCGTCTTCACGAGGAGAAGATATCGGTGGCCGCTGATCAATTAGGTGTGAAATGTTGATGATGTTCTTGTTGTTGTTGTTGTAGTGACAGTGTTGTTGTTTTTGTAGTGACAATGGCCCCTACAACAACACTCGGTAGCTGCAATCGCGTCAGGTTCCTCCGAGGGCTTCGACTATAATCATCATTATAATGATGCGTCTTCTTCTGATCGCTCTTTTTATTGTTGCTATTGACGGTTTTTGTGTTGTTGTTGTTGTAGAAATAGTCGAGAGTTTTAGTGGTTCTTGTTGTTATTTTTATAGTGTTATTTGTTGTTGTTTGATAAAGTCTAGCCAACGATGGACACATCGGGCGTGGAAGAAGCAGAAGACCAGGGGCTATTGGAATTTCTGTGGTGGGGTCATGGAACGAAGGGCAGGAGGGTGGAGAGAAGAAGAAGAAGATCGCATCGGCACCATTAGAAAGCCTGATTGTGGGTTTTGCTGGCACTTCGATGAGCCTCGGGCCATTGATGGACGCATTTGTAGTTTTTAAGCATTTAATGGCGCGATGTGAACCATGTAGAACGACGATTACGAACATGGAAAATGCGACCTGGAGGGAGTTTTATTCGTCATGAAGTTGGGGCGGAGGAATGGGAGCGGACATGTGAATAGGAAAAAAAAATGAGCACGCTAAAAGGAGGAGTTTCTGGGCAATGAACACGAGAAATTACAAATTATATGCAACATGCAATCATAGAGAGATCGTTAACAATTGCTAAAATGTTTCTAACAATGATTAAAAAATTTTGCATTCAAAGGAAGCAAATTGTAAAATTATTTTTCGTATATGGACGGATAGAATTATATATTTCATATATATTTCATACTCGTATATTACTTTTTTATATTAATTATTCTTCTCTAGTCAAATGCAAATTTTTCTTTGTTACAACAATCTCAGCGATCGCAGCGAGAAAAATAAAATTTGTGATAAAAAGTGTATATGAGTGGAGAATTATCAAAATCTACGTGTGAAAACTTTTCGAATTTTTTTTGAGTTCCAAAACTTCTGATGATGGCTTGATATCGCCGATAAATCACGAGAGAGACACAAGAGATTCTCCACGGACGGCTTTCTCGAACAACTTGGTCAACATGTCTTTGGGAACCCACGCAAACTCGGATGAAGTTGTTGTAGCAACAATCAGCTGCTTTGACTACAACAAAGACTACAGGAACAACTATAATAACAACAACAATAACAACAGAAACAACATCGATTGTCTTGTCTATGGTGACAACCTTAACCAAACATGAGTTCGCTTTGTTGTTGCTGTTGTTTCTCATATTCAACAGAACACGTTTTGTCGACAGCCTTTATTATAGTTGTATTTGTATTTATATTTGTTGTAGTTTCATACTATCTAATATTAGTCTTCTTCCTCTTCTTCTTTTTCTTGTTCATTCCCTTTCTCTTGGCCGCATCTCGACGAGATGTCGACACTTTGTTTAGATATTTTATCCAGTGTTATTTTTTTGTCTCCCTCTGATGATCTCTCTGTGGTCTCTTTATGCCGTTGTCTCTGTCTGTGTTTGTGTGAATTTGTTGTTGTTTTTGTTGTTGTTGCTGCTGGTGCAGTCGTCTATTGTTTCGTTTGAGTTATTCTTTGGAAATTTATCAACATCAACAATAAAAACAACAATAATGAAGAGTCAAACCAACAACAAAAATAATAAAAAATACAATAACAACAAAAACAATGGTTACAGTAGATATGTATATTTTTTCTTAGTTTTTTTTCAATGTTGTTGTTGTTGTTGGATCTTTGTTGCTCTTTCCTTTAGGGCAGGTCTTATTGTTGTTGTTGTTGTTGCCACGTTTGGGTTCAACGCTATTCTAGGCTAGTCAAACACTGGTTGTGGTAGTTTTTGTAGTTGTTGTTGCTGTTTTTATCTTCATCTATCTATCTATGTATCTATCTTCTCCATCTATATTCCCTCCCTCTCTTTCTGTCTGTCGTGAAGATTAAATTTATGTAAATTATTTCGTTGCCTTCTATTACAGTTATTTCAAGCTGTAGTCGTTGTCTTCAACCTCTTCTTCTTCTCCTCCTTTATTATCTGGTCTATTGTTGTATATATTACCGTTGTTGTTGTTGTTGTTGTCATTGTTGTAGCTGTATAATATAGAGATATAAACACGAAGCAAATGTTTCTCGAACATTTGCATTTCTTGCATATGCATATCAACAACAACAACAAAAACAATAATTAGACCAGTCATAACAACAAAAATTCGAACTACAACAATTAGAACAAAGAGAATAACCACAAGACACAACAACAATTAGAACAACAATAATACAAAAAGATTCGTCAGCAATTATTTCTGCTGAGATTTTCGATTTTCGTTCTGTCCAAGAAGGCATCCATCTATCTATCTATCTATCTCTTACATTCTCTCTCTCTATTTCGGGGTCTCCCCTTACATCATTTTCAAATTTAGAATTTTTGTCAATGATTTCTCTCCATCGGCGCCCCAAGCCCCGAGTGACGTCACGCCTCGCCGATCGCAGCCGATCCGAGTCGATCGTGTTCAGCATTGCGTAATTCACCATGAAGTCACTGAACACACCTCAGCCCCAGACGCCCCTCGGCCCACCCACCTCGGCTCGTTAAGCGGGAAACGAGTTTTCTTGTTGTTTTCGTTGATGTCATTGTTGTTGTTGTTGTTGCCACCACTCAACAGGTCGCCGTTGGTCGCGCGTTCAAGTTCAACGAGTTGCGTCGGGGGGCGGAGACGACGGAGGCGCGGTTTTTGTTCAGTGTACAGCGTTGTGTTGTTTCGCGAGAAGGGGAAGAAGGGCACTGCTGCCCCCCTCCCCCTCCTCGGAGCACGTGCTGACCGTCCGTCCGTCCGTTCGTCTGCCTCCTCAATTGAATGCATTCATTCAATTGTTGCATGCGACATTTTTTCCATTAAACTTTAATTTCCTTTTATTTTATTGTGTGTCATTTTCCACTGCAATTGTTGTTGTTTAGGGGTCACCTGCGTGAAATTGTTTTTTCTCTTTCGGGGGGACCCCCGACCAGCTGTCGATCGCTTTATCTTTTCACAAAATAAATGCATTTCCTCTGAAACCCATTTGTTTGCTCGATTTTATTGTGGTCGTAACCATTGTGTTGTGTTTGTTGTAATTGTCAATATTTTAGGGCAGATAAAGACCGTTATCTAGCCTGATAACTCTTGGGCAATTTTGCTCCACTTATTGATTGGGTTCGAGGTGTCTCGCCTCGTTTTGTATGTGGGTTAGATGGGGATTCAATATCGCATGCGAATCAATTGAGAAACATCAATAAGTATTATATGGGAAACTTTATGTGATTTCCATTTTGTTCCGAGGTCCTCAATTTATGTCATAATATTTTCCAGCACAAAGCAATTACATCATGCATTTTTATGTCGCATGGGAGATTATGTTCTCCTTTTACATAAGTTCTCGTCATTGTTATGAGTTAAAATTATCGCATGCTATAAATCATATCGCATCATGATCATTCTCACGCTGTTGTTGCATGATTCGATGTCAGGCGATGTACTATCTCACGACATATTTACTTCCACTGATGGAATGACCTTTCTTGCCGTGTGACATCTTTCTTTCCCTCGCGGTAAGGTGAGAAGTAGGTGACAGTTCTCTCCCTTCCACCTCCAGATTAATGGTCTCCACCCGGCCCCCCGCCTGCGCATAAATCTCCACTTCTCCACCTTCCTCGTAAATCAATTTCGGGGGATTCTCTACCGAAATCCATCTCGGCTTTCTCACAACATTTATCTCCCGTAATCATATTCCTCATTGAATCCCGCTGCACGAGACAGACAACGAGGGAGGGATGGAGAGGGGGAAATACGACGAGCTGTTCATTAATTAACAATGATTTATGCTCGAGTCGATAAATTTACAAAATTCGCCTCCTAAATTTGTTATCGATGCTCGGCGAGTACGACGCAAAGAGAACAACAACAACAACAACGGATGTATTGAGGTCAACTCAATCAGATTTTCCTCCGAGCACCACAGAGAACAACGGAAGAAAAACCGCAACATGGAGCGCTGGGGCCCAGTTGGGAGCGGCTCCCGGTGCCGCGTGCTCGCCATGTGTCGCCTCTTGTCACGGGACATGGCCGAGATCGACGAAGTTGGGCAATCGGAGGGAAACCGAGGGAGAATCCCATGTTTTGTCGAGATTCCCAGATCACTTTTTAACCAGATTCCTTTGCTTTTGTGCCATTGCAGCCTTCGTCGCCCCGTCGCCCACGCAGCCGCCAAGATAACGCAACCACTGAAGATGGGCTCCCCGGCAGTGAAGCTCCAGAAGCGCGCCTCGAAGTCCTCGAACTCGTCGCGCGGCAGCATGACCACGTCCACGGCGGAGGAGAACTTCGTCGAGTCGAAGCTGTTCAGCTGGATGCGGCTCTTCCGGTTCGCCTCGCTGCTCTGCCGGGCCGAGTAGGCGTGTCCGCCGCCCACCCTTCGCCCGGTTGTCTTCCACACCAAACTCGTCGCAAGCAAGCAACTATCAGCAGATTGAACGAGAGAATAACACTAACCGTAGAGATGACCTTTAGGTTTAGAAAAAAAAGCACGTAGAAGTCGGAAATAGACACGGATTTACCAGAGAAATCAGAAAATCACCTGCTTTAATGTTCCCCCGTAGTATGTAATCGGCCACGGAGGAGTCCTTTAGTCCTTAGTTTGGTCGCAATCCCTAACTTTAGTTCGCCCGACTCGACGTCGGGTCCATTTGTTTGAAACCATGTTTTAGCAGAAGTTCGCGCCTTGTACCTTGTTTTGTTTTAATCAACCGCAGCAGCCCGCTGTTGCTTTTACTTTTATTTCTTTACTGTTCCGTTGGACGCGTTTGCTCGCCAGGCATTGAAAGGCCCAGCAATAGCAATCAAGTAGTTGCTTTTCGGCATTGAATTTAGGAAACAATTAAATCTTTGGAAAATTACAAAAATATTGAATTTAACTGTTAGACACAGGACTCGTGTGAAAAATTGCAATTAAAATTGAAACTAAACTATTGTTAATTAGAAACTAGCGATAACAGAGGTCAAGTTAACTTACCGTTATGTCTTACTGTTCCCTTACCAGGTTTTCATTTCTTTCCGAACCTCATATTGTCGAGCAACACGACAATGGAATAGCAATAGTCTGCATTTAATTCAACCGATTTGCCAATAGTCTTATACATCAACAACAACAACAATAACTGTTCTCAGTAGTCGTTGAATTTACAAAGGATCCCGAGATGTTGAAAACTCTATAAGCTCTATATTTTCGACCCCTTGAATTAACTATAACTTTAACTTACTATCAATTAATTAGCTTTTAAATGCAATTTAGTTGTAAGTGATGGAATCATTATATTAATACATTAATGAATAAACAATAAAAACTATGGAAATGTTCACTGTTCAATGACAAGCAATAGAATGGCGTTTTATTTATATTTATTATAAATTTATTATTTATATAAAATTACGCATTAAAAAATTTTAAGGGAGTCTTCTTGAAAATGCATCCCTGCGTGAGATCAGTTGTCATAGGATTTCGCTCTCTCATTTTCCAATAAGAATCACACACACACACGTCCATCTGAGGACAGTTAGTTTTCTCGGTGTGTCTCGTTCAGGTCGGTCGTGATTTTGCGAAGTGAATTGAATTGCAATTAAATATAGAACAACACAATCCGATGTGAAGTATGTTGTAAAAGAACAACTTGTTTTAAAAATTAAGCGAGAAATTAAAGAAATGTTCGTGCTTTCTGATGAAATCAACTGTGAATGTGAATGGAAGACAAACATCCGCTTTGTAGTTGTTGTTGTGCTCGAGTAATTTTCGTGAACCGTTTTATCGGCACCGGTGCTTGTTCAATTAAGTTCAGAACCACTCAAGAATCATGATCGAACATGAATGATAAATTGAAATAAGTAATTTAGTGGTTTCGTTGGTTGTCGTTTCTTTCTTAAATTAGTGAATAAATTAGGTGTGAAGAATCACTTCACACTTTGTTTCAGAGAATTAAGTGAATAAAGTGTGAATTGATATTCAAAAAATTCAAATGCATGTGAATTGCAAATAGTAAATAAAGATTTCTGGGAAATTATACGAAATTAGTGAAAGTGATTGTTTTCTTTTTCTTGTGTCAGAGAATTAAATGAATAAAGGTGAAAAATTAAATAATCAGAAAATGAATAAAGGTGAAAAATTAAATAATCAGAAAAATAAAAAATAATGTGATGTGAAGTGAGTGTTTTGTTAAAATTTAAGCGGAAAACATTGCTGTTGAAAACGGTGCATTTTTTTGAATTCGAGACAAACTTCCTTCCGTTTTGTACTTGTTGTAATCGGTTAATTTTCATGGACCGTTTTATCGGCACCGATAATTTAATACAGTTAAGTTCAAAACCATTTAAACAGTAGAGAACAAGGAAGGTACACAAAAATGTAAACAAAACGGAAAAACAACAAAAACAACCAATGCCGCTGGAGCTGCCAACCGACTCGGGTAAGTTTCTTTTACCATTTTATCGACATAAGTAGTGTGAATCTGTGGTCGTCATGGTTTATGTCTATGCTACTATAGTTCTATGCGATGCTAGTTCTACTATGGTTTTAAAACTGTGCCGTCTTCACCTTTCCTATGTTAGTTCACAATTTTCTCACGAGGAGATTTTCACCTATTTATTTACACTATTTTGTGTTTGAGAGAGGGGCGAAGAGAGAGGTAGAGAATTGAGAATCACTTAAAAAAGAGGGAAGAGAAAAAATCACAGAATTTCCACGCTTTCTGGGCAACTGATTGATTGTCGTCGAGGACGTTGATCCTGCGCCACTGGCGTTTTTTCTTCCGGGACAGCCCGACATGCCCGGCGAACTTGTCTTCGGTCACCGGCGGACGTTTCCTGCTCGTGTTCTGGTTTGTGATTCACGCTCGTGAAATGGGAACTCATTCGAAAGTAGTTTTAAGTCGCTTCAAGGCTCATTAGGGACGCGTCTGATGGATGGATGGACGCGCAGGACGTTGCGTAGGCAGCTGGCACGCGCTTGAAACTTTCGCTCTCTTTCTCATCTGTCGCGCTCCTCACTTCGCTCCCTCCACCGTCGGAAAACCGACCGAGGTGAATTTTCGCAATTCTCCATTTCCGCTCCCTCCGGCCACGCGGGTCTCCCACCCCTGGCCCATCGACCGCATGCGCACGCGCCCATTGTCCTTTCTGCTCGGGTCCCGGGGCATGTCCTTGTAATTAACTATTGTTTCGGTCGCGCTCTTCGAAATTCGGGCATTGTTCGCAATTTGAATGTCGAAATGCAAAATGCGCGCTAATGAACAACTCAATTAAATCTGTCCCGAATCCTGCGCAGGCGCGCGTCCTTCGTGACTTTTGTGCGGCGCCGACGGTTCCCGAAGCGCGCTCGTGGTAGGCGGAGAACGAGCGCCCGTCGGTCGAGAGGGTCTCCAGAGGGCGCAACCCAAGGGCGGACGGCGTCGGGCGCCCGGTTGAATGCGAGCAAATCAAGCGGAAGCCGCACCGAGGCCTCGACTCGCATCAGACGTGCGTCCTTTTGTCTGATTGCGAGCGTTGTTTTTTGCATGAGTTGCCGAATTCGATTGCCGAGATAAGAGACCGCAACATTGCGAAATATCATCGGCAGGATCAGCAACAGCCAAGGGGAGGGGGGAATTTCAAACGAAGGGTTGCGAATCGTGGTATTTTGAAAATAAAATTTACACTCGAGATGTTTCGCGAGCGATTTCAACATGCGGCACAAATTGAAAATCAATGACTGTCAGCCGAGCTCGAAGTGAGATGCCATATTTTTGGACTACTGTCATTCGTTCTTCCGCTGCAACGACTCCTTTGTGCTCGCTGGAACCCCTTTCGCCCCTTGAGATTCGGGGCGAGCAAACACTGGACCACATGACGAAGCCGATGAAGCTCAGGAAAAAACTTGAAACCCGCATCATCGTAGAAAATTACAGACTGGAACCGCAAACCGCGCCCTCCGCGTTGGTGGGCGGCAGACGGCTTCAACCGGCAATTAACGCACATCGAAACTTGCATTTAACGGCGGCTCATGCGACGCCGGAAGCGGAAATGCTCGACGACGCAGACGACGCGTCTCGCAGTGAAGGGTTAAACAACAACGTCGACGGTTGCTTCAACAACAACAACAACAACGACCTCTCGAAACATGTAGATTTTGAAAAATCAAAAAAATTGAAACAACTTCAATTGTGTGATTTTTTTCGCGCCCAGCTTAATTTTCCATTGTGCGTCCGTCTCTTTCTCGCCCTCGGCCGCCGCCTGCGCCTGCGTAACAAAACATTTAATTGTCAGTGCAACAAATAAACAAAATAGTACTACAACAACAATGGGTCCTCCTCATTTGCATACACTTCGGGCGAGGGGCGGGCGCGCAAAGGGTTGCAGCCTGCAGCCCACCGCGGCGCCCATCAAGCACTCGAGCGCTTCAAGTGGTACTCGGAGCGTTTTGTTTCGATTGTTCCTCCTCTCTCCTCTCCATCCATTCATTCATCCATCCAACAATTCATCCATTTCGAGTCCACTCCGCCTGATGTCCGCGCGTCGTTGGTGTCCTTGGACCGCGCTCGAACTTGTCTCCGGATGGCCGCAGGGCGCAGGCGCAGCCGGTCGCAGCCTCGTCTGGCCATTGGGTGGTGGTCGGTCGCTGTGTTTGTTGGTTTATTGTCGGCTCTTGTGTTGGTCGTTGCTGTCCTTGCGCCTCCGGCAGCGATTGGGCGTAAGTCGCGGCGTTTAACCCGCATAATTGTCACAATTTTGACGGTTTTAATGTCGCGCACGTGTTCGACGAAGCCGGCGATGAAGCCGTTGAAGGGTGCCGGCTTCACCTGGCCGGAGGCTGTGTTGGAAGAGGATTTCTCTAGCCAGAGGTCAGAGCGGGTCCATGAAATTGAGTGGATTGCGAGGGCCTGAAGCGGTGTGAGGATTTGTGGTAATCGTGGATGCTTTGATGTAAATTCGAAGAAGATTAAAATTATTCGAAAGAAATAATTTAGTACAACATCGTAAATAACTTAATCTGTGTCACTATTTCCTAAATTGAAAGTTACTAAATGATGTTTATTTTATCGTCGACATCTAATTGATAATCGTTGAACAAAGCTTTTTAATGGTTCACCCGTTGTCCGACTGATGTCCCCTCATTAATTTGAACCCCATTATCGAAGGGTTTATTATTATTTTGCCTATCGTAATTTTCGATCTCGCAAACATTTTGGTTTATCTGATACACCCATTGTTCGTTGCTTCCCATCGCGAAGATGTTCACTTCAAAAGCGTCAAAATATTTCCACTCTTCAGCCCCTAAAATTATGCAATTTAAATGACGAAATAACAAAACTCGAACTCTCCAATAACAACTCCTAAAACAACTACGTTGACCCAGCAACAACAAGGAGTTCATACAAAAATAATCGAGATGCAGCGTGTTTTAATCTCGGTCCCAAAATCAAAAAAAGGAACTGAAAATAAATAAATAACAACAACAACAAAAATCGAGCAAAAAAAGGCCTCGATGTTGTGATTGCGACTGATGCATAAAAGAGGTCAAAATGTTTCAATTCAACGGGGATTTAAACGCGATGAGCAGCATCACCACCCATCAGCTACAACAGCAACTACAACATCATCTACCACAACAACAAGAGCCGCATTGACAACGAAAACTACAATGACAACAACAACAACAACATTCCACGCCACGCCACTCGACGCGGAAGCTGAGTGAGCAGGCTGCAGGCTGCCATCAATGTCAAAGTGCGCCCTCCCCTGATTTCTGTCTGTCTCGCTCTCTCCCTGTCCGTCCCTTGTCCGTTCGACTCTCCGTCTGTCTGTCTGTTCGTCCATCAGTCAGTCGGTCTGGCAGGGAACGCATGTTTGTTGTTGCTGTCGGTGGTAATTTTTAAATGTTCAAATGTCACAAAATATGAGCCGTCAACCCATCCGCAGACCCAACTGGTTCGCAATTTGAATAACATTCATTCCCGATGTTCATCATGTTATTCTTGTTTTTGTTGGTGGGACTCTTGATGATGACGACGATGAGCTTTAGCCTGAGTGATGAGGACTCGCGGATGTTGTTATCTCCATCGAGTAAATGTCGGTGGCAGCTGTTTCCCAGCTTTTCGCAACAGACTACAAATAAAACAAATTGGCAAAAAATGCGCAAAGCATACAGAAAAAATGTGTCCAATGATTTTGGGGCGTATTTATTTCGCTGATCCCGCAAAATGATTCCCCACGATACGGCGGCTGACACTAAGCTCGCGTTTGCATTTAAATTAAAAGTGTTACGCATGGTTTATGTGTCAACTGTGAGCCGGCTTTGCGGGGATTATCGTCTGGGGGGCCGAGGAGGAGTCCTCGCCGCCGCGAGAGGACGCAAGGGTTGTTGGCTGTCACGAAATGAGACAGAGCACTTTGCATGACGGCTCTTTGGGCAACTAATGCCTTTTGTTGATTCATGAACCGACGACAATGCGATCGTTGTGTTCTTCAAAAGGCTCTCCGGAGTCGCGTGCGGCTTCCGTTACCGTTGTCTTGTCTTCCATTCCAACTGCAGTTATCCGATCGGTGATAACGCGCGTGCGATGGAGACGGACACACATGGCCATTCCCTCCCATGGGATCTGAGATCTGAGGTCTTCCTCGGCCGTTGTGAGAATATGGGTCACCCATATTTCCACGGTCGTCCCTCGTGCACGATCGCGCGCTAAAATATTTATTAAATCAATTAAAATATAGTCGAGCACCGCGGCAACAATTTAAACACCACTTAGCGAGGAGAGATTCCGTTTTCCACCGCATCGAGCCACAATTGCAATCTGCAACCGATTTGGATCTAATTGTTCGTGTTCCTCGCTCGCACAGCGATCTTGTTGCTGATGATGCTGTTAGGAATCAATATGTGAACGTGGAGAAAATGCGCGCTCGCTCGTAAAATTACAGACGACGATCGTGCGGAAAGCAAAAAGCAGAGCCATCTGAAGAAAAGTGCCGGGAGGAGGAGAGAGAAGTGTGGACAAAGAACCAGGGGGAGGAGAGAGAATCGGGGAGAATCTTCACAGAAGGAGAGTGACGAGGTCGAGGGGCTACGGATCGAAAGAAGCGCACGAGGAAGAAGTGTTACAGCATTCGTGGACACGTAATATGATCGATAATGCCCGTGACTGCCGCCGGCAGATTCTGAACTGGTTGCGACGATTGCTCAGCCGCGAGCCGGAGTCGTCGGCCATCATTACCACAGCGTCTTGTGCTGGTAATCAGATCAACACTTGTGGCTGAGCCGGCATTAGAAATTTTAATGAGTCGTTTAAACATGTTTACAAGACGCTGTCTATTTGTCCTCGTGTTGACAAGCTCATCGCTTGTGGGCAGGAGTGGACCAATGTGGATGGAGTCAATTACGAACTCGCTGCCGGGGAATCGTGCTCCCGCTGAAAATCGGCCAGCGGAAACTCCCCCGGGTGCCAGGGGCAAGGTTTACCTCTTAATCAATTCCAAACCCGTCCTCCCCCAAGTCCACGATCAGGATCAAGAACAGATGACACGTGTCCCAGGCCACATGACACTGTGTAGCGGCCTCTTAAACTCGCATTTAAATTAGGTAATTTATGCGTCTTATTCCACGATTAATTCCCTCCACCCTTTCCCAGCCTCCGTCATCACCAGTTGGACCTTTTATATTCGCTCTAAATCCTGCGGAGCCCCTGCGGCGCAATTAAAAACGATTTGACATGTTTTCATCTGGGTTTAGTTTTTGCGCTCTCCACAAGGTCTTTATTGGCCACATAAGCTGCGTCTGGCGTGATTATCCTCGCAGCAGGCGATGCTCTATCAAGTGTCATCGCTGCTGTCAGCCTCATTTGCCAGTCATCCTCACTCGAGTCTCAGTCCCTCGACGACGCAACCATCATCATCGCTTCCAGGTGCTGCTTTTTGCTCTCTCGCTGAAGGAAAGCGTCCCATCGGATAGTTTTTGCTTTAATCCTCGGTGTTTTGCAACATCGTCTCCTGCTGTGCGCCGTGTTGTTGTTGGACCGACTGCGACGCGAAAAGCGAACAATTAATCAGCATTTATCAATCGATCGAGAGTGGATCGATCGGGGAGTGGAAGTTCTCCGTGCACGGCACTTTCGTGGAACTCGCCCTGAGAACGCTACCCACCCATAAACGACTGCTGGGTCTTGCTTCACTCCGTCAGAGCGCCGTTCCAACGGTTTTGCTTGTACTTCGACTTGTAAACTCACAGTGCGTGGCGGAGACAACGCAACGACTTGTCGCATGTCGCCAACACGTTGTCAGCTGCCAGCCGGCAGTGGTTCGACGAGACTCCGTCGCCGGGCACAAGGTGTAGCCGCCGCGTCCCTCGAGGTCCATTGTCCGCGACCGTAATCAAATCGCCGCGAATCTCTGGTCCATGAAATGCTGTCGTGTTCTCTTTGAAATCCAATACGCGGAAGAGCCACGACGAGGGGCAAAAAACAAACCTGAAACCGCAATGCATCGAAATCCAATGAAAACGCTTTTAATTAAAAACATTGCCATAGCTCAGAGTGGATCCGAACAGCTTTTTCAGAGAAAATCGGGTTCTTCTCCTCGAGGAGAATTCAGTTCCATCGCCGGCCGTGTCGCGTGTCCAACCCCCACTTTTTATGACAGCTGTCCGCCACTTTTGCCGCCACTTTTGCCCTACACTTTCGTCCACTCGTCCGCCGTCCATTAGCTGCCTCTGTCGATTACATGTTTCCACCGCAGTTAATCACAGCGTAACTAGCTGCCTGCCGCGTCCTCCGCCGTCGTCCTTCGGTCGCCAGCAGCAGCAGCAGCAGGACATTGCATAAAAAACCGTCCGCAGTGACCTCTTGAGAACTCCTGTTGACCTCCTACGAGCGCCCCCTTTGTTTTCACGCATTTGCGGAGGCCTCCGATTTTTTTCCGGCCCTTCCATCGGCTCATCCATAGCTGGCAGTTGTTGTTGTCGTTCATGTTGTGTTGTTCGGTGAGTGGCCGGGGTTGTCGTCGCAGCCGGCATCGAAATTGGCTCCTGAGTAATGACGATTTGATGGCGTTCTTCGTCTCGTTTCGCCGATTATTCCTGATTCACAATTCACAGTTTTTTCGGGGATTTTTTTGTCTATTACAGCGGACAATTTCTGCTTGACGGATTCCAGTACAGTTGGTCCTGGCGAGGGGAGGGTGTGAAATCGGCACAAATCAGTTTTTGAAATGCAAGAATCATGACGAGAGAGAAATGTGTTTTCGAATGCCTCTGAGATTTTCTATGAATCTAACTAAAATTGCTGGTATTAAAGAGAGCGAAATTAGAACTCATCCTAGCCACGGGAAGAGGCCATAAATCTATCAACGCCTTGACACATGTCATTGCGGGATCGAATCGACCTCAAAAGCAGATTCGCACACTTGAACCCTTTCCTTCACTCAATCTCCGCCCCTGTCCCCTGGGCAATAAATCTCGACTGGGAATCGATGATTTTTCCATCAAAATTTGTCAGCCGAAAAGGAGAATAGATTTTCAGGTAAAACCCAGCACATTTGCCACAATTTCCCATTGATTTTCGATTGTTTTCTTTGTCGTTTTTTCCACTCAATCGGACACGCACAATGGAAACCGCGACACACGCAGTCCCACTGACTCGATGTCTGCTAATCCTTTTATTTATGCGAGTGCCGAGAAAAACTGCCAAACTTGTGGATCGCCGGCAACGCCCCGATTGACGCGAACCAAACTCGATTATCGTGCGACAGTTGCACAAGGGCTCAGGATCGACCGGGGCTAGGGCTCAGGCGACGGGAACGACAGCCGCTGCGGGCAGCTGTCTCGCGTCCTGCCCTGCCTCGAACTGACCGCCCGCCAGTGACTGCGACGGCGTGTGCCCGGCGCAGCAAAGGGGTCAGCGGAATTGGAAATTGAAAAATTTCCGAAATGCGATTAACGCCGGCCGCCGCTGGACACGGCGCGCCAGGACACTGGGGTCAGTATACAAATTCACGCCTCACTACACAAAAGGATACTAAATTATCGCATTTGCCGCGTGCGAGAGGGCGACAGCGGCGCGAAAGAAAGGGATGCTAATTGCAGTGATCGAAAATTATGAAAAGTTGATTTCGATTCTCTCTCGCCCGCCGTCCGCATGCGCAGCGCTCACGCAACTCACTCTCAAATGGACACATAGACATCGGGACAAACAGTCGTAATGTCCGGCTTTGTTTGCTTTATTTCCGATTACACGCAATTTTGATTGTGCGTCATAACCGTGAGCCATTGTTCGCGGTGTTTGTTCGGGACTCGGCCGCAGGACAGGGGAACGTGCGCCCTAAAATCGGGCGGGGTGGGGGAGAGGAAGTGATTGGCTTAATAAGACATCATAATTGGATGTGGCACTGAAACAATCGGTCCCTGGAACGGCAACGGAAGTTATTTTCCAATGAATAGTTTGGTTCGGGAGTTCGAGCTCGGAGGAGGAGGTTGGGTTCTGTGGTGAAACCCACCGGGACGATTCAATCAATGGTCTTCTGCGATGGAAACTGAAAGCCTTGCGGCTTGAATGCAATTCTCCAATTCCTGGCAACCCTCTGAAAGGAGTCGTGCTGCATTTCGAGTGCATCTGCTCCACACGCGTACGCCATTTGCATCCGTAATGCCATTAGAGCCCTTTCCACGGCGAGAACTCCGTCCTCACCGGCTCCAACTCCGACCCCAATACCGCTTCCAGACCCCATTCGAGTCCACACGAGCCGCTTCGAACCCCTTTCGCACCCTGGCCCTTGAGCTCCACACTCGTGCGCCCTAATCCGCAGCACTTCAGACGCCGCCTACCTCCCACTTGGCGACACTTGAAATTCACCTGGGCTCGGGCTCCCCCCGGGTCCTCGCGCCAGACGGGATCCGACACCGCGTGTACAGTTGCAATCATCAGCAGCAGCATCAGCATCAGCATCAGCAGCGCTCTCTAATGTGCATCTGCTGACGCTCTGCGGAGAGGGCGAGGTGTGGGATCGCGAAAGGAAAATTACTTTTGTGTCGCGTTCGCAAAGAATTGTAATTACGATAAAAGCTGAACACGTCAGAGTCAGACGCAAAAAATGTAAACAATTAAAATGTGAGGAGGAAAAATAAAATACACACACACAGACACATCTACAAGTGAGAGCAGGACAATGCGGACGCGGGAGACAAGGATGCAATTTGCCGGAAAACGAGGGAAAATAAGCAGCAAAACAATCATCATGAATCGCCGAGTAATTTTAATGCCGCACCGCAAAAACTAAAGGAGGCGAGGCTGGGGTCGGCGACGTAGAAGCGGTGGAAAATCATATTTTAAAAGAGTGCTCTCGAATGGCTTTAAATAGCTGGACACGGGGAAAATCTTCAATCAACCAAAAGTCTTTGCCTTCAGCCATTCAACAGTCACATCCTCCCCTCCTCCGAACGTCTGCCGAATTCAGCATCCGTCCCGATGCGTTTTGAAGTTTCTGCACAGAGAGCAACCTCAAGTTCGGGTTAATTAAATGTGGATGAGGCTTGGCTCAGAGCCAAAAGAAAGCAAAAACGAGCGAAAGTAAAAATCGTGCAGTGGCAACGGTTGGAACCTGGAACGTGGCGTCGACGACACCGGCGAGGATTGAGGTAGGCTTCCATTGAGGTAGGAAGTGCATTTCCCTCGCTCCCCCACCCCCTTGCGACAGAGGTTAGGAAGCAAAAATGTTCGACTGCAGGCACGGCTCTGAGCCGGAGATCTGCATGGAGTTCTCGGAGCCGGGTTGAAAACTTTAACCCAAGTTCGGTGTTAATTAGTCCTGCCGACAACCTGGCGACGGAAAAGGAAATGCGGAAATGCACCGTGTGGAAATGTGGCGCGCATTTCATTTTCATTTCATTTGCGATGCAGGATTCCTTCGGCGGGAGAACTCTCGCAGGTCGCAGGCTACGGAGAAAGTTGACTTTTAATTAGGCTGCGCGCGGATGACAGTTGTAATTAGCAAGAGGAAGGAGTGAGAATCACAAAACTAATTGCTAGCTGGAGGACGATTCTGGCGACTCTTGGAGAGCAAACAAGGACGGCGTGAAAAGTGAAATGTATCCTTTTCACGCGATTTTCACGCTAAATTTCTCGCGAACTTTGGCCGAGAAGAAACTGAAGAAAATCCGAGGAGTTCTGCAACAAATGGCGAAAGTAGGGCGACGTCCTCTGCCCCCGACCGCCCTCGCATGCAACGCCGTCGTCGTCTTGGTTCGCATCCATCTGCGGCGTCGTCATCGTCGCGGCTTCCGGTGGCAAAGTTTCTCAAGTGTAGGATATGTTTCGAATCTTTCGGAGCAGAAAGGAGCACGCCTCAAATGTCAAAGTGCACACTGGTGGCGACCGCTCCAGGACATTCCCTTGTGCTGGGATCGGGACGCACGGTCTTAAATTTTAAGCCGAGTCCCGCTTTTCAGCTGTCGACAGTGGGAATGAGAGGAAGGTCTGATCGCAGTAATGTACGACATCCTTTGGACGAAGGAGACGATTGGCCCCCGTCGTCCTGGAAGTCCTCACCGGTCACCCTCCTAATTTATGACGCCCTGCGTCTCGATGTACTGCGTCCCTTGCCCTTTGCAATCGGGCCACTTTGCGGTGCCATAAAATCGGAGAAAGGACGACGAAAGGAGCCAGGAGCAAGTAATGCGTGCGTTCCTGGAACTGGGGGACGACGACGACGACTATTGAAGCCTTGTTAAATCAACGATGCAAAGCAGCTGCCGGAGCGATTGCAGTTTACAACGCATCCTCACCGTGCGCTCGAGCAAGGATTCGGAATGGAATTGCACAGGAGCGAGAGGAAGGGGCAGGAGGTGTGTAAGTGGGAAACGGAGGCTGTGGCGTCCGGTTGTGGGTGCAGGACTTGTGGTTAAGTGAAGTTCATGGGATTTGCATAAATTTGTCGGACAATAATTGTGGAAATGCAAATGTATGGAAGAGTGCATACGCATGTAAGAGTGTGTGAGTGTGTGCGTGTGGTCAGGATAAAAGGATTCGAGTGGACGAGTGCAGCAAAGGACGAGGTTGAGGTGGTGCAGGAAAACAAAAGCGCAATTACGGAAACTTAAAGTTATCATGGGGCTGGGCGCACAACTTGAATTAAACTTCAAGTAGTCCTTGCGGCGAATCGAGTTCTCCGCCAACGACTTGTGTACATCGATTTTCCCGACGAGTCGACTTCAACGCCCGGCCGACGCTTCCGCCGCCCTCCCTGCGCCATGCAAACGGGTTGCAAATGCTCGGAATCGACGATAATACGCCAATCCGTCCCCGTCGCCGGTCTGATCCTCAAGGACAACAATGCGCCGAGCCATACGTCGCCCGGGCACCTCGACGCGCCGCCCAGGTTCGAGCCTAAGGATACTCAATCCCATTTGTTTGCTTGGCGAGCCGTCAGTCGACGCCGTGATCTGATGGAACGGGACAGCGCCGCCCTATGTCGGACATCTCTTGTGCGGGGCGGGGCGAGGAGAGGCCTCGGCTATTGAACAAATGTTGCGGTAGTCCATCCCATCCCACCGTCAGAGCCCTGGCATCCAGCACGTGGTTTCACACCGACAGCAGGAGCAGCGCCTGCAGCGCCCGTCGTTGCTTGCGAAAGGACGATTGAGTTGGGTTCTTCGTCTTGTTGTTATTGTTTCAGTAGTTTTTGTTATGTGATTGTTGTTGTTATTGTAGTAGTTGTTACTCCTGCTATGACTGACGGTTCTGCTGTTGTTACAGTAGTTACTCAGTGTGTTTGGCTATGTTTGCTGCATGTTTATTTATCGACCGATTTCTATCCGACTGAGCGACGGTCCGGCCATTGTTCAATTATCGAAACAATTATTGTTGTAATTGTTTAATTTGTTTTCTGGAAAATATTGATTCCAATCGCTGGTCGAAGTTACTGAAGACGGTCAATTGTTGCTCAGGGGTTGTTTGAGAACTTCATCCCTCCACACAAGAAATCCCAGAAAATACGGTAGCTGGAATAAGACGTTTGGTCTTCATGACTGAACTTTGATCTAATATCCTCATGAAGGCCATCGAGTAAATTCCAACGAACCCTTTTCAGTCGCCCTCTCTTAAGAACCCTTGCTTCACCTCACTTCCTTCCGATTTCTCCGTTTGGGTCGCTTCAAATTGCTACACAAGCAATAAATCAAACTACTCGCAATCGCTCCCGTTCCCTTGAGCCGGTGACCGCAAGCAGACGACCTCATCTTCTGCCATATCCCCAATTAGACTATAGTAAATGTTGATCCTTTGGGTTGCGCAATTTTCAATTTCCTCCACCATTCGTTTTCCTTTTTTCCTTCGCTTCCTTTACAATGTCTTTTTCCCTTCTTTTCTCGGGATTGTGTTTTTTTCGTTCGAATATTTTCTTTCCATTCTTCGTTTTCTTCGGAACGTCTTTCCTTTTCCTTTCTTTGTATCGACTTCATTCTATTCTCCGTGGTCTGCTGGTTTACTTTCTTCGTCTTCCTCGCTCCCTCTCGCGTTCTCCCATTTCATGTGCAGAAATCAATGACAATCAACAGGATAATCCGCAATTTGTTGTGATTTTCTCGGACTGCCGTCTTCAGGTAGCAGCCTTTCCGCAGTTCGGGTCGATGGAGGGCTTCCGTTCGCCGTCGACGGAAATGAAGATAGATGTCTGGGCCGAATCGTTGACTTCTCAAGGGCAGAGCTGGGTCTGGGTGTCCTTTTCGTGTTCGGAGCAGATCGGGGTGGGTTCTTTGTGAGGAAAAGGCGACCTACTGACGATTACCGCTGATCTATTTCTCATGAAACTATTTGCAACTTTCATCGTCGAGGAAAACTCCCCTGGACCCAAATAAAAAACGCCGACCCTCAGCTGTCGGATGTCGAGGAAGCGCCGCAATCGTCCGTGGCATTTTATAAGGTCCAGCGCGGCTGTGACTGATGGCTACAAGGCGCCTGTCGCCGTGACAGCCGACATGAAATGGATGCTGCGCCTCGGCCGTGGGTCACTTCATTGTTATTCATGCCTCGCTCTGATGGCACTTTTAGTCGCTCGTTGATGACATTTAAATAAACTCCGACTTTTTTGTGACTCCTATTGAAACTCCGGCCAAGGCAAACCGAGTAGAGAGGCAGCTGCTCCAAAAAACAGGGCATTTGATCCCGAATAGGGTTCAATTTTCACGAGCCATGCTAATAAAGCACGCTCATTATTGTAATTGCCAATGGAGCGCGAAATATTGGAATTGCATATCGACGTGTCTTCGGAACCCCGGGGGCCGGCCGAAAGTGTCATAATTCTCCCCGGCCTCGGGGTTGGCATAAAAAACATTTCAATTTCGCCACGGTTCTTGTTTTGAGTGGTGCGCGGTATATTTTGCATACTGAAGGGTGCTTCCGGCAGGCGACGAAGGTCTCTCGGGAAAGAGGCAGCATGTTAATTATTGCTCTCTTTTCGCTATTGCGAAAATTAAATTATGTCCCACGTGTACCTGGAGTTTTAATTTATTGCCAAAGCGGAGAAAGGGTTCCACGGGAGGTAGGCAAATGATTTTGGAGGGCGGTGATGGAAATATTGTGGCTGATGAAGAATGTGCTGCGCCATAAGGGACACATTACAGACCTCCTGAGTTGTATTGAAAAACATGTTTTGGAGTTGAAAGAGCGTGTTCTTGTGTTGGTTGAATATTTTCGGCGGAATTCGAACTCCAATTATTCCACATTTCCCGAATGCTCACTGAGCTCTGATGCACGAAATTCCAAAGTTCGTGCACGCCGCGACCATATGCTGACCATCCGTCAGACGCAGATCCCTCGGGATGCCGGCCTTTCGAATTCCGACCCAACCCCACCCCACCTCGGCCGGTTGATCCATATCGCACCGAGTGCCAATCAAATGCCACGGAGACGGACCCTCGTCCGCTTATCAAACGTCAAACTCCAGCGACCGAGTTTGTTCAATTACAATTTTAAAGCGATTATCACGAAAGGACACGGCGGCGGCGGCAACAACAGCAACTAATTCCGTAATGGGATACAGTCCGGCGGCCTTGCGGAAGGGTACAACAACTGACCTATGGTGCGTGTCCCGATGCTGACCCGTGGTCAGAAACAGGAGCACGAGAACACAGCCAGGACACCACCAACAACAACAACAACAAAGCAGGACGCATTCGCCGAATCGATAATTGAAAAGGCATTTGTGCGGCCGTTCGGAAAGGCTTTGTGCGGTCAGCGGGAGACGGGGGCGCGGCGACGTCGCTTCTCACATGTGGCTGAGTGGATGAGTGAGTGTACGTGTCGGATCTGAGCGAGTGTGTGTGCGGAGTGAAGATAGGAATCGCGGCAGACAATTGCGGGGCGAACGAAGTGCGAACATGAGCTGATAGATACATGGGGCACGAGACACGCAATTTTCGGAGAATGGATTTGAAAATGGAAAACGGATTCGAATTCCTCGAGTGCCTTTTGATGAAAGCACAATATTTACCATATGCGCATTCACTTTAATTGACTTTCAAATACTGCTCCACAGACAGAAATTTTGCCGCAAAGGCAAAGCAAACAGCAGCTTATTTTGCGGCTTTTAGCGCAACTTTCATAACTTTACATATACCCAGACACGCACACAGGCTCAAACAACCACACATCCCGCCTCACTGGGGGTGCGGGGTTTATCGATTAACTTTTGTTTCAGCCGCCGCGTCTGGCTCGGTCTTCAGAAAAGGACCCTCCATTTCGCGCCTCGCATGATCCTTTCGTGGTGCGTCGTCAAGCGAAAGTTGGCTCCCATTCGTCTAGGGAGCTCGAGCGATGGGCCGAGAGTTGTTGCCACTCAATGAACTCGCTTTCAAAAGCCAGCTCAAGTCCTTTCGATGGCATTGAAAGGCACGAATTGTTTCAAAAGGATCCCCACACACGCAGACAGTGGAGGCGGCAGACGGAGTCCGGGGGGAAGAGGAGAAATCCATTCAAGTTCAGTGTGGGCTTCAGAAGGACTTGTAGCGATGTGCGAAGCGATTCTGATTCTCTCGTAATAGAGTTGCCAATCGATGCGAATGGGATTTTGAGAAGACAATGAAACAATTCCAAGTAGATATGGGACCTTTGGAGGACTTCGCACGGACTTAAGGGTGCACGGCTCAATAATCCGCGTTATGGATAGCGGCTCTTTAAAGTAAGAACTCAATTCCAGGCGACCCGAGTGAGCGATCCATTAGGGTCCTCCCTTTGACGAGGGTCTTCGCCGGACAATCGCGCTATGTAAACATGTAGTTTTATCGTTTTTTGAATAATAATGAAATCCTCCTTTTACAACGATGTACTTTTCGCCTCTCTATCTCTACCGCCCCATCTCCCCTTTGTCCCGCTTTCAAGTCGGTATAATTTATCGGACAAACATATAAAATCCTCGCATTAAAACACAGCGAAACGCATAAATAACGAATTTCGAATTTGTAGACAACTAAAGTCACGTGACCGATTTTTGAAAACGGACCGATAGAAAAAACATAGAAAATGAAAACACCAAAGGACACGACAACAACAACAAAACAGGACACCATTCGAATCAAGTGCCGAGCGACCTAAGGTACAATGCAATCGACGATAATCGTTAGTGGTTTGTGCTCGTCCCTTCGCTCCGCTGTCCCGCGCCAACCCTTTCACCGGACACCAGGGCGGAAGGGGTTGGGAAAATTTGCATAAACCAAACGACGAAAGGATATCGACTGGGTGGACAGACGGACCACAGAAGGGAGAGGAAACAACGCGGTCGATGGGTGGAAAAAATTAGAGTGAGAATGGGACGAAGTGGACGGGGCTCGAATTTGGAGGTGTCCAGGGAGAAGGATATCATGTTGCACGGACAACATGTCCAGGACTAGACTGGATGCAGATCGTGGGGAATTGATTTATGCGCGACCGCTATTGTTGTTGCTGTTCTTGTTGTTGTAGTTGGCAGAAGGACAGGACACTCCGTGCATACGAATGATTAATGTGCAAAAAACGAGCAGTCGCGCAAGGACAACACGGAGGACACGCTGAGAGAAAGACAGAGAGAGTTACTGAGTCGCCGGAGCCGCGGAGCAGCGCGATATAAACTCGTGGAAAAGTGCAGCTGTGAGTGTGAGCGCGTTATCCTTTGGGAGGATTGCACTCCATTTTCCAGATTTTTTTCGTTGCTCGCGCTTAACCCTTTGCTGCCCGCAGAGCGAGATCCGACACAACTAGGGGTGGTTTGTTTAAACAAAATAAACCGTTTGCTCGCACTCGAATTCGATGTTTTCTTTTTTTATTAATTTTATGTGTTTTTTTGGTAATAAAAATCCCGCATTTGATGGGTGGAAACTCGCAACAGTTGCTGATTGTTGAGAACCCTTTTCCGGGAATTCGATGCATTGAGTTTGGTAGTTTTTTGCGGCTTTAAATTCCATATTTATTCACTGTTTTTTGCTGCGAGAATTTTTCGAAAATTTATTCAAATCATAATTAGCACGCTTGTTCTCGAAGTTCATTACTCGAATTCAATGTGTTTTTTTTATTATTTCCCTAATATGCATTTTTTGATTACCATTTTAAATATGTGGGATATTTTTATTTTCCTTCTTTTTAATTCTGTTAAAGAATCGGATATTTGTTTAAAGTTATTTTTGTTTTGATTCTATTTTGTTTGTTTTCAAACTTTTGTTTTGTACTGTGGTTTGTTATTAAAATTTTACGCTTTACGAAGCGCACATGGATGTGAGAGTGTAAGTGAGTGTGTGTGTGGGAGCCCTGCGCCAACATGAAAGAAATTATGCAATCGATGCCGGAACCTTCCACAACATGTCATCAGGCGAAACCGTTTTGGCGGTGGCGCCCACATCCGAAGACAATGATGACGACTTAAGGAAAATAAAAGCAAACATTTTTCCTACTCGCTGAACACACGCACAGGCACGCAGTAAAGCAAAACAAATGCACAACAACAATGACAATTCAATGACGATCCATCCGTAGTCACGACTGTCGCGGACCCAAGACGCTAAGTGACGGAATAAATTGTCAGTTGAGGCGCATTTCACGCGCGTCAACATGCGATCGGAGACAGTCACCCGGGGCGTTTCCTCGGGGCCGAACCACGGAACCAAAGGAAACCCCTTCGAACTTCTGAGGAGCCCTTTGAGAGGCTTTCCGTCTTACTTCCACGCAATTAATGTCCCTCCAAGTGCTCATTAGTTGCTACGTGACCCCCTAAATGTGCTCCATTTCGATTCGCTCCCAATCGATAGAGTCCTGGGCAAATAAACAAGTCCTCGGCTCGTTGGCCAAATTGCTGTTGTTGGCCCGTTGGCTGGCGGAAGTGTGAGCTTCAGTCGCCCACTCAAGCGGAAGTTCGTATAAATTTATTTGAGTTTCTGCTCAACTTGATTTGTTGCTACTTTTATTGTTGCTACTCCTGACAGCATCTCATTGATTTATGGTGGTCACAACAGCCATGTTTGTCCGAAGCTCGACATATCGGCCTGTCCGTCTGCCTCCCGACTATTTCACTTGATGCCAGAGGTGGTTTTTGTCTTTTATCCAGTTGTGGATCACTGAACACAAAGACATAACTCGGCAATTAATTTGAATTAATATCGATCTGATAGAGCGAGGCGGGCGACGTCATTATATGGTCAAATTAGTTGCTGAAAATCGAAAAAACAAAGTGCAGACATATGTATATAGAAAAACCTCAATGTAAACAGAGTGTGGGCCGCTGCTCGTTGGTCCAAATTAATTAAACATCTCGCATTACCGAGTCATAAATCAAAGGCTTATCGCGAGTGTGCGGTGAACATGCGTTGAAAACTTGATGGAAATTCGGAAACCCAAAACGCATGCCACGATTTCTGAGGTGTGCGCGACGTGTGTGCGAACAATGGGACAAATCGGCACGGACGGAAACTAAATCAAGTCAATTTCCAATCTTTACTCTAATTAAATTAAGCCGTGAGACTGCGAGTCTGCTGCCCACTGTGCGCGTTTTTGACTCATGATACTTCTGTGACCATTTAGCGCTTGTTGAAATTATCGCAAAAATTCATCAGAGTTGAGCCACGAATTCCCCAAAGTCTTCGAGCTCGAGCATTCACTGAAATTCACGACAAACCCCGAGGGAGTCGAAGTTGAAGGTTTCGCTATGACTAAATCCGAGACTCTCCTCGCAATCGAATTCAGCTGCACAAACGGCGATGTGGAGCACTTCGAGAACTTAATTTAGAGCTCAAGTCAATGTGGAATCCCCGCACGCTCCTCCCTCATTCGGAATGCTATTTTCGTTTGCATCTCGATATCCACTGGGACGGCTTGGGGCGATTTATTGATTGATTGATTTCCATTGAAGAGATTTCGAGCATTGATTGAATTCCATGTGTGTGTGTGGACCACCCGATATTCAATCTAACATGAATTCATCGGAAACCCAAGCTAATTGATTGCAATTCTGAAGATCTTCATTTCGAGATAATACTCCGCATATTTCAGTAGCTGACGAACTCCATCCAGAAATGTCTACACATGGCTATCGATTCTTCCGCACGTCCATCGCTTCCTTAGATCTCCGAGCAGAGCCAGTTGTTTTCTGCGCGCCATGGTCTAGGCCAACAATGTTTCGTCGTGCGACCGCCAAACCCACCGCCGATCCACCAACCGGTAATGGATACCAATGGAAACCTGATGCCCGGAGTCGAGCTGCACCTGACGCGAAGAGGAGTCGGCATCAACAACCACCGACGAATATGGGTCAGCGGTATGAATGTCAATAATAATTAGATCTCCTGGACAGACTCCACTTTTAAACAGATCATCACGACGGTTGACGGAAGACGCTTCGTTCGATCCGATGAAGTGGCGCTCGTCATCATCGTCAACTCATCCTCGGCCTCAGTGGCATCTGTGGTTGGAGTTGGAGCACGGCTCCGAGACTATCATTTATCTGTCGGTCTATATATAGTTGTGTACAGATGTAAGACAGGCGTTGTTGTTGTCGATGTTGTTGCATCGCTCTCGCACTCCGCACTGCACCATTTATGGTGGTTTTAATGAAGTAATCGTGGGGAAACTCGAGCCGGAGTCTCATGAACGCTCCCTCGCCCCTTCGGATAGTGGAACATTTACAATTTGCTCGGCTCGAAATGGAAAACTGTGTGGTCGATGGGGGGAGAGGCTGCAAATTGCTCCATTATTCGTTTTTGTTTTGATTCTCCTTGTCACTTTTCAAGAATCCATTTATAATTGAAATAAATCTCTTTCGGATTAAAAATATTTTTGTCGCATTTGTTAAGAAACGGGGGGAAAATATTGATAAAAAGCCATTCACTCTCTGGCCATAAATTCCCAAACTGGAACCCATTTATGACAACTTTTTATTTATTTTGGGTTTTCATTTAGTTTTCGTTTTTTGTCTCCCGCTCGCTGTGCGCTTGGTTTTAATGAGTTTGTTCGGTGGAAGAGTTTGCTCTTCGTGTAGGCCATCAATTTGTAAACTATCCCATGCAGTTTATTTGATTTTGTTCGGGTGTGTTTTGGTTTTATGCTCGATTTTGTTGTCCGTTCACGGCGCCTGTTGTGGTCAAATGAGGTTTTTGCGGGCTTTATTGCGTTTTATTTATGTTCCACTTAATGTGTTTGCTTTTGGATTAATCTGTTTTACGTTCGTTTGGACTTGCAATTAACACTAATTTAATTAAATCGCACCAATTCGCGTTCGTGTTGGATGGCAGAGTATTTTAATTGTAATCCCCGAAATGATCGACTGAATATTTGAACAATTAAAAGCCGGTGAAAAAATCACACACGGGTCGTGAGGTGGTGCACCGAATGCAAGCAGGGATCAGCTGATAATTGATGTTGTTATTCCCTGCCTCGGCCCTCATCGATCATCTTCCCTCGACTCTCGTCAGTCGTTGAAAGAGAAACTCGAACGTTTTACTCCATCATGTTCTGGTTTTAGAACATAACGTTCAATCGTGTATTGTGATAAAGCGATTCCCTCCTATCAATCATACAGAAATGAATTTCACGTCATGCACTCCATTCGCACCCGAGACTCCGGCAACATCTGTGAATGAAGCGATTGGTGGCAGTGGATCTTGGGGTGGAAATGTTTTCCCCCTCCCCTCCTTCGCCGTGCAAATATTCTTGATATCGCAATGCTCACTTTGAGATGTGGCACAAGTGCTGTTCAACATGTGATGGGATGCGATGCGATGCCATGTGTGTTGATGTTGATTGATTGCAATTCAATCCAGTGCAAACAACTCAGCAAAATCCAGAATTCTCGCCCAGATGCTCGAAGCAGGTTCCGATGCGATATAAACATGCGAATTACTTTCAAACCGATAATTTCGTGAACAGAACTCAGAAGTGATTGATAAAATGGAGCAATGTTTGTTAGAATAATGCACTGCATTCAATTCTGGGGCAACAACAGTGGGTCGTTGGGACCAGATGTCAACGACATTAACTTCTATCGCCGATGGATTTTTCCAGATTTGTCCCCCTTCGCCTTCAGACAAAGTTGAAGTTCAATCGAATCGTTTATGGAGTGTTTTCGTGATGCGAAGTGCATTCGCCGTCAATGTTCATTTGTCGTTTGTTTCTGCGATGGACAGACAGACGGCGAGTGGAGCGATATCCAGACAATCGCTGGGGTACAAACGACTTACATGCAGTGCAAGACGTCATCCCGTCGTTTGGGGAACGATCCCCAGTCAATGGCGTTCTTAATGGGCTCGTAGATAACTTTGTTTTTGGGTCAACGATGGGGTCAGACCTAATTGACAGCTACAA
Organism: Coelopa frigida; assembly: GCA_017309665.1. Taxonomy (NCBI): domain Eukaryota; kingdom Metazoa; phylum Arthropoda; class Insecta; order Diptera; family Coelopidae; genus Coelopa; species Coelopa frigida. Next base: position 1,261,218 of record CM029565.1, on the reverse strand, counting down.
GCCAAAGAGGGAGGGGTCGAGAATATTCTGTCATGTTGTGTAAACAGAAACATTTCCCTCAATATCGACTTTAAGAAAGTAATATTTCGAGCCCATCTTAAATGCATTAAACTCTAATACTTAATATGCACACATTCTCCATTGTCCTGAGCTGCTCTTGGAGAGGATTAGTTCTCGTGAGCAGTTCTGAGTCTTTTCCGTCTCCACGAAGAGCGGTTTCCGATTAATTTATCTCTATCGACATCAACGTCTACAGGCACGCACACACGCACGCCCTCCCACCGACCTTCCGGCAGCCCATATGCCATATCTGACGACTTCATTACACATTCAAAGTTTAATAATCGCAGTTCAGGATCGCAAGGGCAGGAGAAGCCGCAAATCCCGGGCAAACAAAGGATCAACGAAATTAAATTGCGAAAGTAGCATCGGCGGCGCAGATATGAGACAATGGGATGTCGGTGAGCACACAGAACCCTCCCTCGTCCCGCCCGCAAAACACTGACATTGGCACCGACTGAAGGACAATGGGGTATGCAGAGCGTGTTTAATGGGAAATTCCATTGCGACCCACGCCGAGACGGAGCAACAACAAACGCAAATGGATTTAGGGCCACAACAATGGACGCATTATCGGCCGCAGAGATCTGCGTCCTGAGCCTGGTGGCTGCCGTCGAGGCGTGATCAAAGAGCCGCGAACGATCGATCGTTCGATCTGTGCGAAATTCGGGCGGCGAGGTCACTTTCACTTTCGTCCTTGCCCTCCCTTTCTCTCTCTCTCCGCACAGTGGTCCTTATCGGCCGATAAGCCGTCCGGCAGGACACGCGCTCGAATGAGTTTTGCATGGACAACGCATGAAAGCGTTAAATCGGCTTTAGTCTGCAGGAATCCACGTGGCATCCATCATGTGATTAGGAGCGCAGCAGCTGTTGACGCGGTGCAAAGTGAAGCCTTCAACCATTTATTGCAAATTTTTGATTTTATGGCCAACAAATGCCATTGCAACACTCTTAATCCTTTTCACTTCGCCTCGGTGTCACTGTCGATTTCAGTTCCGATTTTGTTTTAATACAGTTTTCAACATTTTTATGGCCCCGTTGCAGGCGGTAAAAACAACACACATCCAGCAATAAAACTCCCAGCAACAACAAACACACGAGGGCAAATGCAGCGTGAATCACGCTCGATGGACTTTTGATCCTCTCTGCGTCATAAAAACATAGACCGACACCCTTTTGATCCGAAATCAAACTTTCTATTATTTGTTCGCTTTCAAAAATAATAACAATCCGTTTTGGGTCGAAATTCGCTCCCTTTGCCCGTAGATTTGTTGGTTTTTCTCCGTTTTCTCTCGTGTTCAATTGCATTTGGGCATATTTATGACATTCGCCTCAACACAAGTGATGAGAACATATCTCACGCTCTCCTCCCTTTCCTTTGCTCCTTCATCCCTTCGCCCTGTGGCTGTTTCCGCTTTTGAGTCCTTTTCGCACAGCATCCCGTTCATAATTGTTTGAGTTGCGAACTTCGTTTGATATTATTTGGGTCTCGTCGTGTTTACCTTTGGTGCGCTACACACATGTTTGTATACGGCAATGTATACTTCTTGTCCCAAAGAAACATTTTTTTTGTCCCGGTCGCTGCAAGGTAAATCAATCAACATCGTGGCGCCTTGTTGTAATCACGGAGGTCCTTCATCAAATTTGAATAAGCCTCAAGAAAAGCAAACGCATGGTAAATATATTTTAATTGGCTGCTCAGGGATCAACACCCAGAAGGAATAATATTCTCCTCAACCTTTCAGGAAGATAAACGATTTGGGTAGTCTATAATTTTGGTAGAAATAATAATTGATTAATATTCCATATTTTTGGGAAATCAGATACACATTCGATCTTCAGAAAGATTCAGTGAAGTAAAATTCCGCTTTTTGGGGTAATTTTCAATTTTCCGTAGACCCCTAGGATTTGTTAAGGGTGAGAGGGTCGCGTGTTCTGAATCCTCAACGACACATTTATGAGTTTTTAAGCCTCGCGTTTTTTTCAATAATCGTGGCAACGGTTTTTGCATAAAAATCATATTTTTCAAATGAGAACATGGGGTAGTTCGGTGTCGAACCAGGGTGTTAAAGGCGTCATAAAAACTATGGGGTAACATTTTTGAAAATCCTCATAAAAAACACGAATTTATGACATTTTCATATTTTATTGAAATTTTATGCATTTTTTGTTAGAGACGAACTTTTTATTGAATTAAAACTCCGCCTTTTTGGGTTTTAGTTCGTTAATCCAGCCCATTTTTTATGTTCACCGAAATGTTTTGTTGTGTACGAGAAAGTTTTATGATGCAAAACAATACAAAAAAACACTAATATTCTATTGGAACGATTTTGATTTCGTTGATCGACGGACTTTGAGCAGCTGCCACGGGCGAATCTGTAATTGGGTTTAATTATATGTGAACTCGTAAAATCCAAGTCGTAAAAATATCGCCAAAACACAAACTATCCCGCGTTCAGGACAACTGTACACGGGACGAAAGGATTCCCCGATGTAGGGAATGCTCATCAATCCCGCTCCAATTCTGATCGCTGCTCCTTTTGAAAATGCCAACAGCAACAGCGCAGGAAGGACACGGCGCATGCAGTGTGATTGTGTGCGCGAGTGGAGGGCGTGCACGTGACACGCTTCGACGACGCGCTGTCACAAGAATTTAGAGCGTGAAAAATCACTGATGGATTACAGAGCGACGTCTGCGCGTGCGCAACGCGGCGGCGACGCACATTTTGACGGATATTCATATGCGCTCGGCCTTGGCTCGTCCTTCTGTCACCCCTTTGCCGCACTCTCGGTCCCCGGCCAAATCGTGCGTGTCATTGGAAGCATCCCGCCCGGAGCGAGTGTCACGCATGCGCACTTGAAAGTGTCTGCCGCGAGCCAAAACATCGCATTTGTCAGAGGCTGACTTGCGTCTGTCGCGAAGATGGAGGCATGACGCACAAATACACGCACACATCTACAGAGAGGACAACAACAACGACATGCACACCTTCTATGCATCATTTGTCACAGACCCAGAGCCTTTTGTTCGCCTCCAAATTTCATGCTCTTCACACTGATTTCTCTCCTGTTCTGTTCTCACTTCATTCAAAGGATTACAAAATACCAGCAGTTTCGCTTTGTTACGAAATTTGATACGAACCTCGGGTTGAGAATGTTAGGAGCCCACTCTTCAAAGGGTATGCAAATTTTCAAAAAGCCCTGTCATCAATTTGAAAAGCGCGCCTGCGTGACTGACGGGGGCACGTGATGCGCCGCAATTCGTCAATCAATCAACTCTTAAGCTCAACTGGTTTTCGAGTTTGAATTTTTCGCATTAAGGGCTAGTCTTTAGGTATTAGGTCGTATATTATTTCATAATTCATATCAGTAGAATTCTGCAGACGTTTCACCAAACGAAAATTGTAAAATGAGATAAAAGTTGTTTTGCCAGTAGTTACACATTTAATTACACATTTAAGTTTTAGAGTTTCTAAAAATGCAGAACTTTTGTTTGCAAGTGTAAAAATTTTTAACAATTTAGTGATCCCGATTTGAGCCCAACTTTTAAATGAACTTAACTTTTACTCCCGACTACGCGCCGACCAAACCTGATCGCAGATGATATTTTTGGTCACTAATCTTCTGCCTCTTCAATCCCTTCACTCCCCTCTCCCTCTGCACAAAAAGTGTGCAACCTTCCCGAGTGATTTAATGACCTTTTATGCAAATGCAACGGACTTGTAATCCTGCTAAGCTGTTCATTAATACATCCCTCGGCTGTCCTCCCCCGGTCAGCCCACTGTCCAAGCGACCAACCCTCGATCGTCGCCCTTTCCCTTCCGCTCTGACCGTTGGGCGTTTTGTTTCGATGGCGAGCGAAACATTAATCATCTTTCAACAGGGCACGACAACGTTTTTACTGCAGAGGCAGCAACAAAAACAACAACAACCGGCAGCATCACGTTTATTTGTTTTAAACTTTTGGTGATATTGTCCGTGCTGCTGTTTTCAGTGTTTTTTGTTGTTTTGTCAAAATTATGCAACCGAATTAAAATGCAACGAATACAATTCTAAAAAATGCGACATTTTTTGTTTAATTGTGTCCAAAGGACCTCGCGGCGGAGGACGGGGAGCCGCGATTCGAGTCTTGTCCAAACAACGCTTTGAAAATTTGCCATTCGCATGAGTTGAGCGCCGCTGCGCCATGTTTTCCGGCTGCCGTTTTAATGGCGGCCACACACAAAGGAAGTGGGGAGCGGTGGGGGTGTCCGGCTGGCTGCATCCGCTTGCGGTGAACTTAAATATTTAATTTTAATGTTTATTAATTTTACAAAAACTGCAATTATTTTTGGCCGGACCTGTGAGGGAATTCCGCCCTTTCGGTTGTGGGCCGAGGGAGTCGTAAAAAGTTTGCCAAGCAACAACTACAACAATAGCTACAACACCAACTCGGTGCTGCTGCCGAAAATTATTGCGCCTCATCAATTTTTGCAACAATGAAAATGACAGCAACACCGACAGAGCAGAGGTTGAGCGGCGGCAGCGCCCGGCTGACAATCGAACGACTGAACATGGCAGACAGACGAATATAGATAGACCGACGCTGGCACGACACCAACACCACTATCACTCGGCAAAGGATGTCCTGATGCGGTCAACGCACCCATCCTCTGACAAAAACTAGAGAACTACTGTGGCACGACCGACCAGGCGATCGAGAGAGAAGAGGGATGATTTTTGTGACAGAGTGAAATTCGGGATTTAATTTCCATCGCCGAAATTTCCCGCCATCGATGGCATGACAGGGACTTTGGTTTTGGGCGAAATTTCAGTTCATTTTCATTGATTTTTGTCTTCGTCAGTAACAAAACACAATGGAAGCGCAATGAGATGGAAAATGTCTGTGGGGAGTTGTTTTTGGGTTTCTGCGGCTGTGTCGACGACAGCCCTCGGAACCCACTCGATAACTCTGAGCATTAGGCTGTGATTTCGCTCAGTGTATTTGAGAGGAGACTACTTCATGAAACTGCATTTGGCAGCACTGGAAAATTCGCAAAGCAATTAGCGACAAATTCACCGCTTTCGGGAAGCATCCCGCAAACGATGATTTTGCCGGGATATTATGGTTCAGCCATCGCATCCAGAGGCAATTAAAAGCGCTTGGCTTAGACTCGTTAATTGTTCGCAAATATTTGCATACCCAAGTGGGAGATTCGGCAAAATTATACGTCGCCGAATCGAATAAAAATGCTTCGCAAATAAATTAAACATCGATGGATATTTATAGTTCTCGTTTCCCTCCTTGCAGATCTCAACTCTATCGGTGTCTGTATCATTGCCCCGGGCGACGCAGGGTGTCGCTGCGATAAAGGCACAGCGAGGCGTCCTAATTACACCAGCATCAACAGCGATTGTCGGCATTGCAAACGCGGCGCTGCACCCTTCTTCGCTCGAAGAGCACCCCGAGCTCCTCCGGTGCGAAGGAATCGAAACCCGGGAATTTGTAACCGACACCGGTGCTCACTTCTTCTTCTTCAAGGACCCGCATCGGCAATGGTGAGTTCCTAAATTATAGGGTTTGACTTTGGCAGCCAGGTATGGCAACAGTGACAGTTTCTCTCCTCTTGGAGAAACGTTACATTCTTGCATTCTCGGCAAACCTTTCGATCTCAAGACGTTAACTCCCTTGCGTATGACGGATGTGGGCGTGTCTCGGATATTGCGCATTTGTAAATCACAAGAGGAGAGCGATTCCATAGCGATTGTGATAATTGCATGGCATATAATGCAATATCAAGCGGAGACTCTGGAATAGGGGCCCTTCGAGGGATTAAAAGTACCTTAGAGGGGTTGTACAGATCTTACCCTCCAAGGGTCAGTGAACCATAGGCTTCCCTTCTTCCTCTCGTCGTCTTGGAATTCGATATGAATAAATCTCATAAGGAATGTATTTTTATGCCATCTGATAACTTCCTATTTTTATACAGACTCACTGACTGCCTGACTGATTGGTATAGTGAGCACAATCGACCTAATCGACCGACTATTCTTTCGTACAACTTAATTTATTTATGTCTTTCGTTGCGTGGGCAACACTTGAGCATGCTAGCTACTCTTTGCCAGCCATTCGCAAATATATTTTCGAGAATTTATGCTCTGAATTTAATATTTATTCGTTCGTTTATGCGAACCATAAACACCAATGCTTACACGACGCCAGAGAGATGCCTGTTGTTTGCGGTGCGCAGACTTTGTGTCTAACCGGGCCATAAAACCGGCCATGGGAAGGCGGACGCCGGAGATGTGGTCGTTTGTATTCGCCATCATCACTGCGAGGGCAGAGAGTGAGCTGAAACTGAAAGTTTGCCCATCGAATAAATTACTTTTGCCAATTGTCGTATTTTTTCTTGAATTGTTACTCTAATACGATTGATCCATCCTTCTCATGTATAAAATTATACAAACTTTTAATGACAAGAATAAAACTCTTTCCTCCATAAAGATCTAATATTGTTCTGTTTAAATTCTCCACTCATTTGAAAGGTTGTCTTCTTATTTTCCTACTTAATTTCTCTTGCAGCATCCTCCTTCGTACCTTGCCCCAGGTCTTTGCGGATCTTTGTTCGTTGTCTTTTCCAATTTTCAAGTGTAATTAATTTCCTCTTCGCTCTTCGTCCGTCGCAACTTCTTCTCGTTACAGTTCTTTGACCAGCAATTAAGTGAAAATGAAGCAGTATTTTCTCCATAGTTTCACTGCTCAGTTTCCCGATATCCTTTCCACTCCTTCGCAGGACATTAATGTCCAGTGAAGCGCAGAGTTAATTACAACTTTTTCCCGGTGTATTCTTTCGCCCAAGTTTAAAGAGTTCGCCACGTGAGCGATAAGAAGCAATAAGTTTTACCCACTATATCGGCGATGAGGACTCCTGTCTTCTAGGTGCTGGAATTCGTTTTCCTCCTCGGTGTCCTGGCGACTGGTTCTGCTCCCGTAATGACACGCACATCTGTCGACCGACACATATGAGTAATTGTGCCAACATGAGTGTCCTTTTTCTCCTCCTTTCGCTCTTCTCCAGTTCTGCTCGCTTCTCGGCGGGTTCATTTCACGTCTTGCTGGTCCTGCGGCCTTTATTTCCTTCCTTTATGGGCGCTAATGAAGCGGAACTTATGTAAGGATATTCTCATTAATGTTGCAAGGATACTTTCGGGCATTGGACACGCCGTCGCCTTGCGGCCTCCTGTTGTGTGGTTTCTGCTATTGCCGGTCTCCAGCCGGCGGCGTCGGTGGTGGCGACTTGTGAATGGACGAGACGACACGAAGACGAGACATTCATCAGCATATAGAAGCCCATCAGCTCATAAGGAGCGTGAAATTTCCGCAATCATAATAAAGCGTTCGCCGACCATTTGTGAGCAGTCATCGCGGTGGCATCTGAGCGTGTCCGCAGGAAGACAATAACAGCGAAGATCGCTTGCTTGATCGATCGATCGATTGCTGTCGATCGTGGCAGCTGAAGTTCGCCAAAGAGTTGCCGTCTGGCTGACTGACTGCTGCAAATGCCGAGAGTTCGAAGTCATCACCATGAAATTTCCATGAACGCAAACATTTCTTGGGTCTTCTGCGAAACTTATCCTTCCTATGGCTTCCTGCCGCAACTACGACGCTTCCTTGCGCTCGTCCCTTCCTCTCTCCAGCACTGCTGCAGGTCGAAGGGTAAGTGTATGTGAAGTTCTCGACCCACACCTCCTCTGAAAGCCATCCTCACTGTTGCCGGTTTCAATTTCGCTTAATGCGAGCCAATGGAAATGGCATCGAACGGAAAGTCCTCGGTGAAAATCGCAAAAGTTTCGTATTGCGCACTTCGGCACGTTTTAGTGTCACGTGGAAGAATAGAAAGTGGAAAACAAAGCCACACACTTCCTACCAGAGAACTATGGACACATTGTTGTGGATGGAAGGAGGAAGGCAAATAAATAAATAAGCTCTGAAACGTATTGGGTTTCCATTGTGACGACGTGCGAATGACTTCACTCGGCACGCGGTCTGAGAGCTCTGGACTCTGCGAGTCGAGTCGAGGAAGTCACGGCTGAGCAGGATATTGTGATTGAATCGTGCATCGAGTTGATGATAACGAAGTTCAACACGATCATTTGCGATGTCAATGCGAATGTCTAATGGATTACTAACTCTCGCTCAGGACACACAACACTAATTGCTCTCAATTACTCGCCACCGACTAATTAGACTCTAATGACTCGTCGGGCGGACGATATTTGAGTTGAAATTCAAACCGCAGCCAACAGTGTTTTCAGCATTCATTCAACCATAATGGGCCATTACAGCAATTTGAAAAATTCACAAAAAATTGGTTGGAGCTGCAAACCTCGTCCACATGAAGCTCGCTTGGTATTCCGTTTACAGTACGCCGCTGAGACAAATTGCATTAAAATGATTGCATATCTATTTTCGTTTCCTCTCTCTCACTTTTTGAGTCATAAATTACATCCATCCTGCCGTACCCATTTTATGCGCCATAGAAATGTGTGAAATTCGCAGAAACAACAAATCCGCAACTACAACAACTACACGTGCCACACAATCATTGCTAATTGCTTATCATCTGTCAACGGGGCGTCGAGTGAGAGCAGCAACAGCTTTGGATGAGGCGACAAGTGTTTGTTCGCTCACTCGCTCTTTCCCTGTCCGTTTGAGTTTCAGTGTATTTGTGTCTTCACGGGTCTCCAAGTATGCCTCTGAGGCTTCCTGTCACGGTGTCGCGGTGATGGCACAAAATAATTATTATTTTTCAATTGCCGGCGAGCAACGACCAACTTTAATTTCGATTTCATCTTCAGTTTCGATTTTCAACAAAGTAATAAAATTATCATAACAAAGAGTTGGGCTCACTTGCCCGTCATTCGCGAGACTTTGCCCAAGTGAAATGCGAATATCTTTTGATCACCCTACGGAGGGCATTTAACGACTTAGATGATTGATGGAAATATAGGTTAGGAATCCTCTAAAGAGTTCTTCTCAAGACTAACGGATTCTAGAGATCGAGAACAAAAGAGTATTGATGTGGAGTTCGATGATTTACAAGAGTCCAACACAAAAACCTAAATGAATAATTAGTTTCAATTGATTCCAACTTCTTTGGACCGGACTGTCGTTTGAACATCGATTGACGTAATGAAGCCAGCAGTGATGAGCGATGAATGAAACTCCATTCATGTCCAGCATCTTCTTCATCTTGAAGTGGAGAAACCATAGGCGGACTGCCTTCGGCGAAACTCGGCCAAGTTGTCCGCGGATGCAACCGCCGAGAACCGAGTTTCCTGCGCTGCAGTCGGCCGACAAACTTCATTGCCGTTGACATAACTTGCGAAACGCCAACGTTTTCATTGCTATCGGTGCCACTTTGATTGATTTATAATTGAAAGCGAATTGGCGATAAGATTATGATAAACGACGGCGACTCGAATGACGTGGATGACGACGGTGTCGACGTCATGGGGCATCGTGGTGTAGGCCGCACTCAATCGGAGTTAAAAGGAGACCCGCATCGCCGACAGTTGAATGGCTCAAATCAATGCACTGAGAAAAATGAGACACCTCGTTTTACCGATCATCTCGGAGGAATCATGCACAAGACTCAAGCATTTGTTTGCGAAATATCCAAACATCTCACAACACGCCGTACGTTATCTTTACGGATCGTTATTGTCGTGGACGAATATAAATTTTGCGACAACTTCTATTTCTTCATTTAACGACTCGCGTCTTCGGAGGCTACCGTGGGGATTCTCGTTCAAACGGTTCGCAAGTCAAAAGTAATATTTATTTGTATTGCCCTCCTCTCGAGATTTGAGATCTCTATCTCGCACGCTTGCCTCTGCATCGCCAGGATCATAAAAACTATTTAATATAGTTTACATTCCGACGGCGTCTGCGGCCCGCTGGGGCTCGAGCGCGGACACGCATAGATGCATATGCCTCTAATGCGTGGAGAAACATGAGTTAACTTGACATTTAACTTCATCGCCGAGCTGAGCTCGACTGGTTTTATTCCATTTTTTTTTCTGTTCAAATGGTTTTATTTTTTTTCTCGGACTCCGTGGCTACTGAAACTGTAAAATCGGCAAGATTAGTGTAACAAATTTACAGCTAATAAGTTGTTGAGATTTTTGTGGGTTTTCTTTTTTGCGGCCAAATCGGAATTATAACGGATTGGGAAACCGAAAGCGATGCGAAGGCCGGTAGCGGTTTTCCGCAAAATCGTTGCCATAATTTGCCAGCAAATTGGGGAGAAAAACCAGTTCAATTCAATTGGGCGCCCACGTTTCCTCCGATTGCACACGAAGTTACTTCACCGATTGGGTTAATTTTGGCCAGAATTGCTCCGTGTTGAAGAGCGCTTTAAGTGGCTCACATACCGAAGTTCTTATCTCCTCTCCCTTGTTTCCTCCTGCCCTTCTGGGCTCATCACCGTTTATGGCATATCTCGTGGCAATGGGCTCCGTTGATCGCATGCATTACAAGTGGTTATCAAATCTCGGCAGAGCCTTTCCTTTAATTAAACCCCGGGCAAAGGCACCTCGGCCAGGCACGAGCACGAGCCGGGACGCACACGAGGACGGCTGTGTGGCGATGGTCGGCCAGAACACATTACAGATGCCATTAACAACATTGTTGCTGCTGCTAATCCATCTCCAGGCAACCACTCCCGCCCTGGCCCGGGTCCAGCCGCACCGAGTCCAGCAGGGGTCAGGCGCCTGAAAGTGTGCTACATCGGGTGGCATACATTTAGGTGCATACATTAAACGCCGGAGCCGGAATAAATCTACTAAAAGCTTTCTTGCCCGGGCTATGAATATCGGCCCATGGAGGCCGGCGGGCGGTTGGAGGCGGGCCACGGCGACAGGTCTTGAGTGGAAAATGCGGATGAATTTGATTTACATTAGGCAAGGTTATGTCGGGCCACAGCAACCGGTCGGGTTGAATGGACTGAACAGAGCACAGCATGGCTAAATGCGGCCATCCAAATATGTATGGGTGCCACTGACCCCAGTTGACGCACATACATTTTAATGAAGGGTTTTCTTGGCTTCTCCTGCCCCAATTCGACACCAAATTAAATGGATTCCCTTAGTCGAGAGACTGGTGTGGCGTGCGATTTGTATCACTCAATTAACTTAAAGCCAATACCTGAAGCAGCTGCCAAACGTCAGCGCTTGACAAATGCGCCAATCATTTGTCAGCACTTCGGCAATCAGAACCGACGGAAACGGAACCCTTAATTAAGGCTGCCTTTCATCGCACTCGCCCGCGACCCTCTCGTCCGGCGATTGCAATCATCGCCTTTATTTCCTCAAACGATTTTTCTCCAATTCGTTTTCGTGTAAAAAACATCGAAATTGCCGGGAAAGCGACTCGCGTGACATGCAATTGAGTGGAAAGTTGGACAACAACCACGCGACTAAGAACGGATTATGTTCTTTATGGAATAAAGCGATAAGGGTCCGATCCGATCGCCGCCCTGAATGCGCCGAGGCAAACGGCTGTCACCGCCAACAGTGAGCCACTGTGATCGGGGGCATTACCGCAGCAAATCCGATTTTGATTTCGATCAATCAAATGGCAATTGGTAAAAAGAAGAACGGAATCGTCGAAATTATCGCACATTTTTCACCTCAGTTCCTTCCGTTTTCGACGCGCGTTTTTGGGGTGGAAAATATCATTTTCGCTACGAAACCCATTGTCGCCCCTCCCCTGTCCCTTGTCCCAACCCGACTTGTTCGCCTACCTGGCCGTCTGTCCTCGGCCTGTTCCGTCGGGAAATATTTACAGATTCTTGACGGCGTTTGCTTAACATGCATATTGGAACCTGTAGTCAACGTGCAAACAAGCTTAGCGGAGAGTGACGGGGGCGAGGAAGAGCCCACAACAAAGGAAGACGCCGTCCAAGTGGCTCCCTCGTAGCTCTAGTTCTTCCGCGGAGCAGTAAACAATGTCGTGTCTTTCTTACCACGGCGGTAATCTTTTGCTATCCGTCGCTCTCCCTCTTGCCCGCTTTCTCGCACCGTTTGTTTGTTCTTAACTTAAGTCTGGAAACCGAGTCTTCCGGGTCTGCGGTGTGCTGAGGTGAAACCCTATTAAGTTTCAGTGCGTGATTTAATGTGGTGGTAACTTCCCTTACGACGAAAGCACAGGCAGAGTTAATACGTTATTTATATTTCTCTAAAGTTCAACTTGCACTGGGGCTTTGGTGGTGTATGTTCCTTGAACCGGAGGCTCAGTAACTTCTCAAATCTGTTAATATTAAATCTATTAATGGACTTCTACAACAAGGTTTTCTAATACTCCAGTCTAAGAAAATCTTCATTGTACCGCAAGTAGAAAGCTTCTCCTTTAGAATACAACAATAAAATATATATCTCTTCCAATTAAATACATAATAAAATACAATAGAATAATACAATACAGTAATATACAGCTTTAAATAGATTTGCATACACACATGCACGTTTGCCTATATGCATATAGATAGAACAATATTATGTCACCTATAACAAAGAGTTAAAAAGATCCGTGATTCCCCAGCCCCGCTCGCCATCAAGTCTTCACCTTTCTCTTCACGGTGGTGCGTATCGTCCGGCTCGTGGGCTCCGAGCGCACCGTGGTGGACGTCTGCTTGGGGCGGGGGAGGGAGGTCCTCGCAGTGCTGCTGCTGCTGCGCTCCTTGTAGACGCACATGAGCTCGTCGGCGCCGTCGGGACAGTCCATTTTCTGTTGAAGAGTTGATGTCACAATCAGAACCCAGTGGAAGCTTTGAACCCACTCACCTTATCACAGAGCTGCTCCACGGTGATGCAGTGGCCGGTGACGCATCGCAGCTGGTGGGGGGCGCAGCCGTTGCTCGCCGGGCGTGGCGCAGGCGCCGGGGCTTCCGTGGTGACGCCGATGCGCAGGGAGCCGGCCGGCTGGAGGGGCGTGGTGTTCGAGGAGCCGCCCAGCTTCGCCGAGGAGCGGTTGCCGCGGGCCGACGAGTACTTGAACTTGTTCTCCGAGTCGCTGGTCATCATGATCTCCTTGCTGTCGCGGAAGTTCACTGCGAGAAAAGCACCCCGATCAGTCCCAGTGCCCACAGCTCGAGACGGCCGCCACTTACCGAAGCCCTTGGGCCCGTCGCCGGGCACCGAGTTGGTCACCTCCTCGGTGGAGACGCCCCGCGTGCGGTTCGTGACCTCGTGCACCTGGAAGCGGGTGCCCGACTCGTCGTCCGTGGTCGCCGTGATGTAGGTGTAGAGCTGCTCGCTGCTCTGGTTGGGCGACAGGAAGCTCGCGTACGAGAAGATCCGCGGGAACGCGTTCAGCGCGGCCTCGTCGAAGGCGGCCGCCTCGCCCGAGCCGTACTCGTCGCAGTCCTCCTCGTCGGAGCCGTCGAAGCAGTCGAGCGTGGCGTCGCAGCGCACCGCCTCCGGGACGCACTTCTCGTTGGAGCGGCACCGGAACTCGTCGGCGCTGTCGCAGACGATGCAGCGCTCCTCGTCCTCGCCGGCGGCGCAGTCCTTGATGTTGTCGCACTGCCACTGGCGCGGGATGCACGAGCGGTCGTAGCACTCGAACTCGTTGTCGTAGCAGTAGCCGCGCCGGCGCGTCGGGTCCTCGCACTTGTGCGGGTCGCTCGAGTCCGGGTACAGGCTGCAGTCGAAGGTCGCGGTGAGCGCGTCCGAGCTGGCGATCACGATGGAGCAGGCCTCCAGGATGGCTGTGGCGAGAGGAAGTCAATCAGGACCAAAGACGAAAGCATCAAACTCGTGCCCTACCTTTGCAGATCCTGCGACACGGCGGCAGTTGGCCGATGTGCGAGGGCCGGCACTCGGGCTCCAGGGCGGCGCAGACGAACTCGACGGCCCGGGCCGAGCAGTTGGAGCGGACGAGGCTCTGGTAGGCCTCCAGATCGGCCTCGGAGAGGTCGGCGTTCGAGTTGTTCGTGAGGTCGTAGTCGAGGACGCCTCGGCACATGGACAGCCGCGTCGAGATGCAGCCGCTCTCCGGCTGCGTGGTGCGCGCCGGGCCCATGGCCGTCGTCGGCTTCGAGCCGCGGACCGGGGGGATGGTGGGCGACACCCGGGCAGTGGACGAGGGGGCGACGGTGGGCTGGTTGGACGGGAAGAGCTGTGAGAGATAGGAATAAACACATTCAGGCTTTGAATAAGAAGATTCTCTGTGGACGATCCTCACCCCATTGATGATCCTCAGCAGCCGCTCGTCCTCCTCGATCGGGATGCCGAAGCTGTTCTGGTGGCCGGAGGTGAAGCGCACCACGGTCTCCGGCGCCAGGACGGCCTCGTCCGCGGTCAGCGTGGTCGCCTCGGTCGGCGTCGTCGTCGTCGTTGTCGCCGTCGTGGATCCCCTCGTGGCGCCCTCCTTGCGGCCCTTCATCCTCGCCCAGTCGACGGCCCCCTTGGACGCCGCGTACTCGAGCGTCGTCAGCCGCTGCTCGGTGGGGCGCTGGCGGTGGCTGCTGATGGCGCGCAGGATCGTCGACTCCTGCAGGCGGTGGCTGCGCGGCGTGGTCGACGGCGGCGGTGGCAGGCGCACCTCGACGGTGCTCGCGGCCACGCCCTCGTCCTCCTCGGAGGAGTCGCCGGGCGCCTGCTCCGCCTGCTGCAGCTGGGCCTTGCGGCGCTGCAGCTGGTCGCGCGCCACGCTCACGTCGTGCAGCCAGATGCAGTAGGTGATCAGGCCGAAGAAGAGCAGGACGCTGGCCAGGAAGATGAGGGGCCAGCGCACGTAGCGCCACTGGCAGAAGCGGCGCGCGTACTCCAGCAAAGCCAGCGAGGCCTTCGCCGGCTCCGGGGCGTCCAGGTAGTAGTTGCCGGTCAGCGGGTACTTGTAGCGCCGCACCTGCAGCTCGGCCATGTTCTCGGGCCCGCCGTGGCCGCCTCCTCCCGGCCCCTGGCTGATCATGCTGATCTTGTACTTGCGGTGCGAGTTCTCGTCCGTCTGGCAGGGCGGCCGCGCCCCGCCCTCCCAGTGGCTACGCATGGTGGCCGCCTGGGCGTATCTGTCCTGCAGCGACAGCCGTGGCTGGGACCGCGGCGCCGTCCTTGGCTGCGCTGGCCTCGGCGGGGCGGTGGCGCCGAAGTCCGGCGTCTGCACCAGGTTCACGCCCAGGCCGTGCGGATACTTCGTGGCCTGGCGCCGCAGCCCCACGGGCCGCCCACTGAGGCTCAACTGCTGCCGGCCGCCGTCCGTCGCGGAGTGGCCGTCGCCGCCTAAGGCCATCTTCGCGCGGCTCTTGGCCTCGTCGCCGGCGTCCGCGGTCTGCGCTTGGGATGCGCTCGACTCCGCACCCGAGCCGGCCATGATGAATCACTGCAAGTGCTGAGAGCAAACGAAATGTCAATAAGATAGATCGCGATAGTCGCCTCTAGTCCGTGTGATCGATTACATAAGTAATTGTGAGTTTCGCGCACCGATCGAACGGACGGACGGAGGGCGAGAAGAGGAGACATACAACCGAACAAACGATCGGCGGGTGAAATGAAGCTGCAACAACGGGCGATTATTGAGCTCTGCAACGAAGCTGCTGCGGTTGCAGCCATGTGATATTTGCGAATGCCACATTCACAGCCCGCGAGGCGCTCGGTCTTTCTGTCTGTCTTTTGGTCTGTCTGTCCACGAGCCCATCTGTGCCATTGGTGAATCTCCGTCTGCCTGGTGGCTTTTGCCTGACCCACTGGTGACTCTCCGTCTGTCCCACGGACGACTCTCTGATCCCCCAGTGGCGCTCTGCTGTCTGTCCGTTTCTCTGCTGTCTCTCTGTCTCCTTGGCTCACTGTCTGGCTGTCTGTCTATCCCGGGTCTGGTGGCTCTCGGAGCCTGAGAAGACAGGTAATTGGGAGATTGAGATTGATGGGCAACATTTGTAAAGTTCAGACGCGGAGAAGTAATTCAAGTGCTCTTCTGAAGACCCCGAACGAAGCCCCTCGACGTCGATGAGTTTTTGGGAAAGTAATCGCCGCAGCAGCAGCAGGAAGCCGAAGTCGAAGCTGAGACAACTCGCCATGCATTGCTTTGCATTGGAAAAGAGTTCATTCGATACGAATTGAAGACACAATAAGGAAGTGAAATGGGAAATGTCGTCCGCCAGAAAGGCTTCACTTGTCTGGGGTCGCACAGCATATCGTGAAGAAGAGAGATGAGGGGCAGAGGAAATATTAATGGAAACCACAAGGAAGGAGACCGAAAGTTGGGAAAGGATGTCAGTGAAGGAAATTGCATAAGCGAGTACAATATGTGCAAAGTCATACATGAGAAGAGTTTGCTACTTTGTTAAATCTGAACAGTTCCATCAGATAATCGTAATCCGATCCTCAAATATTTACAATTATCTTAGTTAATCATTTGATTTTCTGAATATTTGTGTTCATCTCGTAAATCAATTCTATTCTATCTGGCTCTTCTGGAATTTTGGTATTTTCTGGGAATTTAATAACCTCCGGTCTTGCATCATTTCCATTGCATAGTTGCAAAGACATTAATTGGACGGATCGACACCTCGGAGAAACAACAATGGGAACCCTGATAAGTTGCCCAATGGGTGCTACTTAAGCTCGCTCCGACCGCACCACGGACCGATTGCGGTCGCTTCCCCAACACTTGACGGAGCCTCGCCACGAAGACAGATCGATGGAGGCACAGAGAGGCAGACAAATAGACCGATGAGAAGACCGAGAGACAGACCGAAGCCAGGTTGTTTGCAGCGTCTTTAGCTGCTAATTGGAGTCCACAATGCACGGAGCAGCTCCGTCTCGACGGTGGAGCGGCAGAACCGACGCAACTCGGCAACCGATGGATTCAACCCGACTGCAATTGACCTTTTCGTCAGTGGTACTCGTTGTTGCTGCCGCTGTTGTTGGCTCACCGATATCGATATCGCTTGCCACAGACATCGACACGAGATCGGACACGAGATGGAGCTGCCAGAAAGAGTTCAATGCGAATGAGACGGAGGCATTCTTGGCATACTTCGCGTACACCGAAGCCTGGTCAGTGAGCAGCTCCAACGTCTCCGTCTCCTTCTAACACTGTCTCTCTCTCTCACTCTGTCTCTCGCGGTCTCGTGCTCGTGAGGCGATTACTTCATATCGCTTCGGCGCTTGGAATAACTCTATTCACCTGAGTGGAATGGAGAGATAAATTAAATTGAATTGAATTCCGCGACTAATGTCTATCGGTCGGCTGCATCGGTCAGAGTCAGAGTCAGGCCTGCAATGCCTGAGTCGCAGTCGGCGTCGCAGTCGGATCGTTGTCAGAGTCAACGTTGAAGGCAGCGCCTGAATTGGAGCCGTGGCTGAAATTGAAATCGAAATTGTTGTCGGATTCGTTCTTGTTGCTGTTGTTGTCGCCGTTACGGTTGCAGTCGGTGCCAAGTCGCAAGGCGAACCAGTAGCAGCAGCCACCGGAGTTTGCCAATGGGGCGGGTGGAATCTGCGAGCGGGCTTCTTCTAAGCGATCGTGTAAACTAACTCACGTTCAGGCTCACACCGATATGTCTATGTTGTTGTTGTGTCTTCTGTTGCTGCTGCTGCTGCTGCTGTAATCGCAGCATTTGAGCAATATTCATGCGAATTATTCAAGAGTTACACATATGAGCGGACATGTGTGCGAGCGCGCCAAAGTCAAAAGCTTCCCACTTCACTCGCTCTTCCACTACTCCGCCCCGCCCCGCCCCACCGCGCCGCGCCACGCCACGCCCCGTCCCCCGACGCCCCCAACCGCTCACAGCTGGAATTTGCCGCGATCGAATGCAAGCTTCACCTCGCCTCTGGATTGTTGTTGTTGTTGCTGTCGCTTTGAATTTTTTCGCAACTCTCTTATTTTATGTTAATTTATAATTTACTTCAATACGATTTTTATTAATTAGTGCCGCGAGCTGTATTACTATTACTACTCCTGTTGTTGTTGCTGGCGCTGCTCTTGTTATTGCTGGAATGTTACTGTTGTTGAGTTTGTGGAAGCTTCACAGAAACGCAAACTCATATTTTGTAATTAAACACTGAAATTTCCATTAATTTGTTATTTTATGTTTTGTTTTACACTGCGTGTTTATTTTCGCTAAACTGAACTGAAATCAATTTCGACTTCCTTGAACCGCCGTGTGCGGAGTCCGCGTGCTGCCCGAGCGAACTTCCTTTACCGTTATGCGATCGTCGTGGTCGTTCACCGTTATGCGGCCGTTGCCGATCCTCGCTGCTGCCTGCTTCTGCTGCCGATCGCCGCGATTCGCATCCGCTCGTTTGGCTGCCGAAAATACGACTAAACCTCGACTAAACCTTTTTAAGACACCTTTTGGACTGCGCTTGCTTGCGACCGACTCCGCGGCTCTCGGCTCCAACGCCGCCGATCGGCGCCCGATACGATTCTTTCCGCTGAAAAGAGCTCGACTTTGCGCGGCTCAATCGAGACGTCGACGTTAGCTTCAGCGTCGGCGGCTCAGCCAACTTCAGTTGCGACCGCGACTTCGGTTTCGTTTTCATTCGCCTGCCGTGGACTTGGAGCCGTCGCGGAGCGGAGAGGAGTATATGTGTGTGGGTATGTGTGGGGCATGCTCCGCCGCGGCTCCCGTGGGTGAGTGTGTGTGAGTGTGTTGCACTCACGTCACTCGGTCTCTCTCTGCTGCCTTTGTCTTTGACGTCACCTGGTCTTCGGATCCAAGTGCTGCATGTCACTGGCTCTGTATGCCGAGGCGCACCTGAGTCGTCGTAGCCTCTGCCGCTGCCGCTGCTCCGGCGAGGCTCCCCAGCGGAATTGGGTGACTCGCAGTCAGGTCATGGGGGGCCGTGTGTAGGGTGCACGAGTCGTTTGCACCGTGGTCTACTATTTGCATGCGGGACTTTGCTTACTCATTCAGTAAGTTGTTGTCGAGTTGTTGGTACTCAGGAGCGTGGATGTTGTTGTTGTTGGTACTCAGAGAGTACAATTGTTGTTGTTGAAGAATATGATTGTTGTTCCTGAGGATTGTAGTTGTTGTTATTGTCAAGTGCTGCTATTGAGAGTTGGTTTATGATGTTGCTGTTTCTGTTTCATTTGCTTTTCAGTTTCATTGTTGCTGCTGTTGCTCGTGTTGGTGTTGTTGATATTGTTGTTGCCGTTATTGTTGCATTTGTTGTTGCTTTAGTTATTGATATTGTTGCAGTAGTTGTTGCTATTGTTTTACTATTACTGATGCTGTTCTTCTTGCTGTATGCAAGCTAGCTATAATTGGAGTTGTTGGAAATTCGAGAGCGGTCGGCCGTACGAACATATCGGAACCGATTCATTTCGATTCGATTCGCTTTGGTCAATTGAGTAAGCACGATCGTGACTCAAATATGAAATGAAATTGAAGACCGCCAAATCTCAGCCTGTGCAGCGAGATCGATGCTGGAGTTGGTGGATCTGATGGTGTTCGAGTGGTGAAGAGCTCAATCGGGCCCGGCATCGATGCCGCCAACGCGGCTGACATTTGAAACTGGCGCGAGCGTGAAATCGCGATTGACTTCCGCGATGGAGCATGGGATCGGCTCCGAGGATCTCCGATGATGGATATGAAAATGAGAGAACGAATGATGAGAGAAGAAGAATTGTTTTGTAGAAGAAATGGACAAAAAATGCATAGAATGACGACCGAAGAATACATAGGATTTTGGATGTGAAATTGGTTTGTGGAAATTCCTTCAGAAGGACTTGAGAGAACCATTTCAAAGTCCTACTGAAATGATTGAAGGCACCTGTATCTGGAATCTATTTCGTGTGCGCTCGCCTTGAGTCGGATCGAGCATGCCGCCCGCAATCGTTGCCGCAAATGCCGCAGCAAATTGCACGGATCGTGGCATTGCCAGCACGAAATGTCAATGATGCCATATTGTTTCCTGAAATTCCGACGCACCTCAAATCGCAGCGTGTTGCCGTATGACGAATGACGCGGCCAGAATTCGAATTGAACCGGACTGAATTTGGGTTGAAAGCCATGCAAATCGCACCGAATGCAACCAAATCGACAACAGACGGGGCAACAACGACAAGAACAACAACAACAGACCTAGGAACAAGCAACAACATATCGACAGACGGATTTGAAACAATGGCGAAAAGCAATCGATCACTCAAATCGCGTTCTCAAAACCGAGCTCCAAACAGAGCCGCAGATATCGTTATTATTAGCGGTTAATTGATTGAGCATTCGAACTATGCGCGCGATTTGGTTGGCAACGCCGCGCATGGCGTTGCCACCGCACCGCACAAAGCCGTACCCGAGACCGTGGGCCGTGGGCGAGGAGGGGACGGTCGATGGTATTGTTGGCGGTGGGCACGGCCGCAGAGCACAACAACGCCAAGAAAACCGTGTTGTTGTCTCGCAACAATGACTCCGAGAGATACTTTGGTGTACTCGCGTTGTACAGCAAGCGTGTAACGAGCAGAAAACAGCAACCATTAGACACGGGTATATGTGAGGCGCCCCTCGACCATCTGAAGTTGTGGTCAAACTCGTTTCCTCCGAGCGAGAGAGGTGCTTGTGTGAGTGAGCGAAGAGCGTGCGTGTGTGGCGAACCGCACTCGAGTGGTGGGTGATGCAGAGGCTCCACCACCCTCCGTCCACCGGCCGACCGACCGCTCCGACTGCCGGACGTCACCAGCGAGCAAAACAAAACCGAGGAAACGTAGAGAAAAAGAGCAACTCGCGGAATAACAAACAATAACACAAGCCAAACGACCAAAACAAGTGGCCGAATGCTCCGATAGCCGTAAAATCGCTGCCTTAATCTATGGAAACAGCATGGCCAGACGCGAGCCGCCGCGGATAATGCCAAACGAAATGAAAAGTAGTCGGAATGGGCCGAGAGGACCCCGGTGGAGGCGTGTGGGACGGACTTCATTGGGCAACATCATCCTTCAGTGCCTCGACTTCGAAGTCGGCGACGGCTCGTGGCAGCAATTTGAATTTGGTCTCGTCCTACAGACGACTTCTTATTAAATAACTTTCTTCCAACGACTCTATGAGTCCTCAACCTCTTCCTCCTCCTCTAGTTTGATTGCGCAATCTGGCAAAGTCAGACTCGGAGTTGGTTAACGGACTTTTATCGTCTCGCCGTCATCGCCTTGGACTCTTGGCTCGTCTTCGTTTTCTTGCGACTCCTATTCCTAATACGCCCGCGCAACGAAGTGTCATCGGGTCAACCCACTCGAAACCCTAGAGACCAACGGACAGACCGCGAGACACCAAAACTTACAGACCCAGAGACACTGGACTGGACTGGCAGACCCAGAGATAGATAGGCAGTGAGCAATTTTTTTCCATTTGTCGTCACCGACCGACTGACTTCATCTCCAATTGCAATAAATGTATAATTTCAACTGCAACCATTGTGTTCTCGTCATTTCCATTGTGATTGTTGGTTGTTGCTGCTGTACCAATTTTTGTTGTTACTGCTGTACCAATTGTTGTTGTTACTGCATTGCCAATTGTTTTGGTATAATGCCGTTGAAGTCGTGGAATTCGCCGCAACTCATTTTATTCACAAATTTGGCTTGGTTGGTCTTCTTCATGAGACTCCACTGCCGGCTCACCTCCGTTTCCCAGCCGAACATCGGCTCCGTGGGCTCGGATACTGCGGCAATGCTAGATCATCTCCCGGCCTGCCAGTACTGCCATTTTAATAAGTTTCGTTAGCCATTTTATTGCGCCCGTTGCGGCGCACCTTAAACGTACGGTAGTTGCGGTGATTTTGGATTCCGTGGCCAGGGGCGTATTGCTGTAAAATTTTGAAATTTATTGCAAATTTTGACTTCTATCGAATATTTTGAGATATATGAAAAATATTGGATTCTATCGAACATTTTGGGTTTTGTCAAAATTTTAGAGTTTTCTCCAAAATTTTTAATTTTCTCGAAAATTTTGATTTCTATCGAAAATTTTGATTTTTATCGAAAATTTTGAGTTTTAGCAAATATTTTTAGTTTTGTCGAAATTTTTCAGTTTTAATGAAAATTTTGAATATTTTCGAAAACTGATACGTGTTCATCGAAAATTATAAATTTTATTGAAAAGTTAATTTTTAAGACCCCTTCTAAGACCTCAATGACGCCTCTGGACTGTTCTCTGTGCTCCGTAGCATTTGCCTCCGGTGGAATTTGTGTCGTTGTTGTTGTTGTTCGCTATGCTGGTTATATAATAAACAATAATCAGCTGTTTGGGGTAAATGAATTTGCGTTACCACAGACTCTCTCACCAACACAGCGAGGGCAGAACCGTTCTCTTGCCAGTGCTGTGCGACGGGTTTTGGAGCTGAGACAAGTGTTGCCAACATTAGATTTCCATGCCACGGGTTTGAATTGAACCCAGGGCAGAAAAGGACAGGATTCTCACCGCGTCCTCTTCATCGTTTGCAATTAAAATTTTATTGTTGTCGGAATGAACGGCCGTAAAAATAATTTAATTATTGCCGTCGATCTTGTTATTACAGTGATTGTTGTTGTTGTCGTTTATTTAACTGTTTTCGTTCTCGCTCTTGTTGTTGGACTTATTCGCCCGAGGAAGGTGCCATAAAGGACATCCCTAAAAGAAAGCGGAAAAGTTTGATTTATAGGATGTTTCAGAAAATTGTAAACATTTTTACTGACAGCCATTAGAATTAAGAATTTCACTTTCCTCCCTCTCCCTCGCCCTCCGTCTCTCTCTGTTTGCAGTTCGGACTTTGTAGCAGTTTTATTGACAGCCGTTTGAATGCCGTTTCCCTTTTTCCTTCGTCCTACTCTTTCGTCATTCTTCCATCTCCTTCATCACACTTCCGTCTCTTCATCACTCTTCCGTCTTCGTCGCAATCGACGCTCGCCCTCAGGACATCATTTGGCGCGGCAATAAAATAACTTCTTCTCCTACGACGAAGTCGAAGACGACGACGGCGGCCTCTTTTCGTCGTCCGAGCGCAAAACGAAGCGAGCGAAGCCGTCAGATAAATCAGCTTCCAAGGAGGATGGAGCCGATGATGAAGACGAAGAAGAAGAAGAGGTGGAGATGGCTGGGGAAGAATAAGCAGAGGATAAACTGGATAAACTTGAAGCTCGAAATGTCACTGGGTCCGCTGAGCTCATCATCGCGGATGCTCGCGAAGGAAAGTTTAAACCAGAGATAAGCGGATGAACAGACGGGCGTATGGACAGACAGACATATTAGCAGACAGGCTGATGGACAGACGGCCACAGAGACCTCACGGACAGACAGATAGACAGACAGAGAGGCGGCAGCGAGGACAGATGCGAGGATGGGGGATGATGGAAAAAAGCTGACAAATTGTTATCGGCTCGAGCTTATCAGCGACTAAGAGATCGGACCAGAAACCGAAACGCACTCCTTTCACCGCGAGGCGACAGCACTGGTCGCCGTCTTGTTCGCTGGAGTGCGCCGATGCACGACGTGCGTTCGGGGGAACGAAAAGTGCGTAATGCAAGTGGACGACGGAAGGCTGGAAATGCATTTGGAGTGGAGTTATATAAGACGTTGTTGTTGTTATTGCTGTTGGTGCAATCGGTGATGTTGTTATTGTTGAAGTCATTGGAGATGATGATGGTGCTGTTGTTGGTGTTGTTTTTTATTATGGTTGTTACTGTTGTAAGAAATACACACAAGTGCTCTACAAAAAGCCAGACCGAGACGATAACATGAGCAACAACAGTGGAAACAATAAAAACTATAACAACAATAGAAACGATAAATACAACAACAAAAACAAGAGTAACAACCAAAGAAAAAATAACAACAAAAACAATTTCACGAGCAAACGACAACATTAACAACAATTGAAGAGAAAAAATTTGATACGAAAAATAAATCAAAAGCTCGAGGCAATTCATCAAGTGGCGACATTGGGATCAGGCATGAAAGAAAGAGGTGGAGATATACGTAGATGACAATGACAACAACAATAACAACAGATCCAGAAATGCTCCCTCGTGCGATATATCGATGAGGTTCGGAAATGTCAATGATTTGACATTTCGACGAAAGACATGAGAAACTTTTAATTGACATGTCTTTGCAGGGCCAGTTAGTGAAAGAGAGAGAGAGGGAGAGTGTGCGATAGAGTAGGATAAAGATGGGCTTGGAGCAGGGCGGGTTCGTTTCACAACGCCTGGGGGAGCGGTGCGGGGGCGACAACCGCCGGAGAATTATTACTTCCGGCTTAATGACGGCTTAAAGACGATTTGATTGAAACGCCGAGCGACGACATCAATCAAAGGTGGGAAAGTTTTCGAGCTGCAGCGCCCTGAGTTCGCTTTTCTCGCATCGAGTGTGACGTCAAGGTGAAGGGCTCAGGAGGAATCAGCTGTCAAGTGGATGAGGAGGGGCCGACTGAGAATCAGGTTCAATCAGTTGATCCGAAGGAGACGCAAACTCAAGGGAAGCCGCAAATCTAATTCTCTTTTGGACCACCGCCGGCAACTTCGATCAATCGTGACCATCTGACCGTCCAATCGTTCACGGAGGTCCCTCGGAGCTATTGAGATTCCTCATCTCAGCGTTGGCTCCCTCTTGTTTTGCTATCCTTGCTCTTGGCTCTGTTTCTCTTTGGTCTCATTCGATTAGAGTTTCTCTTGGTTTTCTTTGATCCTCGTTGACCTCGTTCTCACCTCCTCGGCCAGATGACGAGGACGAGGACAAAAACATGTGAAGTGCTCGGCAACACTGTTGTCCGTCGTCGTCGCACATGCAACACTTGTTTTTGTTGCCCACTCGTTATCCTGCATCCCTGCAGCTTTGTTGCATCCTCTGGATGTTTCTTTGCTCATTCTTTCTTTACTACTTTCCTCGAATCGTCGTCCCGCGTGACCTACAAACAGTTGTGGATCCTCCTTTATCCCATTCCCCCTTCTCCGTGGATCCTCCTTTATCCCATTCCCCCTTCTCCGCCTCTTTTCATTTCCTTTCTTTCTCTAATCTCATATATTCCATTGTAGTTGGTGATGCTCGTTTTTGCTGTGGTTCGGAGCAAGAGTCCGCAATTTAATTTCCACATCTAGAAACACATCAAAGCTTCTGCGACTCACTCGCTCTCCTATTGTCTGCCTCACTTTCCTATTCCCATTGTCTGTCTCGTTCTCCCTCTGGCACGTCAGCCACATGCATCGTGTCCGCGTGCCCCAGTTGCGGCCACCCATCATAGTTTGTTGGGGTTGTGTAGGAGGATAAATAACTCCGGGCCACACAAACCGTGTTCTGATTTTCCTCCGTCCTTTGTTGCAGTTGATTCTCCTTTGAGCCGGACTAAACAAAAGCAGCACGAAGCAAAACATTGTCTAGTTTTAGGCGCCTGCAAGTGCTGCCCAACCCGATTGTGGCCAGAGAGAAAGCGAAAGGCGGGGTGGGGCAGATAAGGAAGGCTTAATTTTTCTAAACAATTCAGCTGCAGGTCCCAACCCTTATCTGAGCTCGCAATTTCCATTATCATAATCCAATTAAGAGCCCTCCCGACCGCTTATCGTCGTGGCCTCCCTCCCGAGGGCATCGACCACACACGACTCGCCACAAAGTGCTGGCGTCCCTTCCCTCTCCCTCTGGATCCCGATCCAAACCACGCGCGTGGGGCCTCCGAAGACGGGGGAGGGCGCCCCACGTGGTGGCCACCGTTTCCCGTGTGAATTTGTGAAACTTTCTCGACGCAGGATTGAAAAGTTTCCGAATTTCTCTCCCGACAAAGTTGTGGTAATCAAGGGACGGCCGCTGGGATCGAAGAGGAGCCGCTTCTCTCAACAATGTTGGGTTTCTTTCTGAAATGGTTTTAAATTCCCTTCCCCAGTGATCGCCCCCGCCCCGCATCGATTCGCCGAATCAACAGAGCTGCAGGAGCAACAAAAAATGTGCCAATAGCAATCCCTAAACTTCTGATAACTTTCCCAACACCTCCTTCCACTCGTGCCTTCTCTCTCCTCTGCCAACCTTTGCTGCTTCGTCAGATCGTCGCCCCCTTTGCCACGCCTTCTCTGGGGGCGGTGACCCTGCTCAAATGCCTAATTCAATAATGAGAGCGAAAACGCGCACACGTGAGAGGGTTTCTTATGAGACTTGTTGTGAGTGCGCTCTCTCCCCTTCTCACTCTTTCTCAATCGCTTATCTGCTCCCTGGCTGTTGCCGAAATCCCTTTTGAACTCTCGCCGCCCACGACGTTGTCTCCCTCCCCTCGTGCCCCCTTTGCCAGCCGGATGCCTCGCCCGAATGTTCGCTTCAATAATATTCATAATTGCAAGTTGTCGGCCCGAGGGCCATCCGGACCCTCCCCGGACTAACCTTTGCGACAGGTTCCTAACATTTGATTTCTTCCTTTGTGATATCCATGCGAACATTCGCATTCGGATACAATAATATATACTATATACATATAGCTTCCTCTCGTCTGACGTCAGTTGCTCCATTTCGCCCCAAACGGTTTCCTTTGAATTCGGAAAAGGGATAAAGTCCTCGTAATGATATCGCTCATCGGCGAGAGGGCGGCGGGAATTTGATGTAGAATTTCATTTTTTCACTCCCACGCAGAGTCTGAATACGAAATTGAATAAAGTACATTAGTGTGTGTGTGTCGCATGGAATGGGAAGTTATTTTCGTATGTATTGCGAGCGACTCCATGAATAATGGGAGCGTTATGTCAGAAAGGATTCTCCTGAAACTGGGAAAGTTTGTGAATGAATTGGGAAACGATACATAATCACGATGACTTCATAATTTTCTTAAACTTGAATATCTCTTTTTATTTTTCAGGCAACTTTGGATATTCAAGAATTTCGAAATAAAAATAAACTCCATCTCCAACATCGATTGTATTCCATCATACGGTAAGTTCAGAAAACGTTGTCTAATTATTGTCTAAAAAAGGTACGGAATAGTTGACAATGGCCATTTGATGGTAAATATTTGTCTAAAGTTAGTGAAACTCGGCGAAAGTTCGCTGCGCACCGCAAACAAGGAGGCGGCGACTTCTGTCCTCGCCAACTCTGCAAACATCCCGGCTGTCCTTCGTCCTAATGATGTGCACACGCCTCGAAGCAGGCCTCGGTCTGTCGTGGACGCACTTCATTAGTCACTCGCAACTGCTTTTTTAATGATTAATTTGCCCTGTCCGTCCGGGCGGCTAAATAGTTGTGTCAACACAACTGCCCACTGGCCGAAGGTCCGGCGAGGCGATAATCCTTGCAGCCAGGATATCGGCACAAATGCAAACGTAAACGAAACTGAAACGAAGTCGAAAGTCAAACGGACGAAATGACAAAAAGCATCAAATGAAATTAATTACTTCTGCTCACACGATGATTAATTGTGTGCTCAGGGTCCTTGGCCCGTCCTCGTCCCCGTCCCGCCGGCCCATGGTCATTCGTTCCGAATTTGATTTGTTATCCGTTTTCCTCGCCGCTCACTGATTTTATTAGCATAAAACATTAAATGCGAAAACGGATGAAATGCAACGAATGACAGAAGGAAAGGGAGACGTCCTGAGAGCTGAGCCCAGATGACAAGACTCCGGGATGATTTATTCGCCCCAAGGATGTCGCTGTCTGATTTGCGCTTTTGTTGGTGGCTGCTTCGCACCTTTCGTCTCTGTCTGTCTGTCTGTCCTCCTTCCTCCGCTCGTCCTGTCGCCGTTGTCGATGTATGAATAAATTTCGCAAATATTCAAAATTGGCGGGGTGGTTGGTGACGGCAACGGCGACAGCAACAACAACAACAACAACAACGTCAACGGGAGGATTATGAGGATGTTTGCCAAAGGATTAAGATATTTGCACCTTTGCGAAACACCATCGTCGTCGTGTTTGTTGTTGTTATTCTTGTTATCGCGTTGTTATTGTTTGTAAATCTCGCGCTCAGAAGCAGAATCCCCGAGCAAACAATCGCGAGTTTGATGGATGCGACGATGCATTTGACGGATCGCTCGAAGGATTGAGCCAATGAAACAGTCTCTCCATCAAACTTAGGCAAAAATAATAATTCCTGACCTTCCTCTCACTCGCCTTCCGGTGATTCATAAAGTTTTTGTCCCTTCTCCTTTTTTCGTTTTTCTCTCAAAAACTCTTCTCCAAACTTTTCGGAGTCCTTTGACTTCTGGCCATTTATTGCCAAGGACTTTCTCTTTCTGTCGCCGTCCTTCATTTAATTACGAAACGTTGGCAACACGTGGCAAGCAGTTGGCAACATTTGCAGCAGCAAAGTTTTCCCTTGCGACACCTCAGCAGTTGTGTCCAACTTCTTCTGTCTGACCTTCTTTCGGCGGACAGAAAGATTCGCAAATTATTGCAAAACTTTCGCTATTCAATCAAATATGCTAAAAAGGATCCGAAGGACGAAGCGAGGTGCGAAGGCGTTAGTGTGAAAGCAAGGCGTCTGCGTCGCTAGTTCGAAGTGGTTTTTTGTGGAAGCTTTTATGTAAATCTCTTCCATCGAATCGACTGCAGAATTATGGACCGAAAGGATGCTATTTTTACCGTGACAGGATACTGGATGTGTGTGTGTGTGCGTGAACATGCTACCACATCTTCGGGATGCAAAACAGGAATATCTGGCAACGTCGAGCACATCGTAAACAAGCAGCAGTTGCTGCATGCAGCGCCGTTAATCCTCCCATTCAGATGCATTGTGGGGCAAATGGGTTGAAATGGAAAAAATATTTTATTTATTTTCTTACAATTTAAAAAAAATTAATTTTTCAATGTGTTGATGTTTTTGGAATAAAAGTTATTATTTAAATAATTTTTACTTCTCAAATAATTATATAAAAAAGTAATGAACATTCAAGACTACCATGAAAAACTGACCCATTGTCGTCTACCACTCCTTCAAAACTGCAATATGTTCGATTATAATTCCAGGAAATTCCTCCAGGGATAATTTCCATGCATTATTATATGCAAATTCCTCTCTCTCTCTTATGCCTCGACCTGTCGCTCCTTCGAAGACTAAACTTCGCTATTCACCTCCCGTCCTCCCTGTCTCAACCCACGGCCCACGTCTCGCGTCGTGGTTTTTATTGCATACGCCAAGGCGCGGCAACCCTTCGTCCGTGCGTCGCCGGCTTCGGTTCATAAATTCACATTTTCTCTATATTTTCCATGTAATTTTCCACTTTGCAGAGAACAGAGAGAAGAAAAGAAAAGCGAACAAAAACAAAAAATAAATAAATAAACGACAGCATGCAACATTGAAAATTGCAATTTATATAAATTTTGCGACAGCAACAATAACGATGACTGCCACAACAATAACAATAACAACAACAACGACGAGGATGGTAATAAAAAAACATATTGTCTTCCTCAATTCGAAAGCTTTTGGCGGAAGTCGAGGAGGAGGCGAATTATGCGAAAATAAAGGCACTCGAGACGACGCAGGTGGGGGCAGACAGACGGATAGACAGAGGGATTGACGTCAGAGGGCGCGACAGACAAATTAGAGGTGGTGCACAAGCGGCAGACAGAAGTCGGTGTCGGTGATATTGAAAGAAATGACTCGCATTTTTCGCAGGATAACGAGTTTCGAAACATTCATGGATGTTTATGAGTGGAAATGGGAATCTGAAATTACTGCCGAAGCAATGAGATAAGTTCTGAATATTCCGACTTCTGAATGGATTCGTGGATCAGGACGTGGGAATCCTTGCAGGAGGCGAGACGAATCGGAAGCCGAGAGCGGCATGAATAATTCGGATCCTAGAGTCGACTGTTTTGGTTGTGTGTTCTGTGTGCAACAACAATGGGGAGTATGAGGACCAGCAACAACAAAAACAACAATGAAAGCAATTCGCCACCCTATCCGCAAACAACAACAACAATGACGACTACTGCAATAACAAAATGTGTTAATAAATGCAAATTCCTTGCGTGAGTCCTTTCCCTCACTCACACGATGGTAAATTGAAACCGACACGCGAAAAAATGGAAATGGAAAATTATGAAAATTCGGAAAATACCCGTACAACAACAGTTCATGGAACAACAACAAAACCAACAATAGTAACAAAACCCGACCAGCAGCCGAAAAGGATAACAGGATGTTCGACATTGAATCGACACAAAGGACGGCGGAGGCAGAGGATTTCGCGCTGTTGATTAATTATTCAATTAAATCAACATATTTGCCTATGCATGTTCGTGTATTTGTCTATGAGTTTGTTGGGAATTGATTGGCGTGATCGATGCAATAGTTTTCAATATTTGAACAATTTTTAAATTTCAAACTGTTTAGATTAGTTAGTTTAACTTCTGTGGAAATTTAAATCAAAATTTGGTTCATGAAATTTGCTTCATTACAATGGCTTTATGGAAAATTGAATAATTTAAAAATATTTTCACTGATTTTCCGTTCTTTAATATTTATTGAAATCTCAAGTTTCATTGCCTGGGGTCAAAATGTGTTTTCGAAAATTCGCCGTGTGACGTCCTCGACTAATTTGTGCATTTCCGTGGAAACGATTTCGCGTTCACTTCGCATCGAACTCAGAATAAAAATCGAAACCCTTTTTTCCAACCCAAACTGTGACAAATTGCGAAACGGGGCGCATGCGCCGCCCGTTTGAGGAATTGATGAACTCGTGTCAAGCTGTCAGAACGCACGCTTGGCTGTTGTTGATGATGATGTATCTACGTAACTGTCTGTTACTATTGTTGTTGCTGCTGTTGCTCCCGGCAATGGGTGAAGAGGGGTTTGAATAACAAAACCCGAGAGAGCGAAACAATGTTGCACATGCGCGAATAATTGAAGTTCTCGCTCTTGCTGTTTCTGTTGCTGATGCTGTTGTTATTGTTGTTGGTGGCCGTTGTTGCTGATCTTCTTTTAATTGAATTTTCTGCCGTTGTGAACAATTCGAACATTTTTCACGGCGCATGTGCGAGGCACACGCCCTCCTCCTCTCAACCATTTCTCTTCCCAAGTAGGATGGAATTTTAAATTTATTTTCGATTTCACTTCTTTGTTATTTTTTTTTAAATTTTGTTTATTTTTTTAAATTTTTAAAATTTTTTTGCTGAAAATTCTTAAATTTATAACTACAAATTTTTAAAATGTTTGTTTCTAATAATATATCTGAAAAACTAATATTTTAGCAAAAATATTATTATTTTTAACTTTAATTTATATTTTAAGGTAAACCAATTTTTTTATAATCTCCTAAAAATTAAAGTGAAAAACTTCCACTTCATGTGAATTTTATTTATTTTTTATTTGAATATTTTCTGAATTCAAAATAAAAATTTTATACATATTTTACAAAAAAAAAAAAATTGTTCCACTTTACCTAAAACCTTGACCCCACTCATCATCAAAAGTAGAGAACTTCAAGTCAATTTGAAAGAATTTTCCACGCCAGTGATGGTAGAAAAAAATACTTGAGAAACGGTTTAGAAAAAAACTTAAGAATTAAAATAAAAATCTCAAAAGGCAACCATAAATTGAGTGTGAAAATTAGTTTACACAAAAAAAACGCTATTCTAATCCGGAATCTGGGAATACGAGTAGTTGCGGGAAACCACAAAGAGGTCAAAGGTGAAGGAATTATTGGTGGTTCAGATCGGATCGCGGTGTTTCCAATCGACTGAAGATGCAACAGCAACGTCAAATAAAAAATGCAACAAAAGAAATCTCGAAATACCGTTGTCAGCCACGAAGAATGGGAAGAAGACTCTCGGGAGAACAAAATAATGTTTTATTGGAAGACCAGAAGAAGAAGCAACAGAACAAAAACACATCGGAGGAAGGAGAAAACAAATCAAGTGGAAAGAAGTGAGAAAATCTACATACTTGAAAAAGTTGCATTGTTCAATGCATGTTCTTGATTTGAATTTCTGAAAATGTGAATTCGGAATTTCACGTAAAATTATCGCTGGCTTTTCACCCCTAAATATCGAGCAACATTTCGGTTGGCGTGTTTGATTGCAACACGTTGCGGCGATCATCACCGGGTGCTTCACACGCAACATGTTGGATCGACAGGTCGTATGTCGAGCTCAAATGTTGCTGCAACATTTCTTCGGGGTTTCGTAAACTTTTGTTTGTGTTTTTGTCATCAGTTCGTCGCTTGGATCGTGTTGCTTTCGACTCTTGCTTAGTTCGAGTTGTGGTCGGTCTCGGCCGCACTCGTCGTCGGCTGTGAATGGTTTTCGTCGATCGCTTTCGACATTTGCCGATGGTCGTTGCTGAGGTGCGCTTGGTCTGGCAGCCACAGCGATGAGCGCTGAATTTTAATTAAAATTCTTCCATTATTTCCTCTCTACCATGCGCCCATAAATATGCCATGGGAAATAAACTTTGAGAAACCAAATTTGGAACAGAAAACTATCAAAAAACGAAATACATTTTAGCAATAAATACCTCTCATATAATGTTTCTTTAACAACGAAACTCCAGCTCCATTTCGATTAATCCTCAGTATTAAACTAAATATCGAATTTGTTAAATTCATCCTCGAGTTACGCGAAACTCGAGACCTTAACTCATTCCCCTCGAATCCTGTTTCGCAATGAAATCCTTGTTTTCTCTAAAAAAAAAAAACACGATCATCTCAGGTACTTGAAATAATGTCAGCATTGTTGTTGTTGCTGCTCAACTGTTTTTGTTTTGTCGAATTTTTGCAAAAACAATAGCGGTCGACGAAGGCTGCAAAAAACCATTGACTCGTATCAATGTCAGTGGCTGCCAGGACGAAGGACGAGGACCCTCGAGAGGAAAGGGTTGCAGTATAGTCGTTGTTATTGTTGTTGTAGTCGCATTCGCTCGAGTGCATTTCGGGCATCGGTTTTTGGTTCTTGTGCCGATCGTGATTTTATGATTTATTGAGGGGGAGGTTTTCGGAGTCCCATTTTTTATTTATTTTATTTCACGAACGACTGTTGAAATAGTTGCCTGCAGTTGGTTTAACCCTTGAACCCCGAGGTGGAATGGTCTCACGTGGCGAGGGTCGCGAGGGGTCTTCGAAACTTTGTCCGAAACCTCAAATACTATCGTGCGTAGGCGTCCGAAATCCGCGCCTCCATCTCTGGTCTTGATGTTTCCATTAATTGCCTCTAATTGGGCGCTCAACGCACCGATCTGGCCAGAGGCCTCGACGAATGAACAGACAAAGAGGTAGAAGCAAATGAGCAAAATTAGGAGGCGGTCTTTCTAATTAACAGACGAATAAATCAGACGCCTGTGCACCAGGGACCCAGAAACGTTTTTAGCTTTAATTGTTATGGAGCTCATTTACCTATTCTATTTAGGTTTTGTTCATTTGGGAGCCCCTGGCTTGCAATTCACCTGCAGTTTACGCTATCGCCCTCTCGATCTGAGCTCGATCGTCGACTTGGCAAAATTAATTAATTTTATTTGCGCACACTTCTGACAGACGCCTGCGTGCGCCAGCGACTGCAGCATTGGAAAAACACAACCACGACATAAATTGCAGTAACGACTGAGACAACAGCCATGCATAGAACAACTACAACAATGCATATAGCAACAACAAATGTGCATTCCACCCACCCAGCCAAGCAACCAATCTACCAAGCCACGACTTCCACGATCCGACCCTCGGCCCAGGCTCCTCGGCCACGTCGTCGGGTCGTCGCTGGCCGTCGACTGAGTTATTGTCCGACGAAGAAGAAGAAGTAGAAGTAATGAACGGCGCTGCCGATGATGTTGATGATGATGTCGTTTTCGTTTTATGGACCAGCTCTACATATCTTCCTCTTAACGGCCGTCGATGGGGAACACGCGGAAGCGTCGCAAGTGCAATCGTCCAATCGCCGGGCGACAGCGGTTCCAATAAACTCTCAATTTATGAGCCAAAGTTATTATCGAGCTCCACGTGCGGTGCACTTGACGCGTTCTCGTCGTTGTCGTCGTCTAAGTTCTCGTCGTCGTCTTCGTTGTCGCCCCTTTTGTCGTCCTTCAAGCGATTTGCGCATGCGCAGCGACAAGTGGCGCGATTTCCAACTCCAGCCGGACGAGGTTGATGAGGTTAGAGTCGTTGTTAGTGGTGGCGCCGTCCGATCGTCAGTGAACGCCAGCGTGGGCGGTCGACGGCAATGAAACCGTTGTCGTCCCCTCATGGCGTGATTGAGTTGTTCTGGCAGCTCTTTCCTCATTTTTTGCGCTGAAAATTAGTTTAAAAAAGCATTTTCGCCCCGTAAAAAAGGACGGAAACCCCTCGATCGTCGCCATCGATCAGCGTCATCGAGGGTCGATTGTCACGCCTCTCAGATGCACAGTGGAGCGAATGCGAAGCCTCATTTGCATATGCGAACAGAGGAGGGTCCTTGAAAATGTCCTCGCCGCAATTTGTGCCGCTCACTCCACCCCGCACCGAGGGCCGGCGACGGAGGACAAAACAAAAAATTGCAAATCGGCAAATCACATAAAATTCGAAGTCTCATTAATCGCGACGAGCAGCCGCCGTGCTTATTTATGGCCGACAACTGTCACTCTGACAGTTCGAGGAGAAACCCGAAGTGCGAAAATTTGCATGCGCGCGAAGGGTCAGGGATGCGAAAAAGGACACGAGAGAGGCCTGGGCGAGGAGTAGGGATTGCAAGGGAAGCAGAGGGAGGGTTGGCGCTGGCTGCTAATGAGGCAATTAAATTTTATTTGCCTCCCGACACCCGATTTTTGCACGATCGGAAGGACGAATTTGCATATCCTGCGGCATCGGAGGCTGTTTTTTGGGAAATTTATGGGATTTTCCGAACGGCAGCAATTGAAGGCTCGTTAGAACGAGGGCATAAATTGTGCGAATCGTTGTTTTTTGACAACCGACCGACGTCGAGATTTGATCGGGATTCAACGAGCGATCGAGTTCCGTCGAGAAGCGTGCGTAATCCGTGAGTTTGCGGCCACATCCATTGAGGGATTTTTTGTTTGCTCCGTCAATGAAGTGTTTTTTGCGATTTTCCACTCTCTTCTCCTCACAATTCAACAGCTTGAGGTGTGAAAGGAACAAAGACGCGAAAGACGCTCGAGGGAAGGCGGCCGAAGGACAAAGACGAGGGCAGACGGCGAAGAAACCGGGCAAACAAAGGCGGACGCGGGAACAAAGAAGACAAAAGCGGCGGAAGGGCCGAGGACAACAGGATGAAAGAAAGGATGCAATTGGAAATCGAAGAAAGGCTTCAAAGGAAAACTGTTTGCGAATCCGCACAAGCGAAAAACAAACGCGATTGTTGCGAATGCTTTTTGCGCAAAGCGAGTCGTGTGAATGCGGCGTGTTTTGGAAGCGCTGCATGGGGTCCGCGATCGATGGACGGAAAGGGTTGAGGGGGACGCGGAAATTCGCTGGTGGGAAAACGCGCAATTAAAGACAGGAAATAAAACCGAAGGAAAGTCTCGAAAGACTTTCCCAAGCCCGAGTTCCGTCCGTCCTTCGTCCCGTCCTCGGCTCCTTCCGGCGCGGCGCCACTCGGTCTGCCCCATGTTCGACCTCGATTAACATCTCATATTTATCCCCGTTGTTTCGCTCTCCCCCTCTTTCCGCCCGCCTCTCTGGCATTTTCGTCGTTCCCGCCACGAGTCCTGCGTCGGAGGAAATCAATATTTGCTGGCGACATCCGCCCTCGCTTGTTGCGCCCCCTCGCTGTGTTGTTGTTATTGTTATCGGAGCCCCATTTAAATTCCCCATGTTTGTTTTCGTGTCCCTCGTGCTTTTTGTTATTCTTCCATCTCCGAACTGCCATCTTCCAACAGCTGATTCTCGCATCCTTCGAACATATCGCGAGTGTCTCTGGTTTCATTTCGTATTCAAAGGTTTTCGACGTCGTCCGCCACGCCCCCAACTCCGCCTCCTCCTCCTCCCCCTCGTTGGCGCCATTTTCCCTTATTTATCGTTCTATTTGCGACGAATCTGGGTCACCCGACACCTTCGTCTCGAGCTCCCTCAGCCCCACCATCTTCAAACTTCCCGGGATTCGAATCCTTCGCAGATTCCTCGCGATTGTCTTCTCACTATTATTGTACTTGTTGTTCTTGTTGTTTTTCACTCCTTCGCAAGCCCATCAGAATTACCAGCGAGCAGTTGTAAACAAGTTGGTGTGGTTGTTGTTGAATAGTTATTGTTTTTATTGTTGGCAAGTTTCGAATTCAACCTAGTTTCGCGTAATTTACTTAGCGACTTATTGTCTCCTTGAAGGAGGGGAGACAGCACTTTCTACCCCTTTCACTCTCTCCCACTCTTTTTCCCTCAAATGACATCGAGGTGATTGACTTGAGAAGAGGGCGGGTGGAAGAGAAGGGGTGACGACGTCATTTCCCTGAGTCCTACTTTCGGAAAATTGCTGAAACCCGATCGCAGAAGAAAAGACGGAGAGAAGTGGAAATGATTTCCATTGTCTCAAAGTTGAGTCGTTGGAGACGGATTTGATTTGAGTGCAAGTGGCGCAGAAAGACTTCCCGAAGTGGGTCAATTTGTCAACCCAATGACGTGTGGTCTCCGCACCTCCGCTCGCCATAAATAATCACACTTCGAGGGATGTTAGAGCACCCTGCCCAAGCTGGAGACCGCTCTTTACGTGTCATCGCCACGAATCAGCCGAAATTTATGCGTGCGATTCTTCACCCTGACAACGTGACTCGGGGACTCCCCTCAGTGCTGAGGCCTTCGTCACTACACGTCTTCCTCTACTTAGGTGTGGATTTATATGCGTTTCATTTTAATTTTTTAAACGCAGTCGCAGGCGCTCGTGCCGAACCATTGACTCCCTGCCTGGCCACCGGTTGAAGACCTATGGCCACAGGATTAGGCGCTGACTACGGTCAGTTCCGTTTGACTTCATCTTCGCCCGTCGTCCCTTGTCCGGCCATCCCGTGCTCGTCCTTTAGTCCAAGCGTCTCTCGGTCCCTCCGCTCCCTTCGTCTCTGTCCTTTCTCTATTTGTCTGTCCCCGTCCCTAAGCTGTCGCCATCACGGACAGATGCGTTTGGCAATTTCTCAGTTGCTCGTCTTCTCCTCCCTTATTTCTCTTTCCTTGCTTCATTCTTCGTCCATCCTCCTCCTCCGATGATATTTGTTTCTGTCATCGCAGCTCTCTGTGCGGTTTCATTTGCGCCCTCGTCCCTCGCTCACAATGGGATCCCTGAAGCGGAGAAACGCATTAGGCGACGACTGACCAGCCGAGGGTTGGGGCACGGCATTTGCATTCGGCACGTGACACGAGGCCCACGACGAGTTGATTGACATTTTTTAATCCGCGCCTTCGACCGCAATCCGGCGACCAGAGGGGATGATCGTGGAGGCCTCGCAGGGGACAAAGGGCGCTCCTTGATGTGGGTCCGGCAAGTGACGCGGGCACAAAGGACGATAATCGTTGTCGCGCCAGGACGA
Organism: Coelopa frigida; assembly: GCA_017309665.1. Classification (NCBI taxonomy): domain Eukaryota; kingdom Metazoa; phylum Arthropoda; class Insecta; order Diptera; family Coelopidae; genus Coelopa; species Coelopa frigida. Next base: position 1,223,802 of record CM029565.1, on the reverse strand, counting down.
CGTGTGGAATTTCAAAATATTTGCGGATCACGACTCGGATCCCCAAGCACGGACAAAAGGGAGCTTGGTAAAGACAGAAAATTATATTTTCCACTTCGCATTTAATTCTTCATCGACTAATGACGAACTCATCCTCATCACTTCAATTCTCCTCGTTTCAACTGTGGAATTCATCACCTTGGAATCCATCTCCGGATTCTCTGTCGATCATTATGTCCACCTCCCTACCTCCCTACCTCCCTCCCTCCCTCTCTCTATTTCTTTCTCTCTGTCCAACTCACTCTGCTTTGATGGCAATTTCCACTCATTGCGAGTTCGAATCCGTCCCGTGCGGGATCCGCGAATAAGTGAGCGATTTGTAAATCGAACGCATTTTTAATTGCTCGCCGGTTAATTGCCGACAATTGCATTTGTTGGCAACGCGCGGCTGCCTGCAACACTTTGCGTCATCCGCGTCCTCCTCCTGGCCGCCCCCTCTCTGGGTCCCTGGATCGAGGCCCAGCGCCTCTGATGCGCATTCGCTCGACTTTCACTTCGGCGACGACGACTTCGGCCGTCCTCGGTTGCACAAAAGGTGCGTCGGAGCCGTGCAATGTTCACGAAACCCCGGTCGCCTCCCTACCCACCTCCCTCCCCACCTCCCTCCCCCCTTGCCTCCTTCTTCTCAGCCACCCGCAACTCGTCGCTCGGTTGGGGCAAAAATCGGTTGAATTCCAAGCGCACGAGTCTTTTAAAGTTCAACGTTAATTGCGTCTAATTGCAGCAACAACAATGGTGATACCAACAGCAAAGGAGCCTTTAACAAAAACAACAATAAGTACAAAAACAACTACTACAATAACAACAACTGCATCTGCCACAATTTCATCGTTGCCGATGCCGCCATCGACACCATCGAATTGCGAATTTTCCAGTCGGCGACTTCGATTCCATTGACTGCATTTGAAACTCACACAAGCGAACACATTCACATACAGCCACTCACACACACACACACATACACTCGCCCTCGCAAAAGCGACTTCGAATTTTACGCGCGAATAAAAATTGTTGCATTTCGACAATAAAATAAATTGCAACAGCAACAACAATAACTGGAACAAACACCAGCAACAATATCAACAACAGTGCCGAAAAAACGAGAAGCAATTAAATTCGAAAATAGTTCGGCAGCGGCAGCAATAAATTCGAATTGCTTGTGTCTGTATTGTATTGGTGTTTTTCGGAGATAAATTTGAATGGTCGAAATCGATGAAAATTCGCACATTTTTATTTCGAACCCGAATTATTGACTTTTCGGAGCAAATATTCTCGAATTAAAAACAATCGAAATTTATCTTCCGATTGTGGTTTTTCAACTTCGATGCAAAACGTAAACAATTTCGAAATAATTTGAAAATATATGGTAGATAAACATAATTATTCTTAAGTTGAATTTTTCGAACATGAAAACAAGCCTGTAAATCATGGTCAAGGATTTATTTTTCACAATTCAGTATGAATTCAATTCGAATACAATTATCATGAGAACTTTGAAATAGAAAGAATATTTCGAATTAAAAACGTTGCCAATGGTACTTCATTATATTTTGTTTTTAAAAAATACCTACGTAATTATGTTTGCACTTCATTGTTATTTCGAATTTTCGCCCATTAACTATAAACACCTTAATTTCAGCATTCTTCTTCTATTCACTCGAACCTTCAGAACTGTAATTTTTATGACTCGTGCGACATTTGGAAAAATGGAATAATTGTATGCAGCGGCGTCTTCCAAGAAGCCATCCTTCGTTTTCCTCCCCCCCTCCCACTCAAGGAATTGGTTTCCTCACCCATCTCTCAATTCCTCGCCTCTCGCATTTGTCCAAGTGTCATAATGTATGTCGTCGTCGTCGTCGCCATCGACGCGAGCGACATTTATCGCGATTTATCAAACGGCGGCAACGCTTCAATTACACCATTAACTAATGGCTACAACAACAGTTGCAGCAGCAACAAATAACACCTCAATTAAAAATCTGTCGCTCGCAGGTACCTCTTAAAGAAGTCCTCTCTATCTCTCTTCTTCCCTCCGTACTTGGAAGGACTTGGAATGCGCTTGAATGATAACCATTTACTTATCTTCCTTTCCGTTTGTCTTCGAATAAAGAACCTTTCTTCGGGCCTCGAGGCGATGACGCTGGTGGTGGCTTCTTTCAGGACCCTCCCTCGGAGTTGAGTGATTGTGACACGCGCGCCCCCTCAGTCCTAACAACAACAACAATAATAACAACTCAATTTTTATTTGAACACTTAAACAGCTGTTTATCGTTTTGCATTTCCGTGAAAGGCCCGCAGAACCTGCGCATTATGTCAGTCCATCTGTCCGTCCGCATGGCTGTCTGTCTCTCTCTCGTCGATTGTCTGTGATGGTGCGTGGGTGTATGAGTGTGTGTGTGAGTGTGCTTGTGCATTGACGGATATTAATGTCACGCACGCTTCGTCCTGGCTCTCGACACTTCATTAATTAATTGCTCAGGAGGGCGCCCGAGGCCCGAGGACTCGTCATAGTCGTCCTCGGGCCGCCGTCGTCGTCTTCGGAGCCGTCCTGGAGGAGGATGTTGAGGTAGGCTTGGCTTCCTTTCCCCCACATGACTCGCAGGCATTCGTAATTGTGTGGAAATTTCCTCTTGACGTGGATCGGAGAAATCGGTGGAAATCGTGGCCAAGGAGCTTAAGGCATTTTCTGAATAATGAATATCTTCATGTAATTAACTCAATGTCTCACAATAATAATGAGCTGAATTATATTAAATTTTGGGGATTCAATCCAATATGATGTTAGATGTTGATTTTGGTACAAGACGACTTTCGCGAAAATCCGCTACCGTAATCGGTAATCGAACACCTCTGATGTTCGAAAACCTGTTGAGTATCGAAAACCTGTGGAGTAAGCGTGTTAAAGAGATAATAACGTCTCAGATGGATCTCATTTCACGATTAATCCCTCAAATGTTAAAACAAATCGCTGACAAACAACTTCGAAAACGTCGCTTCCTGCTGAGTAAATCATATCGCGGCGAATGTATCGATTTTCAGCAATCGAAATCAATCTTCTATCGAGTGACATGATAGTCGAAGCAACAAAAACAACATTACCTCACGTCTAGATTGAAACAAGTGGATCGCATGACTCGAGTTGGAGTCGCGTAATGAAAGCGAAACGTCAGACATCCACTACCGTTTGACAGCTGGCTGTGCCTCTCGCTCCCGCACCCACTCCTTCCCTCGCTCCCTCACTACCTTTCTCACTCACTCCACCTGCAACAACTTTTAACGCAACGGGAAGCTTAAAATGACGTCGATCGCATGCGAGTAAAACGTTGAAAAATCAAAAATCACAAGACAAAAAAGCGACAGCGGCAAAAACAAAAAACGTCAGTTCGCACGCAGCAATTGTCACATTACAAATAGCTGTAGAGGGAGAGGGCGAGCAGGAGGTGGTTTCGAAAGAGAGGGGAATACAAAGTTTTCAACACAAATCGATCTTGGAAATCAATGGGATGACAAAGAGGAAGATAGAAAGGGAGTAAAGAGAGGGAATTAATAGTAGAAAGAGACGGAGACAATCGGAAAGAGAATGTCCAACTAACGACAATCCAATCGAGTGCGGCCGCCTGTCGCCAACTGTCATTTGCTGGCTATCGCCAGACGCCTGGAAAATCTCGCTTGACCCTCAGACAGGAAATGTCGAAAACAACAACATACGGATATCCTTTACTTATCCTCGAGCTGTCCTTGGCCGACAACAAATTTTTGATCGGCATCGCAGACATTTTCACACAACATCGAGCACAAGGGTTCAGCCGACGACAAAGACAAAGAGGAGAGCGAAGGAGAAGAATTAGGGATAGTGAAAGAGTTCGAGATGAAGAGATGAAAGGATGGAGGTGGCCATGGCGACAGCCATAAGGCTCGCTGGACAGGCATGCTGTGAAAATGCGTGTGCCGATAAATCAGTTATTAACAAATTCACCCTCAATTAGGCGCCACATTAGGAAGTCAAGGAGTCGCCAAGTCATCGCGACGACCGTCGACAATGAAAGCAGCTGTCGCAGGTCGACTCCTGGTGTCCCTTTGGATGCCGGTTGAAACCTTTATCGAGTCCCGGCAGGAACGAAGCAGTTGGTTCAATGGATAAGAGGAGGATTCCGATTAGTCGAAGTGACATCTTCTGATCTATTTTCTGGACATGGAATCGTGCAATGAGAGGCTTTGCTGAAGAAAACACTTCCTATTCCGAGAACCACGGACTTCATGCGAACTTTTCCACAGAGCCTCATGTCCGAGTAATTTTCTCCCAAGCACGTCATCCACACTCGCATATCTTTCCACTTCGATGGAGAATAGTTTAAGGGTCAGACAGATCGTAAATAACTCAATGAATCGGGCTGATTTCGCTGGCGATTCCGAGATAACCGAACAGAGTAAACATCGTCGAGGAGGAATCGGACATTTCGCAATCCGGACACGAGCAGGAATTTTATCTTATCTCGCCCGAGATTGAGGAGCCACGGAGCCACTCGAGTTCGGTTCCCAGACCACGAGGCGACTCCGTCATTTCCGCGAACGACGTCGGCGTCGTTGCAAAAGGTCATCTGGGGCGCTGGGATCTCGGAAGTTCCATCTTCATCAGCGTCGGATTAAATTTGGCATTTAATTTATGCATTCCTAATTACGCCAGGATCCCCGACAATGCCCCGGAGGTGCGGGGGCGGCAACGCTCGGTTCGTCTCCAGATCTGCAAATGAAATTGTTTTCGCTAAAACTTTCGCAATTTTCAGCCACGAGTTCGCGATGCTCGTTGCTGAAAATTTTCTTAATTAAATCGTTTTGCACTCGGCCGTCGCGACGACGACGAACAGCCGAAAGGACAGATTATTGGAAGAACAGACGATGGGTTGCGAGGAGAGAGGCCGAAGTTTCACCCACCCTGGGTTCAGGATGATTTTCACTGGACGAGGGCGATCGGCGACCGAAAAAGTTCTAATTGAAAATTGCCGATGCGTGGCCTTCGGGGGCCCGAGTCTTGCTCCGGTCAGCTTCTCCACCCCATCGTCGCCTCTTATCGCCTCTAATCTCTTGGCCTGTTGCGCTTAATCGCTCTGAACCCTGAAATCAGCTCAGTCCAAGACCTTCATCCTCCTCTGGCACTCCTGTCGTCCTGCCGCCACCTCCTCCCACCCGGGCGCCTTAATTATTTTCCTGTTTGTTCGCCAACAAAAATGGCCACAAGCAATAAAACTTTTGCCAGCTGCCCGCGGACGGACAGAAGCAATGGAAGACTGATCACGTGGTCGGGGGGAAAGGAGAAGGAAGATATCGTCTGTCGTTGGGTCGGACTGTTTGTCGTCCATCGATAAGATCGGAGGCATTGGGTGCGAATGCTTTGTATTTCTCGCAAATATTTGCAGCTCTTATCGGGGGATCACTGTGAGTACACTTCTTCTTAGCTTCTCTCGCTCTCTCCATCTCTCCTCCTCGTGCCTTGTTTAATTAACTTTGCTGAAGTTATGATTCGCATCCCATTGGCCGTCGAGTAAACACCGCGAACATACCATCGTTGCCCTTGGCGAGTTGACTTTGGCCGTGTCTTTGGCAGAACGCCCTTGACGTCATTGACCGATTGGGCCCGGGGGTCAAAAGTGGGTTTCTCTCGGAAGGGTTTCTCACCCCAAATCATGGGATGAAGTCCTCTTCGTGATACAGCATAGTCCCCAATGCGCACTTTTTGAGTTCCTTTTCTTTGTCAACAGGTTGACGCGGTCTTCTCGCCATTTGGACATCCGCTCAGTGGCCTCCGCGGCCTTCACGATCCCCGAGGTTTCTTCGGGAACCTTGCACCACAAGTGGGAAGCAATTAAGAGCCTTCCCTCGCTCAGACGCCCTGGAGTCTGCCGCTATCGCCGTCGCTGCTGCTGCCTCCGGCGTCGACGGCTCATTTGCGAGCGTCGCCGTATAAGGTCAAAGCATATCAAGAGTGGACCGCACCGACCAAAGAGATCGTGCAAATAACAAAGAAACAAAACTCAAAAAATAAATAAGCAATAGTCGCAACGAAAAAACACAGTGTCGAGCGATTGTGGCGGAGCGAGAGAAACGGAACAAAAAGAAATAATTGTATATTAATTTATTAATTGCAGCGCCGTGGCGTGCATAGAAATCGATTGTACTCAGTGGAGAGATCTGTGTATAGTATAGACCGTGGTGTGACTGCTTAATAGTATGCACAAAAACAATCAGAACGACAACGACTTTTATCTTAAAGGCAAAGCAGCAACAACAAGAAATACTACTACTACTTCTACTACTATGGAAGCTCGGCCAGAAACAAGTGCAAAACAATAACAACAATTCAATCTCTTACAACGGAGCCCCCAGATGTCGGACCCAGTTGGCTTTAGTAATCGTTCGCATGCTGAGCAAATAAGAGTGGATCGCGTCGGTCGAGAACGGAACAAAACAAAAAATAACAGTGAAACCCCGATTTGACACCCTCCTGCCCAGCGTGATTGGGCCACACGTGGCCAAGATGTCGTCCTACCAGACACTCTACGACCCGGACTTCTTCGCCGAGGCCGAGCCCTGTCCGCACGGCTCCTTCCACAAGGTCCTCAAGTACTGGCGCAACACGCAGCGCGTGACGTGCGGCCTCAAGAAGAGCGCCAGCTTCGCCGACTACAGCGCGCGGATGCGGGGCCGAGGGGGCGGCTACAAGCGGCTCGAGAGCTTCGACGAGCAGGAACTGGACCGACTGAGGTGAGTTTCCATCGTCAGTTTCAATCGTCGATGTGGCGGAAGTCACGAGTGAAGGCGACGCCGGGGGCGCGTGAGTCATGCACGGGGCTCGTTGTTACTGTCGATTGGCGTGGAGATGTTTCCGTAACTAGGCAGGCGGTACAAGCTATCGAACATTATCGGAATTCCGGTACGATTCGAGAAAGTCCAAGTTTTTCTCTGACCGACGCTGATTCATCGCATCGTTCATCACATGCGATCGATTGTTGACAATTATCGATCGGGAATTATAAATATAACAATCAATTAGATCGAAAGGGAAAATAACTTTTAATTCACAACAGAACCATTTTCAATTCAAATTAAGTCAGCTTGGAGAACAATTAAAAATAAGAAATTAAGAGCAAGTCATTGGGATTGAAATGAATGTTGAATGTTGGCCCTTAATCCATGATATTTATGGATTCAGAATCAATATTGACTTAATCTAATTTCCTAGTGGGAATAAATCGGGAATAATCGAATGTAATCGCTTTGTAAAAACTATTGTAATTTCTAACTTAGAAGTGAATCCCATCACTCTCCGCTTATTTATTGTTAAAAGATCTCTGCGATTGATACCGCGATTGAAAGCGAATGTGCGGCATTTTCACAACACACCACGTTATGATATTATGTAAATCACTCGATGGGCATCCTGGAACACGATCGATAAAACACTCAAGGTGTTTACTTTATGCATCAACAACTCCAATTTTACACTCGGCGCGAACATTCTTCGGAATCCATCACTCGCACAGTTTTCCGGGTAGGAAATCGAAAAACAACCGCATATATCACATTTTTCACCTTCGCCTTCTTCGTCGTCGTCGGCGTCGTCATCTGCTTATCGCACTTTTTCTTCACTTTCCACTTTGAGCGCTCTTCTTCGCCTGCTTCCTCCTGGCCTCTTTCTTTGCACCCCATCCGACCGACTCTGACCTCTCCCCCACCTCCTTCTTACACAGTGCATCGGGTCCAAAGCAGTCGATAGTGAGAGAGAAGGGTGAAGAGTGTAGACTAGGGAGAAACGAGAGGTGTGGAGGGAGAGTGAAAGAGCGACGACGGCGGCAGACGTCGGCCTCGTGCGGCCAGAGTGTGTGCATCCGGCAGCGCAGCAACACATGTTGGCAACGCCAGCGCTCGAAGTTGTTGCCGCCTGCTGGTAGCAACAATAACAATCAAAACAGTGACAACAACAATCTCAACAACAGCAGCAGAAAAAGTCACTCGTCGCCGGCTGATTACGAGCAATTTGCACGCAATACACAAGTGGCCACAATAAACGGGCCATTAATAAGAGAGCTCGTTACGGCCCGAAGAAAGAACAAGAACAAGAAGAAGAAGGAGACGAAGAGTGGAGAGGGCCAGAAGTCGGTGGCTGCAATTGCGGAGGTGGCGCATATTTGGCGGAGGCCGGCCGCCTGTTGCTCCGATTTTTCTTTATGGCCGGCAATAAACGGCAACAAGAACAAAACCGACGACAATGACGACGATGACGACAAGAGAAACAAGTGTAGCGAGAACAACAAGTGCAACAGAAGAACAAGTGTAACAGTAGCAACAACTACAACTTGTAACAACAACGACAACAACAAGCTCACTGACAGCAACAACATTTGTAAACATGCAAGAGTGGAGAAAGAGAGAGGGGAAACAACTCAAAAAGCAGCCGCCGCACGCAGGCGCAACCGACGTCGTCGCCCCCCTCGGCCCCGCCCCTCGCTGTACACGCAGTTTCTTTTTGAAGTGGACCCGCCGGCAGAGGTGGGCGACGGGGCGTGGCCGTTGGCAATCGCTGAGCTGGGCAAACACGGTCTCATTTGAATCTCTCTCAGTGGACGACCTCCTCCCGATTGGCTGCGATCGTCTGCGCTTGATAAGAGCACACGACAAGCAGAACAATTCCAACGACAACAGCAACAACATTGCATGCGAAAACAACAACAATACTACCAACGAAACAACAATGCCAAAGACAACAACGATTCCAACTACAACTTAATCAAAGCAACAACATCAGCGACAAGAGCATCAACATCTGCAGCCACCAGCAGCAGCTGATAAACGAAGCCGACACACGCGAGGCGCCGCCGCCGTGCCACGCCCCTGCCTCCCCCCGCACACAGCGGCACAGCGCGCCACAGGTACACCGCGAACATGCGGCTCGTTGGCAACCCTGGTCTCCGCTGTCTCGGCCACATGCGACGCCCGGCAGCAACTGTTGCTCCCCGCGGTCCCGACTCGCTGATTGCGGCCGCCGATCGTTTTTCACTCGCCGTCCGATAAAACGGCGATGTCCAGGCGATCGACTGTCCAACTGTCTGTCTGTCCGCCTGTCTGTCTGTCTGTCGACTGTTGCTGTCTGTCTGTTGTTGTCTGTCGGCTGTTTGTCTACCGTGTTACGCTCCGGCGCCGTCGTGTGGCGAGGCGGATGGGCGTGGCAGTGGGTCGGTGGGGCGTTCGGCGGCTGTCCGCATGTGGTTCGATGTTGTAAGAGTCGAGGCGATCGTGCAACGAGTTCGTTGTACAATCGGCCGACAATCGAACGATCGATCGGCGGTGGTGGGATGCGGGTGAGGGGGAGAAAGAGGCACAGAGATTGGGTGTGAAAAGGGCGAAAGGAAGAGTGGAATCGGAGAGATTAGCAGCGAGATAAGAGAGGAAGGAGAGGAGGAAGAAGATGAAAAGGTTGGATTCAAAATGATGATATTAGGACAAGAATTTTTTGAAGAATAAAGAAAGAGTCTCATAACCAAAATTAATTTCCGTTCAAATGTTTCAACTCCTCATGCTCCACTGTATCGTCGATGTTTTCATTGAACAAAAAACATTTAATATTTTTTCCAGTTGGTTCTCGCTTTCCTTCTAGTTTTTCTGCTAGTTTTTTCCTCCTAGTTTTTCCTCCTTGTGTTTGGAAAACATTTAGCACAATTTCCCATGACGGCCACAAACACACAGCGAAAGATATGAAAATCCCAGAACAGAGCAAACGAAAAATGGACGACCGATAGGCGTTCAGACAGACAGATAGATAAAAAGACAAACAAACAGAGAAATGGACACAGAAACAGAAAAATAGTGTGAAAGTCAGGGGGAGAGAGAAAGGGATAGGAAGATGGGAAAACAGACGAGAGGCTGCGAGATGTTTGGACAGAGACAAACAGACAAAGAGACAGAGAGCGACGGATGAGCGAGACAGAAATAAAAGCAACGAGCGATTGAATAGAATCTTATCAGGAGGAATGCTGGGGAATGAATGCTCCAATTTATCACGGCAACAACAATGGGAGGGAGTCCAAAGAAACAGCAACTACCACAACAACACGAGGAGGACCACCAACAGCAGCAAAAACAACCACAACAACAATAGTGACAATAGAGATAACAACAACTAGTTGGGGCCACCGACAGAGCGAGAGCTGAGGGAGAACATTGAGTGAATTGCGCGTGGTGCCCGGAGAGCGAGACGAGTGTGAGTGCAAGAGAGCGACGACTTTCCAGGTTCCACATCGCACTGGAATGGGGGGCTGATAGCGAGGGGAGCCCTCTCTCACTCGCTCTCTCTGAGAGAACCTGAGAGAGACGCGATTTTGAAAATAGCGGCATTTTTGTGCATTTTCTTGTATTTCGGAATTGTTGCATGTGTTGTTGTTGTTGCTTTTTAGCGTATACATGTTGTTGTCATATGAGATGTGGTTGTTCACATGGTTGCTTTGGCGGTTGTTGTTGCTGCTGTTTCTGTTGCTCGTATTTTGACAGTTGGAAACACAATCTGATGCAAACATAAATGCAACAATAACAATAACAACAACTCCTCCAACATTTGCATTCGCATTTTAAATGTTTTCCCCTCTCATCCTCATCTCTTCTCTTCTCTTATCATTTCCTTCCTTTTCTCTGGCCCTTTGCTCTTCCTCCCCCGACCCATTAATAAGGGTTTGTTAAATTGTGTGTTTATTTGTTGTTGCCATGGTCTCGTATCACGCAGCTGCAATGCGATAACCTCAAAAACCTCTGCAAAAAGCCGGGCGGCATCAGGACATTTCATTCCAACCACACTTGCGCTCTCAACGAGAACAACAATTAAAACAATAACAACATCGCTAATAAGAACAACAACAACAACAATATTCATAACAAGAACGACAAGATTCATAACAGCGACAACAACTCGGACAGACGGACGGTCGGATGGATGGATGGATGAATAACAAATAGTTTTCTTCGTCTTTTCCGTTTTTCGTTCGTTTCGCTTTTAGTTGTTTGTTTTTTTTTTTCTTCTTGTTTCGCTCCGTCTGCTGCAATGCATGCGGGTGGTGGATGGAAGCGGGGAGTGGTGAGGGAGGGGGAGGGGAGGTGGTTGTGGTGGTGGAGAACCATCGGCCATGCTTGCTTTGTTTACATTCTCTCAGCGGCCTCGCTCTCCCTGGTACATTTCGCTCTCTCCCCATATCGTGGAGCTCTCTCACTCGCGCTCTCTCTTTGAGTTTGATTTGTTGTCGTTTTGTTATTGTACTCGGGCTCAATTGAAATAACGGTCTGCAGCTCTCTCTCTCTTGTTGGCCCCACTCGCCTTCCAGTGGCGGTCGGAGCGGACTCCAACGTTTCGCTCTCCGAGTCCACAACGACGAGCGTCGAAGTCGTTCCACACACACGTTGTTGTTGCTACTCTGATGTGGTTGTTGTTGCTTGTCTTCGCCTCGGTCTTCGCGTCGGCATCGCTCGGCCGCTGCAGCAGCGCAAGAATCGGCGCCCGCCCGGCATCGGGTCTCGAGCGACGGTCGGCGGCGAACAGTTTCGCGTGAAAACCTCAGTCGAGTAGGTGGCAGCCTCGTCGCCCATCACGTTACGCGTCGCACTCTCGTTACGTTTACGTCCACGTTCGCGCTGACGCTCAGTCCAGCCTCTCGTTCAGGAGCCGGGCTGCGAAGTCGGTTCGTCGCCGGCGTTGGCGGCATCCCGTTCAGTGCGCAAACCAAGCCAAAGAAACAACATCAAATCCGTTGTCCTAATATTAATTCAAATTTATTATTTAAAATTAATAAAAAAAATATATTAATAAAAAAAAATTTTTTTGTAAAACCAAAATTTTGAATTTAAAATAAAAAAGAAATAAAAAAAATTACTCAAAAAAAATTCAATATAGATTTGTAATTTTTCTCATTCGCAAAGAATTCGTTGAACGAGTTAAAAAGGCGAAAAAAAAGATTTTGAAAAATTATCATTCGTTTGAAAATTCGTAAAAAGGTAAAATCGAATATTTAAAAAAATCTCATGAAAAGTGCAAAATGTCCACTGTGCCAATTGGAAAAGGCGAAAAAAATATTTTGTGTTACAATGAAGCAAAGGAATTTTCCAAGAGTTCGATATTCTCCAATGTGTTGCCACCTGTCGCGAAAATCTTCAAAGAAAATCCCCTCATCAAATGCCAAAAATTGCGATAAATTCCGGGATTACTGATTCCATCCGAGTAAACAAAACATAAACAATAACTTTCAGCGTTTTCGCGCATTTAAAAGCCATAAATTTTGTAAATTAAAAGAAAATCCCCTCAAATGAAAAGCGCAAATCCCTCCGAATCTATAAGTTGTTTGAAGATTTTCCACTTAAAAAAAATAGTGTGAGAATTCTCGGAAATTTTCCACTAATTATTTGTGTGTTTGCCAATTGCTAAAAAATCAAAGTGTGGAATTTGAAAATTCAGCAGAATTTTCCAGAACATTTTATTGTACGACTTCTCATATATTTTACATCAGTGAAACTATTTTCCCGGCCTCGGCGGTAGCGCCGCTTTTAATTTCCTACAAAATGGAAATTACAGAACAGAAATTTATTGCTTAAGTAAATAAACAAACGTTTTTTGACAACTGACCTCGCGAGAGCACGAAAAACATTCAATTGAAAAGTTTTCTCCACAACAGCAACAACAACAACGAGAAGAAGAGCGGTGAAAGAAACGTCAAGAATTTTGTTTTAAAATGCGTCACGTGCGAATCGCTGCATGTCTCACAAATACAACAACAACAATAATAAATAATAAATTTAAAACGTTGAATGAAAAAGTTTTATTGTAAAAGTTTCACCGCGAGCGAAGACTTTTTCGTGCACGAAATCTTTATTTTGTTTTCCTCTGCATTTTTATTCACGTCTGAATATGTGTCTAGAATAGTAAATTATGAAAGCAACGAAATAACAAAAAATATTTGTTCAAGTACAAACATGGAAGCGAAAAGAAAGTGTTTCTTCTTGTGCGCGAAATTCGTTTAAAAGTGGTGAAGAAGGTGATTGAGGTGTAAAAACGGACGGAAGACTTTTTCAAGCGGCAGACAGAGGGTTTTTCTCAGTGTAGACACTGTCGATTTTTGTTGGTTTAGGTCGGGACAATATAACGAAACTCTACCGATCCGTGGTAAATGTCATATCAGTGCAAAGATTCAACACGGAGCTAATTTAAAATTAATATTTATTCCATAACAAATTACATTTTTGTCTCTGTCACTCATATAACTTCCTAAGAAGTCCATTTGAGACATTTTTCTGCGACAATCCCCAAAACACTGCGAGAAATCAAGCATCGAATCTGTCAAATTAGCAGAATAAATCGATGTTGCGCCCACGCTCGGATTAAATAAATTTTTTTGTCACCGAAACTCGTTTTCAACCGTCTCTTTCAGTTTTTGTTTACATTTTGCGAAAGCTTCTGGTGTTGCTCTTATTTTTTGTTGTTGTTGACACTTTTGTTGTTCTGTTAGGGAAGAGCGAGTTGTGGCCAACACCATAAGCAACAACAACAACCACAACCAGATTTATGTAAACAAACCTGTGACATATTTATTCAAGAATAACTTAAATTTCTTCTCTGGCGAACTTTCATCAACGACTTATTTGGAGTGCGGATCCGTGTTTTTCGTTCATTGTGTCAATGTTTATTTGATGACTATATTTTTTGACAATGTTTCTGATTTGGCTTGAACCATATCACCATGCTCCTCCCTTTTGGTCATATTTTTAATAATTTAAAGTCCAGATGGGTCGAAATCATCAGTTTCCACTTTTGCAAATCAAATCTTTCAGAGATTATTCGATTCACGCCCTTATCGCCCTTTGTAGAAATGCTTCCTCGTCGATGGCGAAGCTAAAAAAAGAATTCCATTTATAAAACGGTCTTCCTCGAAACTTCTTCGCGGAGATACCCATGCATTTTGTTCTCATTATCAGAAGACCAAACAGAATTCTCCTCTCTTTTGCATTCTTCGTATCACTTCCCCCTTCCATATGTTTCGATTGCTCGGCCATTAAGAATGCAAATTTTTAATTTAAATTTTAATGCGTTTGCTTTCTCATCTCTCACCCGCCCATCTCTTTCTCGCTCCCTCCCCCTACCCGCCGGACTGCGAGAGATTAAGAGCAAAAATAAAACCATCTTCGTCATCCGCCATCGGCCGCTTCTCCCCCGACCTCGGGGCGACCCGACGAGACTACGGGTCTCCGATGACGTCAGCGAAAGCAGAGCAGGGCAACCAAAGGGGGAGCGAGACGCAAACATCGATGAGAATTCGGAGGCAGCTCGGCAAAAATCATATCCGACTAATTTGCATTTTAAGCGAGTCCCCTTCCCCCCCTTTCCCCCCTCCTTCGCCAGCTAACGAGCGAAGAAGAAGAAGACTCTCGCTAAAACGGCGACAATCAAAAAATTTCCCATCGTCTGCGAAACAGAGGAACAAATGCGAGAAATGAAAAATAGAAGGAAACACAAATCAACATTTATTTGAATCCGCCCGAACGACGCCCCGGGAAAGTGGGGCGAGTTTAATGTTTTGACATTTGTCGGTGATTCCGCCGCCACCGTCCAACCGTGTTCTTCTCACGCCCCCTCGCCCTCCGGCCCCGCCCACACAGCAGTCAGAGGGCGCTCGTCGCCGGTGTCTGTGGGTCGCTCAGGCGGTCGGGAGCAAATATTAAATTGAATTTGCGGCTTAGATTTTCGCGTTTTGGCAGCTTGTCAGAATTCTTTCCCCTTCACCCCTCTCCCTCTACTTTCCCTCCCCCTTTGTCCCCCTTTCACTCTCCTTCCCTCCCCCCTCATGTTCGCAATTTGCGCCTCTCAGGAAGTCGCTCGTTTTCGCTCAGATTCGCTTCAAATTGATAAATTTTTGCCGCGGTTTTTCTGCTTCCCTGCTTATTTTCGGTGGTGGGGATCTGAGGGGGAGGGAGGTGGATGGGGTCGTGGGTTGAAGGTGAAAACAGGTCGTTGGCGATGCCGAGCAACAAGTGGATTCCATCCCACTTCCCAGCACCGTTTATTTGCACAGCAATTTGCCTTGCACAAGCCCCTTTCCGTTTCCTGCGTCTGTCTATTTGAGTGTCTGTCTGCCTCTCGATTTGTCTGCCTGTCTGTCTGTCAGGGCGAATGCTTTTGTTTGCAATTTATTTACATTTTATTGGCGTTCACGTGTTTTTGGTGGGGTTGTTGGCGTTGTTAATTGGGAGCGAGAGCAGCTGATGACGAAATCATTCCGTGTTCCCCGAAACATGTCTGTCTCACCTCATTCACTCTTCCTGGAATCCTCCCTTCCCTCCCCAACATCCCCAACAAAATCCTTCGCTCCTCGTTCGCCATCGCTCGAGTTCTTCCTCTCGTCTAGCTTCGGATCAGCCTCCACCTGAACTTCCACCGCCCACGCCCCAACCCGACCTGACCCTCTCCAAGCCTTTGACAGGTTGAGCCCTGAAACTTAATTGAAATGAACATGTGACTGGCGCTGCAGGTTCGGCCGCCAGGGGCGCCTCATTCACCACTGTCAAATGCAGTGAAACGCGCGCCGAACAATTGTCGATCCAACGACGACGACAATTTGTGCCGGATGACGAGCCGGTGGTGGAGGGGGCAAATTAAATCTTTCCCGTCCGTAGATTTCACTATAAAGTACTCACGTATATATTTGCCAAACAACAACAACAACGACGCTGTCGTCCATCGAACACTCAGTGTCAGGGATTGGCAACACTGACTGAGCTGAGTTCGAGTCGTTACAAAGAGTTTCTAAAATAGGCTTAAATTGGATTTAAACGTTATTGTTGTCGCCATCGTCGCTGTCGTTGTTGTTGTTGTCACTTTTTCTGTTGTCGTTTAGCTATTATCATTGTTGTTGTTGTGCGGAAGTGAATTTCGAATTTAACCTTGACTCGTCGTCGTGTCTTCTCCAACAGTCGAAGTCAACGACTTTCCGAATCCGATGCGAATGCATGGAAAAGAAATCTCGATCGCTGCTCAATTGATTTCCCCCCGAGTTTCACTTTTTCACCTTCCTACCTCCGTAGAATTTCAATTCATCACTTTCTCATCGGCTGTCGTTTGTCTTTCACGCCCACTGTGCGATGCCAGCGGGTGACAAAACTTCACAACTTTAAGGTCATATCTTGGTTCGATTAGATAAGAGCGCGTCTAACTGGGCTAGAACGGTGGCAATCGTGAAGTGTGGCCACCTTGCCCTGGTCTCGTTGTCTCGAATCTCGCTCTTACAAATTTCGCCCATTTCTTTCGGCTGTCGAACGTGGAGAAACTTTTGTCGCGAGAAAAGTGGAAAATTTACGATTCTGTATAAAAAAAAACAATGCTTGTTATCGCTCTTGTTGGCGACATGGTTGTTGTTGTTCTCGCGGTTCGACAACAAATCAACAAACCGAGAGAGGGACGAATGGGAATAATTTTTCTCCATTTCTCGTTGTTCTTCGCCTCGTTTTTGACATTTTCCAGCTGTTTGTGTTTGGAAATCTGTGTTTATTCTATCGCCAAATATAAATATTAGCAGACGATGGCGGCCTCCTTGTTCTTCTTCCCCGGTTTTCCATTGTGGCATCTTCCTCCTGCTCCTCTTCTTCTGCTCTGTTACTTCTCCTTCTTCTGCTTCGTTGTTGGTCGGTAGCAACTTTGCTCGAGTAAAATATTTGCTTTATGAAAATGAAGAAAGTTTCATGTTTGTTTGCCGTTTCGGTTCTTTGCCTTTATTCTTCGTTTTTCGATTGTTCCCCGTTCTTAATTTAAGAAAAATACACAGAAATAAAAGAGTTATCTCTCTACCACAGCTGCAACAAGCGTCGCCTTGATAAGGCCGATAGTGAACCTGGCTCTAATCGACGTCTGCCTGATTCAGCGAATGTTCGAAAGCAAAGCAATCATTAGTTAATGGTTATTATTACTATTTTCGCTGTAGTGGAAACGTCATTGCTTTTATGGCTAAAGACCCATGATTTCATGTGTGACTCAAGACCGAAAACATTTCCGTTGGTCTAGGAGGAAGTACCAACGATAGGTGCGATGGCGTGATGTCTTTTGCCCATGGTTCTTGGTGCACTTCACGAGGCTGCCTCTATTTGTCTACTCACTTTCCTACACTCCCATTATGGTATCGTAACTCCGCCATCCATTGAGAGTGTGCAATCAGGAAGAGCTGGAATTATCCTAGTAATTGAGGCGTCGCTCGCTTACCATTCTCAAGCCTAAGCAAGGTGCTGGTTCTCTTGGCAACTCCTCCAATTCCCCACTCCACTCTTCTCAGTTCTGTTCTCGATACCACATTCGTACGGAGATAAAAGACCGTGTTCATTAATTGATTCATTATGCAAAACATAAGCTTCGATTAGTGGAGTGCCACAGCAACAACAACAAGTGTAGATTACACAACAACAATATGAGTAACAACCCGAGGAAGAAATAGAAGAAGTAGATGAATAAGAAGAAGAAGAGCACAAGTGGATACGCCGTGCACAATCGAGTTCGTTAGAAGAGTTTGCCAACTACTGAGAACGTGCAAATCAATTAAAAGCCGAGTTTGTCGCCGCAGAGTTGCCAACCGAAGGAAACTTTTCAAATGCCCCCACCGCAAATAGAATTCCAGGCCAGGTGGCAACTCCGGCATGCACTTGTTACCCCGAGTGTAACAAAACAGCCTTCAGCCGACGTCTGCCGCTCCCGCCGGCTCCCCACGGTCTTCGGCGACGTGCGAATGAACTCGAAACAAAATTTCACTTGACTCCGGGCCCCCCGCGACCCCAGCCCACTTCTTCCGACCCGCCCCGGCCCCACCACACGACACGAGGCGTCGTCGCATCTCGGCCCAGCTTCAACCGTAGTCTCAGCCTCGACGCCCATGACTTTGAGTCTGGCTCTGACTCGTGCTCCGTCTCAGGGGGGGCCGAGGGGGCAGTCGTCCAGGTCGACGACAGGCCGAAGTGAGCCGAACCGTTGCCGGCTCCCGACGCCGACGACGAGACCGAGACGAGGCCGATGCCGCTATGTGCCGAGGCGAACCGAGCCGAGCCGGTGGGAACCGCGTGCGTGGAGGCAGCTCCGACTCCGTCTCGCCCCCCGACCGGAGCCAATCGGCGAGGCTGAGGCTGAGGCCGCCTGGAAGATGCTCCAATTTACCGGTTTTTGTTTTTGCTCCCATCCAATCTGCTCTGCATACGAAGTGTTTCTTCTTCTCTTTATTTCCTCCACATTTTCTCATGTTTAATTTTATTTGGCTTTGTTTTATCTCTCTTTTTGTGTTTCTGGATTTTTGTTGATTTTTGCGCGTTGCCCGCGCAGACAGAAGACACGCGATTTTAATTTATGGCCTCCCAGTGGAGCGCCCCAACCCCGTCACCTCTTGCCAACTCCTTCCCGCACTCCCGCGAAATTCTCCAGTGGCCCTGAAAATATTTGCTCTTGCTGATGTTTCTTCTCCCTCTCTCGATTCACCTGTTTCTCGTGCTCCTCTCACCTCGCGGTCGCTTCGATTACTCATAAATCAGCCGGGCGACGGGACTTTTTATGGGATATTTTGATGGGATTTCTTGTGATGGAGTTTTTCGCACAATTGGAGAAAAACAACTTCGTTTCTGTGGCCAGAATATCGAAGGTTGAACTTGGAAAACTACTCTTTACTTCAATTTTCAATTTCAGAAGAAGAGTGAACATTTCGAGAAATGTGAGAGAAAAGTTCTTAAAACTGAAGCCAGTGAAAAGTGAAAACAATAAACAGATGGTTTGATCGCTGGAATACGATCGATCTAAAAGTCCTTGAAACCAATGAGGAGAAAAATTACGAAAAATAAATTAATCAAAGATCAACAGAAAAACCATGCTTAAAATGAAAAACGAAGAAATTATGTAAAAATCATCAAAATTCAATACAATTCATTTAAAACGCGACCATATAATTATCAACAAGCCAGTGCAAAAATGTTTAAGTAATTAAATTATAATATCAAATTAAATTATAATATCACCAAAAACAACTCGGAGGAAACTCGTCGATTTCATCACGCAAAATTACCAAGAAAAAGTCATCAATAATTGTCAACGCAGACTTGTCAAGGGTTTCAAAACAAATCGACAAACTCAACAAATCGCCCAAAAAGTATTCCAAAGTATTTCAAGCCAAAAATAGCAACCTCACACAACTCACCAAAAATGCTGAAGATTCACATGTTGGAGCAGATCGTGACCAGCGAGTCGGTGCACGAGGAGAGCCAGCAGGAGACGTCGCCGAAGCACAACAACAAATCCTCGTCGTCGACGTCCTCGTCGCCGCTGCACCAGCACCAGCAGCATCTGCAGCAGCAACAGCCGTCTGTGGGCTCGCATCGTCCTCTAACAGGAAAGTCCGCTAGTCAAGGATCGTCGCCTGCGGGGTATGTTCAGTGTGATTTCTACCAAAAATCCTTTTTTCTATGTTCAGTGAGATTTCTTCCCAAAGTCTCTCTCAAAAATTGTAATAATGCCTCATCACTTTGCCTTCGTTGGCACTTGAGAGAGTTTTCCCTTGGAATTTCGCTTTCGAAATTGGCGAAAAGTGCAATCGTAAAAGAAACGAGTAAGTAACGAGTCATTAGGGTGCGAATACCTTCTTGTTGAGTCACCACTCGTCGCTTTTTCCCGGCCGTCGATTTTGCGAAAGTCGATGAAACAGAAAGGTTCGCGATATAATCGAAATCGTGGAAAACTAATCATTGTGATTAGCCATTGTTGTTGTTGTTGTTTGTTTTGCTGTTAACATTCTGTTAAACATCGAATAGTTTTTCAACGATGCCGACGCCTTTGTTGTTGTTGTTGGCTTTTGTCGACCGTATGCAAATCAGTCAACAGTAACAAAAAAACTTCGCTAATGTTTACCGTTGCATGAGCATAAATAAATAAGGTAGCCACAACAACAACAATGGCAATAACAACAACTACACCCAGTGCACTCTTTTTTCGTGCCTGCTCCGGTCTTCCAGCTCGTGGTCCTCGTCGTCATCGTCGTCCACGGTTCCCTTTCGTCCGGTCGTCTGCGCATGCGCGGCCATTCACAGCTCAGCGTCGGTTGCACAGCTCAATCAATGGAATTTCTCGAGTGGAAAGTGAAGTTGTTTGTTTTTGCTTCCACTATCGACGCCGTTGTTGTTGTTGTTATTACTATTGGTATTGCCTCTGTAATTGCCATCTCGTTGCAGAAAATATGCAACAAACAAAGAGTGAAAAATGCACCGGGAGAGAAATAAAAACGCATGAGCGATTCGTCAACAAAGAATGGAAAAAACTATTTGGTTTGTCCAAGGGAGAATGGAAAAAAATATGTATTTGTCCAAGGGAGGACAAGAGCAAGAAAATCTCTCCGTCATACTTCGACATTTCTTTGTCGGACCCACTCTCACTTGTCGCCGTGTGAAGTGAAGAAGAATGACCTTTAATTATTCTTCTTTCGAGCGAGAGAGAGAGCGAAGGAGGGAGGGAGAAATCGAGTGACCCCGCCTTTCTCCAACACCCTTAACCCTTGCGAGACGATCTCTGGACTGGAATCTCCGTTGTCTCTTGGCCCAATTGCCCCACTTCTTGCCCCATTATGCTCGGATTATCCTAAACTACAGCATTGTGTTTGTTGTTCTTATTATCAAGACACGGTGCGAAGTGTTGCCAGATGTCTGGGAAGTTCTCGCTGCCGACGCCGAGCTAATTACAAGCACCGCCAGCAATTATCTTAATTATTGACACGAGCGTGCCATCGAAGTAGACAAAGACAAAGGAGACCGAGCTAGAGGAAGGCGGTGATTGGAGGGAGCGAAAGGGAGGAGACTTCGCAGCTTTCTAATTCGCATTCGCCGAGGCCCATTTTCGCGGCAACCAGAGCTGCCAACCACCTGCACCAAGAACTCTCTCGAGTTTGGAGGACACGCCTGGTCAGCTGAGGTCTCTGCTCTTCGTCTGCCTCAGTCCCGTCTTTCTGTCTGCCTTCTGTCTGTGCTCCAAGAGTCATTTGCCCTCTTGGTCCATAAAATCCGGATTCTAGTAAATAAAACGCATGAAAAGGCTCATAAAACCGGCGGCAACAACCACACCGACAACAAAAAACGCGTTATTTATTCATGAGCTCATTTTACACATTCTTCGCAGCATATTCTTCGCCCCTCTCCGCCTCCTCCTCTTTCTATTTACTCTGGATGCGCAACAACGTAGTTCCAACAAAGCTTCGACCCTGGCGCGGCGAACAATAATCGCCTCTGTTGAATTAATCGTTACAACTGTAAGTAGAGTGATTGCAGGCGGGACGGCGCGGAGTGAAAGAGAGGCCTTCAAAAGAGCTTTTTCGGTGACGGAGAGAGCGAGAGAGGAGTTGGTGTGAATTACCATCCTCTTGCTTCTCAAGGACTCGAGTGTTGAAAGCGAATTTCTCATTCATTCGCATAATTTGGCACTTGACTTGAAAGTACTTCTGTCTCATGCATCTCTCTCTTGGCCAGATCTGACTCTGGAATATTCGAGACGTAGAAGCTCAGAAATTGTTGCTGAATTCGATGACCGTCGGTGAATCAGAAGTTCAGACATTGTTGCTGAATTCGATGACCGTCCGTCTTTGATTCGAGGTAATCACTTGTTGCGTGCACCGAGTGCCGAGTGCACGTGCTAACCTTCCATAAAAATCTTTCCGCTCTGTGAGCAGGTTGGGAAACGCTCCCATTTAACCCGTTACCACCGCGTCACGCCGTGCTTAACCCATGCACTCATTATTCACCCGTTTAGACCTTTTTTATGCACCAACTTATGTAAGATTCGGCTTCGAACCCTAATAGCAACAGTAATGAAATCATTTCCTCGGATAGCAAGAAATAAACGCCATCCGGCAAGGCTTCGCATCGCATCCCGAGAAGTAGTCGAAGCTGCGGTAACGATTAATCGCGCTGTCGCAGTCGCAAATTATGCTAATTGTTTCAAATAACAATCTTTATGTGCAGCTTTGCGTAAAAAACAATTCAACTTTATCTCTTCCTCTCTGCACTCACGCCTCATCCTCCATCTCTTTCCACACTTCCTCTTCCTGACCTCTCTTTCTTCATCTCTATCTCTCTCTCTTTCTTCAACTATCTCTTTCTCTCTTTCTTTATCCCCCTGCTGCGCTTTGCCATTGTTGCCAAATTATTTATGCGAGTGAAATTTCAATGGCAGCCGCATTTGGCCCCATCGAGCCCCATTTGCGTTAACTTTTATTTTCAATTCTACTCGAATACGAGACCAAACGCTCGCATTGTTTCGGCCCACAAAGTAACCGCTTCCATTGGGCAATCATGGGCGAACAATGGCTACTACTATTGTTGTGTGTGTATTTCGTCATTGTTATTGTTGCACTTATGGGCCCCGTTGCTGTTGTTATTTTTGTTTTCTAATGATCGCCATCATTTGGCAATCAAAAGAAAGCTCGAGTTCACAGCAACAACAACAACAAAGTGAACGATTCATGTGAGTAATCGGTTCAACAGTAGCGATGCCACATCGTTTACCGGCTCCCAATTAATGGGCACCGATTAACCTGGAGCCCCGAGCTTTCGGCGCGCTTTAAAGCTCAGCCCATTAATGTCAGCGAGAATCGGAATCTGGGCTTCAATCGGCGACCAACGACGTCTTCATTGGGACTAATTTCGGCATTCGCTGTTGTTTTTCTCTCTCTCTTTCTTCCCCTCTCCATGCCCCGCGGCCAATCGACGACGGACTGTGACACAGTTCGCAGGTCTCCTCGCCCCCCGTGTTTTACCGTTGTCCACCGCGGAAATTCTCGATGCTCGTTTTTCTCCAACTGTCTTCGCTCGATTCGCTTTCGTGATTGACCCTTTTTCCCTCTCTCTCTCTCTCTTTCGCACGCTCGTGATTCGTCGGCGCCCTCGGTGGGGATCGGATCGGATAATTATGTAACTGCTCGCTGAGGGGCTGATGGTAACCCAGTGCCTTGATTCGCTCAACATTCGGGTTGCCTCCGTCGTTCAGCCCACGAGCGATATAGAACGGGTATCGATCGTTGCTTTTGATGAAGCATTCTCTTCTGGGTCGTGTGATTTCCAGTGACAATTAACGACATTCCCCTCGTGAGTGGGAATTTCCTTTATTTTCAATATATTTGTCATATTTTTCAGAGTCCAAATAATCGTTTGTCAATGTTTCAAATCCTTAAATTGACACAGATTATTATCATTAATTTCGGTGCTGAGTTTGAGCCAAATTAATCGTTACTCTGCCAATTGAATCCGTCCTCGACGTCGCGAAAATCTTTGAACCATCGATTGAATATTAATATGGGATATTTTAGGAGTGTTTCAATCGCTGCTTGAGCCACGATCGCTGTTTGAGCCGCCACCACCACGACCACAATCGAGAAACCGCGAGTCGACCGACCAAAATAGTTGCAAATGAATTGCATTGAGTCCTCCATAAATGTTGTTCGCGCCATTTTCGAACGCAACGCAAATTAATGCATTCAATATGAAGAATTCCATTTGGCTGACAACAACGACAACAAAACCAACTATGAAAACAACAATTGTTGCAACGAAATAAAAGTTGCAGCGCGTAAACAAATTGAGAAAAACGCTCACGTTCACGTTTGGCCACAGAATGAATAAATGAAATTTTTCAGATTTTCAGTACCTGGCATGGAGAATATTTTGCTGGAATTTCGCAAGCGAAACACGTTGCATAATGTGACCCACTCACTCCACTGTGCGGCGACAGTGGGGCGCAGGGGGGTGGCGAGTGAATCACTGTCGATTTTTATATTTATGCTTGGTATAATTGTCACGAGGGTCAAATTTCTATTTATGAAGATGATTAATCAAACGCTTTTTGAAAATATCGTTACTCAATTAATCGAATCTCAAATATTAAATTTAAACTATTATCCGCCACGCTCCCCACCTCTCCGATGAAACCACACTCTCGGGCTCTTCCAACAACCCTTCGCCACAAACTGCAGCCGAACTTCCGCTTGGCGCCAAATTGTCATCTTCGAATGTTACCACGCTGCCTGCCTGCCTGACGGGCTCGTCCGAAAATAATCCCACCAAAATATTTATGTTCGAAATAAATCAAACAACAACAGCGAGCGAACACGACGGCACCAACACCAGGAACAACAAACAGCGGGCTCAAAATAAAAAACGCATCCATCGACGACGCGAGCGTCTGCCCGAAACGATGGAGAAGAAGGGTAATTAAAATCCCGAATGAGACGTGGTCGTGGGGGAGGGGGGCGGAAGTGCGAGGGGTCGTTCTGCCCTCGACTGGGGCGTAATAACTCGCCGTTAACCGAGCCGATGGAGCCGTGAACCGCCGGTGTCGGCGCGATCCCTTCATAAATCCCCGGCATTCGGTTCCGTACAGCAGATCTTTGATTTATGCACTCGCTCAGTTATTTTCGACTCACGTCGCCTGGGCTTTCAAATGGTTTGTGCTCCTCATTGCATTCCTTTGTCTCGCCCTCCCCTCGCACTTTTGTTTACTTTGTCAATCGTTCCGTTTAATGTACAATTTACACTTTTAAGTTTTCCGTCGAATTCCCGGAAAACTTTAACATTTGCTACATTTGGTTTCGAAATGTTTCCTCATCGCAGGCTCTCTAAACATATTCCACCCCCCTCTCCGTATGTGATTAAACTCCCCGAGCTCCCCTGGCATTTCTCTCTCGCTCTCTCAAATTCGCTCCTTCTCGTTTCGTTGGCAAAGTTCCCCAGGGTACTAAAACTATTTTATATGTTTATTTGTACAAGTTTTCCTATTGGTTTTGTAATAAAAAATTCTTCGATTTTACGTCCGACTATTTATTGTTTTCAATTTGTTTGCATCGGAAAGTTTTACGAGTCTCCGCCGATCCGAAAGAAGTCCATTAAAACAGAACTGCGTGCGTTTTAACGATAGGTCGAAGGTCATCGTTATGGCTTCCAAAGGCCGAAGGTCATCTTTCTTCATACGAGAACTTCTTCTCTCTTTGGAGTCTGATCTTTCTCCAGAGCCTTTGGTCTTGTGCCTCGTTCTCCGTTCTCCATTATTATCTTTTTCTCTTCCTCCCACTCATAATCGAAGATCTTCTTCATCCTCCAAATGGCACTAATTCCA
Organism: Coelopa frigida; assembly: GCA_017309665.1. Classification (NCBI taxonomy): domain Eukaryota; kingdom Metazoa; phylum Arthropoda; class Insecta; order Diptera; family Coelopidae; genus Coelopa; species Coelopa frigida. The sequence goes on along the minus strand of CM029565.1, from coordinate 1,198,583 downwards.
TCTTCCGTCTCTGTCTGATCTCGCGGGATCGAAAATAACTTGGCGTAAGTCCTCTGATTTATCGCGGGATTTAGTGGAAGAACTTAAGGCTAATACTTTCCCAAATATATGTACATGCGAGGCATTGCATCCCATGAGCCCCATTGTCCGCTCTCCGTCTCTTTCTCGCCAGTTGCCCTCTCTCTCTCGCTCGTTGTCGCTGAGAGAATCCCACCGCTCGCTCTGGCACCTCCTCATGTAAATCCGTCAGCAAATCGTCCCCATTAGAGCGAACTCCCCCCAGCCCCGGGCCCTGGCGCTGCGGCGTGCGAAGCGGGACGTCGTCGCGGCACGAGTCGCAGGGCTGTCAATAAAATGACGGCGGATCGGGCCGAGTGAGGGGGGAGGGGGCGAAGCGTCTGACGACAGCAACAGGCGGAGGAGAAATCAATGGGGCGCGGACCAGAAAATCGCTTCGGTGGGAAAATCACGTGGCTGACTTCTTGTCCTCCTCATGCCACGGACTCTTCTTCTTCTTCTTTGTCCCCCCACGCCCCTCGCCCCTCCCGCACCTTCGGTCGACTTCCGCTTGATGTCATCTGTCAGCGGTAATTTAATTGGCGCGTGGAACTTTGAACTCATTTTGTCGTCTCTCCGTGTCGAGTTCATAAATTTTTCATGCAGCTTAGTGGAGACACCAGAGAGAGAGAGAGAGGGAGAGAGAGTGGGAGAGAGAGGGGGTAGAGAATGTCACGTTTGGACCGATAAATATCCCAAGCGCTTTCCTCCCCTCCTTCGATCGCATTTGAACTTCGCCGCTCGTCTTGATTGCTTTTGGCCCGATTGTAAAACCTGTTTACTTCGGTGTTATTTTACTTTTAATAATAATTTCTTCATTCTTTTGTTATTAACTCGTTCACGTAATTTCACGAAATACTCGCGGCTGTTGCTTTTGCCCGATCTGGCTGACTGACAGACGGACGTCTCGCGATCCGGGCTGACAGCTGCGTAGAGCATGTGACAAGCCTAAGATGTGACATACATAGAGCCAAGTGGCCACAATACTCTCAGAGTGAGAGAGGCAGAGGGGGGAAGGGATGGTGATAGCCCTCAGGGCAAGTCCAGATCGATGCTCACGGGCCGGTCCCGAGCTGCTCCTTGGCCCGAACCGATCTGATCTGATTGGATTGGATCTGATCGATTGTGGATCGCGGTCGAAGAGCGAGGCTCCGTTTGTGCTGGGACAGCTTTGAAAAGCCGCTTAAAAGAGTTTCTATTGTTTCTTGAAGTCGCTCCGAAAAAAACCCATTCCCAATCCCATTACGAACGAATGAAAATATAAATAAATAATATTAAAATATGAAAAGAGCACGTCAGCCCAAGCGATTGCTCCATCGTCTCTGAATGAACTCCCGACAGGGTTCAACGCAACAATTGCTTTGTGCGAAATCTTATCTCATATGGGGTCTTATGTCGAGCTCTCGGCCGAATCGAGCGGGGGATTCGCAGCCCATTGTGTGAATTTTATATAGAAGAAAGACTTTTTAATTTTTATTTTTTGAATAACAGCGGAGGGTATTCGACGGTGATAGAGTAGTAGGATCTTGTATTAGGTCAGTACCATGATATAATTTGGGTGAAGTTAATCGTTATTTCTCTTACATAAAGGTCAAGAAGTCGGTTTGAATTAAATTACTTAGTGGCCTTACAAGTCTCTCAAACGCTTTCCTAATAACTCGTAAATTGCTTTTAGATTGGGCAAAATTAATTTATCTTGATTACAACTGGGTGGATTATTTATCTCTGCGAGGACACTGAACGAGCGCAATTGTGAAATTCCAGAAATTATGAATTTCGCAGAAGATTCTCTTAATCCCGGCCTGTATAAAGATGTCGCTCACACCTTTCTCCTGAACCCCATCATCCGGCTAACCTTGAGGAGCTGTGCGTGATCAACGAGAGATGCCCGTCTTTTCCATGGGTCGCCCCCACTTCCCCTCCCCCGGAGAAGAAACTGTGGAATAAAATGCAAAAATCACGTTTCGCATTCTCGCACACAGCTCGAGTGCTTTCGAGGATGCGGCTGCCCTGTTAGGGGTGGACCCTGGACCGTGGACCATGGAGCCAAGTGGAGTTCCTAGAAAAAGACAGAGAGAGAGTTAGGGGGAGGGAGGGCAATGCTACGCATCGGAATGTCACGCGGAATGTGGAACAAAAGCGAGGAAATAAAAATAAGAAAACATCGTGTAAATAGTAGGCGAACAGAATCGGGGAAAGCGAGGAAGGAAGTCAGAAAGGAATGAGCGAGCGAGTGGCTGACTGAAGGAAGCGCGTCACGATGGGACGAAACTTGCTCGGAATTTAAATTAACTACAACTCAACGAGACGAGTGGATTTTAGTGCAGCAACAACACGACTTCGCTACATTTCCGAATGATTGTTCGGAATCGTTGATGTGACAATTAGTCTCATTGTCAGCCACATTTCACTCGCAATTGCTTTGAATTGAATTTCCAAATGTGACTCACGAAACGGAAGAACGTCGTAGAACTATGATATTTGGAAAATATCGCCTCGATGCGACAACAGCAACAAGAACAACAACAATGACGACAATCGTTCCTACAGTTGGCAGCACTTTCTGGCCATTTTCCACTTGAGGATGCCCGCCGGCTCCTCTCGGCATTTATTTCGATGTCACTCGGCGTAGTTGTGTCAACAATGTGGCAACGACATGACGGCGGAGTGTTGCCACTCTTGCTTACTTGTTGAGCACAAGCAACACTTGGTGTAAATTAACTTTACGCAATGCGCTTTCAAGATCTCGTCGTCGTCGTCGTCTTCATCATCGTCGTTGGGGCTGCAGAAGAATCGCTGTTGGAAATTTGGAAATTGTAAACAAGGCAAAACGCTAAGAGGCTTCCAAGGGCTGTTCTGCCTCTTCACTCCTCTCCCCCTCTCTCCCTTTCTCTCTGTATTTCGCAGTTGTGATTGATGCTGTTGTCAGCGGATGTTGACAGTTCCTGCTACAACAACGGGAGCGACTTCAAACGGCTGGAAGGGAGCAGCATACAAAACCATTTGCAGGATCCTAAATGTTTCACTGATGAGATTTAGAGATTTGCTGAGTTTCTCTTGAATTGACCCTTCTTCCCTCCTCCTCTTCTTCCCCTTTCACATCTCCACATTTGCGACTTCTGGCTTTCTACGAAATGTTGATTGGATTTTTAATTGTGTCTTTAAATATTTTTTAACGCCATTTCCAACGACGAGCGACGAGTGGAAATTTTCTCATTTTATGACGATTTCCTCTGGCTCGAGTGGGTGTCAAAGTGCCAACAACAGCGGCAATTGCAACAACAACAACAGCAGCAATAATAATAACAACTGCGACCACAATGGCAAATGGGCGAAAGTGTCAAAGTGACGTTTTCGCCTGGTTTCATCGCCACGGCTCAGCTGATAGCATATCTTTTAATTGCTTTCATTATACTACTTTATTCTATTTTCTTCCATCGTGATTTCCGCTCCACTCTCATCGACAACTGTTGCTGCTGCCACCAGGCATTCATTTGACATTTAAACCCAATTTATCTGTCACTTGATTTGCTTCCTGTTATAATTGGCTTTCAGCCGACACGACCACGGCCAGGCGTCCACGACTGCATGGCCGAGGCCCTTCGACGGCCCCAACGACAGCCGTGGTCCAGGCCACGAGTCCGACGTCTCTTTAATTGGCAGCGAAATGAGGCGGGCGTTTAATTAACAAATAAGTGTTTGCTCTAAAATGGCGCTTATTTCCGAGCCACCGAGACTCGAAAGTGGGGCGAGGGGCGGGGCTGCTGTCGGCAGCGGGAGGCCGACAAGGTCGAGGCACAATGGCAGCGCTCTGTGCTGAACTATCGTGGGTTTTTTCCACCTTCAACTGAGAGAAGAACCTTGCACGAGTTTCGCCCTTCCCCTTCTTCCACTAAACGCTCTCTTGGGCTTGTAAAGTGAAAGAATCAAGAGAAGATCACGAGTCTTCTGCGTTTCGTGCGAGTAAACTTTCTGCTCTACCCATAGAAAGCAAGAACCGTAAAATTCTATGATGTAGAACTCGCTAATCAAAGCAAATATCTGCTATTTGTCAAAATATTATCGTTCACGGGGGACAGATTTAAAAATATTGGCAGATAAATGCCGGAATTAATAAAGCACACGAACTGACAAATGAAACGAGCAAACCGAGAGGCGAAAAAACGTCACAACCCGCCAGGTTGGTCGATATGTCTTCCATATGGGTGTCTGTCTGTCTGTCTGTCTATGGCCATGTGGTTGTCGGTGCGTCTGGTTTTCTACCTTCATCGATCGCTCTGGTCTCGCACACACCCTGCAGGCAGAAGGAGACACAGACAGACGGACGGACGGACGAACGGAGGAAGCGATAGACACAATACCACGCGGGTCCGATTTATGGCTGAGAAAAGGCGAGAACATAACAAACATATTCACGCAGTCCTCGACGTAAATCTCTGGCCTACAGCTGCACACGTCAAGTTGTCAAAACGAGTGCCGGCGGGCATAAATCAGGCCGCAGACAGAAGACAGGACGGAGAGGCGGGGCTCAGAGGAGGGGCGGCGGGGGGCCGTCGCTGGACCTTGTCGGGCGAAAACCGCGAGCGAGTGAAATGCAATGGCTGCGGCCGAAAAACAATTGCGAATCTAATTGGATTGCGAATTTAATTAAAATACACAAAAATCAATGCAATTAAAGTTTTATTATGTTCGCTCCGATAGCAGCAAGAAACAAATCGCATTTACAGCAACAACAACAATGGCATGGTTGCCAACAATCGCACTCGATGCCATGGCTAATACGCTTCTAAGAGCCATGATTAGCAGAGCTGTTACAATAGCACCAACACCAACTGGAATAATAACTATAATCATCTTGGTAGCAAAGCAACAACAGACCGACCGCGCGCCAATGAACCAATAAACTTTCAAATAATATCAATAAAATATTTAATGGATCGCATGCGGCACGCAAAGCCACACGAGTTCGATTTACTTCTCTCTCTCTCTCTTTCCCCTTGCGCCCCACCAACCCCGTTGCAAGTGAGAGAAACCCAAGGAAAGCAACCGCGAAGAGGGCAACAAGAGCGCGAAACTCATCGGCAAGGAAAACGTGCCGCCGGCCACAACAGACAGGAGTGCGTTCAACTGCACCCCGAGCTGGCCGTGATCCAAGTATCGCCCGGTGACCGCAAAGCGAGTGAGTGGGTGTGGGTGGGCGAGTGTTTGTCTCAATGGTGGTGGGATGTCGGACGTCGGCGAGCAAGTGTTGTGACGTTTTGTGGAAGGAGTGTTGCATCTTCCCGATCGGACGAAAATAGAGTCAGCGGGATTCAGCCCGAGTGTCTGAGATCTACAAGAGTGATATATTACTACAAGCAAATGGAACAAGTGACAGTACAAGGGGTTCCTAAACAAAACATCCCAAAAGACGAATGGGAAAGCGATCGATCACAGCGATCCCAATCTCTGCCCCCAGTGTATCGAATGTCCTCACTTATCAGATCAAAGTCAACGAAGAAGTCGATCGACGAAATCGCGACTAAGACCGATGACAAATTGATCAGAACGGATCTCTGTGTTTCGAAATTTATCAATGGATCGGGTCGGGATCACACGATCACGATTATGAATTGAACGGTAACAGTAAAAGACAACGGCTCGGAAAAGTTTCGTTGGTGGAAAAGTTGAATTCCCTGAAATCCGTCTCATTAAAAATAATTAGTCCATTTCTATGCTTTCCCAAGCGTTGGGACCCCGATCGGATTCCGGCCAAATCATCGACTCATTGCTGCCACCACGATGAGGCGGTTACCAACTGAAAGAGAGAGAGATGGAGGGGATGACGAAGGAGAAGAAGACGAGAGGCGATTGTTCAATTTCATGCACGTTATAAATGTGCATAATAACAGTTATTTCCTCCATTAAATAACTTATTGGTGGGGCCAACTACAAAAACAACAACAAAACAGTAATACAATAAAATTCGAGGCACCATCCGCTGTAATCACAACAACAAACCAACCACGATTAGCAACGTTTACCAATCACAACCGAACCGCAGACGAGTCAAGACCCAGCTGTTGACCCGGCCCGAACCCGGTCCTCGGTCTCGTAGACAAAATCATTAGAGCCTCGGCATTTCTGAGTTTTTTATCGCTCGTTTTTGTTTCTCAAAATCTAAGAAATTCTTCATAATTTCATTGTTGTTGCCCAGTTTTTTTTACAACGGTTGCCGAACCAATGCTTAATATGTTTATTTTTTCGGCTACCATTTGCATAGATTACCGCCTTGGTTATTGTTGTTATAGTTGTTGCTTTGGCATGATTTTCTGGCTCACGCTTTTCTTTCAACAGGTTGTTTATTGTTGCTACCATTTTTTTATATTCTTTAATTCTCTCTCTCTTTCTCTCCATATTGGATTCAATCGGTTCTCTTCTTCTCATCCATCGCTTTTGTTGTTATTATCGTTGGTCTATTGCCAATTTCCATTATGTGTTTTTGTTGCTTTTGGTAATATGCAATCATTTGTTTGTTTTTGTAGTTGTTATCGTTGTTGTTGTTGTTATTATTGCTGTACTCTCCCATTCATAGGCCTTTGTTGACCCATTGACTGAATGATTGACTGATTGTTTATTCGTTCGCCTGACATTCAAGCCTCGCTCACTCCATACTCGTCTCGAATTGCCTGTAAACGTTGTGTGAGAGCAAGTTTTTACTAACGCTGTTGTTGTCATTGTTGTTGGTTTTGTGGTGGTCGGTTTTCGGGTGAACGTATAGCTTAAATTGCTATTCGTTACTTTTGTTATTGAGTAATTGCTTTCAATTACTGCGAAGTGGAGTTCGGTTCACTTGCGGAGTGGAGCGGAAAGAAAAGGAATGGAAAGACTTCGGAGCCGCAAATTGATCTAAATGTTGAAATGTTAGCGGAATTTTAAAATGTTTCCCAAATTACGAGGAGTTCATTCATAAATGGGATGATTTTCGATCCGCTGAAATGGGAACTAATGGGAAGTCGAATTAGCTAAAGTGAGAGATTGCAAAATAATTTCCACTTCCTCTCGGATGGTAATTATAACAATTATATCTAAATAAGTGTAGTCAAATTTTATTCATGGGGAATGGGATGAATTATGTACGCAGATGATTATATAAACCATAAAATATATTAATTTGTTATTTCCACTGTCCTAAAAAAACTTTATGCTCAAATACTTGGTATGAAATACTTTCTGATTAAACACTTCGTCTAAGAACAGACTCTAAGACAAGGTTTATGACGAAAACTCTAAAATAAAAACTCATCGTAGTTCGAATGCCAACAACCCCCACTCAACCCTTTCCCATCCCCGACCCTCCAAGAGTTCGTTGAGGGACGTTTTAATGCGCATTTAAATGCCCTCGCTGATGAGCACGGGAAATTCGAAACAAATTAACACTTTCCCCCAACCATCCATCCATCCATCTGACGAGTCGAATGAATTCCGAGGTGGCGCTCGTTCCGACTGAGTCTGAGTCTGTCGCCGGCGGGTCCTCCTAATGACAACAACAACTGTTCGCATTCACACACACTCTGAACCCATACACGCAGATGTCGCTGGAGAAGGATAACAAATGTCGAAACGCCTCTAAGTTCCGGACGACGAGACGAGGACGGCGGGACGAGAGGTGGTGGTGCATTTAAAAGGATATCAAGGATGCCATCAGGCGCGCGCGCAACCCTTTGGCTCGTCGCGGAAATGGAAACAGGTTCCATTGCCTAATTGCAGGGCCCATTGTTGTTGGGGACGGACGCGCTTTCATGTCCTTTTTGTAATTCAAGTGCCGCCTCATTATTCGTTACTCGTCGTGCTCGTTCTTCGTCTCGCCGAGGATCTCAATCAAAAACCCACTTAATTGCTGCCGTGCGCACGTGTGTGTGTGTCCTTTCCTTCTCACCTCGTCGCTATTTGTGTGAATCCTTTTCGTCCTTTGCGAAATTTGCATACGAGGCCGGAAGTGTCGCGCGCCGAAGGAGCGAAGAAAACGAGCTCGTTCGCAGGACTCGTGATGCAGGGCGGAAGTGGGCGCTCCATCTCCGCATCTCGAGCACTTTATGAACATAAATCCGCAGTTTATTCGCGAGAAATACCCACGGTCGACTGCTCAGAAGCGAGTTCTCAAGGAAGTCGTTGAGCCAGAGGAATGAAAGGAACTCCGAGTAGGAAGTGATTTCGTTTGGTTTCAAAATTTTGGAACATTTTGTGCTCCTAGGACAACCAAGATCCGATTACTCAGAATTGATTACCATGCTATTACTCCATGTAACGATTATTTTAAAAGTGGTTACTTTTATAGTGTTCATGCATGCAATTGACTTTTTCGTTTTAAAACGTTGAAAAAACAATTTTTATCCATTTGGAACAATCCATAGTTGATTACCATGCGAATATACCATGTAACGATTATTTTCAAAATGGTTACTTTTCCCAGTTTTCGCGTCTAATGCCACCGTTAATGTTCTGAAGGTCGTTGGTGGCTTGCGCAAGAGAAGAAAACCTCCACACTTCCATTAGCACAATCAAAAATAAAACAATTAAAGCTTCGATTAAAAAATTAGTGCTAAGCTCATTGGCGATTTTGGCAACGTTCGCCACTGACTACTCACCACGAAATTCGTTACTTTTTGGGCAGGCCCAACTTAAACCGCAGCCACAACTGCGACTACAACAACAACCACGAGTGCGCCTCATTATGACAGCTGGCTTGGTAATTGCGTGCTTTCGCATGCCGCGGCTCCATTTCGCGGTTACTTTGTCTCTAATGCTGGCGACTCGCCCAGACTTGGCAGCCGTTTTTATGGCGCGCCTCGCATTCGAACTTATGTCATTCGTATTTTCGTCTACTTTTTACATTGTCGTTGGCGCAAAGACTATGAGAGATCAAATAATCGCGAATTTACTTTTATTCGTGGCGAATTCTTGCGAGGCTCAGGCTGTATTACCATAGTTAAGGCGATACTTGTGCTTAATCGGCACTATTTTTCTTAATGGGTACTTATTATCTTTTTCTTCTCTCTCGGACGAACAACTGAAAGCGGTTACTTCAAGTTGATCATCAATGCCATCGTTTCTCCAAATCGAAATCTTTTTAACCTTCGCTCGTAGCCTCCCAACGAGCTGTTGAATTGTAAATGTTTCGAATTCGAAATGATTCATTGCCTTCCGTGGCATCCGATGCAAGTCCAGCCCTTGGCAGGAGGATCAATAACTCTCTCACACTCACCGTCTCCTCGACCATCCCCATCCCTCCCCTGGCCCAGCCCGTTCTCTGGGTGTGTCTGCGCCGTCAGCCCGTCCCGCCCCCTCCTCGGTCCGACGATCGCTGCCGATGTCGATGTCATCGATTCAATCGTCATGGGAACTCCTTCTCCATCGCTCCTGTCTGTTTGTTCCTCGTCTGTCTGTCTGCCTCGCTATCTATTCCACAATCTGTCCGTCTGTCCTTTTTGTTTCGTTCATTCTCGCCCTCGGGGGCTTCGATTGCTCCCGTGGCTTCGGCATTTTCCGATTCGTATCGTTTTCATGAAAAATGAGATCGAATGGTTTCGATAATTTCCCCCAAGTTCCCGGCTCCACCTTCCTCTTCTTCGGAATTCTGTGGTCCAGGTCGCAGATCGATTCGATTCGATGCGATTGCAGTGTGTCGAGTAACCGATTACCAAATGATGAAATGATAAAAAAAATCAAATATCGTTACTCTATCGAAATGATATTGATTCAAACGATTACTCTCACATCGAGGAAAGTACCGAGTAACTGTTGGAGATATCTATAAACAACAACAAGAGAACAAACTAGGGTTTTACATAATTGTTCGCCTTCTCTGGATCCGAACCCAAGCCACCTCCTCCCTCGCCCGCTGGAGCCGGCGCCAATTTTGGTAACATAATTGCAATAACAACAAAATAATACATTAAATAATAACAACAAACAAACATGGCGCTGTGTGGTGCCATTTTTGTTGCCAACAACAACAATAACAACAGCAACACTTTCCAAGGCAATTAAAAAAAATCACAAAAGCGGGCCAATTAAATTATAAGACAATAACAACAATAATAACATCGGCAACAACGATATCAGCAACAACAATGAACACATGTTTATGTTGTTGAAGCAACAATACCTACAACAACAACAACAATAACACCGACAACGATCAACGATTGTAAACAAAATGTGTATTTTTTTTTCGTCTCTTCTCGCTTTCGTTGAAATTGCAAATTTGTTGTAATGTGAGTAGCAACAACAACAACAGCAACACCATGAAATGCAAATTCCACAATTTTGGCAGCACCAACAACAACAACAACAATAACAATAACCGCAGCAGCACCAGAGCGTGGAGAATTTCACCCGAGCATGCGCAACGACAGTGGCAACCCTGGCTCAAGTGTTGCCACACTGCCGACCATTGCCGTCGAGTTCCACGATCTTGAAATTTTCGCTTTCCTCCAGCGTCCAATAAATTTTAATTAATCATATTTTTCCTCCAACTCCACCTCCTCCTCCTTCTCCTGAAACAACAACAACAACTTGCAGCACGTCGTGTGAACGCCGCCTGAGGGCGCCACTCGATCTCAACCAAGCTGAGATGGAGCGAAGCCGATCTTGTCTCGATCGCTGAGAGCGGTGTGCGAGTACTCGGTAGTCGTTTGCCATTTGTTGCAGTTGCTGTTGACACAGTTTCCTCGCTGCTGGCTCGATCCGGATACAAACAACAAAATAGCTCCATGAGGTGCAACAACAATGCTGGTCCATTGTCTTAAGTTGTTATTGTTGCTGGTTTTTTCCTTCTCTCTCTTCGGATTTGTCATTGTTGTCACGTTGTTGTTGGTGTTATTGTTGTTGTTTTGTAATTGGTGTTATTTTCCATTAATGCATTGTTTTTGTTGTTGTTATTATTATTGTTGACTACAATTGTTTGTCGCTGCACGTGTTCGAATTGTTGGCCAATTGTTGTTGTTGTTGTTATTGTCATTGTTGTAGCTGGAGCAATGACTTCCAAATATGTCGCTGTCTCTAATCTCAGACTTCCGGGTATCGATACAAAAGGCTCCATAGGATCACAATTCGAATTTCGAATTATATATTTCTCTAATTCAATTTTACACTCCCAATTTATATCAGTTCTTTCTCTACCATGATCTCCACTTGTTTTTATTGCCAATGGTTTTCCAAGCTTTTTTCCTGTGATTAATCTCAACTCGTTTCTCTTCCTCATCTCTATTTTTTCATTCTCCGCGAATGATGCATCATGCCGTTTGAATCACTTGACATCATCATCCTCCTATTTTTACGTCACTTGCTCCCCTCACACTCCTTCTCCCCATTCCTATTCTCGCCCACCACCTCCAGCATCCCTAATTGCCTTCATTTGTCTTTCGAATGATCTATTCTTCCCATTTTGTTCACCTCTCATTATTTTCTTCCTTCAACTTATTCTCTTTTCTTGGGTTTATTCTTCAATTCTTCCGTATCTGATCGATCCATGAAATTCTTTCCGCTTTCTTCTATGTTCTCTCCTAATTTTCTTTCATCCCTCTATCTACTACTATCGTTCTATTTCTCTATCTCCCTCTCTCGCCATCAACCCATTTGCACAATACTTGACTTCTTCGCTCGTTCCTCGCAACTCCCCCTCTCTCTCTCTCCCTTCTTCCAAAATCCACTTCTGTCCGAAAACTCCACTTGTCCCGCCCGACGTTGCCACCCCGAGCGCACTTAAATGTTGCCACTTCTGTTGCTCCCCGAAGTCTATCGTTCTTTCTGATGCAGTGAAAAGCAGAACGAGAGAGGGAGAAAGGTAGATGGGAAGCACTTCGGAGCCGAGCCCGAGGCTATTTGTGTCCCAAACTATTTTTACCCCACTTCTCTGGCGACTTCGACGCCGTCTTCGACCGCGCTGCCGTCAAGAAGCGCGTCGGCGAAGTTTGGACAAAAGCTGGGAACATCCACAGAAGCCTGTTGCCCCGAATCCGCTCGTCCTCCTTCGACTCGCAGCTGTTGTCGTCTCTCTCTCATTCGGAGGGTGGAGCTGTGGAGGAGGGGGAGGGGGCGAGAGAGGGTGGCAAAGTGAAAAACTATGTTAAGAATAAGTTGGGAAAATATTTCTCAACTATTTTTGAGCAAGAAAATTGCCTCCGGTTGCATTGCGAGAGTTGTTGTTGTGCCTCCGTCTTGTTGTTGTTGTTGTTGTCTGTACTGGTGCAGTAGTCGATGTTGTTGTTGTTGTTGTTGCAGTTGTTGGCGCACTCCACTTTTCACAACGAAATTAGAAACATGCAAACCGCGCCAAGCCGAACCGAACCGAACGAAAAGCGAGTCGAACTGCGTCCAGCCGACAGACAAATCGACGCTAGAGTTGCCAACCTCGTCGCGGCGGCAACTAATAATTTAATGTAACAAACAAGCAACAAAACACGAGCCGCGAATCGCACGAAGAGCGAGTGCAATGCGCCGACAAGTGCCGCATGGGCGACGGGCGGGGCGGGGAGCGAGGAAGAGATTCGTTAAATGGAGAATTGAGGCATTTACTTTGTGCTGTAACGAATAATGGGGCACCGCGATTACTCTATGCAAAATCGTTACGAACCAAAAACGAAGCGACGAGCGGAGGGAGACAGACAAATGGACGGACGGACGGACAGACAGACGAACTGTGAAAAGGAAGTTATTCGCGAAACGAAGATTTTCCCCGTTTCCGGTTGCTCCTCTGCGGCTTTTGCAAAATGACCGACTAAAGCCGGACATGGATGAGGTGTTTCCGGTGCTGAAAACTTCCGGAATTCGCTCGGACCCCTTCGGATTTTCTATAAACGGCGCCCTATGTCGCGAATCTCGACCCGAGTTCCCACAAAATTCACCCTCACACACACACACACACACACTCATCCTCAAGCACTTACACTCGCATAAATATCTCGTCTGATCCACCGCCCTCGGGGCGGAGTGCAATGAGACAAAAAACTGCATTCGCCGCCGCATCTGGTGACGCGGATTTCGAACAAATTCCATAATTTTTCCATTTAAAGCGCAGCGAAAGCCGCCGTTGGCCACGGGGCGAGTGCGAGGGAGATCGATGGATGAGCACTGGGTAGGGCGGTGAGAGGGGGATGGGGCGAAGACCGACGACCGGGGCCGTGGGGATCAGAGAGTCATGGAGTCAGGAAACGAGCGACATGTGACCTAGAAACGAACGTGAGGAGCGCCGGGGATTGAGGAAATTATTACGAAACCACAACGTGACGAGGATTTTCGGTCGACGAATTTTCCATTTCTGCTCCACTTTCGTTGCGGGAGTTCATGTAATTGTAATTTAATACTTTCCGCTACGTGGTTGTTTATTTCGTCGCAACTTCCAGCCATTCGGCGCAGTGTCCAATGGCAACCCTGGCAGGAAGCTCCACCGTAGTTAATGGAGTTTTTCGCACTGTAAATTTCCAACAAGTTTCCATGATAGTTTCGACGAGTTATGGATAAATTTTCGCATTTTCGGAAGCCTTTAAAATTCCACACCAGAGCTTCCCAGCTTTTTGCGCAGTGAAAAGTTTTTTAGTTACGGAATCCATACGTTCTTGGATTAGTTATTTGCGAGTTTTCAGTTGAAATGCTCTTTAATGTTTCTGATCTCATATGCCCTATTTAAGTTTTACATGTTCAATCAGTATTTTAACCTATTTGTTTTCTTCTTCTCGTTGCAGGTATGTAAAATCTCCTCTTTGTCATTTTCTTAAGCGTCCGACCTCCGTAGGATATAATCCGACATGCAAATGGACACCGAATTTACGACCGAAATCTGCGTTAAACGCCGAGAAATGGGCCAATAAAATCAATCACATAATTAATTTACATAGGTAACAATGACAATCGCCACTCCACCTACCCCCAAGCTCCCCTCGCCCTGTGTGGTCCCCACTTTAAACGATCCTCCGTCGCCCGGCCGGGGATGAAATGGAAGGAATCTCTTTCGGTCAAAAGAACACAAATTAAAAGCGACAAATTGCCGCCGCCGACATTACCATAAAGTGTAGTGGCGACCAAACGGAGGAATTCCACAGGCAACACAAAAAAGTGCAGGGATTAAAAAAAATAGCTACAACAAATGCGGCATAAAATCTGCAAGCGAAACGAGACGTCGTTACGAGGTTTTTACGGCTGCAATATACCCCAGCCTCATCCCTCTCTGTCTGATGCCCTCATCTTGTTTCATTCTCCCTCTCTCTCTCTGTTGATGCTGCCTCGTTCGCCTCTTTAGGTCGGCCGTAAAAATGTCCGTCCACCGGAGCCTCGTGTGGGGCGAGCGTCCTTCGACCTCAACCTCTCCTTCTCTCTTCCTCTCTCTCTTTCCCCCTCTCTCCATCGACCAATAAACGGGAATTGAAAAATGTGTGAACTCCACGCCCGATGAGGTGCAAATTTCCATGGGCGGGGAGAAGGGGGCGCCTCCTGACGTCGACACCACTGACGTCGCACCACTGACGTCGACACCACCGGCGTCGACTCCAACATCAACGTCAGCACCGACGCCTCTCAGGATGAATTTCAAATTTATGACGGGGATAAAAACTCTTAACACGGAATTCTTTACTTTCAATTTTATTTTCTATATCTTATATAGGTTTTTAATAATTCTCTGTCGCCATTTAAACTTGATAAATGTTTACGATATGCAAATAAAATCCTCTCACTTCACTGTGCATCAACGCTTCTTCTTCTTCTTGTTCGCCAACCTCCCCCTCCCTCTCTCTATCCATCCTCGGTCCACTCGTCCTTGGCTTAGTCCGTCGCTTGTGGTGATCGTAAAAATTTAATTGAATATTGAAATTGATATTTTTATAGATTGAATTGAAATTCGAACTTTTATTGCGATTCCTGGCGAGATCAAGAGGCGTTGCTGGTGGTGGGGGCGGGGTCGACGTGAAGGTCGTCGCCGGGGCAAACGAAAAACATTCTGAAAATCGACCGTGCTTTGTGTAAAAGGTGATGGGGGGCGAAGGAGCTGGGGCAACGTGAAGAGGAAGGAATTCCTTGTAAGAAATCGAAGGCTGTAATCACGGGATATTAAATCGCTCCATCATTAGGTGAAGTGGATGGAAAAAGTCGCATTAGGAGGAAGTTCGGCATTCGTAGAATTGTTAAGGCAGAAATCTATGAAGTGGAATTCAAGATTTCGAGTGGGATGCGAAGGAAGCGCCTACAGAGACATGAGACAATGGCTCTAATGATGAGTAAGACGAGTGTTTAGGAAGGAAGAAAATGTCAATATAGAGGAATGAAGACAAAACCAAAAAAATACGTAAATTTAAAGAAACAAAATATTTAAAAAAATGGGCTGAATACAAAGCCATTATTATTAAAGGGAAAAAATATATTAAAAATTACCTTTACATCTACTGAGGGAGAAATTTTCAAGTAATGGACATTCTTCTTCCGCCCGTGGAAGTGAGGAAAGTGATTCAGAAAGTGTTGCCCCTTTACCACTAGCTTTTCTTCTCCACCGTACTTTTTTTCTGCTCGTCGCCATAATTGTGAGTTTTCTTCGCATTTTTCCCCAGCACTTTTGTTCATCATTCTCTGGTTTTTTCCTCTGTTAGTTTTTCGTTCCTACTTTTTTATTGTTCGTTTTTCATTCATTTCTGCTTATTTAATAACTTTGTGAATTACGTTCGGTGTAACGTGATCATATTCTTCTCTCGCTCTGTTTATTGTTGTTGACGGCATTGTAGTTGTTGTTGTAGACGTATACTAGTCCATTGTTGCTGTTGTTGTAACGTAAACGTGTTCTCCACACGAATTCTAAGGAAAAGTCTTTTCATTCGTAGCGAATTTTTCTTTGCTCTTCTTCGCTTAAGTAATTTTCTGCCCCCTCCATTTCCACGTTGTTGCCATTGAATGCCATTGTTGTTGTTATTGGAGTTTCCAGCTTATTGCGCTTTATGGCTTCGCTCGCCGTCCCCCTCAACCCCACCCCACTGCCAGCGACGTCTCCCACTTCGCCCGATTCTATGTCACTGGGTCGCCGGCGGATGGATGTTGCCAGGAAAGGCGTTGCCACATTTGCTCGGTTCTCGCTTCTCCCGTGCAGCGCTGCTTTCTCCGAATTCTGCCGCGGCAGAGCGTGGAAGAGGGAGCGGACTACAAATGGTTTAAAATAAAATTAATAATTGCGCTGTCGACGCATCGTGCCTACTCCCATTTCTACTCCTCTTTCGGGGTATTGAATTTCGGAACTCATCGCTTAATTGCCATTATTTAAATTCATTGACGTCGGTCGTCGTGCCGCCCCCGCCCCTCCCTCGTGATGGTCCCTGCCGGTGTGTGAGGGTACAAAATTCGAAATTCACCTGACGCATTTTCGGAGGTCGTCGCCGTCAACGTCGGAGCTGCCAACTGTCAAGTTTTGACAAATTAAAAACACATTTGAGCGCCGCAAGTGTCGGCCGAGTTTCCAAAGGATCGTCATTAACATGTGTCACGCACACCCATACAAACACACACCGAAGTACACACGAGCACATCTTCCTCCACCTTGCATGCGGTGCTATTTCTGGATCGGTTCCACGTCATTAGCGCCTGGCTGCACGGCCCAAAGTGTTGCCAATTAAAACGGACCGTGGGCAGACGAACGCAGAGGGCAGCGATGTTTCGGGAGGGCAGCATCGAAGACAAGTGCTTGCACCTTTGCATGTTCGTGTGCACTTTAGCAGGTCTTCGAAAGCGAGTGAAAAGAGGAGGAGAAGTCGGTCTGAAATTCGAAGATAAGGGGAACATTTTCGTTTCCCGAGTCATTTTGGCAGATTATTCAATCGAAAAGAAACGCACAAACGAGGTAGTAGTAAATAACATGAAATATTTAGGAAACATAGTAGCAATAAAATCAATAAAAATACAAAAACTCTGCATCGAATGGAGAGGAAACTGAATTGAATGGAGAAGAAACTCCATTTCTCATAACGGAAAAATATGTACAACTGGGGTGTTCGCCAATCGTGACTCGACCGCTCCATGGCTAAAATATTGTCCGGAGATAAAAAGGCGAAATAGTAGTGAAAGTAGCAAGTGGCAAAAACACAGACCGAAGACGTGATCGCAGAGTGGAAAATAAAGTAGTCGCCGACAAATGGGAGTGCACTTTTCGGTGCTAAATTTTGCACACGTTGCCACCCAGTCGTAAAACGCGACGCGCATCCGAATGCAGCGATGACAAAGTGTGGGATGGAATCGGGGTGAAGAAGAGGAGGATGAAGAGCAGGATGAGAACGGAGTGGACGCTGAGAACGTTAAATGTTTTGCCATTGACTGATACGGGTTTTCTAGCACCGGTGGAAAACATCTAAAAACCGCGACAACGACCAAAAGATGCGGATAGAAATGAGAGTGCAAAGGAAGAGGAGGCCGTCAGATTGAAACACACGGCGCGAATTCTACATGTCCACCGGCAGGGGTGGGAAGGGGCGTGCCGCCGTTTATTGCATTGTCGCGAAACTACGAAATGGCGGCACCACGACCACCCCAACGTCCACCTGCCGGAATGGTAGTGACTGCCAACGACGCGAACATCGGCGGTTTATTGGCATTTGCGAGCGGAAATTGCGGACGGCCACGCGGTTCAATCACCCCTCTCACCCCCCTCTGCGGGGGCAAATTAAAAGGTAGTGTCTAAAGGACTGCTCTTTTCTCAGCTCCCCTTTCGACTCCCCATTGTTGGGATTCTCCCGAGAGTCGAAAGGGGAGGACCGAGAATTTCTCACATAAATCATGCGCTCGCAATCCGCGTCGAACGGTGCGGTTTTCAATTCGCATGAAGTGCTCTTCAACAACAACAAAATAGTAGTGGTAAAATCTGCCGTTTTGCGTTCGAACCGGCGTCGTCTGCCGCCCGGAATATTTTCATCCTCGAGTGCACACGCAGACCGATAAATATTGCCTTTTGATTTCGCTCCCTTCCCTCCCATCGGAGTTTTCCTCCTGCAGGCTGCAGATACATGCTCGCGGTGGGCGTGGCGGGGGTCAGAGGGCGGCTCATAACTCTTGCATGCCTTGCAACACACAAGTGGAGCGAACGGAAGCTACAAAAAAAAGTAGTGACAAGAAAAAATACCTTTTGTTGCTGGAGTGCCCGCTTCCGATTGTCGCAGAAAGTATGAAATATTCGGGACATTTATTGGCAATTTCTCCATCCCATCGATTGCTCCTGTCGCATTTTCCTCCTCCGCGAAAGTCGTTTATTTACTACTCTTTCCCATCGATCCGTCTTCTCAGCTCGATTGGAATGTCAAAATGGTATTATATCGGGCTCCTCAATTACCGTCGCTCCCTTCGATAAATCATAATTTTAATTGCCTTTTTAGCCCTTTCTTTCCTTCCTTCCTTCCGTCCGTCCTCCGTCTCTCACTCCGCTCTCCCAATGCTTTCGCAGTCGATAATCGTATTTCATTTAATAATTATATCGATGCCTCTCACTCGGCACCCCGGGCTCGTCATTCGCACTCACCCTGGCCCTCGTAATCGTCCTTTTCTCCTCCGTCTCCGTCGCCGCTCGTCCTGCGCCCTGCGTCTTCTCCTTGCCCAATCGACCGCGAAGAAAGGTGTATCGCACGTGTCAACGTTCTCTCCCTCTCTCTCTCTCGCTCTCCTTTCTCATTCTTCGTCTCATTGCCACCTGTGAGGGTTTTCTCGATTTTCCCTCTCCGTCGGTCCTTCTCTGTGGCAGCCTATGGATTCATTAAAGTTCCATTTATTTCCTTCCTCTCGTCGAAGGTGTCCCATCATCGCCAGCTGTTCGTCCTTCGCACGGCCATGCAGATTGAGTGCCCTGCGTCTCGCGTTCCCATCATCGATCAATGTGTCAATTTCAATAAAATATTGGCAAATGACCAAATACATAATGCTCCGGCTTCTTGCCCTGAGCCCCCGTCATATGGCTCGGTCATCCAATTGGAGGAAGCCCAAGTCAGGTGGGGTCAGTTGGGGTCAGATGAGATGGAGTCGGTTGAGGTGGAGGGGGTTGAGATGGAGTAGATTGAGATTGTATCGGTTGAGGTAGGATAGGTTGAAGTGGAGAAGTTGGTTTGGGATCCGGAGAAGTTGGGCGGGAAAACGGAGTTCGGTAGACCCTCGTTTAAATGGATGAGTTGTGGTGGATTGGAGAAAATGCGGTTGAGACTCGTTGAGTCTGCTGCCGACACTGGGACAGATGAACGGTTCTTTAAGGTGGATCCTTCCTTGAATTACCAGAAAGAACAATGTTGAGGTAGGTTTGCGGTAGACTTAATAGAATTCTCCAAAAGAAGATCTATTGATTAAAACTTCAACCATGGTTCCTGGTATTAGAACATAACCATTTCTAACCATTCCATCATTATTTAACCACAAACATCGCTTTGAGAGTCCTTTGGAGGATCCCATCACCAGAAGTTCTTTCTAACTCCCGCCGGTCACCGCAAAAGCCCTCCTAGTCCGGGCTTTTAGGGCAACAGCTTAACCTTTAATGCACACACACAATCAATCTCTCCATCCCTCCTTCAGCCCCTCCGTCCGTCTATCGGTCCTCGGGGAATCATTTGTCAGATGCAGGATGAATGAGGAATCCTGCGCTCGCATCAAGTCCGAGTGAGAATCGTGCATACTTTTCAACAAACGCTTCTTCGCCCTCACCTCCCTCGAACAGAATGGAATCCTATTGATCTGTGGCTCATTTTCCTTTTTCTCATCTCTTCCCTCTTCTTGCGGTGAAGGGGGTCGGGGACGTTGTTTGGTGTCGCTTTTCACTGTCCGACGCAGACGAAAGCCTTTCGGAGCTTTTGTGGGATTTCAGTTTGGGTTTCCTTTCGGCGATCTCCTCTCTGGGGATTCAATGGAAGTGCTGGCTGGGTTTGAGAAGCGGGTTCGTCGAAACTTTGGCGATGAAAAGGGTTCTGAAGAACTCTTAACTAGCTTCGGGAAATCGATTAAAGACTCTGCAGATCAACCCGGAATTTTCTCGAGAACCCTGACCCCGACCTCTGCGGATCGACACCCACCGCGACCTCGCGATGGCCCTCGACGACTTCGTTCGCGATGTCTCACGTCCACCACGTGCGAAATATGCGTTTGTCTGTCTGTCTATCTGTCTGTGGCGGACAGATGTAATTGTATTAGTGCCCGCTGGGAGTCGAGTCCGAAGTGACGCCCACTCTTAATGAAACAATTAACGAGATACTGTATTTATCGGCGTGTGTTGTTTCGCTTTATGGAGATGATTTTTATTATTCGAAATTAAATACGACGATAATTGAATGAAAACCATAAAAATATTTTTTTAAAAATAAATCACTTGTTGTTGCTGCGGCCATTGATGGGGTTTTTCGCATTGATATTGCTTTTATTTTTGTTTGGCTCTCGTTGTTGTTAATATCATTGTTGTTGTAGTTGTTTGTGTTGATTGTTGTTATTGTGCATAATCACACGGACTCTTGATGAACCTCGATGCGGACGGCACGGAATTCGACTCGTGCATCTTTTTTATCGAAAGAAAATAATTGTTTATTTATTTAATGTTTACTATTTTATTTATTTTCGCGCCGCTTAACGAAAACGAAGCAGACAAATAAACAACCGTGAAAATCAGAAAAATGCCGAAATATTAATATTTAATAATTTTAATCGGTTTTTTTTTCTCACTCGTTTATCGTTCGACTCGCGGCCCTCGGTACGTGTCTGGGAGCGAACGATCGAGCGATCGGGGGGCAGCGGAAAAAGAGCGAAAGTTGGGAATAACTGTCGACGTGCGATCGCTCGCACCCAATCGCGAAAATGTTAGTAGAAGGTCGTCTGAGAGAGTTGAAAATTCAGATTTGACTGTTGACCTCTTCTTAATCCCTTTCGCACCATGGCTTGTGGTACTTATGTATAAATAATTTAATTCAACAAATTTTTCAAAATTCAATCCAACAAATTTTAAAAATTTTTCAAAATATTATCTCACCCATTCTCCGCATATTTTATCTCCATTGAAAAATTTAAAAATTATTCCATCGAACCTTCAATTAAAAATCGTCGTCTGCTTTTAACGAATCATCGACTTATTTACGTTTGCTGATTGAAGTTTGATTCACGGTCTCGATGAGCGATATTATCCACCATAATATTTACGATTTCCTCTCCCGACGGACTCCCGACACCTCCATGAAAAAAACTAAATCCTCCCCATTCCCAATCGAAAAACTCATCGAATCGTCATTAGATATCGAAGTCCTTCGATGGCTGGCACAGATAGCGAGTCGAAAATGGAAATTCAATTTGAAAAACACACGAGATAAAAATTCAAATCCGAACGAAATTTGCATAACGCCGAGCCCGGGTCCTGACGAACGTCTGTCTGTCTGTCCACCCGTCTGCTTCTGTCTGATGAATGATAACAAATTAAATGCAATCAACGTCACAGACAGACAGAGAGGCAGGCCGTCGGCCTGACCCCGGGAGGGAGCGTGAGGGATGGAGGAAGGTGACACGTTGATGAATTTAAATTTCCGATTCCTCTGCGCATCCCTCCGAGACGAAGGTAGCAAGGATATCGAGGAGGATAAAAAATCGGTAATCGGAGACTTCTCGGGTCGTATTTTGATGTGACAAATTATTTCATCACTCGAGGCGAGGTGAGACAGAGGGCCAAAAGAGAGAGAGAGAGAGGGAGACGCTTCCCGCGATATGCAAATGAAGGAACCGAGTCCTCGAGGCCCGGCGCTGAGAAATGTGGCCCGGTAATTGAAACGGAGTTCCCGAAATCCCGGCGACGTTTTTTCATTTCCGCGTCGAGAAACAAATGGTTTGTTTACTTTGTCGCCGCACGCCCTTGAGAGGATCCCGCGAACCGGTTGCGCAGCTTTAAAGGACTCTGGGGTTATTGATTTTTTCTCCTCTTTTTTCAATTTAAAGTTTCGCTCTCCAGAACGAGCAGAGCAGAGACAGAAACAAAGCCAAGTCGAGACACTCGCCCTCTCTCTCTCCCTCTGTCGTTGGTTTTCTCTCTCGCCTCGTCGGCACATCCTGGCTGTATGTCCTGCGCCAGTGCAACTCCATTATTCATGTCCCGAGCACACGACGACGCCTCGTCGTCATCGTCGGTGCAAAAACGACGCCAGCAACAACTGCAATAACAATAAAACGACGACTCCACCTCGGCTCCATCTTGAGCCGTCAGCAGCCAGTGTTGCCAACGGTCCCTGCCTCGGCTCAACTTGACTCTCACATCAAGGACTCCCTTTCTTTCTCTCCCTCTCTCTCCTTCGGCCTTTGTCTCGTTTTCGCCATCTCAGTCTTTGCCTAGTTGCTGGATTTTAGTGTTGTTGTCTCGAAGAAATGTTTGCATAACATTTTAAAGCATTCATTATTATATTCTACCCCATTTTTGCCTCCTTTTTCACTTCCTCCCCCTTTCTCACCACTCGTCTCACTGGCAACTCCTTTTTGCTCTTGTCACTTGGTTCTCGCTTCGATCTTAATTTTCTGCATTTTACCATTTCGCATTCCTTCCGCAGGCGGACGACTCGTGACGTCGACGTCGTGGGGGAGTTGGGGGAGTTGGGGGAGGGGAGGAGGAGGTTTCCCAGGGGTTGGAGAAACTCAAGTGCAAGCTCTGGCTTCGTTGCAGTTGGTGTGTGGCTTCAAAGGACCTCGAGAGGAACAAAAACGAAGGCTTTGGCCGCGACTGGCGGAGGACGGGGGTGAGAAAGAATGAAAGAAAGAAGCCCTAAATGACAGCCTGCTGCGTGGTTGGCAACACTAGTTGCCCGACAATTTGCGACAATACAGCAAATGCCATATAATTTAATTACAATATCACTTCAATGGATGTGTCTACGACTCCACTTGGGCAGGACTCTTGGGCTGGGAGACCTCTCCAGAATCCACTCCTTCTCCACTCCACTCCATTCACTCCTTCCACTTCCTTTTCAGGAATTCAATTACCTTCGAGTTGGAGTCTCTTCTTATTCTGTCGCTGTCTCCCTCAGACTCTGTAGCTCCTTCTCCCTCTATCTCTCCCTCGATCGATAGATGAGTCCTGACTCCGCAGTTAATTCCGCGTTTTTATCCTTTTCCTCGCTCCACCCGCCACCCGTTTTCGTCAGCGTTAATTTGTAGACATTTACGGCTTTTGCCTCAGTTGTAGAGTAAAAAAAAGCACACATACAAACACACCAATACACATTGAGACCGTCAGACAGACTTCCGCCGCCTGGCGAGCCTAACCTCAATCTGTCGCCGCCCCATCCGGCCCTGAATCGGGTGGTGGGCGGTAGGGAGGCTTCCAACAGACACTCCGATAAACGTAGGAACAAACACACAGATAGGCAGACAGGGCGACAGACAGACAGACAGAGAGAGAGAGAGGCATACACAGACTCACAGACACATAGACAGTCAGACCGACAGACAGGAAGATGGTATTGAAAACGGAAACGGTGCAAAATACAAAATGTTCCTGGCTTTCGAGCAGTGTGTGTCTGACTCTCTCGCTCACTCGCATGCTCTTCAGCTACCGCTGTCTCCTTCTCGCTCGCGTGTTCGTGTGAAATTAGCAAACGAACGAATGGCAACAACGGGTTAACGCACTTTCGCTTTGAATGCAGCGCGGAAACGAGATGTGACAAGCGCAGGAAGCACGGGACCCCCTCATATTCCCCTCTCTCTCTCTCACTCAGTAGAGCTAGAGAGTTGACAACTTCGAGAGTTTTGATTTTCACTGGGCGGACGGCAGAAGCCCAGGTCTGGAGAATGCTTCGACTTTTCTCCGATATCGAAGGTTCTAACGGTCGCTTTTGTGGACTCCCTTCGCTCTGAGAGAGGTCTTCGAAGACACAAAGAACGAGATATAGTCAAACAGAACGAGAACCAAGAGACAATCGTTTTCTCCACTCGTCTACTCATCTTCTTTTCTTTTCACCTTTTGTTCTCTCCGCATCGACGTCTTCTGTGCATAAATTTCCCATTCGACGTCTCGTCCATTGTTTTCCGAAACTGAAGAGGCCTTCGTTCATTTTGCGGTCTCAACCTCATCCACCTCATTATCCGAGGTGTTCTCTTCCTCTTCTCCTCTTACCAATATTGCGGCTTGTCCCCCTGCCCTCGCTCTGTTTGTTCTGCGCTCCGCGAGTTGTTGAACCTTCTTCAAAATCAAATGTCAAATCTTGTCAAATTATGCAAATGCTCGAAGAAACTCAAATCCTAGGCTTCTTCACTTTCGATCTTCACCTCGGCCGATCAACTACTTCTCAATCCACACTCTCCTCAAGTCTCGAGTGCTCGTCTTCTACTTTTTCTACCCTTTGTAATTTCGCCGTTTTCCATTGAATTCCAAGTGATTTCTTCGACTCTGGCTCCGTCGATCAGCGATCGATGCCGCTGATCCTCGCCGTCGAAGGACGAGCGCCGACGTCGTCTCATCGCACGCCACTTTACGAGGTGTTGAAAGAATCCCTCGGTGTCTCATCCTGCCTTCGGGCCGACCGTAGCTCACCCTGGGGTGGTTGTTTTTGTTGGTTCTTCTCTCTCCGTTTGGGTGTCAAATGCGCTTTTAGGGTGACACTTTTTTTCGATTGTTGTTGTTGCTGCTATCGGGTCCTTTTGTGGGTCAAAAATTAGCATTCGATCGGTGAAGTGTCGTCGTCTGCCTCGGTCGAGACCGTGACGAACGAACACAAACCTACACGAATTTGCATAAATTCTGTTTCGCTTCCACTTCATTTGCCCCGTAGTCATTCGTCACATAGATAAGAGAGGGTTAAGCCATAAATAAAGGATTCGAAATTAGTACGAGCAAGTTTCAATTTTCAAGGAATTAATTTGCAGGAGAAATATTGATTCTCATTTCAACTGGATGGATTTAGTTTTGTAGTTTAGACTGTCGTTTTTTCTGTCGGTCCCACTGTATAGCAACATTTATTACTTCATCAACATTTCCTACTTCAGCACAATTCTGCTACCCGCAACATGTTGCCAACGAACACATGTTGCCTCTGAACGTGTTGTCAACAAATCGAACGCAACGCAACTCGAACCTTGTCGTCGGCTACAACAACCACGCGTCACGCATGCGCAACAACAACACGCAACACGTTGCGCGATCGCAACCGAGTCGATCGAACGGCGCGACTGCGCAGCCGACAGCCGACGACGGCGACGACGCTGCGCAAACAGGGGAGGGTTTGTGTGTTTTTCCTGTCCTTCTTTGGGCTGCGTGCGAGGTTCTTCGCCGCCGTCAACACGACGGCGACATCGCCAGCGGCAGCAGCAACAACAGCGACACACGTTGGCGACAACGACCGGCCGAGCCGGGGGAAAAACTCAAATTACGATTCAGTCGAAACGCAGTCGTCGTCAGAACGAGTTTGTTGCGCGCGTCGATTTCCGTTGTATTTTTCGAAACCCCAGAAGTTTTCGTGTTTCAGTCTATCGAGACACCAACCAACGAACTCGCGTTTCCACCGATCACCCTCCGAACGAAATTTGAATTTTGTGATTTTTCCGCCGAATGAAAAGATCTATTAAAATTCCCAAAAGAACGAACAAGAATATTTTTATTTAAATTGAAAAAATCAATTAAAAAACAAACAAAATCCTCCGAAAACCTTCGTGTTGAAAGAAGTTTCGAACAACTACCTGGGCGTAGACAAAGCAGAAGTGAAATATCCAGTTGACCTATGCAAACAGGACAGCAACAACGAGAATAGCGAAGGATATTGGATTAAATTGAGTACCTGATTTCCAACAATCGC
This sequence comes from Coelopa frigida, assembly GCA_017309665.1. Classification (NCBI taxonomy): domain Eukaryota; kingdom Metazoa; phylum Arthropoda; class Insecta; order Diptera; family Coelopidae; genus Coelopa; species Coelopa frigida. Next base: position 1,172,748 of record CM029565.1, on the reverse strand, counting down.
CGAACCGAACCCGAAACGAAACCCAAAGAGACCTCAAATCACAAAGTGCTCGTGTGTGTTTCCCATCCCTCCTCCGTACCTGTCTCGAGATCACTTCGTGGAGATCTCGACCCGATCGCATACAGGGTACCGCCGCAGACACAGAGATGAAGTACCTCAGCAGTGGACACAAGGAATCCTACACGCTCGTCGCCCGGAAACGCTACATGAAGAAGCTGCTGTATGTACCATGAGGGAACCCTCAGAACAGCCTTTGCCTTAATTATTGCCTTGATTTCCCTCTTGTGCCCTCGATCTTCTTCCTTTGTCTATCCCAAACGAGGACGACGTACGGGAATTAATTAGTCTAGACTTCGAGGATCATTCCCAAGATCGTGTGACTTTGAAAGCCTTGAATCCCATTTATCATTTCATCATGGCCTTCAACTTAGAGTCGGTTTAGAAGTATCCTCAATATCGAGTGCCGAACTTCCTAGGAAATCCTTCCTCCAAGATCACCCAGGAGTGGACGAAGAACGAGACAGGCATATAGTGAAAAGAGACAATGAGCAGTCAATCGACAACTGACGTAATCTTGAGTCGGAAATGTCAATTGGAGACAATTGGCGACGATCACTGATTAATGACGGTGCAATTTGACATTTCAACCAGGACAAAAACTCAAGACCAACAACATCAGCCAGAGACAAAGACAGCGCCTACAACAAATGATTCTTTTCCTAGTTCTGATCGTTTCTTGGTCAGAGTGGCGGGCGTTCGTTCGGAAGATCGATCGGTAGACGGTTTGATCGACCACAGTAACGACAAGAACAGCAACAACCACTGGAACAATAGCAATAATGAGAATAGCAATATTGCTGTCGATCAATTTACGATCGCACTCAGCGTTTATGGGTCGATGGCGGCGATCGTCTGCGACTCTGATCGATTGTTACGAGGCGAGGAAAATCGCTTGTTTTTTCCATTTTCATTTCTCCAATTTTCCTCTTTTTATTAACGAGCCAGACGAGCGATCGATCGATCGATCGATCGGACGCCGAGGGAACGTTTCATGCTGGCGACGCCAGAGGTGGGCAACAGCGGGTGGAGGGCGTGGGCGGGACGCCGTGTGCAAGGTGTTGAATCGCGAGTGGGTTGTCGTCATCGATTATTTCTCTGGCTGTCGTTGATGTTGTTGCTGTTGTTGCTGTCGTTGCGGCGATTTATTGGATTCTGATCAAAGTTATTGCACAAACACTCACACACACACACACACACACCATCACTGCACTGACACTCAGGCGCTCACCCGCGCTCATAACGGTTTCAATTGATCAGCGATTAGAAGGATTAAGTCGTCAGTTGTTTTTTCTCTGGCCGAAATTGTTTTCGTGCTGTTTACTTTATTTCTGTCGGATTTTCCGCGGCTCGGGCGATATTTTATCGTGTTTTATCGATCGGCCGAGCTTCATGAAAGGGAGTTTCGGCTCTAGACCAAATGAATGCAGTAGGCAACACCTGTCAAAAGTGGTGAATAACGGCCACAACAACAACAACAACAACGATAACTGCACGTGTTCCCCGTCCGAGGGGCGGAGAAAAATTCGCAACCTTGGAGGAAATGAATGAAATCGCAATTTTTCGCATAGTTTCGATAATCGAAAATTGCACGGAATTTTTCACTCATGTTCGCTTGCAGTTTATTTTGCTGTTGTTGTTCCAATCTTGTTATTTTAGTGCTGCGCATGTTGATCCAGAGCCGTGTGTCGAGTGTCCCTCGATGACGACTTCATTTACTCGGGAATCAAATCCTGACACGTGATACGCGATCTGCGTTCGTCCGAAACCCGTAGAAAGGGTTCAACTCGCTCCCTCTCACTCTCTCTCTCCCTCGGTCTCACTCTTCTAATCCTCCATCCGATCGGATGTTTGTCGTCGAGCTGGAATCCGAAAAAGGGTTGCCACCGATTCGCACGACGTCTGCCACCGAACGCTGCGGTTTTTCCTCCTCGTCCCCTCCTTCTTTATTTACATTCACGCAAAAATTCACCGAGAACAAATTTTTCCATATTCGCCAGGGTTCGATTTCAACAACAATAATAACAAGAACAACAATAATAACAACAACAACAACGACAAGAACATATAAAAGGACGATCGGGACAATACACCTGGTTTTGTTGTAATGCGTTTTGCAAATAAAACTAGAATCGCGTGCAAATATCGGAAAAATATCCCCATGTCATTGTCGTTGTTATTGTAGTTGCTGTTGCTGCTTCTGTATGAAGAGGGATCATCAATCATGGATTTTTAATTCGCAGAGCAAAATATTTGCACATCGCTAGAGAAGGAAGGGAAAAGGAGGAAGAGAAGGACCGGAGAAAGGGATGAGAGAGAAACCCGAAAATTCTCTCAGAACAATTCTTTTCAACTTCCTTGATTACTTTTCGAAGTTCCTTCGAGGGTTCGAATTCAATGATATTTCCTCCACCCTTTCCTTAATCACTTCCTCTCCCTTCCTCGATAGATTCCTTTCTATTTTTCCCTCTCTCTCGCTCGATCATTCCATCTCCCTTTCACTCAAATGACAAGCCCTTGCAATGCATTTAAATTGCTCTTAATTTTCGTAACTCATCATTTTTTCATGCAAATTTCCAGTTGCTATTGTTGTTCCTGATCCTGTGGGTTTTGTTGTTATTATTACTGTTGTTGTCATTGTTGTTGTTATTCGAATCGTTGTTATCCTTGCCCTATTCTCCCCTTTGACTGACCCACTGAACGAGCGTGGCGTGCGCTGCATTTGACAGTTGATTTCGCAACTCGCTCTCATTCTCCCTCCCGTCCTCGTTATCCTTCTCCCTCTTCCTCTCTCACACTTTCGCACTATCTCTGCGTCTCTGTCTGGCCGCCTTCGGTGGGTCGCGCTCGCTTTTCGCGCGCTTGAACAATGATTTATGCGCCGCTCGCCGGCTGAGAGCGCGTGTCAAAAATTTGCATATTTGATTCTCGCTCTCGCGTCCGCCTCCCCTCCTCCCTCCCTTCGTCCCTGCGCACTTTTAGGCGCATCGCATGCGGCCGCCCGTTCGATCGGCTCCTGAGTCTCGAGTGGCGTGCAAAATTTAATATATTCATATCCATGCAATATTTTCGCGCTCACACCCCTCGATCGGTCGCTCTCTCTCTGTCTCTCTCTCCCGGCTCTCGCTCGGCGCAATTGTCGTCGTTTAATTTTATTTGACATTTGCTAAAAGGGGGCGTGGTCGATGTCGGTGTTGTTTAATGAGCTAATTAAATTTTTGCATATTTTTTATCGCCACCGACCCGGGCGGACGCGAGCGAGAACCGCCAAGAACCGAGTCCGGTTGACAGCTGTCACATCGGCGCCAACTCCGTCGGCTGTCGTTCGTGTAATCTCTCGATGCCTTCAGCTTTATCTGTCCTCTTGTACATATTTCTCTCAGATTTTTCAGCTTGGAATTTAAGTCGTGGTCATGAAATTTTCTTCTCTGAATTTATGTCGATAATTAAATCATTTCCATTAGCAGGCACCGAGCTGTGGTGGGTGTCTTTCGTCAAATTGGTTTGGCTCTCGTCAAGCAGTTTCCGTTCGTTAACTCCGCGAACAATAAACACGGCTTCTACTCGTTTCGCAAACGGCGTTTATCGCCGGATCAACCATCAAACCCGGCTCAAGTCGATCCGGAGCCCACATCCACATGCTGCATAAGACAAAGGCAGCAATTACAACAACAATAAAGACAATACCATGACGATGGACTCGGATCGAAATCGCTCCAGCGTCGACCTTGTTGCGGTCGGCGCCCACGCTGCGCAGACGCAATCGTTGCTGCTATTCTTGTGGCCGATGTCATTGCTGTAATTGCATTGGGCCAAATGAGCAAATAATTATGTAATGCCCCTTGCCCCAACAACAACATACGGTTTCAAATTGCTTTTCAATCGCTTTTCGATTCTCTTATTCTGCTATTATTTCTGCCGCTTTCAAATTGATTTTCAATTAATTCCTCTCGCCATAAAAGTCGCCTCCTTCAGCCGGCGGAAGTGGAACCGAGGCCTGCTTGGCTATTCCGGCAACAACAACAACACTAACTGATTTCCCTCCCCCTTCAGCTCCCCCCTGTCGCTGGCCCCAGGGCGGCTCCCTTCGCCGCCGCGTCTGCGTCGTCGGCCGGGATGTGACGAATTACGAGCGAACGCGTCGCCGCTCATTAGTATGCGGCGCAGTCGACGCAGGGCAGCCGCCTGTCCGGCTGGGGCAGAGACGACGGCGACGACGAAGACGAAGAGAGAGGGGGAAGATTGGGGCGAGGGAGAGGGGTGGAAACGGGTTCGAGGGAATGCTTTAAACTCTTTTTAAACGCTTCGCAAACACGCGCAAACTCAAGGTGGCCAATCAATCGACCGGTCGCTTCGACCAGCCGGCCGGCGACCGTCCGAGCGACAGCGTTGCCACATGTTGCACGTTACTGAAAACATTGTAAAACTTCATGCCCAAAAGACTGAACCTCTTGAGGGACCTCCCTCCCTGATCCTGTGGTTTTTGTTGACCCAAAAAAGATCAAAATTTTACACATGAAAAAATCAAAACACGATAAGCCGCAACAACAACTCAACAACAACAACAAGAAATGTAACAATTGAAGCAATGTTGAAAGAAATTCCTTCTGTCGCGGAAAATCTACTTAAGTTGGACTTAAGTGGTTTTCGCAACAACAACAACAGGAATTGGGCTACAACATGTCACTTTCATTGACAGACCCACCAAGGGACAGACAGACAGACATACAGTGGGACGGACAGAGGGACAGAACAATAAATTAGGAATTCCACAAAAATCTCTTTCTTCAGATTTTTTATTTTCTTCGTTTTTTCTCGTGGTGCGAAAAGAGCGCTTGAGCCGCCTATTGTGACGCAAGCACTCACACACTGACGAAGACACGGAGACACATGTGTTCGCGGCGCAGACATTTTCGTGTTGTCCACAAAAGCAACAACAACGACACAATCGACGACAGCCGCAATCGAAAAACACTCCAAAGGAAGTGACAAATTTTTCAACACTTTGAGAGGAAGCGTCATCCCCTCTCTCTCTCCCTCTCCCTCGCCCCATTCCATCTCCGTGGGGATCAATTTATTACAATCTTTTTTCATTTAATATTTTTCGCTCCATTTTAGGGACAATTTCGACAATTTCCTTCCCTTCCTCCCGTTCTATTTTCTTTCATTGACGTCGGCGTTTTGTTCCTTTGCTGGGATGGCTTTCGTGTTTGGTCGACAAATTCCTTCGATGCTCCCTCCTCTCCTCTCCCTCTCTCTTATTCTCCTGTTTTGGGACCGCACCCTGGGTGCCGGAAACCAGGGGCAGGGGTCAAGTGGGAGGCATGTGGAAGGAAAATACGCACAAATCAAAGAAAATTCCAAGTACCCTCAGTTCAAAAGAGACCAAAAGAACTTTCGGAGGAAGTGTAAGAAGGAAGTGGCCTCATTCGAAACATTTCGCCCCAAAGGAGGCCCTTCCGGCCAATGGGAAGAGATTTTGAAAAGCATCTCGGAACTTTTCACATATCCCTCTGGAACTTTCCTCTCCCAATATTTGCTTTCTTGCTCTCTCCTCGAGAAATTTAAACTCTTCGTTTTAATTGCTTTCCTTATCCTTTTCACCATCTTCCCACAACTGCCTCTCGCCCTCCCTCCCTTCTCCGATCAATCACTTGCTGTCGGCGTCCGTCCGTCCGTCGTTTCGGAAATTAAATCCATCTCAATTCTCGCAAACTAGTTCGAATTTATCTCCTCCCATCGTTCCACTCGGCCCGCATTTCAACACCTTTCGTAAGCGTTCGAATGAGGCCAAGAAAGAATTTCCCCCTCTCTCAACCGCTTTCCTGTGTTTTTTTCACCCAAAAACAGGACTAAAAAATGCAAATGTTAAAGCAATAAAATCGTCGTCCTTCAGCCCGTTCTTCCATGCCTCGTCCTCCGTTTACAAGGCGATTTGCGGTAATTTACGAGCCGTCTTCTCCTCCTCCTCCTGCGAGGAACAACTTTCTTGTGAAACTAGTTCGAACATCGCTTTCCCTTCTCCTTCGGTTCCTGCTCTCGGCATTATTTGTCCAGGGGATAATTTCACGGGATTTTTATTATCCTTATCTCTGAAGGACTCGGGATCTCCCGCGTCCAGCCGGATCCGGTAGAAACAGGTTTAAAAGCTGCGCTCAGCCAAGCGTGAGCTGCAGAAGCGGAAACTGCCGGCGTCTTCGTCTTCTCTTATCCAACTCAAGTCTGAAAATTTCCCTTAGCCGCGTCCTCGAGGCGCCGTTGAAGGAAGCTGAGTTCGGTGAAGGTTTGCGGGGAATCAAAGCCAGTTGCAGAACTATTACAAGAACGACAGTGAGAGAACAATAGAAGAAAGGGAATGAAGAAGAAGACTCCTCGAGAATCCAATCGCGCAGAACTGATTCCTCGACAGGCAGCCGCGACGTCACGGTAGCTTAAGCCGGGATTACGGCGTGAAGGCGACGAGGGATCTCGCGGACTCCGCGGCCTCCGCGAGACACCCCTCGTCTCGTCTTCGTCCCTTCCCTCCACCCTTTCCTTCGTCTTCGTCTTCTCCGGAGAAAACTTTCTCACACTCGGCGATTTCGCTAATCGTCTCCTGTTCGTCGTGTTCGGCGGTCGGTCGCCGCCCCTCAAAGGGTTCCTGTCTGTCTGTCTGTCTGTCATTAATTATGCGTTCGCCGCGCTGTCGCTTTGACAGCTCGCGTCATTGTCCACTCTTGTATTCGCCCCCCTCGCCCTGTCATTGATTTTCCTCGTTTTCCGCTCGCGATTTCCCTCATTTTTTCACTCTAATTAAAAGTCGCTTGTCGCCGCGGGAATATTTTCGGGCTATTCCCTTTCCCTTTAATAGACTCATTTCGGGTCTTCCACGGCGCGACAACAACAACAAAGGGTCTCCTGTCGCCTTTTCAAAGTCAAATCGGGAGCCGTGAGTCGTTTCTTTGTCCTCTCTTCTGCATTTTGGTGGCAAAAGGGACATTTCTTCTCTCACTAAGCATTCATTTAAGCAGTTAATTATGCCCGACGCACACACGCACACACACACGCACGCACCACCACCACTACCCTTTGGCAGTCTCGCTCCGTGGATGTCCTTTGTCGCCGTCGTCGTCGCTGTCATCCTTATCGGTCGCAGGACATCGACACTTTCCGCTCGCAGAGCAGCGGGACACTCGGGCATTGTTCTTGTTGCTGTAGCCGCTGCTGCAGTTGTGCCCTGACCTATTATTAGCTGCTAAAGTTCAACACTTTTCCTCGTTTTTCCTGCTCTTTCCGCTCCCGTTCCCGTCGTCGTCCTGCCGCAGGACATGCGACTATGGGAACTTTTCCCTCCTTCCGAAAATAACCCAATTCCTGTTCATTGACTTTTGCAGAAGTCAATTGTAGTCCTCGGCGTCGTTGTTGTTGTGTCAGAAGTCACAATGTAATTCCTTTTTGATTGCGACTCTCGGGGGATTTTCGCCTGCATGTGGGAAGCAACGAGCGAACTCCGAGTCCGAAGTCGAAGTCCGGGACCGAGGTCCCCCGGGAGCCCCGCCGGACATTGTTCGTGGCGAGCAGAATCTATTGAAAATGCTTGAATATTCATCGCGTTTTAAAGCGAAACCACAGTTTGTTTCGGGGAATTTGTGAATGAAATTCTCCTGAACCCACACTTTTCGGAAACTCAATGCTCCATTACAATTGCTGAATCTCAAGACACGGTTTCCATCGGCCTCAGCCGCAACTCATTTCCTGCCACTCACAGCCATTGTTCTAGCCGCCAGAGGAAGTCGGCCTTCTTCCGACGACCACCGAGAACGGGTCCGCAGAAGCCACGGAGGTCGAGGAGAGACGGCGGTAGGAAGGAAAAGAGACGACGGCGACACGAAGTCGTTTTAATTATCACTTTGGGACTTTTTCAATAACAGGACCGCAAATCACTTCCTCCAACCCGTCGATCTCTCGTCTCCTTCGTTCCTCCATCAACGTTGATTCTCCCGGTTTTGTCCCGCAGTGCGAATTTTCCTTATCCGCGCTCCATCGGCGTCGTTCTCAGGCATTTGAGCAAAAACAATAAAACAACAATAGCAGAACTAATTCTTCTTTATTCCCGTCTTCTGTCCGAATCTCTCCATCCAACGCCTCGTTGCACCCGAGCTCACGTTGGGCCCGCGGCGAGCGGGGGTGGTGGAGAGGAAAGGGGCGGCTGAGGGGCGTCGGTGGCGCGGGTTAAACGCGGGACAAAAGCCCGCTTTCAACACGTCGCGAACTTTAAGAACAAATGTACCGAACGCGAATGGAGTGTGCACAAAAGACATAATGGACATAATGGAATAATAGAAAAAAGCGAATAGAACAAGAGCAAGAACACAATGTGTGACGGCATAAAATTTGCATTTCATTTCGAGTGCAAAACGTGTGCAAGACCAACAAATAGAAAAATTCTCTCAGGTGGGTGTCACCGGGGGCGGCGAAGGGAGATTTTCTCCAACAGTCCCTTAATGTGGGAACTGGATCGGGGGATATTATTTAAATATATCCGCATTTTTTGCGGTCGATAACAGCGGGTGGCGAAAATGGGCGTGGCAAACTCGTGCTTCCATGCTTTATTCAGGGTTTTTACCTCTTTAAATGTGGTGAAAATTCTACAATTTCATAAGATTCCAATTATGGAATAACTTTAATCTGAAATCAATTTGGTTTTGACAAATTTCCTTTGAAAGATAAAAACCACAAATAACGAGGACAATTAATAAAAATAAAAAATCCCCTCTGACGCTTGCCTCAAAAGGTTTTTTTCCGAAAAACTATTAAAAAACAATAGTTTACCCCCAAAAAATGTCACCACGATTCATTAATAATCTTCATTTAACTCGAGAATCCCTCGCCAACCCCATCAACCATGATATAAAACCACAAAAACCATGAGATTTCCTCAAAAAACATCATAACTCGCCTCGATCCATTAATATTCTCCACTTACCATTGATCGCTTCTTCGTTTCCTCTGCACTCGGCTGCCTCAACGACAATTCATGAAAGTGAAATCCTCGTACATATGTGAGTGCATGCTGGACACATTTTCCGACCAGAAGTCATTAATCACGCCCGTAAAACATTCTCCGAGAACGTTACGTTGCGTCATGTCGTCGTCCCCTCCCCTTTGCGCATATAATTTTCATAATTTTAATTGATTTCCAAACAAGAAATCTTCATGCCCACTGAACTCGGACGAAAATCTGGAAAACTATAAAATTCCTTCACGGTTGTGGGAAATTATTTTGGTCTGGGGGGAAATTTGACAATTGACGAGTCGAAGGAAGTTTCGAGGATGACGGTTGAAATTTTAATGAGCAGAAGTTCTCGCCGGCAACAGGAAATTTCCCGAGAATTCCCTGCAGAATTAATTTGCAGCTAATTTATGACTTGTTTTCCTCCGTTCTCGCTCGCTCACTCCCGACCGACAACTCTTTCGTCGCCGAGGTTGCGCCTGTTCTTACGCTTTCTTACGGGGTCGCCTCGCAGCATCTGGCAACGCTTCACACGCATCTTCCGCTCCCGCTCTCGCTCCAGCCTCGATCCTGTCAGCGCCTCGTCCCGAGGGTGCACTTTCGCCGTGTAGGTGTTAATTTATTAGTGTCAACGAGTGCTCTCGAGTGGCGGCCGGGGTGGGGCGAGGACGAGGGCGGCTCTCAAGGAAGTCGAAAACATGAACTAGAAGCACATGTCATAATAATATAGAGGGAGAGCACTAACAACAATAACAACTGGGACGACACGAGGAAAACAAACCCACTTTTCTGAAACTAGAACTTCCCACTCATCCCTGTTGTTGTTGTTGTCGCTCTGGTTTTTGTCGATGGCGATAGCGATGATGATGATGATGGTGTTGTTTTGCTCCTGGAGATATTTCGTTGTTGTCGTTGTTATGATAGTTGGCGTCATTGTTGCTGTTGTAACAGAGCCGCCCGCCATCTGCCTTTGCCTCGAGCAAACAAGCGACAGAAGAGAGATGGAGAGAGCGAGAGGGAGGACAACATGAGGATCTATGGGAAATTATTGGGATCGCCGACGGTCGATGGTTTGTTGACAACAACATTCACTCACGGATAGACAGCGCGAAGCACAGACAGACAGACAGACTCGCAGACGACGTGCTCCGACAAAGTTGTTTACGTTCCGCTCCTTCGTTCGTTCGATTCTTCCTTCCTTCTGTCTGTCCGTCCACCCGTCGTCATTTTGACGTTTCCCTCGATCAATAAAAGAAAATCTCCTCATAACGTCAACAACAACCTCCCGGAGTCAATGGATTTTCGCGAAAACTTCTTCGAGGAAGATTTCGCTCCCTTCTCCGCTTCGATTCCCTCCACCTTTGCTGTTTTCTCCAGTCTTTGTTTGCTCGCCTCGCACTCGATGTGAAACTCAAAAGAGCGCACTTCCGTTTCGCCAGGATCCCGACCGCAGACGCGGCCGACCAGGAAACCTTAAGTAGTTTCATGGGTCTCGATTCTTCCTTTCTCTTCACGTCGCGTCGCGTCGCTTGTCACCGTTAGCGCAATCGACTCCCAGCGATCGCGATCACGCTCGAGAAGTCGGCACACTCGAGAGTGCAAAAGACGTCCGGCCCGGGGCTGGCGAGGAATTGCGTGCCAATTGGGAGTGATTGATGGACGTCGACGTCGCCGAACCCGAAAGCAAGAGGAGGGAGACGAAGACGCCAAGTGTTCCGAAATCGCAACCGAGATTCGTCGTCGACGTCTGCAATTAAAGCAGTTCCACGAGAGCGATTCCGACGTCTCGTCGTTGTCACGAGGGCTTCGCAGCGACCCACGAGGAAGCCACTTGTGATTTTTCCGCTGAATTGAGCGCACGAAGGAACCCTGTGCGGAAGTCAACTAGTTTCTTCGAGGGTTCCCTTCACGGATTGCGAAAGAAACTATCGAGGTTGAGAGAAGAGGTTTCTAAGAGAATAGGCTTCAGAGAGAAGAGTTTGGTTGCCCTTAGAGGACTCTGGTCAAGGGCCGATGTCTCAAGGCCCTTCGGTCTTCGGCCAAGTCAATGTTCTCTCCTTTTGCTTCACTGGTTCCCCTGGGGTTTCACCTCAGTTGGAAGATTTGATCGAATAATGCAGTTTCTAATTCACCATTCTTTTCTCTCGCTTCTTGCAGACGTCAACATGCCTTCATGGCCGGCAGCAACCAGAAGGGCGGCGACCTGCGGGGCGGCAGCGTCACCCACAGCCCCGAGCGGCTGCGCGGAGCCACCCACGACCTGTTCGAGCTGCTGGAGCGCGTGCAGTGTTCGCGCCTGGACGACCAGCGCTGCGTGTTGCCGGCGTATTTCTCACAGGTGAGTCGTCCCAGTCCCTCCTTTGCCCAAACACCCTGCGATAAGGATATCCTTTGCTTCTAAAGTATCCTCGATGCTCGCCTAATGCGCCCGAGGGTGGACGAGGCAAAGTGCTGCCAAATGTGGGCCATAAAATCGATGATTGACAGACGGCAGCGAGACACCGAGAGCGAGAGGAAGAGCGAGGAATAGGGGGCGTGTGAGGGCGGTCGGTTCGTGGCGAGTCCCGGGGCGCTCGTTTGCGACTCGCAGCCGCCCTCAATCGCTCACGAGCCACTGTCTCCCGCACTCACCCCCTCCCTCTTTCTGTCTTTCTCTTCCTGATCTGTGGGTGTCGCTCGGAGCTGTCAAAAAATGTCATAAAAATAATGTCGTGTCTGCCGCCCGAATCCTTCGCTCGCACGCTCCCGACCTGCAACAATGCGAAAGATGTTGCTGCCTGAAGTGATGCCAACAGGCTGCGATGTGGTTGTTGTTATCGTAGTTGTTGTTTCTACTGCTGATGGCTGCATCATCCCATAATCTATGAGCGCATAAAAATCTACATGAAAATGGAAATAAAATTGGAACGTGGCAATAAAGGCAAAGGGCAATAAAATCGCAACCGTCAGACGGTGGCGGCGACAACAACAACAACAACTCACCAGTGACATCTGCCCCGGGAGTGACTTTGGCCGGTTGTCATCTCACTCGGACCTCGTTCTGTCCCTTTCTCTCCATCGGGACCAGGAGTCGTTCTATTTTTGGGCTTTGTAATAAAACCTCAGCTCGTCCTGGCGGCGATCCATGACTCCTTGTGTGTGTGTGTTACGTGTCTGCCTTCGGGCTCGACATCTGGCTGTCCGTCCTTCTGTCTGTCTGTCCACCCGTTGCCGATTTACGACCTGCACCAGGACCAGGAAGACGTCTCGATTTTCTTACGAATTTTTGATTCGGTCCACCCGGAGGACGAACGGGTGGTCGCGGGTCAACGGGTGCAACGAGGATGACGCCGACCATATGCCGAGCACCTTGAGTGGCCACGCCCCCTGCCATCCGCCCGTTTATGGCTTCTGTTTGGAGAGCGGGAGGAGATTTCCTCGGTGCACCTGAGCTGCACTCGGTCGGCTCCGGAGGGCGTCTGGGCGACAGCTGATGGTATTCCATGGAAATTATGAATTTCCCACGTGAGCCTTAAAATGCCCAGCAGAAGCAAATCCTCCTAAAGTTCGAAAATTCAATTCAATCATTGAATTTCGCCCGAAGCCCTCGGGCATTCGGCTCTAATGCGAGCGCCCCCGAATGAATTTCCCCTCTTCCGAATCTTCTTAGACAGAAAAACTCTCCTCTGTGTATCAACAATAAATGAATTTATTGCCTAAAAATACATTTCCCACCTCCGGATCAAACTTCGTACCGAATGCTCGAATTTTCCTCAGAATTTCCCGACGGCGGTTGCTCAATAATTCAATGCCGAAGTTTGTAAGCTTTAAAATGTTCACAAACCAGAAAATCCCCCCACCATTTGTCAGAATTTCCCCGAGAAAATGGTGGAAAGCGGAAGTTGGAAGTTGCTCCTGGTGATTTTCCCTCTCTCTCTCGCTCTTTGGTTTTCCTTTTAATTTCGGCAAATTAAAAGTTTCAGCGAAAGCGCGAAAACAAACAAAATGGCGGCGTCCGGGGCGGTAATGGCGTCTTTATTAACTGCAGCCCGAGGGGCGGTTGGTCAAGCGGGCGGTCGAGGGGGAGGGAGGAAGGAACCGGAAGGGGGGGGCGGGAACGGGCGGAACTCAGCACGAAACTTCGCACGCGGAGCAGAAAATTCATTTTTTTAAAGTCGCCAGCCAGCAACAAGGAATAAATGGAAGAACAACAAGCAAATGCGGAAGTGAAACGAGAGCGAAAATAATGACCGTTGTCAACGAGCGAAGGTCGAGGGGCGGAGGGGCGGTGTTGGTATTGTAATTGAAGCCACTTGTTGCAGCATCGTCCGCCCACGGCCACCAGCAACAAATGTCTTCATCCATCAACCGCGCCCCCACCCGCGCCCCTCGTCGCCGGCCGCAGTTGGCATTGACACCTTTTGTTGTTGCCATTATTCTTGTAATGGTTGGTTCTAATTATCTCTCTCTCTCTCTCCCTCGCTCTCGCTCTCGATCTCTGTCTCCCATCGCGGAGCCGAGCGCTTGGAAATTGATCGCATTCATCATTCGTTGTCGCCTCCCGCAGACCTCGATCGGTTCCCGTCGCCGCCCCCCTGCCACGCCCCTCGCCCCCCTCGCCACGACTGCAATTCTGCCTTTTTTAGCGAATGTCGGCGAATTTGTCGATGTGCTTGTTCTTGTTTATGTCAATCGGTCGTTCGTTCGTTTGTCGTTGTCGTTGTTGATTGTTTCTATTGTTGTTGTTGTTATTGTTGTGGTTGTGACTGCTTTGGCTAATAGATTTAAGGCTAATTAGACACTCACCGCAGACAAGAAAAAAGTCACAACAACAGCGTATCGACAACAATAAATAAGTGTAACAACAACTACAAATTGTAATAACAACAACAAATTATACAGCTCCATGCGAGGTTGAAAACGCCGACGAACCGACGAAGTTGATTACAATATTTAATTGAAATCCATAACAATAAATAAAAACTTTGTTTTATTCGAAAATAAAAAACATCCCGTCCAAGAGCGAGGGAACAAAAAATAATAAAATTCCCATAGAAATATGCCAACTCGCCACCTAGCGGCGTCTAGTGAAAACGTAGCAGACTGACTTGAGATTGTAGTAACTATTGGTTTGAGCCTTTGCTTAACACGGGTTGTGGAACTCCGTCGGTTGTTGCACAAACTGTGGAATCTCTTTCGTAGTTCGCGGAACCGCCGCATGGCGTCGCAATTGTTTCTTTGAAGTGAATCTTGACACGAATTTAAATATTATTAAAATAAATAAATAAATAGATTAAATTTAATATTTTTTAAAATGCGTAACAAATTAATTATTAAAAATATGCAATTATAAATAAACAATTTTTAATTATAAAAAAAATATAAAGAAACCTCTTATTTTGTCTGTGAAAAACGTAAACAAATTTGAAGTCGATTAGCGAAAGTCATCCTTTTTTTTATCACTGTCTACCCGGGGCAATAAAAAAATAAAAAAGACACTCCTGTTTCTGCCGAAAAACACCCTCGTCCTTGATTTATTGTCCTTCGACAGCGGGTTCAGGGTCCAAATGAACCGCCGTCCGCTAATCTAGGCGTCAGTCACTCAGTCAGCGCGACCCGCGGCGCCGCCAGCCAGCGGGATGTTAATTCATCATGCCCTCTCGCTCGCTCCCGTCCCGGCTTCCGTCTGTCATTACTCTCACTCTCTCTCTTTCCCTGCCTGCGTGTCTTATCGCTGCCTGGGCGACTGTTTTTTTCCTCCTTAATTCGCGACTAATTTGTCTTCGATTCCTGTCCCTTCCTCTCTCTCCCTTGACCATCCGCCCTTTCTTTGCTTTTTCCTTTCTTGCGGCAACAAATCGCTTTGACTTCTGCTTCCGCTCGACTTCTGTCTGCCGCCGATTGACCTTCGTCCTCTCCGTCCGTCCGTCCGACGTCCTGTTGACGTTCGGGCCCTGGGGAGCATCCGTTGATCCTCGAACGCAAACAAAATGGCGGCGACCCGTGGAGCTCGAATGTGACTGTAGAGGGGGGCGGACGGAAGTGGAGCCCGTCGCAACCGGAAGTGTGTGAGACGCCATGTTGTCGCACTGTCAATAAATCAAATTAGCATGGATTTGTTTTCGCATTCTCCTCCCGCTCCACCTCCTCCCTTCTGTCCCTCGGCCTTGTAGACGCTTTCATTTATTTCCGGTTCCTGCGGCGCTTCGACAAATGCCAAGGGCGAGGGCGTGGCAGCGAAAATCTGGCTTCGGTTTCGATATCATCGTGAAATCAAACTCAAATAAACCCAAACTCGCTGTACTCCCAATTTCACTGAGATTCCCATGGGTTTCTCCTGTTTTAGTTCTGTTTCCACGTCTGCCTAGAGAACGACTTCATTCTCGTTATTTATGGCCACCCCGCCCCCAACTCGCGCCCACCACTTTCCCACAGCCACTTCTTCTTCCATTTTCCCATCTACTCCCGAGCTCTGCCCACGCGAGATCGTGGCCCAAACCTGAGCTCATTAGCTTCATCTTTTTGGCCAAGCGATTGCCACGAGTATCCTTTTGCATTTTAATTGCGGCAGCAGTCGGATTCGCTTTTGTTGTTTTTGCCATCATTGTTGTTGTTGTTGTCGAGAGCGGGAGCATCGCCACCTACATGTCATTTGTTTAATTGCGCCTTTTTTCGCCACTCGCGCTTCGTTTTCGCCACAAATTGCGGCGCGCCTCGCGTGGGCTCCTCTTAATTATTCGCATGCATTATCGTCCCCTCTCTGTCGCTCTCTCTCTCTTTCCCTTTCGGTGTTCTATTCCCCCGGCAGCTGCCACGGCGATTGGCAACTCCATTCGAGCCCTTCTTTTGGCCAGTTTACCTCCCTCTTCCTTCCTCTCTCTCTTCCTCTCTTCTTCCGCCCCTTCCGCTGTTCGCACATTAGCGATGCACATTTTTGTTGTTCCTTTTGGTCTTCTTCTTATTGTTATTGATGTTGTTGTTATTGTGTCAACAACAACTATTGTTTGTGTTGTTGTTATTGTTGTTATTTCGTCTGAAAATCTCTGCTGTTCGCGGGAAGTCGAGGCAATAAAAACAAATCCTCACTTGTTCTCATCCCATGTGGTTTTCGCCCCCCGCTTCCCCTTGAACCCCACCGCACTTCCGCTGTCTCCCTCCCTCTCTCTCTCTCTCTCTCTCTTCCTCTCTTTTCCTCCTTTTGGTAGTAATTTGTCTGCTTCTGCTGACGGTTCTCTTGCAACATGGCTGCCAAGAGGGCCATGTGAGGTGTTCTTCTTCTTCCTCTTCCTCTTGTCATTGTTGTTGTTGTTTTAGTATTTCTTGTTGTTGTTTTTTTTAGACGTTACAATAGTTGTTGTTGTTGTTTTTAATTTCCAAACATGCCGGTGGCGAGCAGAGCGCGAAAAAACTCCCACAGCAAATGCTCCAGAGCAATTCAAGGGCCCCACCGACGATGGCTAACTTTTGTTGTTGTTTCAACACAACAACACTGTTGCTATTCTTGTTGTTACCGATGAGAATCAACGACGCCGTCGTCGTCGTCGTCGCCACCTTGATGTTATCTTCCACTTCTCTGCTTCGTTGCTTCTTCCCAAAAAGTCGCCCTCACCGAAAGACTTCTGTCTGTCTCGTTCCTCCTCCCTCGTTCCTTCTTCTCTCCCTCAGATCCTTCTTCTTCTTCTTATTTCTGCTCCCTCCCATCGCTCAACCGTTTGCAGTCATCGCTCATGTCCCTCACTCGCATCGCAATCATCATCATCATCATTTTCCGACTGCTTGAATCATTCATTCTTTCTTTCTCTGTCTGTCTGTCCCTCGCTTCTTCGCTCCTTCTGATCCCTTTCGCTCCCATTCGCTCCCTTTTCTACTCCGCTTTGCACCCTCAACTGTGACGACGACGACTCCGACGACCCGACGGAGACGCAGCCCACATCTTCCCGAACGCTTCCGCTGCGTCGGTTCTTCACGCCCGACCGCTCCTCCCAACCACGAGCGCGAAGCGTTCCCAGCCGACCCTCGTCGCTCGGCCCGACCCGGCCGCATCGTCGTGGGCCCGAACAATGGTCCGGCCCTGCCGAGGTGAGAGCGAGACGAGACGAGACGAGACGAACCGACCCGAGTCTTATTCGGCCCGGCGGCGGCCGGGCCAGAATTTATGAGAGCCGAGCGAAACAATGAAAAGGCAACAAAAAGCGACAATGAAAAATTAAAATCAACAGACGAAAGAAGACCCGTGGTTGAAGGTGGGAAAGGGAAAGATATCGGGGGCGGAAGGTGCGACGAGTGCAGAAGGGAAAACCTGCAGAAGAAGAAGAATCTGCTGCAAGAAACGGTACATTTATTAAAAATTCAAATGACTTTTTAACAACCGCCTCGAGTGGTGAGCGAGGGGAGGACGTTCTGTGAGGAGGGGAGGAAGGTGGAGCTTTCATGGACAATGATTTTCGAGACGATTTGTACGGATTTTGACGAAAAGTCTCAGCGTCTCGGGTCGTAAATCCATTTCCCAAAGAACCCACGATCGTGGCCAAAGACGCGGAACGGGGAGGGGGGAATTTCACCTACAACGACCCCAAATTAATTTTCAGACTCTCACCTCGCTCTCTTCCTCTCCCCATTTGACCGGCTCAGATCCTCGCCAGAGATATTGGGCGGCTGGATTCTCGTGTCCTCGAGTCATCGCCGGGTTCGCACACTCGTGCGGACTCGTGCCCGCCTCGGCGCCTTCGTGTATGCAGCGCTTTTTCGCACAGCTCGTCACAAATGCTCGGCACATATTTGCACAGCACGATAACTCGGAAGCCGGGAACTCGAGAGCCCCACGCGAGAGTTTGACGACCTCGCCGAAGAGCCGACGTCGCACTCGCTGTCCCGAGGAGGCGTCCCCCTCTCCCTCACACTCTCCCCCTGTCTCCCTCACACTCTCTCCGTCTCCCTTTCACTGGCCCACTACTGCCTGCGCCTCGCTTGTCATGGCTGGCAAATTTATTGGCCATTACTTTGCCGCACAACAGCAGCAACAAGAGAATGAGGAACGGCAGCAACAACAACAGCAACAGCAACGACGTCAGCAATTGCCGTGTTCGAGGACATTTTAATGGAGCACAAAGGGACGGTCTCACCGAAGAGGAAGAAGCAGCAGCAGTAGCAGGAACGTAAAATGGCGGCGCCCCATCCGAGTTATGGCCGGCCATTAACAACGACCTGGGCCAAGTTAATTTTCGTTGAGATTGCGGCGAGGATGAGGTCAAGTGATCGACCGTGGGGTGTCGGGGCCACCGGGTCGGGCTCCATGGAGTTCGTGATGAGTGACGACCATCGAAACGAGCGGACGGACGGACGGACGGCGACCTCGGGTCAAGGATCCGCAGTGGGGCGGATTTGGGGAAATTGATTTGATGGCTCGCCACGAGGCCGTTTTGAGCAAACATTTGGCTGGTGATGAGGGACGAGCGGGAGGGAACGAGGGGAGGAAGCTAAAACTAGAACAGCTCCATCACTTGCGGGGCCATCGCTCACGTCTTCGGCGAACCAGGACACAGCAAGGATGCGCCTCATCTGGAGCGCGAGAAGAGGCGAATGCGGAGAAGACGACGACGATCTGGGGCGGAAGGAGACGAGAAAGCCACGATGGAAACGAGGGAAAATAGAAGAGAGCGTCAGAGAAGAAGGACGACTCGAGCAAAAACTGAAGAAGGAGGAGGGGGAAGGTGAAGAAGGGAGAGGAGGGTGCGAGATGTGAGGGAGAAAGAGAAAGAGTAAAAATTGGCGCTTTTGTGCTGGAAATTGGTGCTCAGCGGAGTAACGAGCGTACGGAAGAGTCGTGAGAGCAGCGACAGACGGAGCAGGAGGCGAACTTCCGCCAGAGGACACACACACACAAGATGTGTGAGCGTGTGCATCCGTGCTTTATTGGCATGTCGACGTATTAAGTGGAGCGATGATGGAGTCCTTGAGTCCTCGCCCCGGGTGCGAGAAACACACAGCGAAGTGGGGCCAAAACAGAAAGAAAGAGAGCGAAAATCCGACCACAAGGGGAGGGGGGAAAAAGTTCTCGCCGCCGAATTGCGCAAAGTTGAAATCTGCGAAAAATGCAAATTCGCCACACTCGAAATTAATTGAAACAATGGGCGCCATCCTCTTATCGCGATGCCCGAACTGGCGCGGAAGTTGCGGCGAGTTGCGCAACGGCCTTTGGATGGTTTTCGGCGGACGACCGCCACCCCCCCCCCCCCCCGGTCCTTCCTCGTCCCCTTCTGAAGTTCCTGCGCACCACCACTGGACGGACAGACGGACGGACGCTCGTCGCCAGCTGCCTTTGTTGCGCGAGGTGTTCCTTCTTTGTCGAGGCTGTCGTTACTTTTTATTGTTTTAAGTGACTTCTTCTGCTTCGTGCACCTCCTTCTTCCCATTATTATTACTCCACCTTAGCTCTTCCTCTCCTCTCCTCCGTTGAAACTCCCCTCTCTTTCTCCCTTTCGCCTCGTTTGCAAATTTCGCCCCTAGAGCAGCTGCCATCGCGTCTTCGCCGTGGGAGCCGCAGCCACTCGAGCGCGCCTTCGTTTAACCCCTGCCTGGTGCTCGGTTCTCTCTCCCTCTCTCTCCCTCTCTTTCCCCCTCTTCAGCCCTCTCCCTCCCCCCTCATCGCCCCTCTCTGTCCCTCTCAATGTTGGTTCAAGCGACGCTGCATTTGTTTCTGCGTTTTTTACATTGTTTTTCGACCTCTTCTCGGCCGCCTCCCGGTGGTCGTCGTGCGCTTTTCTGACTCACTGTGTGGTGATACTTGTTGTTGTTGTGGTTGGTACAATTTTTGTTGTTGTTGTTGCTTGTATGCTTGTTGCTCGAGATAATTACACGATTGTCCCGGTCGCACATGCAGCCGTCGTCATTTGCTTCATGGGAAAAACCTTGATCTGAAACTCTCGAAATCAAACACTCGAAAGAATCCAGGACCCTCTCCCTCCCTCTCGGGGTCCCTCCAATAGATCTCCAGAAGCTTCTTCGAACCACTCGATGGGCTTCAAAAATTCAACCAAAGGTGGGAATATACATCTGGAATCCAAGTTAATTTGAATTTGAAATCTTTATCGCTGTTCTCCGACTTCCTTCGGCTGTTGATATTCGGGGGTTTTGAAGACGAAGGTTTTTTGCTAAAATCCTCAAATTACAGAGTGTTTTTGCGACCGCGTTTCCGTTCTTAGATAAACCACGGCAGCCGCAATAACCACAACAACAACAACAATTGTCATTACAATCACTCGAGCCCACTTCGAAAACACTTCTCGATTTTAGAGAAAAGCCATGGGTCGTTATCGCCCAAAACCACAAACTGAGTCACCGGCGGACCCTCGACGCCAACGAAATCCGACAATCGGAGGCCCGAATTCTACCTAGAAGGGAATTTTCCACAATGGGCAGCGGCGGTGGCGAGTTTGAAGTTCTCCCTCCCTCCCGCTTCTTCCCTCTGAATATTTATGAGATTCCACTGTCGCCGGGAAATCGTTCCGAATCCATTTCGGAATTTATTGGCTCCCGAAACTGACCTTGACTGCGACGAAAATAGAGGAAATAGAGGCGACTCCGGAGCTTCGAACTCCGATGGTTCGAAAGGGAGTTCGAGATCTCCCCAAAAAGGAAAAAACTCCGCACCTTCGCCGCTTTCATCTGCCGAGTGATCGCCGCGATCGTCGTCTGTCAGTTCTCGCGATGCTCGCATCTATTTTCAGCCCCGCGTCTGTCGCCCGCTCCATCTGTCGGCGGGGCTGTCAGTCGCCGCCCGGCTCTGTAAACAGGACGCCCACACCTCGGCCCCATCCATGACTCACCTCGTTCCCGAAGAGGAGGAGGGGGAGGAGCTGGAGACGAAGCTCTCGTCGTAAACAACTCCATTCGCCGTGAGCGAGGAATCCGTCAATTGCGAACGAACGAACACCTTTCGTTGGTTGGAGTTCTGCATGCGACCCTTCCTTCAGAGGGCTCGTTGTTGTTGCCGTCTCTTGGAATTTTATAAACGTCCGGCCTGCCGCTCGAACGCTCCTCTCGGGCCCGCATCGTCGCCAATCATCAGTCGTCCCCAGGCCTGTGTTTTCGCCCCCATCCTCGGCTCGTCTACGCTCGGACGATATTTCAGCTGACATCTCCGCTGCCTGCTGGCGGCCTGTCAAGAGCCTTTAAAGGAAGCCAGCCCAAGTCGAGCCGATCCGAGCCGAGCCATAAAGAGAGAGAGAGCGAGAGACGGAGGAGCCCCGAGGTGCGCCAACATTTTTACGGCCTCCCCCCCTGCGCTCCTTCCACTCGGCTGGGCGGAGAAGGCTCAAGTCATGGATCCGTTAAAATGTTTCTATTGCTGCAGTTGCTGTTGTACTTGTCTCTAGCATTGTTGTTGTTGTTGGCAACGTCATTGTTGTTACTCCCATTATGATTGTTGCTATTATCGTGGCTCTTGTCGGCTGCAATCATTTCGCAATATCCAGTCTCTTGGTATTAGTGCCAGTCTTTGTTGTTGTTGCTCTGTGTGTTATTATCATCGTTGGTGTTGCCCGATGATTGTTGTTGCTAATGTCGTCGGACATCCCTCCAAATAATCCAAATAAGCGTAAAATATGCGCACACGCTGAACACAGCCTCCCGCTCAGCCTCTCCGGCACTGAACACAGCTCGAGTGGAGCCGAACCGGGCCCGACCGACCCAGCGCCGCCTCCTCCAAAGTAATTGACTCGGCGATGCGTTCCGAAGGGGGCCGACGAAGGACGGTCGGATCGGGCGGGCGGAGGCAGCGCGTTGACGGATCCCGAGGGAGCCCGAGATGAATAGATTTGAAAGGACTTTTGATCGTTCTAACGAGGGGCAAGGGCTGGGGGGAATCCTCTCCATTTGAGGATGATTAGTGCGGCGATGATTTGCGTAAATTACCAATAATAGTCGTCGGCGGGGCTTCGGGGCCTCATTAGAAATTCACCTCGATTTGCAGCAATTTCTTGAAAATTTTTTAATGAATTTGTTTTCTCTCTCTTTGCAGGTATGTAGCGATGTTTAAGCAAAATAATCAGAAGACTGAATTTGGGTAAATATTTGTTTACATTATTATAAAAAGAGACGACGGAGGTCCTCGCAGGACTCTGAATAAGTCCTCTAGTTGTCTGTCATCATAATTTTGAATAATTATTTTTGAATTTAATTTAATTGAATTTATTTAATTCTTTGTTGAAAATCATAAAATTTTTATTAAATATCCCGCGCCGGTTTTCAAAAAAATAACATTGAAAAACCGACAAAAAACGAACGAGTTTGCAAAAACAGGGACGGTGACGAAAATCCAAAAGTAACGAATCGAGAGAGCGAAACGGTAAATAGCTTACTCTCTCTGCTCTCTTCGTGCTCGGCTCTCCTGCCGACGCTCTCTTGCCCAGCATGAATCTCATTCGAAGTTCGAAAATTCGAACTCGCAAGCGAGACCGAGAGAGACTGAGCGAGACAGCGTCATGGTGGAGGAGATGAGCGAGCGAGAGGGAAAGTCTGTTGGCGCTGGTGTGCTTGTGTCTGGTTGTGTGTGTGGTGCGTTGAAGGGGGCTTCGCTTCGAAATTGAAGTCAGTCAACGTTCGGAAGTGGAAGAAGAACAACGCGAAGAGTCGTTTTATTCGAAGAAAAGAAAAAAAAAACGATTCGTTCGTGTTTTGAAAAATTCAAATCCGAAATTTTGCGAATTCGTGAAGATGTGAATTTTGTGAAAATTTTCTCAGGAAAAAATTAAAGAAAATCTAAATTCATAAAAATTTCATAATTGTAAATTTTTATGGAAATTCAATCCCATTGTTGAAAATCAAAAATTAATTCAGAAAAACATTATTTATCCGCGTGCGAAACTCTGAGAAATATTTATTCAGCGAAAAATCTGAAACATTCGCCTTTTCCTCGCCTTCGCTTCTTTGTGCATGCAAAAAGTGAGCAACAACAACAACAACGAAAACCACAACAACTCGCTGCTAAAGTCAAGCTTAAAGCTGAGCTTCGGCGATACGATTTGTGGAGCCTACAACAACAACAACACCAACAAAAACAACAACGATAATAAAAAAAAAGTATCTCGAACCCGTCAAACGAGTTACGAACACACGTTCACAACGCGAAAAAACAACAACAACCAACGTTGAGCAGCAAAATTCAAAAACCTTACAACAACAACAATACAAAAAACCTGCAAAGAATCGCAAAAATCACAAACTCAAACAATAACAACAAGTGACGTGAAAAATATTGCAACTGCAACAACAACAACAACAACAAAAACGTGAACGACGACCCACAGCGATCGAAACTGGATTTAAGCCACAACAACAACAACAACTGCCACCAGCGACGTTGTCGTACAACAAGAACAACAACAATAACAACAACGTTGACTGCATCTACGCCCACGCCCACTCCTGGCCACAAATGCAGGCGCCCCGCGATCTCATCTGAGCCGAGACAAGCTTGAGTCGGGCTCGAGCCGAAGTCGTGAAGGAGAGAGAAGAAGGAGAAGAGGGTGAAGGAAGGAAGAAAGGGGGCGCTCGCAGGAGACGAAGGGGGCGAAGAAGGCGAAGCGGTGGCATTTTACAGCGAGGGCGCCGAGCGACGTTGGGTGCGGCAGGCCGTCATGGGCGTGCTTCGGTGGCGCGATCTGCCCGGCTCGCGGGTCTCCATGGGCTCCAACAGTCACAGCACCAGCAGCAGCAGTAGCAACAACAACAATAACAGTGGACACAATTCGAGCAACAGCAGCAACAACAACAATAACCGAGAGGTGAGTTTCGCGAGATGCAGAAAACGTCGATCTTAACACGAGGTTAAGTGGTGGGTCATCAAGGGACTGAGAGAGTGGGAGAGGGAGAAAGGGATCTGAATGCATGGAGCAAGTGTTGACTTGGGCTTAATCGAGGGTCACCAGGGACCGAGGGTAGGTCGTGGACACTTGCGATTCCTCATTCACGCTTCCACTCCTTGTGGTGAGTTTTCGCCTTGAGATTCGAGGTGAGTGAGTTTCCCGCCTCCCAGCGATGCCGTGGGCGCCCCATGCACCGTTGGAGACTTTCACATCGTCTCCAGCGAACCTTCCTCCTCCTCATCCACATCGTCGACTTTTCCCAAATGAAATAGAAACCGAAAGCCAATGGTTTGAGCACTAATTAAATGCCTCCGATCGGTCCGATCGCCCGGCCGTGGGGGAACGAGCCCGGGGACGATAACGCGTCGAGCGGAGGCGGGGCGAAGGGGAGGATCCGATAAAACAGTCGAGCGGCAGAAGTCAAGCCACGAGCAAACAACAACAGAAGGACCACTGACGAGCAGGGCTGACAGACAGACGGACGGACAGACGCCCGAAACGAATTTCTGCGGAGCAAACAACATGAATCCGTCGAGGGGGACGGAAATGGAGAAGGGCGGAGACAGACAGAAAGAAAGACACACAGACAGGCAGTCGAGCGGACGGACGGACGGACGGATGGATGGACAGAGAAACCCATGTGTAGCCGAAGTCGAGCTTATCTCGAAATAATTATCTTTGTTTGCAACGCCGACTGCGATGACGTTGTCGCTGCTGCTGTCGCCGGCGGCGCTGTCGGAACAGTGGCTGCCGATGACGTCGACTGCGCTGCACCGAACGAACACACCCCCGGCTCTCGAGGCCACCCCGCCCCCGCCCTGCGACGCCCCTGAAATCGGGCGGAGAAGAGGCTTCGATGCGTTCTATGGCCATCTTTATCTTCGCCTCCGTCGCTCACCGAACGGCCGCCCCCCGGCCCACCTCGCCGCCGACCCTCCGGAGTTATCGGGCCCGCGACCCCCTTCATCGGAAACCCATTCGCGCCGAGCCGTCGACTTTATTTGAAAATGCATTTCAATTAAAAGTTCAGCGAAGATTACGCTTTCTTCGTTGGAATTTAATTTTATTGACGCCCAGCGCTCTCGTGGGTTTTATGTAAAACTTGCATTAATTGCCTCCGGATCGGCCGCCCTCCCCTCCCGATCGACGAGCTCCGCTGATAACATGTGTTCGATCCGAGCTCCTCCCGCCCCCCGCTTAAATTGCGTCGGTGCGTCTGACATTTGTCTTCGTTGACAAATGTCAGTGCGTACGAAGCGGCCCACTGCGCCCCGCCGGGTGTCAGACAGACAGACAGACAGACAGACCGTGACGCCTCGGCAACCCTACCGAATTCGAGTCTCCACGCGATAACCCGAAAGTTGAGCATTTTTATAGTGAAATGTTGCTGCGCCGAGGCGGCAGCAACGACAACGACTACGACAATAACAACGACGATTACACTGCAGCAATAAGCAGAATTAGAAGTGGAAGAAGGAGAACAAGAGGGCGCGCGATATGGGAGTGTTCCGTAATAAATTACTGGAACGTGACTTACCAGAGCCAGAATCAGACAAAAATGTATGAATGCGCTCCACCGCCGCCGTGTAACATTATTTCCAGCGTCTCACGGAATTCCACCGTCCCACTGTCGTCTTCACTGTTATAGGAAGGCCCGTGGATCCGTAATTCTGTGCATTGGATAGATCGCAGTCGGATAAACAGCGTCGCCCATTACTTCTACAGTTTATGGAGAGTCTACTCCTCGAGATTCTACTTAAAGATTCACCTCAGACTCCGATTCCGAGCTGAAATTCTCCCAATTTCGGCGGATCTCTCTCAATCTCTGTGATTTTGTCTTTACCTAGGGCCCGACTTAGGCTGATCTCGCTCACCGCAGCCCTTCAGAAATCCCACCATCGAAGCCGCGGCCATAAAACCTATTCAATTCCATCGCGGATTGAGTAATTAGTTTGTAATGGTTTTTCCTTTTCGGGCGATAGTGAGAGATTCCCGGCTGTTGCCTTCTGCACCGCTATGTTATACTGCAGCCCGAAGAACCTCATTACCATAGTCTCGATCTCGCTCGGCACGACGCCTCTTCTTCGCGGTACCGTAGGTTTGTCTTCCAGCCAGCAGTCGGAGAAGAAACCGAAACCTACGCATTAATTTTTAGTGCTGCTGTTATGGTCGGTGCTGTTGTTTTATTTCTGCTGCTTTATGAAAATGATGTGAAAACTTTCTCTTTTCTCCACTTCACTCTCTCGACTCTCGCTCATTCTGGCCTCCAGTCAGCGATACTTTCTTCTTTCCTTCCGATGCGATGCGCTCCAAGTCCAAGACCGAGTCGAAGGCGATGCTTGCTTTCTTGTTGTCTCTGCGTTCGTTCAATTTAGTTTCTCAAACTACGGTCTTCAAGTGCTACGTCTCTCACACGCTCCACATCGCACTGCGCGACTCACCATCCGATCGCTCCCAGGTCCCTAGCCCACGCGTAGTCTAAACATCACCTCGGGTTCTACGGTTAATCTTCTTATCTGCTATCTGCACCTTGGCATTGCAACCGAACCGAACCGTCTCAATTGTTTATCCATGGCCCAGCCCTATCTCCTCGGTCGATCTGTCCGTCCGTCCGTCCGTCTCTCAGTCTGTCGGTGTTTGTTTCGCCGCCTCGAGAACCCCTCGCCGCAGCCCTTCCTTTCCTTTGCTTCCCTCGCGGTTGCAGTGTTTATTTTAAACCGAATGGAGTTTTTTACCCCACGCATTCGCATTCGCTCGAGTACAGAAACGAGCGTCGTCGTGCCTCCTCCTCCTCTTCCTCGCCTCGTCGCTCGCTTCCTCTCCGCCTGCTCCACTTCTCAGCGCCCAGTGGAACCCTTAAATTTATTGGCTATGGAAAGTCTTCAGAAGTCGTTTTCATTTAATTTGTCTCGTCTGCGCTTCTCCTTCCTTCGCTTCTGGTGCCATCTTCGGGGTTTCGTAAGCGTTCATTTCGCGTTATCAGCTGTTCTTGGTCCGAAGATGCCAGAGGGAGACAAACAGCGAGTGCGAGACAGAGATGGAGGAGGCACCCTATTGCTAAATCTCACATTATTTTTGCTGGCCTTACAAATTAATCTGTTAATAAATAGAATTGTTGCTCCATGGCTTCATTTTCATTTTCGGAAGATCTTGTCAAAGTTCTTTTTTTGTTCTTGTCATAGTTGTAGTTGTTGCTATTATTTTCGTTGTTTATTGTTCTCTCTGCGGGACCCACATTTGGGGAACTCATTGTTGTTGCCTTTCGCTTGGCACGCCGCCTCTGTTTACGAAGCAGTAAATTTTATTGGACCCTTCTTTGCATGGGACCGCTTGCATAAAGGGTTTGCTTTTGGATCAAACTCCGAAACTACTGGAAATTCTCGGAATCCCGGGATAAACTCCGATTGATATCGCTCCAAACTTCATCTCACATTCGATTATCCATCCCATCATCTGCAGAACTTTTCAACTGATGGAGACTTTTGAAGCTCTCGTGGTCATTTATAATAAATATCGTTTTCTTTTGAACACACCTCAGTTTCGATTGCTTAACTTTCGTCCCTCATTTTCCTCTGTTGTTTTCCAATTCCTTGCTAGCCGAAAATGTTTCGCCATTTCTTATTTTCCGCCCTTTGACAGCCGGTGTCAAATGTTTGGCATTTTGTAATTTGTCAAAAGCTTCGTTCATTCATTCATTCGCTCGAGCGAGTGGAAATTGAAAAGAGTGGAAACTGCTGGTGTAGGTGGAGATGGAAAGTGGGGGGAGATGAGATAGACAAACAACAACATAGTAATGACAACAAAGATACCAGCAATGAGACAACAGCAACAACAACAGCAATGACAATTACGAAAACGATTGCGTTAAACAAGAAGCATTTCGAAAAATTATCACCTCGCAGCAAACGCTTGCCAGGAATTTCCAGTTGTTGCCTCAACCGCTTCCTCTTCCTCTTCCCCCGTCGTCCTCCTCGCGTTCATTTCGAAATTGTTTGCATTGTCAACAACAATAACACAAAACATCCATGGAATGAGGTAGAGACAGAGCAGAAACCCGTATAAATTGTCTGAGTCAACAGAACGAACCTCGAGCCGAGCCGAGCTGAGACGCCGCAATAATTATTTTGGCATCAAATCTTAGAATCGAGAAAAAACAACCGCGTTCACGACAAGAACAAGCCCAAATGGCAACAACAAAGGCCAGACAACATAGAAATATACCTGCGAAGGTCTCGCACTAAGTGTTTCGAGAGGCCTGGCTGCGGGTGCCTGGAAGCGAGGTTCGAAATGGGTCGACTCGTCGTCGGTTGAGTAATGAAGACGCGAAGAGATGTGGGCTCCTTGAGAATCTCTCAGCGGGACAGAGTTGGAGAGAGATCAGCAGAACTCGTGGAGCTCTGAGCGACATCTGGTCGAGCCCAGAAGAGAAGCCAAAGTGGACATATTTGACATATTCGAAAATAGTTCCGATCGTATGCAAAGACATTCGACCCCAGGGAAAAGCGAATAAGGTCAGAGGTTGGCGTGTGGTCGGCGACACTCGCGGCGCGACCTCTTTCGAAAGAGGAGAAATCATGGCTGAGATGTCGGCTGGTGGAAATTAGCATGGCCTTAAAATCGCGCGCGCCTCTTCGAACCCAGCGAGAAATCAATTAAAATTTATATGTGTTTTTTGCCCCCCGACTCGGCTCGGTTTCTGGCCACGAGGAGAAAAAATGCACGAGTTGAGAAGAAACCGTGAATTGAGAAAATCGAGAGACCCATGACTATTGTGTGTTGCGAAAAGACCGAGGAGGGAAAATTAATAACAATCATAAAATCGTGACACGTGACCTCAAAAGAGTAAAACAAAAATCACAATAAATAAGTTGCGAGCGAGCAGAAACAATGATGGAGCTGCTCGCACTGACGATGTTGCTCTTGCAGAGTTGGCAACGCGAAATGAATGCTAATTGAGAAAATTGAAGCCGCGACAGAGACGGCGCGAAGACGGCCTCTCGAGTGTGAAATGTGAGTCACGGTACAGGCGGCCGCGGAGGCAGCGAAAACAAATATTGTCCATAAACGAGTGCAGGGCGGAGACAAACGAAATGTCAGGGATTCGCAACGCCTCGGTGGCAACCCTTTTACGCCCCTCCTCGACTGTATTCTCCAAAGAAGGGGCTCGAAGTAGGGCTGAGTCTCGGTCTCGGATCCGGTCCCAAGGTGTTCCTTGTGATCGTGAACGATCGAAGCCCGGCTGGAAATGACGCCATTTCGTCTCTCGCCACTCGATCGCGATCTTTTGACTTGGCGAATTGAATAAAAATCAATTGTAAAGCGCAAATCACAACAAAGAAACTCTAGAAATAACGACTGGAATGCAATTTGAAATCAATCAGTGGCGGCAGCCACGACAAAATGGCGCACCTAGTTTTCATTTCATTCTATTGGCTGCTCCGACTACAATTGTTTTTGTGTTGTTGTTGTTGTTGTTATAGCACCAGTTGTTGTTGTTGTTGCGGCTGTCACGAGTTGTGTGCGAAAACTGGATAACAAAAGCAATTGATTCAATTCCTCCCATTCAAAGCCGCTCTTCTTCGCTCCTTCTAATTAACCCCAGCCGTCGCTCTCTTCAGCCTGATTTCGCCTGAACTCTTTCGCCCCTCCGTCTATTTCTGTTGGCCTCGCTGAAACGAAAGTCGGGCAGGTCGAGAGAGATCGAGATCGGTTCGGTTTCAAATCAATTCAATTCTCGATCGTCGATCGATCGATTCTTGACCTCGTAGAATTTCATGTGAATGTTTTCCCACCTGTTGTGGGAACGCGAGCGAGCTTTTTGCGAAAAGTGTAGAGATTTTAGATCTCCAACAGAGTCTCCGACAGTCGTCGTCGACGTCGTGGCGGCGGCAGCTTTTATGCACTTGTTCGTCGCCATTCACTTTTTATGCAACGCCATAAAAACCCGAAAATACCGCATTCCCCGCTCGCCCCGCTGCCCCGACCCGAGGCATTGTCAAACAAATAAATTTATGATTATTATGTAACGCCGAAAAACTCCTCGGCGGAACCTGAAACTTTGTTTCGAGCTCATGCGGAGTTCAGTTCTGCAGGTTTCGAAGCCTGAGCAAAAACCGAGGCTGACAAAAAAACTCCAAATTTATTTGTATGCATTTGTGCCCATTCGCCTTGAGCTGGATTTGGGAAAATTCTAACAAATCCCACAATTCCACATCCCTCCCACGGCCGCCCAGTGGAAGCCCAAAGCGACAGGATTCGGCTGTCAAAACAGCGAATCGCATCCCGCCCGATCCGATCCCCCGACGACCCGCGATGGTCGGTGACCGCATTCGGTGCATGCCGTGACATACCGAGGCATGCCTACCACGAGCAGCGCCGTCGCGTTGCCAACGGCACCGACCGAAGCCGGCGCTCAATGGGTTTTCGATGGCGGGAGCTTCGAACGCGATGCGAATTCGATGTCGTCGAATGCAAAACGAGCCACCAGAAGCGGCGAAGTGAGCGCCGGCCAAGAAAAACAGCAACAACAAATTGGTATTAAACGGTATGTCGTCCTCGTCTCACATGCGATGGAAAATAAAAATACCAGGGAATGAAATGGAAAACCTGTCGCTGACGACGGCGCTGGTGACGGCGACAGTTGCGAAAACTTCAATTGAGTTTGGTTTCGGTTTTTTTCTCGCTTCGATTGAAAATTTGATGTCTTTTGAATGCAATTTGCATTCGAAGTTGTTGCTGTTGTAGTTGTCGGTATAATTAATTGCAACATTTCCCCCAACAACACAACCACATTATCATCAGAAAGAACCCTAGATCCGTGTGAATGACTCTGGCCCGGAGAAGCCTCGACTTTCATTCAATATCGTCGCAGTTCAATTGCATCACATGCGTTTGGAGCGGGAGGGGTTGGGGGCGGGGTCCAGTGTGACATGGCGCGAACCTGTTGCAGGCGGTTCGAGTCGAGTCGGTTCGGTTCGGGTTTTCGGCAGACATTTCGTTGTCCCCGCGGCTGACAGATGCAAAACATCACGAACCGGTCGGACGACTTGTTACGGAGACCGGGGGGCCTCGAAATAGTCGTAGATTGAGAAAATGTCAAGCCGAATATTGACAAACTCCCGAGGAAAATACGAAACTGCATCAACGTCGATCGCTATCGATCGCCCGTTGATTGTTCGACGATCGTCCGTCCGTCTGTCGGCCGATTTCCAAAGGCCAGATGTCGCAGTCGCTCGCTCGGGAAGCTTTTACGACATGTTGCTGCCAACACCTCATCAGCACCTAAAAATACTCGGGCCGTTGGAGTGGAGGAAAAGCTTCGGGAATCCGAGAAGGAGAAATAGAAGAACTCTAGGAAAATGCGTGGCAA
The DNA here is from genome assembly GCA_017309665.1 of Coelopa frigida. Classification (NCBI taxonomy): domain Eukaryota; kingdom Metazoa; phylum Arthropoda; class Insecta; order Diptera; family Coelopidae; genus Coelopa; species Coelopa frigida. Next base: position 1,141,487 of record CM029565.1, on the reverse strand, counting down.
ATACGAAACGACTAGGAAAACATTTTAAATCCAATGAAGGGGAACATGTGTTGCCGCCGCCCGACGACCCACAGCAACCTGACCCCGCCCACCCAGCGGCAACAGCAACGACGACGACGACAACATCTTGGTTGCTCATTAAAAATGCTCTTTTAAACATAACACGAGGAATTGGAAGTAGTTGCAGAGAGGAGCACGAGAGGGAGAATAGTCGAGGAACGAGATAGAGATAGAGTTAGAGATGGAGAGAGAGGCAGAGATTGTTAATAATAAATTCACGCCGCACGAGGGACGAGAAGCATCTCGTTCGTGGACGTGGACGACGTGGATGGAGGAAAGTTTTTCTGGGTCACCAACGCGCAGCAAGAACAACAACAACAACAACAACAGCCAGGCATGCAATTCAAAAGAAAACGAAAGAAAAGCGCGCAAAAACAAATGAAAACGGGGGAGGAGGGAGGGAGGGAGGTAGAGGGAAGACGAAGAGAAGAACTAGGAAGAAGGAACATCTCGAATGCAAGCAAGAGGCGGAGGCTGGAACTCGTTCGTTCGGCCGACTCGTCGTTGCTGTAAAACCATATGGAATTGAAAAGCGTGTTATGCAGCTTCAACAGCAGCAACAACAACAGCAACAACCTACTATAACCACAAGATACAACGCCTGCAACAGCAACAACAATAGCTAGCAGTATGAACAACTCCAACAACAACAAGACACAACAGCAACAAAAGCAAAAGAAAAACAGTTTCAAGCATCTTGGAAAATTCTGCTCCAAAATTCTTCATCTCAGACTCATCTCGTAGTCAGTCAGTCGTTGCTGCCTCTTTGTAGCTGGGAGTCTTAGGAAAATCCACTTGCGAAAAGTGTTAAAGAGAAGTGGATGATAGGGAAGGAGGGAGAGAGAGAGAGGGCGAGAGGGAATCTCGGAAAGTGAAGAACGAGGTCGGAGGAAGCCGGTGGAACGGGGCTTCAGGGTTTCTTCGAGAAAATCTCGGAGAGTTTTAAACACACTTTAAATCTGTGAACAAGCAAATTTGGCAGCACTCCCAAGTGGCCGGGCATCACATTGAGTTGGATCGCTGCAAGTGGTTGTTGAACTTTAATTAATTATTCAATGGACAACTTGCAATTGCCCCCGTCATACTTGGCAGCACTGTTCGCCGCATTCTTCCGTAGAATGGCCGCTCGACAAAACAACACAACAATCCCACTCTCGCACCCCACCCAAATCCGAGGAAACCAGCCCACTTCTTCTCGCCGAATGGCATTTAATTTAATTTGCAGTTTTCCGCAAACTTGGCAGCATCGCATTGCGCGACTCGCTCACTCACTCAGTCACTCATTCATTCACTCGCTCACGCAAACTTCGCGATCGTTTTGTGGTCGCCATAACTCGATTCTCCACACAACTCTCCACTTGGCAGCCCGCTAATTGGCCACCGAGTCGAGTCGAGGCAGCACATCACGGTTTTCGGTTTCGGATTTCGAAATGTTTCGACTCGATCTCCAACCCCTCTCCCTGCCCCCCGTCCCTCGGCGAGAATTCTCGTTCTATTTTTCTCCACATTTGCTGTTATTCCTCTTAATTTATTATCTTGACTCACTTTTAATGACATCACGTTGTTCATGTTCATGTTGTTGTTGCTATTGTTGTTGTTGTATTGTATTCCGCACGGCCTTCGCCTGCGTTGCCCACCTCTGGGGAAGTTTCAAAAATCTGTTTAAGAGCTTTTTTAGGTTTTCGGCTTTTGTTTTATTTTGTTTTTCATTTTAATTAATGTCTAGGCGTTGATGAGAGCTGCCAGATTTGTTGGTTTTCTCATTCGGTTATTATTGGTGTTTCTATTGTTGTTGTTGTTGTTGCTGTTGGGCTTAAGCAGTTTATTAAACACAGCTGCTAAAATATTTACGACTCGCCAAACTCATTATGGCGCTTTACATGATTTCTCCATGATTTATGAGCGATTTTGCGTCGAGTCCGTTCTCGCCGAAGAAGATCGTTCTGACCCAGTTCCGATTCTCGCCAAGTGCGGAGAGGCTGAAGACGGAACCACCGCCGGACCGTCGTTTAATGGTTTGTGGTGACTGCTTTATGAACTGCGAGAAACAGAACTTCGTCGGCGGGCCTCGACCTAGGCGAAGAAGGTGTTCGAAAGACGTTCCGAAGCCCTTCGAAATCGGCCCCACAGCTTTTCGATAACTTCTCGACGTGTGGGAAAGGGACGGGCGTGTGGCGGGCTTCCGTCTCCTTCCCTCCGCTCGTCATTAACTCTCATTCGAGCGAAATGTGTAATTTCTTAAAATTATTATTAATGACAGCCGAGACAAAGCGGCTGACGAGGCAGCAGCAGAAGAGGTCGGCGGGTCGGAGGAAGCGCCAGACAGGAAGCGACGACGGCCTGAAATTTCCTCGGAGCATGAGAAAAATTTAGCGCAAACTTTGAAAAGTTAATTAAGCTAATTGACAAAAGAGCAGACAGAGACACGCGGAAGACGGACGGACGGACGGACAGCCAGAAAGAGGGCTCATTAGAAGCCCTGAAAGGCCGCTAAATGGGCTTTAAACACTAAAACCCGGCTTTAATGCCAGACGAAAAGTGCCAAAACTAGAAATTAGAAGTGAAAAAGATGCAAATATGAACTTTCTTCGGACTTGATTCACGCCTCTTCGTCATCTCATCTTGAGTGAGCGGTTTGTTCGAATTTACACTTCTTTCCGATCGGCGGCGAAACTGGGTCAATGGCATTTGGCAGCACTTAACTGCAAACTTGGCAGCACGAGAGTCTACGAGCGCTCTCAAATGCAAAGCAGAAGAATTCGGCAAAAGATCAGGGGGCGGGGCGGGCGTGAAATTCAACAAGTCACGGATCGTAAAGCATTGATGAAAATTTGAATTTCAGGGAACGCGAAGCTTTTGAAATATTTTAATTCGGAATTCGATACGGTAGACGGTATTATCGAAGAAATGATGAACGAATGGATCCAGTTGCAATGACTAACGTATTGAGAAAATGAATGAAACGTAATGAGAAACTTGTTTAGAGATAAACGAGCAACGTATTTGAAAATAAATGGAAAATTATTAGCAAATAATTAAAAGCAAATTCCGAAATAAATCAAAAGTTATTTTGAAAATAAATTCAAGTCGTGTTTATTGTAAATGAAAAATGAATTCAAATCGTCGGCAGCGTTAAATTAAAAATAAATAAAAGCAATTTGAGCATAAACGGGCGAATACAATAATTTCAAAATAAAAATAAACAGATGAAGAAAAACATCGATCGGCATTTGTCTCACTTTTGCTTTCTACGCTCCGGGTTTTTCTTTCCTTTTGTAACTTTGTGTTTCGTGTTTTTTTCCTTCGTTGAGAAACATTTTCTTTTGAAACCATTTTCATTGTCTGTTATTATTTAATATTTGTTTATTTTTACTTTGTTGTTGTACGCAAAACTTTTACTTTTATTTATTGGCTCGAATAAAGGCGGAGAAAATTTCGATCCGAATTTGTTTCGTTTTTGTTGTTTGTTGTAGTTTTGTCTCTGCTATTGTTGTTGTTTTTTTTTTTATGTTGATTGTGTTGTTGCATTTCAGAGGTTTCATTCAACTCTACACATTAGTGTAGAGAAATGCGTGCGATGTGTGATTTCTTTCGATCGCTCGCTCGGTCATCTCTTCTTTCTTTATTCGTCTCCTCCCTGTCGGATTATTGTTTTGTGCTTTGTTTCTCCATCGCATTGTTTCGTCCGATTTGCTCCGAAGAAATTTCTTCTGACGCATCGTTTAAGCAGAATTTCACTTTCGTTTCTTCTTCATCATCATCATCATCTCCTCCTTCCTTTCTTTTCTCCTGCTCGGCCGCTTAGTGCGAAAATTCAAAAGGTATTTTTCGCTTGGTTTTTGAGTGCGTGATGGTGCGGAGAGAGAGAGAAGGAAGGGTCCAGTGATTCAGCGATCGATTTCCGAAGAAGGCTCCTCGGTGGTCCACGGACTCGGAGTTTCACGCTCGCAAGTTCGGTTCGCCATTCCTTCTAAGTCCACATCATCTTCTCGCTCTCTCTCCACGTCTCCAGTGTTTCGAAACATCCATTGAAATGCAATTTCGAGCTTAAAACGCAGAACTCGAAACACTCGCATGTTCTATTCCATTCTTTGCGAAACAATGCTCGAGGTATCGCATTGTGTTCCGTCTTTTGTAACGTAGAATCAGTTGTTGTTTTGCTTTCGCTGTTCGTTTCATTATTTGTAATTTTCATTTATTTGCACAAAACTCTCCAACCCAAGTCGTGTTCATGCATCGCTGTCGTTGTGTTCGTTCGTTGTCGCACAATGGCAGACAGATGGACGGACAGACAGACAGATGGACGGACGGACAGATAGCTGAGAGCAGCGCGTGTGACACAACAATTGACAATCCTTTGCTTTGAGACTGCAATTGCAACAAAGCAGCAGCAGCAACAACGATTTCTCCATGCATGTGGGTTCTCTGTGTTCGCAATTTTTATGCGTCTCCACTCCGTCGTCTCCCCGCCCCACCCCAACCTCAGCCCCCTCCCCTCGCCGCGGCGTCGATCGCGGATTTTTACGAACGCTGCCACTGCGACGATGACGTTGGCGTCTTCGCTCGAGATGGCGCGTTCGCATAAATTTGTCGTAAATTAAAATTTAAAAATCTCAACCTATAAGCAAATATCCGTTTTGTCGTCGTGCGATATTCTTCTCCATTCTACTACAACTTTATTATCTTGGGCTTCCTTCGTGGCGACGCTTTCGCTGTGCGCGGAATTAAATGCAGTTTTGCTCTTTCGTCTCTCGCTTTATTTCATTATTGTATTTTTGTTCTCGGGTTTTGATTGTTTTTCAAAAGTGTTGCATTAAAATTTACGCTCTTGAATTATTCATAACACGCTGCAGGCAGACAGAGCGGCTCTGGCGCGAGGGAAGGAAGTTTCTGCAGATTAATTTGATATACAACAGCACCAACAACAACAACACCATCATCAGTCTACAAAAAGGCAGCAGCAGCAACAACTCCAGCCACAGAGGCGGACGAAAAGGCGCGTGTGGACTTCGCTTCTTCGCACTTGATACTGAAAATCTTGCGTAGACCCGAAGTCGGAGCCATCTGTCTGTCCTTGGCGCGGCTTTTGCCCTTTCGGCCGATGTTCCGGGGAGCACGATAAGCACCAAAGTCTTCGCTTTGAAGTGCCTGATGGACGGACGGACGGAGGAGGCGAATCATGGAAATCCACTTCTGCAGATCTCCGTCTTGATCTCTCTCTCTCTCTGTCTCTTTCTGCCCTCGTCGTCCGACATTCCGGCGACCACGTCACGCTCTAATCGAAAACCCCGATCCGATCTCGCGCTCGCTGGTGGCCTTTGTTCCCTCGCTCACATCCTGTCGTCGTAATTTTCCTGCAATTAGCGCTCCTACGAGCTGCATCTCGAACGCGTAGGCTTCGATCGCGGCCTCGCCGACTCCGGCCTGCGTCGCAGCCCATGATTTATTTTCGCGAGCGCGGCTTTCCTCAATTTCTTCCACATTCACGACAATCAAGGGACGGCTCATGTTGACGACGACGATGATGTCGACGCCCACGACGTCACGATCGGTAGCGCGGTCGACGCCGGCGCCGACTTCGGCGGAGATTCTCGGTAGGCCCCGGCGACCTCTGCTCGGCCGGGCGGACCCGTGTGCGGTCAGCGGCGTCGAATACCTGCGACCGTGGCCGCGACGACCTCCGACACACGTGGTCCCATGTCACCGGGTTTACGAGGGACCCGATCCCCGTTAATTCACGCGTTTCTGGAAATTTACAATTTTCCTTTCGTTCTCGCTGGTGGCATTTCCGCTTTATGGTTTTTCTTAGACACCTTCTTCTTCGCTCCTCCTCCTCCTCCTCCTGTTGCTGTCGTTCGTTTTTTACTCGTCGCCTGCTTCATTCAGTTCGTTCGTCGCTCATAGCAATTACTATAAAAGGAAATGGTCGAAATGTACTTTTAAATTACTGTCTCGTTGTTGTTGTTGTTGTTGTTGTTGTGGCCGATGCCAAGTGTCCTTTCGCCACATGGCGTGCAGGCGACGACGACGGAAGGACGGAAAACTACGATATTTATTACTTTGATTTTGTCTCCGATCAGTTCGTCCCTCCCTCCCTCTCCCTCTCTCTTTCTGGTCGCGTTCTTTACATGTTGGTCACGTTCCACGAACATAACTCACGCGAGTCGGCCAAGGAGTCGAGTCGGGTCCGCGCCGGAGTCCGAGAGCTGTCAATGAGTCAAACATGGCCGTCGTTGGCCGGGTTCCTTTCAAAGGCTGCAACGGGGAGGCGGAGATCGGGTGAAACATCTATTAAAAAATTGTGTAATAATTTCACTGACAACCATTTGACGCGTACACTCGGCACTGACACTTGCCTCCTCTGACAGCTGTCACAAACGCACGAATTTATGGCTCTTATTGCCTTTGTCTTTGTTTATGTTCCCGTCTCTGTTGGTTTCTAAATATTTGTTCTTCGTCGCCTTTGAATTGGAGCGAAAACTTTCCTCCATCGATCGATCGGTCACGCTTCCAGGAACCACATTTCTCCTCTCACTCTCTCTCGCTCTCTGTCTATTGCTATCTCAATCGTTGTGTCAATTTGACACATTTGCATTTTATTTACACGTCACGCGAGTCCCATCGATGTTGTCGATGCGAATCACAACAACAACAACAACGCGATAATGGATGTCAACAATTATGCATCGATCGATCCAACATGGACGCCATCTCCGTCTCCTGTTTTTGTTGTTGTTGTTGTTGCTGTTGCCGCCGCAGCTGTCAGCTGTCATCGGCTGTTATCGGCGAGCCGCGTTTGAGGTTATGCACACAATCGACAACAACTCCGCGGGGAGCGATGGAGGGGGCCGAATCGAGCCATCGGCGACTTCTCAAGGATTTTCGATCATCTCAACAGAGACAGAGACAGAGGAGCCTTGATTGAATGTCAATTGCTTCGCTGCGGTTTCACGAAGATATCATTTTACCTCTCTCCGATCCTCCCTTCGCCCCGCCCGCCCTCGATCTCGGAGGCAGCCAATCGTCGTCATAACCTAATTTGCAATCTGTCAATTTGCGCTTGATTTGCGGCCCACAAAAAAGGCGATCACTCGAATCGGATCAGATCAGATCGTTTACTTCGACTGTGCTCTCCATGTGGGCTGCAGCCACACCCCCTTCACCCCCGCCCCCCCGCCAAAAGATCGCGGTTGGGCGCAGGTGAAAGCCGTCTTTCTTGTTTCCATCGAGCGCTTACTTCATGTTTATTTCTGCTTGGCTCGCGCTCACCCCGCCCCTTCTCCCCAGACGACCTGTTGCTCGGTTAACGTGGCTCGAGCGATAAATTCTCGCATTGACAATGATTTTCCATTGTGATCGGCGGGAGGGCGACGGGGGGCGGCGAGTTCGCAAAGTGGTCGTTCAATGACAGCTGAATGTCAGTTGTGTTTACAATTGCTTTTGATCCCAACAGCAATGACAACAACAACAACAATCGCTTGGACAAGTCGTCGTCGTCGTCGCTCATGTCAGCGTCCAAGCGGATGTCAAAATACCGTCAAGCATTTAACGGCGTCCCTTTTGACCCCAGTCTAAGATGCCGGACCCCACTCTCTTACTCACCCATCCTCTCTGTCTCTCTCTCTGCCTCTTTCTGTGAACGCTTCGAGCTTCTGAACGCTTCCAAGAATGATGTCACGCCATGGCTTTTATCTGCGGTCAAGACGGCGATGGAGACAACTAACTCCCTCCCTCCCTTTCTTCGCCCATCGAGCCAACCGAGCGAGCGATCAGCGGCGACGACAAGTGCTGAATTATGCGGCGACGGTCTGAAGGAGGGAGCGGCGGAGACAATAGACCACATTTTAAATGAGCTCGAAATGGGTTGATAACGCGGCTAAAACCCGCCATTACGGCTTTGTTCGGTCTGTTGCTCACCAACAGTTCTTCTCCTCTGACCTGTTCTTCCAGCCGCCCCTCCCGCCCTCCGCAACAGGGCTGAATGTATTTTGACAGCTGCCTGGGGCGCTCCCACAGATGTCGATGACGTTTGTGTAAATTGTCCTCGATCGATCCTTCGCCTTCGTCGGCTGCTAAAAATAGAGCTCGAGACTCCTTTTTGCCTTGCTACCTACCTTCGTGGCCAACTGTCATCGGGCGGTGTCTTTGGCGGAGCATCCGCGAACCTGGCTGTCCTTCGGCTCCAGTTTCGACAACTGTCATTTTTTCGATTCCTCCCATCTCGGTTTTATATTTATTCCGTACATTGTTGCAAATTGCCATTTAAAACGTCGGCTCCTCTCGTGCGCCGAGGGAGACGCCGTCGTCTGCAACTGTCGTTGGTTCTAGCTTCTACCTTGTTGTTGTTGTTGTTGTTGCCTATCCCGCATTGTTGCCGTTGTCGGCCAATCACCATTATGGCAGCTAGCAATGACATCCAGTTCTTTGTCATTGTTGTTGTAGTCGCATGCGCTGCCGCTTCGAGTCCATCGAAACCTTCTCCGGACCCCTCCGTCGTCCGAGACCTTTGGAACCCGAACCTTTTGCGGGCTTCTTCGCAATCGGATGTGTGTCAAAGTATTTATAATTCCTTGCGGCTCTAACGACAACAAAAACCTCTCTCTCCCTATCTCTTTTCTTCTTCCTTCCTTCCTCCCTGGTTGGCTCCCTAGAATGATTCTTTCTCCTTCTCTCCCTTTTGTTCCTGACTCGTTTTGCGATTTGAAATAACTGCACGATGACATACCATGGGCTTCTGTGTTATCCAACAAGAATAGTGACCATAACTACAACAACACTGTAACAACAACACTGTAACAACACATTAGCACAACAACAACAATGACAATAACAATCACCATTACATCAACAACAATCGGTGTAACTGCTGCAATGTCGGACCGAAGCAATTTTCATTTAAAAACCCAATCCTCTCGCCCCTCGTTCCCTCTCTGAACCGCAGCAGCCCGGTAGGAACCACGTCATCCAGTGGCGAATTATTATGACAGCATCGCCGGCGAGAGACGTGACTCGGTCGCCCCTCTCTTTCCCGCATCCTCTCTATCCCGCTCGCTCCTTCGCTAGGGCCGCCGATTGATGTATTCGCGATGACCTAAAGCTCGGGGCATTTCCTCCAAGCCCTTGAGTGCGGAGGCGTTCGGGCCAGGATCGACTGGGTGTGTCGCGCTCTCTCTCCCACTCACTCCTCCGCCTCCTTCCCTCCTGGGTGCTGCGTCATCCTCGGGGGCGGGGTCGGCGGCGAGTGTGAGTCACATGTTAGTCACGTTGCAGAGTCAGCAAAGGTTCGGCTTTAAAGCGAACTCCTCCGGCACACCTCACGAAGCGAAGCCCGACGGCGCCGCCGCTCCCTCGTCCTCGTGCGCTCCCACCTGCGAGACTCGCCCTCGCTCACTCTAACTCTCTCTCTCTCTCTTTGTCTGCCCATCGCAATTCGCTTCAATTGTCCGATTCTCCACCTAAACAATTAATTATTTTCCCTTTGTTTGGACACCTCCTTCCTTCCTTCCTTTGTCCGCTTTCCTGCCTTTTCCTTCCTTCCTTTCGTGTACTCGACTTGATTGTCACTCCTCGGCCCTCGTCCCACTGTCAAGCGTTGCCATCTCTATCCGTCCGTCTGTCTTTTCGCCCATCTGGCTCTGTCTAATCCTCGCTTTAACACGTTTCTAATTAAGTCGCCGCCAGCCCTGTCGAGATCTGGCAACGTTGTCGCAACCTGCGCCGGTCCCTGAACCCTTCACCTTCGCTTTCGTTCCCTTCGTCCGGAACCCGATCCCCCCTCAACTTGTTTGGCTTCGTTTGGGCGACTCGGGTCACGTGACTTTTTCCTAATGAACCTCAGTATTTTTTCCAACTTCGTCTCTTCCTTCCCTCTTCTTCTTCAACAACTGCGATTCTGACTTCTTGCTGCATGTTTGCTCTTCTTCAGCTCATGTCGCCGCATGTGAGACTATGACTGTGTGTGTGTGTTCGTGTGTTTGGTCCCTGCTTCCGCTTGCCCGAACTTCCGCTTCTAATGAGTCCATTATTAACAACAATCTCTGTTTGCCAACTTTTCAGCCCGACGCGGCAACAAACAAAGGGAGAGCAAAACATAAAGACAGACAGAGAGAGAGAAGGAGTAGGGAGTGAGCGAGAGCGCAGATCAGAGTCTTCCCCAGAAGTTCTTATCGAGGAAGTTGCAATTAAGTTCTCTCTCATTAGTCGCCAAGTCCCAGAACCGATCGCTGGAAGTTCTGCTCGCTCTCTTCCGTTCTTCTCACGACTTCCTCGTAATCTCTGTCTGTCTCTCTCTCGTTCTCCTGTGCATTGATCCCGCGCCTCGTCGCTTTTTCTTTCTGTCCCTCTACACTTGATTGCCCTCGGGGTTTCTCACGGGACTCCGTCGTCGTCGTCGTCGCCGCCCTGCTCGTGGCGTCTTCGGCTCCTCGCTTCGCTGCATTTGTTCAAGGATTTCATCTGTTCTCATTCCCCTTTGTCCGCTTCTTTCTATCTTTCTTCCCACTGCTGCTGCTGGCATCTGTCGCTCGCTCCCCACCTGCTGGCAACGAGCGAGACAGAGAGAGAGAGAGAGAGACAGAGAAAGGGATGAATGCTCGTGTAATCTTCCCATCTGCCTGCTCTCTTTTCAGAATGCAATTGTTTATGCTTCATTCATCCTCCCCCCTTCTTCTCATTATTCCCGTGTTCCACTTTCGAGCGAGAAATCATCTCGTCCTTGGTCCTTCACTCGTCGGGTTTTTTCTCTCTTGTCTCCTCTCCTCACTTGTCTCTCGCGCCCCTCGGCATTGTCTTCCGCTGCCATGTGTCGTGTTTCCTGCTGCCGCTGCCATTTGTTTGCTGTCGGTGTCCTTTTTCGCTGTCTCTTCCTGAGGCCTCTTCATCCGGCGCCTCGTTCTCGTCGATTCGACAACGGTCTTGTTTCGGAGAGGAAGTCGCGCCTACGATCCGTTTGCCCCACGAGTCCCGCGATCCTCCCTCACCCTGGTCCTCGTTCTCGTCCTCGTGGGAACGACGGAGGACACGTCGGTCCCTCGCTTCGATGGCGGCGGAACCACTCACGAGGCAATTGCGAAAAATTTCGTTTTATATTAAATTTCCGCTGCTCGAACAAATTTCCCATGCGCCCACCCTGAATGGCTGCGGCTCCTCCCCCCACCAGAGTTTTGTAGGCAATCCTTTAATGCGGCAGACCCCCGACCTCTTCCCTCGACCTACTTTCGCACAAATCCCATTTCGTATGCATGGCAACGGCCACGTCGAGGGCGAGGCGGAGTTGGTCGAGGGCTCCGGCCCACTAAATCTTTGTTCATATCTCGCGGTCGTCGCCCCTCCTCCGCCCCCAGTCCCCTGAGAGAGGGAGAGAGAGAGGAGTTCGCAGGTAAAAGTGCAGTAGCAAGGTCGTCGGAGGGCGCGAACGGGGGAGGGAGATGGAGGGAGGGAGGAAGCAGAGCAAAAGGATTTATTTATTTCGAGTATGAAGGAAAAATCCACTTGAGTGGTCCGTGGCTCTTTTTTGTTGCAATAAATACGAGCGAAAGAGTGAGATAGAGAGCAGACCTCGTTGAGGCTCGAATGCGGTTGCGAAGAAGAGAATGAGGGAGGAAGGGAGAAGGAGGATTTGCACCACTTCGTGATTTACTCTAGGGCTCAGCAAATATTCTGGTTATTTCATTGTGCGATCGTTGTTTCTGTTCTCATTGTGGCGATTTATCACAAAAGCAGCTGAGTCCGGGCCAAATCTCTGAAAAGTAACCACGAGGATCCCGAAAGGGATCTCTCCGCACAATACCGCCGGGAGTATTTTACAACGTGGGATTTTATCCGAATTCCTGCCCTGCAGCAATGTTTTAATTTCTATTTCTCTCTCTTTCTCGTTGCAGGTATGTTTTCCATTTCCACGATGAGGAAATTCAAGTGAAAGAAGCGAAAAGAGTGAGTTCTGTGAAAGGGATATTTATTGAAAGGGAAATTATGAAGAATATAAATGAAAAATAGTGTTTTCTGAATGAAATGAGTGAAACGAATTCGTCGACGACCATCTGGAGAAATTCCCCTCCCTCGTACCCTTGAACGCGGGGCGAAAAAAGTCGGCGACGGCGGCGAAATCTCGAGAATTCCTCAAACAACAAACAGACGGAATCGAAGTAATCCACTTAAGCGTCTTAAGTACGGCTTAAGAGCGAGCGCGGGCGGGGGAGGGAGGGAGAGAGAAAACGATTTATTTTTCGGGGAATTTCTAAACGCAGCACCGTTAGCTGTGTTAGAAAGAGTGAGAGGGAGCGAGAGGGACGGACTGAGAGAGACAGAAGAGAGAGGAACGACTGATGGTAATTTGGTGAATAGCACCGATTGACAACACTTAAGCGGGGGAAAGTGAAAGAAGAAGAACCGAAGACGGAGGAAAGAGAGAGAGAGTGATATGTAGGCAGAGAGCGAAAGGGAGAGGACGAGAGCAATTATGTGATTCTTGGATCATCATCGAGCGAATGAGCGAATGTGGAGCGCCATTAGCAGCGATGACGAGTGTGGCCCCTCCGCTCCCTTTCAGTGTTGTCCTCGTTTCAGCAACCTTACTTTTCCCTTTCTTCCTTTTCAATTTGCATGAAGTCATTTGTAACACGTCTCTCTCTGTCTGATTCTGAGATTCCCTCGGTGCCTTCGACGCCGCAAATCGATTTCTATGCAAAACCTCGTTCGTCATTCCAGACCCTTCACCCCCTCCTCCCTGGTTCTCTCCTTTGCGACCAGGGCTGCCATAATTTCCCATGTGTGCGACGTGTTTTTTTTTCCCACAACCGCGGCGTGCGTGCCGAGGGGGGCGGGGGCGCCGGGGACGGATCCGTGCGAAGCCCCGACGAAGGCAGAGGAAATCCGAAACCTTCTTCTTCCTTCCGTGGGGCGGCAGCGGAAGCAGCGCCGCTCAGGGAGGAAGGGACGGCTGCAAATTACAGAGCCATCGAGGGCAGACAGACAGAAAGAAAGACACACAGACAGACGGACCGAGAGACAGACAGGCGGATCGGATATCGGGAGATGATCATGGCTAATCAATGAAGCAGGTCGTCCCTGGGAACCGCAAAGAGAGAAAACCAAAGGAATCGAATCGGTGGATGGGAGGGAGCGAAAGAAATTGCACAACAGGAAGGAAGAAGGGAGTGAGAAAGAGAGAGACAGGAGAATGATGGAAGGTCTTGTTTGTGCTGTCGCAGGACGAAACTTTTAATTGTTCCTGCGGTCCCCCTTGAACCCCGCCCCACCACTGGTGACATCATCCGCTCGAGTCCACGCCCTGGGTCGGCCGAACTTCGTCGTGGGCTGCGAAAACAAATGGGAATTAAAAGCATTCCCTTGTCCTGCTCGCAATCAATTGATGGGCGGAATGATGAAATTTCATAACTTTTCGCCGATGGACATTTCGCACGATTCCCCCTCGCGCCCCACAACATTTTTATTGCGAAAATTGGCGCCGCTTTGGCGCGTGTGGAGTCGTCGTCTCGTCGTTGTTGTTGTTATTGCCTTGAGGAGCAGCAGCAACAACAACGAGAAGAAGTCAGCAATGAATATGAAGTCCGGCATGAAATGATTTATTGCTCCGTAAACAGCTCTAATTTGCGTAGGCGGAGGCGTGGACGTGGTCGTTGGCAACGCGAGCGGATGAGAAGCAAAAGAGAGGGCTGCAATCGATGAAGTCGAAGAATCAGTCGCAGTAGCAGGAGTGGGCAACCAGGAGCCAGTCGATTATCGGCGAAATTTATGAACGCCGGACGCGATATGGACAGAGATAAGGGATCGTAAATTTGGCTGAGAAGGTGGGGGAGATAGAGGGGGGAGGGGAAGAGAGATGTAATAAAAGTGGCGGCTTCACCACTTGTGGCGATGCCGATGAAAGCCGAGATTGATGCATTACTTTAATTCGGTTTCCAATCAAGTCGATTGTCTCGGTTTCTCCTCCTCCTCCTTCTCTTCACCGATAACCTAATCATCGGCCTATCGATTAATGGCCAGAGACGATTAGAAAAGGGAAGGATGATGCGAGAGAAGACTACATAGTAAGAGTTAATTACACGATTGGTCGCGGTGTTGCGAATCCAAACACAAATCAACGCAATCGTCTACGGTGAAATTCCAGCAATTAGCGCTCAATGCGACCCCAGCCCAGCTTCCTTTCGTCGACCCTCGGCCTTTAATTTGGATCCCAGCTTCCCTCACTTTATCCTCCATCTCACTCTAACCCACTCCTTTCGACCGCGGCTGATGAAGCAACTGAAGATGGAAACAAACCGAAATCATGTAAATTCCGAGGCGATCAGACTTTGATATGGTTTTCTTTTAATTTGTCTTGCGGTTGTTGTGATCGTCGTTTTTGTTGTCGTTAATTGTTGTTTTTGCTGGAGGATAATGATTATTATTGTTGTTATGTCGGTTTGTTGTTGTCGATTTTTGAAATCGCGACAGTGAAAGGCAATCGGATGAAAGAGTTTTGTTGCTTTAAATGATGAGCATTAAAACTTCCCATAATTATAACAACAACAACAACAATAATTATAATGACATCATCAAAAATTGACAACTACAATAACAACAACAACACCACCAGTAACAACAATGAAAGCAACTTCTTCTCTTCACTCCTTCTCTCTTTGAGACATATTATTTAAAGCTTTAATCGTTGGGTTTAACGAACCCACTGAACCCAGACTCAGGTGGTGCCTATTGTTGTTGTCAATATAATTGTTGTTATTGTCGTCGCTGCCTGTTATGACCGCTTCAGTTGCAACAAGTTTCAGTTGCACAACACCCAGCCATTCAGTCAGTCATTCAGTGATTACTCTTCGCATTACCCGCTGATTGCCGCCCAGGCCTTGCAATTAAGCTGCAGAAATTTCCCATCAACACGTTGTCCCAGACAAAGAGAAGAGGAGTGGGGACGTGAGAAAGGGGAAGGGAGGAGAGAGAGGGTTCGCTGCTGTTCATTGATGGAAAAAAGCGTTGTAAATGCTGACTACGGCCCATTGTTGTTGCAACAGGGCGCGCTTCGAATGCCACCGACTTCACCGATGATCGTTATTGTTGATGGTGTTGCCACCGGGAACAACAACAACAACAGCAACAACATTGATAACAACAACATTAATTCACAGTTTTTCGTTTTTTTATTCACTGCATTTTTAGCGTTTTTTTTAGTTAGTGTTTTTTTTATTGTTATTTTTATGCTCATCGTTTTGTGGGAAGTTGCATTAGTAGTAGTTGTTGTTGTTGTTGTTGTCATTCTTGCCTGGTTTTATAGCAAACGCATAAAATTAAAAATAGCGGTACTCATCATCATCTTGTTGTTGTTGTTATTGTCATCTCTCTCACTCTTTCTAATATTTAAAAAAGAAAAACCACTTGACATCAGCAAAAAAAAAATATCTCTCTAACAACAAGAGATACAACAACTACAACGACAAAAATATTGCTATCAGCAACAACAACAAAGTCTACCGGGCCATTTGACGATGCTTAATTGCAGTTAGGTTTAGGTTAACATTGCACTTGTGTGCGTGTGCATCCCTCTCTGTCTATCTCCCTCTGTCTGTCTGCCCATCTATCTGTCTGTCTATCTGTCTCGCAGCCAGAGTGAGATGGCGGCACAAGTGCATGTCATGCGGAAAATATACGAAAAACTCGCAATAATTATGCAAGTTTTCGAGCCTCGTTCGCCGTGTTTTTCCCATCATCCCGCCAACTGTCTGTCCATCAGTCTGTCCGCCCATCTGTCTGTCTGTCGCCCCCGGCCTGTCTGCCGACCTCTTATTGTTGGCGGCTATCTCCCGATCTGTCTCCTGGTCGCTCGGCCTGGCTCCTGCTGCTATCTGTCTATCTATCTGCCGCCTGTCCTGTCCTCGTATCTTTCTGGCTGCCTGCGTCTGGTTTCGCTCGCTCCTCGACTGCTTCATCCCAGACGCGGCGTCATTTCGCAAACTTGCCATAATTTATAACACTCACTCCTCCGTTCGTCTCTCTATCCCTCCCTTCTTTCTTCTTTCATCTCCTGCTCTGTCTGGACACTTCACTCACCTCGAGATCCAGTCCAAGCCCACATCAGGCCGCACCCTCCCTCCGTCACTCGTCGGCCCGGCTCGTGCCGCCTGCTTTTACACGATTTCTTCATCGCCTCGTTCATCGCCTCGTCCTGTGCGTCTGGCTCTGATTTTCCCGAACGCCTTTTCTTTCCGGTTTCGAGTGGCAAGAAGAAGGCTGAGTAGGTGGAGATGGGGGGAGTTTGTAGAAGCTCCCAGACGAGTCCCGAGAATGACAACCTGCTGCAGGAGCTGATTCACATTCTTCATCTTCATCCCTCACTTCTCCTCCATCGTCTCCTCCATCGGCTTTAACACAATTTCCCACCCGGCTCTCTTCTCCTCCGTTCTCCTCTCCGTCGAATCCACGTTCGCCGTAAATTAAACTTCGTGGAACAATGAGCCATGACGACGACTTCGATGACGTCAGCTCCAGGTGGTGGAAGGGAAGGTGGGATCGGAAGTAATGCACCGAAACCAGGTCAGCGGGTGGCCGGCATCGAAGGCGCAATTGCAATCTGGAGACCCGATTGGTGCAGCTTCCTCCGCCACCCCTCCACCCCTCCCTTAGCCATACGTGTGACGTCAACAGAAGGACGGACGGACGGACGGATTCGATTCGAAGGCAGCTGCAGCGAATGATTTCCGATAAATTTCCAATGCGTATTCTGCTCCATCTCATTCTCGATTTTCGTGATTGTTTTTGTTAATATTGTTATTGTTAAAGTTGTAATTGTTGTTCTTTATAAACAATTGTTGCCACTGACGTTCGACGTTGGGAGTGTTGTTGTGTTTTGTTTAATTATTATAAATAATGAATTTTGTTGTAGTTTGTGCAATTGCGATCCAACGATCATGGACTCATTTTGTTCTGTGTTGTTGTTGTTGTTTTATTGATATGGTTGCCATATTGAATTTCCCCCCCAATCTCGTTCACTTCGATGCAACTGCAATTGATGGTTGTTGTTGTTGGTGCTGCTGCTGCTGCGACGACGACGTTGAGTGCAGCAGGAACAAACTACAATAACAACAACAACAACAACGTCGATCGCCTCCGTCATCCTCATCATCATCATTCGGGAACTACGACGACGAAGACGATGATGATGATGATTACAATGACGATGACGACGTCGACAACAACGACATCGATATTGCATTTGGATCCGCACGAAACTGGGTCAACGTTCGTTGCTGACAGACCAGACCAGACCCGGCCGCCCAGTGAGTCCCCAACCCGGCCCACACTCCCCTCAACCTCCCCCTTTCGAACCCCGCCTCCCGCTGCTGCCGCCCTCAGACCAATCCAAACCAAACGAAACCTAAACCATAAATTTTCTGTTCTCTTGCAAAAGTTGTTGCTTCTGCTTCAGCTGCTGTGGGTGTTTATTTTTGTGTTTTTTGTTGTCGCAATTGTTCAGGAGGAAACTTTGGAACAGCGACAATTGTTGGAAAATTATTTATGGCCGAAGCGAAAGAGAGAAGGGGGAGCCTTAGAAAGAGACGGGCGTAGGCCGGGGATGGAAACGAACTGGGTGAAGACATTGATATCCGCTCCCCGAAGTGGATTCGGGAGTCCGAAGGAGGAAACTTCGGGAAGAAAATGGCGAAATTCAAACGAAATATGAAGCAGAAAACTATTGCATTGCATTGAAAAAAAGGAGTTTTTACTAAAGTTGCTTAAAGCACAAATGCCTCGAATGGATCGGCGAAGTGTGGCAACCCCGGGCGCCCCATTGGATTCCGCTCCGATCCATTTCGCTCCCATAAAACTGTCGCCGTTCGCCGTAATTCATCGCCGTCGAGCGAATGTTGTTCGTGTTCGTCAGCGGCAACAATTAATTTGCGACTCATCTGGGTTTATTTTCATTTCATTCCCTCCGATATCGTTCCCTCTCCCTCTCTCTCCTTCCGATCTTTGCCTTTCTGTCGCCTTTTGTTTCGCTTTCATTAATTTCCCGCTCGTTCGAACATAAGTTTTCGATAAAGCACTCCACAACAACAACAATAACAACGACAACAACATCTACGACAGCAGCAGCATGTTGTCCGTGTTCGCGTTGCCAACTCATCGCCGCCAATGGACACCAACAACAACAACAACAACGATGGTTGTGAAGAAAAACGATCGCCAACAGATTTTTCGTGTTGTTTGGTTTTTATTTTGCTTTCATATCGATAAAACAGTTGCGTCGTGTCACGCCTCCTGCGTCCCCGCCCCCTCCTCGCGTCCCTCGTGACGTCTCTTTTCAACACTGGATAAACAAACACACACACGCACACATGAATAGAAAAAGAACAAGCAGACCTTTTAGTTGGAAGAACGAAGAAAAAATCCTTAAATGGAAATTCCTTGAAAATAATTTCATTCGTTTATTTTATCAATTTATTTTCAATTCCGCGAATCATTTCATTCATTTAAGTTTTCGCAATTCATGGCATAGTTTTAGGCGCTCCCCATGTTGCCTTGAATCGAATTAACTTGTTGTTGTTGATCATTCGAATGCTCTTATCAGCAATCAGGCGACTCCCATTGCTAACGAGTTTCATGGCAACAGCAACAACAACAACCACAACAGCAATAACCAAAATAATTGGAAAAAGAGCGAGGAGAAAAAGCGTTGCATACTTGAAGGCTTTCGAGCCGTTGTTTTTATCGCGAGCAAATGTCAAGGTTGCCAGACGAAAAACATCGCGATGTAAACAACTACGAAGGTCATTGCAACAACAACAATTATTCCGTTGTTGATGGAGACAAATAAGCTTTTATTTCCCTGTCCCTGGCGACTGGTGGAGAGTGCGGAGAGCGGAGGAGCCACGCCCCCCAAGCTGGGGGGCGGGCGCAGGGGTCGTCGATGCATTTCGCAATAACTTCAGATGTAGCCATTTTTACGTGTTTTGGTTTTTTTTTCTCGCTCCACGGCGAAAAGGACAACAGCACGATAACGACAATGACAAGAGCCATGAAATTCGAGGTTCGCCGATAAGTGGATCGTAGCAGTTACTATAATTATAGCGACTCTTATGGCGATTGAATTTTTCATGACACAAGCTTTTCTCATTAAGCCGTCGGAACTCTCGTCGTCGCGGGGTTCGTGCGAGAAGGACACGCGGCGGCCCAAGGACCCAGTGTTCGTTCGTTCGTTCGTTCGCTCGTGCCGGAGTCGGGCGAACAAGGAAACTAGGTTAGCGGTAAATTATACACTGCAACGTTCCGCTCTCTCTCTCTCCCATCTCTCTTTTTTCACCTCTTTCTAGCGCTCTAGAGGCGCCATTAAAAGCGGAAAAGTGGAGTCCGTTAATAACCACAAGCGGTATTGTAAAGTCTTCTACTCTCTCTTTCCCTCTATCTCCCTCTCCTCATGGGGTGGCCTTTCGTGCGGTGGCGCTTCTTCTTCTTCTGCGTCGTCGGCGGCAATTTAAAAATCAATATACTCCAAGAGGTTGCATTTAATCGCACGCAACCCAGTCGGAGCTTCGGAGTTGCTCCGACTCCGCTTCTGGGAATCAATCGTGAGAAGCGTGCGTCACTCGGTGTAATTTTATCATTTCTCATTCGTTTGAAAATTTACTTAATTTTCCTCGTTGATTACTTTCCAACGAAAAACAAAAATCTCCGAAAGGCCAGTCACAAACTTTGTGGCCTGAAGAAAAAACTGCGTTTCCAAATGTTCGTCAATTAAACTCGTTGTTGTGGTTGTTATCGTTGTTGTTTTTGATATCGTTGTTTTGGTTTTTTTCCGATTTTTTTTTTTTTTTTTTTGGTTATTGTTAATAATTCATTGCATGACTCAGGAGCACGATCATAACAACAACAACGACGTCTTAACTTTATAAAAACAACAAAAACAAGAATAATAAAGCAATCACACTACCACCAACATCTACAACAACAACAACAAAGGAGCCACTTTCTTTTTCAACAAAAATTTCTTCAAACGTCAATATTTTTCGAAATTAACCTGAACAACAACAATGACCATAATCAAAAAGAAAAAGAAAACCAACAAAATTGACTTTTTGACTTTCTTCAACTTATGGTGATTTTTAACGGTATGTGTTTTTTTACTTATCGTTGGGTGAAAAATACCAAAAATATGTTCGATTTTTTCACTTTTGTTTTTTTGTGTCTCTTTCCCCCCTTCCTCACACCCTCTCCCCCCGTCTCCCTCGCTTGTCGCAATGTCAATAAAAATCCATCGTAAAAATGCTGTTGACTTTTCAGCGGCTGCTGTCACCTTGACAGCGCCGTGTAAAACACAACAACGACAACAATAACAACAACGCCGGCGAAGATCTCGTTAAATATGGCAACGCTAGTTAAATTTAAAGCAAAGTCAAGGTCGTGCTCGGAGGATCCCGAGCGCTGGCCATCGATCTTCGGTCGTCTGCTCGTGTGCGAACTCATTCGCCATTTTGTTGTGCCGCTTGTTTGATGTGTGTCAACAGCAGAAGCAGCAGCAACAACAACAACGAGTAAATCAACAAGTGTTGATCAGTTGTTAACAACTGTTTGTCTAGTTGGCAACACCTTGTGTGGAAATGATAAGCTTTAAATTAAATTCCATGTTTATTCTTTCCTGTATTTATTTTCGATGGAATTTATTTTTGTGGAATTTATTTTTAATTCTTATTTCAACGAAATTATTATTTCTCCTTTTCATAACAAATAATATAGTAATAGTAGAATAATTACAATAATTTTCTAAAACTCTTATCTTCTTCAATTTATTGATTTTTTCTCTCTTTCTCTCTCGTTGCAGGTAAACAATTTCTCCATCCTCGGATCGATTCGAGCAAACGTCGATTCGTCGATAACTTTCCCGCTAACGGTAATTATGGGCCCCGAATCGAACCCTTCGACGCCTTGAGAACCCGACCCAACCCAGGTCCATCCATCGCTCGAGGTTCTTCCATCTCTCTCCCCCGCTCTCTCTCGCTCACTCCCATGTCAACGACTCTCGACGAAGCCGTCAATCAACGACGCCAGATGGCGGGCCAACGGTTCTGATGTCTTGTTTCGCCATTTTAGCAATTAATCAAAGCAACAACAATAACAACAACAACAATGTGAAGACTCATCATCAAGCTGTTGTTGTGGTTTTTGTAAAACTATCGTGAAGATGTTGGGTTTTTTTGTTGTTATTGTTGTTGTTGTTGTTGTTGATCCGAAGGTCGATTGCTTCAAACAATGGTTTCGACCGATGAATTTACAACAGCAACGACAACAACAACGAATCTTTAATTTTTGATAGCAACGGTTAAACCTTCTATTTTCATTGTTGTTGTTGTTATTATTATTGTTGACGGGTTCAAAACCCATGTTCAAGCAGTCACAACAACAACAACAATAACATCTACATTGATGTTCCTTCCATTCTTATTAGCAAATCACGATTGAAAAAACAACATAAAATTTGTTGTTGACTTTTTTAAATTCGTTTTTTTTATTCCTCACTGAATTTTTTTCGTTCTTCTTCATCGCGATGTTTGATGTTCGCATTGTTGTTGTTTTCTGTTGTTTCTTTTCTCTCGTCTCGTTGTCGATGGAAGACTTGAAGAAGCCTCCACGATTGTGATGACGACGATGTCCGACTCCCATGCATTGGAAGCCTCGTCGCGAACCTTCTTCTGCTCACTCACCCTCTCTCTCTCTCTTTGTCTCTTTCGCCCTCTTCTCAAGCCCATTGTCTGGCGAGCGGAGGAGGTGGAGTTAATTGCATAGACAAAGTTTACTGACTCTTGCGACGGGCCCCCGACGCTGGCGACTTCTCCACCTCTGGCTCTTCGCTTATTCGCCTCCCACCCTCGCCCTCTCCCTCTCTCTGTTTCCCTCCCACTCTCTTCTTCGTTCGCCTCTCGTCCATCGTCGATCGACAGGAGTTTTGCGAAACAATTCGGAAAATCGAAAACCTTTCCTTTCGCCACTTTGTTGGCGTTGCCAATTACTCTTAATAATCGAAAGTGTTGCTCTCTCTGTCGATTATCTCCCCATCTCTTGCGTTCTGAGGGGAAACGAGAGAAAAAGTTTCACTTGTGGCGCTCGTGGATTTTCCTCAATTGGCGGTGATTTGCGCGCTTTTCCTTCGGGTAATTACAATAACAACGCCAACAACAATTCGCGAGGGGGAGCAGAAAATTGTTCGCAATTATTCTCTGGCAATAAAATCACCAACACTAACAACGGCAACAACAATAACCATTACAATAGCAACAACAACAACAAGACAGGAAACTCAAAACCAGTTGCTGCTTGTCCGCGATCGCGATTCATGAAACTCTACACAAAGTGGAGACTTGTTCGTTTAACCTAGTAAAACAATATAACAACAACAATTATAACGAGTACTATTGTCAGTTGGTATTGTTATTGTTGTTGGACACAAAAACAACAACAACAACAACGATCAACTTGTGATCACACGAAGAACCCGTTTCGACCGAGCGAAAAAACCTTGAGTCGCCAGCCGTTGTAACCAGAGGAACCGACCGCCCCCCTTCACCACCACGCCCCCGTCCCTCTGTCGCAGCCTCCACAATGATCTCCTCAACCCCCCGCCTTCCGTCCGTCCATCCGCCCTCACGTCGTTTCCTCCTTCGTCGTCTTCGCTTCAAGATTAATTTTAATTGTAACACAAATCGCTCCGCTCTCGACTTCGACTCGACGCGGCTCGGCCGAAGGTTGCCAGATTTTTGGAGCTGAACGACGCGCTGTCAATCGTGGTTCGCTCGCGGCTCTTTTGTGATTAATATCTGTTGGTTGTTGTAGTTGCTGTTGTTGCTTTGCCTCGCCATCATCGTCGCCATTGAGAGTTTTTTCAAGAGCCGACTAAAGTGCCGCCTGGCAATCGTTGGCAACACCTGCGCCCAGTTGTGGTGTGGCGTTGGCAACACTCGTTAACGGGATCATGGAGCAAGTGACGAAAGGTCACGCGATCCTGCTTCTTCTTCGCCTTTGTCTTCGTTTTCGTTCACACGTTGTTCGGGAGGTCGGAGAAGAAGTTGTTGACCTCTGACCCTGACGACGGCAACGCCCTAAACCGATTCTTGTAGTTGCCTTTGTTGTAGCAGCATCAATCAGTGT
Source organism: Coelopa frigida (assembly GCA_017309665.1). Classification (NCBI taxonomy): domain Eukaryota; kingdom Metazoa; phylum Arthropoda; class Insecta; order Diptera; family Coelopidae; genus Coelopa; species Coelopa frigida. The sequence continues at coordinate 1,118,282 of CM029565.1, read as the reverse complement.
TGTCGCCTTGGATTTTCCGCACACTTTTCCGCACAACAACAAGAACAACAGCAACAACCTTTCACGCTCCATTACAAAACACATCCATCCGTCTGTCTTTCCTTCCTCCGTTTAGTCCTTCAATCACTCTTTCATTTTCTTCTCTCACGACTCACGACTCTTTCTACTTATCCCCCTCCTCTATCCCCCTCCTTCTCCCTATCGCTCCCTCCATTCGTCGGTCGGCACGTGTCGCCTCCAAGTGCTCTCGTAATCGCCCAAAGTGTTCGTCAAGCACGCCGTTTGTTCGTCGTCCGTCGGCCGCCGTCCGCGTTGCCAACCCAAACAAACACGCGCTTTTCCGCTTCTCCCACTCTCGATCAAGCGAGACCGAAGGCGAAAATCCAATTCACTCACTTTTAATTAAAGTGCTTCAGCCCCCAGTCGTCGTCTCCATCTGAAATCGGACACCCTTTCGGACGCAGTCACGCACCCTGTTTTCAATGGGTCAACTACAACAACAACTACTACTACTTCAACAAACAATGACGACGCAAGCAAATATAGAAACAACAACAACAACCACTCAATTCGACCTCAACAATGACCAAGATATTAGCTCAGACCACATTCATGGCCCTAAGTAAATTAGTTCGATTCTCCTTCGCCCACACCGATGGAGTTTCCTCCTCCTCCTCCCTCGTCCTTGGGTTTAAATGCAGTGTGTAAACGATTTCCGGCGCCAGAGGGCGTCGCGACCATTGGCCATTTAGACGAGGACAACGAGGTGACGGGGAGGGAGCTGGGGGTGGACGACACGAAGGAGAGCGGAAATGAGTCATCGTCGAGCACGAAAGGGGCGAAAGGCACGAGAGGCCTTCGTCTGAATCCGACAACCTCTTCGATCGATCGCTCCCCACCTGCCCTTCGGCCCTTTCGACCCTGTCAGCTGCTCGACCTGATCGGATCGCAGCCGAGATGGAGAGAGAAACAAGTGCTCATTAATCGAGGCGAAACCGCACACACCCGGCAGCTGCTTCGACCCCTCCCCCTCCCTCCCTCGTCGTCGCACTCTTTCATCCTCCGCAAAACCAAAGTCAAAATCGAACAAAGCGAGCGGGTGAGAAAGGGAAGAGAGAGAGACAGAGAGCAAAAAATGTGCAGCACAAAAAACGACGCGTGCCGTGGGCCAAAAACTGAGGCGGACGGTCGGACAGACGGACGGACAGACAGTTGAGCAGACAGGCAGCGCCGATGACAGCTGTTGGCGAACGCACCTTCCAATGAGCAACAACAACAACGAGAAGCGACCACAACAACAACGCGATCGACATCGAAAAACATCGGCGATAAATTTTAAAATATCAGCTGCCAATGAAGCGAACATGACGAGGGCAGGGGGAGGGCGAAGGACGACCACAGACAGGAGGACGGATGGATGGACGGACAGATGGATGGATGGACAGACACCTGACGGTTTTAATTTCGCCACAACGCGTCCTGGGGCGGGTCGGAAGAGGTCGAAGTGACCGACGGAAGTTGGGTCGAATTTCGGATTGACTTTCGATTCGGGCGGAAGGAAGTGCGACTAATGGCGAATGGCCAATAAAATGACGTCAGCATCGAGAGGGTAGGAGAGAGAGAGAGGGATGGAGGTAGAGCGAGAGAGAGACATAGGTGAAGTTAATGTTGAAATTGGGGTCGGGCAGGTGAATGCGAATGCTGAGCGATTGTTAATTTGCTGCCTTCTACGCGTGACGACCGCGACGACTTTGACGTTTGAAATGTCACCGTGGCGCGGCGCAAAATGGCTGCCAAACGAGTCCAAGGTCGCGGGGACAAGGGTGAAGGGGGTGGGCCGCAGTTTATGATGGAACACCTGCCTCCAACGTCAGAGTCATGGAGAACATGAAGTCGAAACTACAAATCGAGAAAACAAACAGAAATAAACTATTCAAACGGAACAAAAGCCTTTGTTTCATGCCGCGAAAGAGAAACTCATTTATTTCCCCGCAGGATTCGCTCGGCAACAACATCACTACAACAACACAACAATGGCAACAACAATGGTAACGACAATAAAACCCTGAAATCAACAAACAAAAACTATTTCATACAAAGCGAAGCGAATTTTATCTAGTCTCTTATTTGCTTTGTGTTCCTATTTCCAATTTGATTTTTATTTATTTTACGCTGCCTCATGCGACGGGGATGGAGAGGGAAAGCGAGAGGGAGAGAGAGAGAGAGGGCAAATAAACACATAAAACACCGAACGATGGTGAAAAACGCACCGCCGTCGGGGAGCTCGTTATCGGACTCCCAGAGTTTTTTCACCTCTTTTTATTGCACTTTTTGCATCCACCGCGTTCCGATTCAACCTTTTCCCGCTTTGATTCACCTTTTTTCGCCTCCAGACCCCGCCGATAAAACCAAACTCCTGTTGGGTCGGTTTTGGGGTTATTTTCGATGGCGCGAATCGTCCACAAATCGCTGGCCGATAGCGAATGGGGCGACGATTTGCACCGGCCGCCGATAACGGCGCTTAATCGACACCCTCGAGTGAGCGGTTGCGATTGAAGTGGGCCAAATCGACACCCGCCCTCGCCCCTTGCACAACAAAGAGCTCCTTGTGGTCCCTCAACGGTTCCTTGTGTTCTTTCAAGAGTCCGGTCTCCCTTTTGACTTCTCTCCAGGTTCGGGTTCTTGGCCTGGTGCGAAGCGACCGTTGCGCTTGGGCGACCTCGCGCTCCCCAGACTCAGGGCCCTTTGCCACCGCCCCCTTCCACCCAACCCCGCCTCCTCCGGCTGTCGATTGTGCAACGTCTGTCGAAAAGTTGCCCACGTCGCCCTGGCGACTGAGCGTCGGCGTCGGACCGTCGCTCGGTGCACGCGACGTGGGGCGGAGGCGTCCGAGGTGGGCAACCGTTCGTGTGGGGGCCGCTGGCTGGCGAGAGGGAGGCCGAGTTCGGCGATGACACGCACGCCGTCGTCTTCGTCGTCGTCTCGGTCGTGCTTCGTTTTGATCGAAAGTTCATTGTTTTTGATTTCGGTTACGTGTTGCTCCCCGAGTTCTTCTTCTTCCGCCACGCAACCTACGGTGTTGTTGTTGTTGTCATGATCATTGTTGTTGTCACTGACGCAATTCGCCAACCCTCGCGACGCATGCGTGCGTGCGTGCGAGCGGAACCGAACCGAGCCAAAGGGTTCCTCGCCTGCCGACCACCACCGACCACCGTTCGGCTTCGGCGACTTCGTCTTCCCGACGAGGGTCCGCGGTGGGAACCTCCGGCGGAGCGTGAACGAAACCCTGCGCTCGAATCTATCGCATTTCAAATCCGAATCAAACATTTTTATTATCGCCGTAGTTTTCAGTTTTAATTTTCGCGCGGAATTCTCGGAAGTCTTCTTCTGACTGTGGGAATCGTTTGTCGTGGTTGTTGTGTTGTTGTTGTTGTTGTTGCCATCTGTTAATAACTCCATGTTCTTCTTCTGCATCTTCTTGTTATTCTTCTACATCTTCTTCTTCCTCTTCTATTGCCATTGTATGTTAATGAAGTGAAAATTCCGAGAGCCCTCGGCTCCAGGTGGAGATCGCTGGGAAGGGGGAGGGGAGTGAGGTGAGCTGAGCTGAGCTGAGCTGAGGGGAGTCTTGTCCAATTAATCACAGCTCTTTCACAGTTAATATGTCAACGCTGACAGCTGCCGTGAGGAGATGTGACAGTTATGAACCTTCTGCTTCCTCTTCATTCTCTTCACGTCTCCCCTTCGCCTTCTTCCCCAACGACGTCTCCGTTCGTCGTTCGCCTCTGGGCAGCAGCAGCCTCCGTTTCTCGCGGCTCTAACTGTCGTCCAGGGTCCCCCGAGCGCCCCCAGCCCGGGTTCAACGCTCGGAAAATCGGCCAACGGCAGCCTCCGGGACACGGGGAGGGTCCAACGGCCATTAGGCGAGAAGGTTCTGGGCTCGAGGCGGCTTCTGTTGGTGGTCGGGCCTCTCCACCACTCCACCAGACGGTTGACATCTCCCTGAATGGAGTCGCCAATAAAATGAATGAAGTCTCAATTAAAAGCCTCGGATGAAGTCTCCAACTATGCCTCAAACTAAGCCTCTCCTTGTTCTAAATTTAAACTCAATTAAGCCAAGAGGAAATGAAGTCCAAATTAAGTCTCGAAACAGCGAGATTAAAAGCCGAATTAGATCCACTACGGGAAGTTCAGCTTGAGCCGGAATTATGCATGAAACCGAGCCAAAACAATCCAAAGTCGACCTTTTCTCGGAATAGGCCTGAAAGAACTCGGCAAAAAGCGACGAAAACAAGAGACCAAAAACCTTGGCTGGTGACGAAGCCTCGAGATCGGTTCCCGAGATGAGTTGAGAGCCTTGAGTGGAGCCCTTTTTTGCCGCCATTGAGGCTCCGAAAGGGCCTTCAATTAAACGACTGTCGGAGCCTCAACTAAAAGCCTAGGTTTCCCATCGAATCACATCACAAAAGTTGGGCAAAAACAATTCTGATTCCGGAGAAGAAGTCGTCGTCGTCGTGTTTTTGCTGTCGTCACCGAACGTGTTTTGCATTTTGCCCCCCTCGATGTTGGTAACAATTTTATAGCAGCACCAGCACCAGCAACAACAACACTTGCAACAAAGCCAAGTTTGAACAATTTTCGGCTATTTATAATTTTTGACTTGTTGGTTTCATGACTTCGTGTCTTGTTGTAGCAATTGTGTTGCTGATGCCTTTTTGTTGTTGTTGTAATATTATTGTTGTTGTTGATTTCTCAGCTCTGCGTTCAGTGCGGCGTGCAAAAGTAGCGTGAGTTTGAATTTGTTTGTTATCGTTTTTTTGTGTGTTGTTCATGTTGTTGTCTGGCTTTATTGTTATTGTCTGATATTCATATTGTTGTTGTTGTTGTTGTTGGAATGAGTAACCCGTCATTAGTTGATTAAACACCTCCTCCTCCCCCTCCTCGCCCCAGACACCTGGCCACCACCACCCGAAGCAGTTACGGCCATTTAAGCCGTCAGCCAAGTCTGGACGCCCGCCCACCCGGCCTCCTCCTCCGCCCCCGCCCACTCTGAGAAATTCACGAAATGTTGTCACCCGCCGACGACGTTTTTGCGACGTTTTCTCGCTCACTCGATCATTTCTTCGTGTCTCGCCAGCCACGCCCACCCTCCTACTTGAGGGAATTGCTTTGATTTAATTTTCGCCTTATTCATTCACGTTTTTTAATTTGTTAATTCTCTGAATTATTGTCGTTTTGCATGTCATCCGAGTGAGTTTATTCATGGGTTTCGTCATATTCGCCGAATCTTGTCGTCGTCTCTTTCAAATACGAATTAAAATAAAATTTGGGTTTACGACACATTTTCATATCTTAATTAATATTCCTATTTGGTTATTTAGTCGAGATTAGTTTAGACTTTGAATTTGAGTTGAATTTTCTCTTCTCCATCGTTGAATTTGAAACTATCGTCTTTCTTGTCTTCCATGTGCGAATCGTTTCCTTTCCTCCTTCTCCCACGGAGTTGCGGCCATGGATTTTCCTTCGAAGCTCTTCCTCCGCTCTCGCTCTCCCCCCTCCTCCAGCACCATTCAATAAGGAAGATGAAACCCCTCTTAAGGCCTCTTATTTTCATCGTAAATAATTGCGTAACCTCGGACGAGCTCCTTAAGCCCCCCGTTGATCCGCCGCCTGAGCCTCCGCCGTCGCCTCCTCCCCCCGCCCCCCGTTCACTTGTCTGACTGACGTGCATCGGTGATCGTCCCGTCTCCCTCTCTCCATCCCTCTCTCGGACGTGCACCTGGCGGCTCGTAAAGTTGTCAAAATTTCACGAAAATCCTCGAGCGAAGGCAACAAGACGAGAAGAAGAAGAAGACGAAGAAGAGGAGGAAGAGTAGGGGGAGGAAGCATAAAATCCACAACAACAACAACAACGATGCGAACAGCATTTGTGGCTGCCAAACAAGGACCGGCCACCACCAACAACAACAACAACACTAACAACAACTATGCATGAGAGAACACATGTCGCGCGCGAGCGAGACGGAAAGACTAAAAATAGGCCTCGATTTTGTTTCTTTTTGTTGTTGCCTCCCATTTTGGATGCTTCACGATGATCCCGCTGCTTGATCCTCATGATGGTGTTGTTGTCATTGTTGTTGTTGTTTTGATTGTTGTTGCTCTTTAAATAATGTTGTTGCCGAAAGCCGATGGCGTCAACGACTCCAACCACAACAACAACAACAACATCTCTAACCAAGGCAAAAATAGCGATGAGCCAAGAAGAAGCAGGCGACAACGCAGAAGAGGGAGATGAAGAGAGTGAGTGAGTGAGAGAGAGATAGGGTGGGGGCTTTACGTTGGAAGGCGCACTGAGGAGCCAACTATTTTTCGGGCTAATTTTAGCCTCACGCAGCGAGACGTTCGGCGTCCCCGAATGCGGCGAATGCAACAATTTATTCACGCAGTGCTGCCAATTGCTGAGACCCAGTGTGTGAGAGAGAGAGGGATATAATGATATCAAGAGAGAGAGATGAAATATGATGGCAAAAATCAACCAAAAATCGCACAACTAATGGCGGTTCACAATGAAGACTTCGCAGGAGTCCGCTCTCATTCGGGGGAAAGGAAGAGAAGAGCAATGACAGAGTGCTTCAAATCCCCTTCTCCCTCCCTCTCTCTCTCTCCCTCTCTCTCTCTCTCTCTCTCTCTCTCACACAACACCCTTTGAGCCCCTTCGACAGAGGGCAAATAAATGTTCCACTGACAATCGATCGAGTGGGGCGAAGCAGAAGGAGGAGGAGTTGGTGGAGGAGAGGATGCGAGTCAAGGGCTCCACTGGGGCGACATCGACTACAATAACAGTAACGACGACATATGTCTGAGTGCCGCAAATGTCAATGTGTGGTCGTGTGTGTTGTCGTGTGTGTGTTCAACGTCTCATTTGTCTGCACTCGTATGTCAAATATTTAAATTCTTAACGCGAAGCCCACAAAAAACAACCGACGAAAAAATCCCTTCGCTTCAATGAGGGGACCCCGCCCCCTCTTTCGAGCAGCGACTCTTCGAAATGGGGTTGAACTCCGTCTCCCTCCCACCCTCTCTCTCTCTCTCTTTCGTTCACCCTTTGGCAACCCATTCATGGCCAACTGTCGTCTGGAGCGCGGCCCCAAGCGATTCCTCCGTCCGTCCCGCCGTCTGTCCATCTGTCTGGACAGAAGTCGTGCGCAGGCAAGGATTAATGAGCAGTTTTTTCATCCTCCCCCTGCCACTCCTCCTCGTCACTCCATGATATCCATCGCCCCTCTCTCCACCATTCCGCACTTCGATACGTTTTATTGTTCACTCGAGTCGAAGGAAAACGTTGCGATTTTTATTCATTGAACGTTTGACGCTCGCTGCGAGTGATTTTCACCAGCTCCCCCCGGGGGAGGTGGGGCAACTATTGAGTGATGGGCGGGGGGCGTGGCGGGTTCATGGTGTGGTGCGGTGTGGTGAACTCGCTGACGCTTGATGGCGTCTGCGAATCACGTTCAAAGGAAGAAGTTCATTATTATGCATTAGAAGAGAAGGTCGACATCGGGTTGACGCTGAAGACCGTCGACGTCGCGTGTCCCCGGCGCAGTTGGGGGGATTTTAAAGTGGCCCCCTCCTCCTCCCCCTCCCGGCCCGGGTCGCATATTAAAAGCAATTAATTGCGGCGTTAGTGTCAAATATAAGCGCCTAAATCCTCAATTAAGAAGGACCTCTGGGTCGAAATCGCCCTCGTCTATCTCTCTGGCAGTCTACCAGTCTCTCTCTCTCTCTCGTTCTTCGCCTTCTCTCTCCCTTCCTCATGCTGACCCTCGTCATCCTCGGCTGTTGTTCATTTGAAATCGCTCTGCGCGAATCTCTCGAGGGGGTTGAAGCGAAGTTGGAGGGGAGGAAAACAACAACACAGAAGCGAAGATGAAGATGGGAATAAACCAAAAACAAGGCAATCAAAGAGCATGGCAATAAAAATGCATGGGGCGGAAGCAGACGCATCCTTCGTCTCTCTTGGTCGCTCCAACCACAAGCAGAGGACGAGACGAGGAGGAGGGAGGGAACTCATGGTGAGTCATCGCGGATTAAGGGGGGGAAGAGAGAGAGAGACAGAAAAGCAAAAAATGAGAGAAAACACAAAACAGAGAAAAACGAAAAATATAGAAAACCTCTTCCCATCGAAATCGATGTAAAAATAAACACCTTGACTTTATCCGGATTTTTATAAACTCATTAAAGTAAAAGTTAGTGCATTAATGGCGATCGTCGTCATCGTCTGTTGAAAGCAACAACGATCGCATCGAACGAAACAATCGTACAAAAAACCGACAAATCATAATCACAACAACAAGAACAACAACACGTCATTGTCGAGCTCATCTCGGTAGGAAACTTCTCTCTCTCACTCTTTGTGCATTAACTTCCGCCTGTTTCTAGACAGTTTCTTAATAACATCAAGTCGTAACTCGAACCACAGCAGCAGCAACAACAACTTGAATCTACAACAACTCGAACACTACAACAACCATAGACTAGTCTGGTAAATTAACATTTTAAAATCGCATTAAATCCACGTCCGAATCGGAGTCGACGGCTTGAGTCTCGTTTTGTGGATGGCGCGGGGTGGAGGGAGGAAGGAGGGGGGGGGGGGGACGGGATGGCCACGTTTGTCAGGTGGTGCGTGGAAAGAAGTGCTCCAGAAAAGTGGTCACTTCTCCTACAACAACAACGAGACCAAGTGAGAGAATTCCATGTCCCAAGAGAAAATTGTGGGGAAAGAAAAAAAAATAATTTGAACAAATAATTCCAATAAAGACATCGTGTGCCGATTCGTATTTAAGTAGCTTAAATATCTTCTTCGGTTTCGCCATGGTCCAGAAAAGCCACGCGAGAACATCACCACGAAGAAGAAGAAGAACAAGCCCAAGGCAGGTGGAGAACAAGAAGAAGAAGAAGAAGAAGCAGCTCTCGAGAACTAGTTTAAGACGAAGACCTCGACAGAGATGGAGATGCCCTCAAAACGATCGCCGACAGCCTCCAGCATGAGGCCACCAGATGATGAAGAAGAAGAAGACCGGTTGACATTTTCATCGAGTGCTTTTGTTGTTGTAAAATCGAGCTTAACTTTTCCATTGCGAAACTGGGTTATCCGATAATTGGGCGCCGTTTCGAGATGACAGGCGAAATTAATTTTTATAATTAGTTCATTTCATTTTGCAATTATTTTCGTAATTATTATTTCGAGTTAAATTCTCTTTGGCTCGCTTTTCAAGCACCGGGTGGCATCTCCTCTCATCTCAGCGACTACCGAAAACTACCGAAAAAAAGAAGAGTCTATTGTGAATGGACGCTCGTTCTCACGCTCTGTATAAATAAATTACTTTCGTCGTTTGTCTTCTGGTTGCATTTTATTAATTAGTTTTACACACAACAACAACAACAACAACAACAATAGTATAACAATAACTTTAGTCAATTTGTTAAATGCAAACGACATCCGTTGGGAACGAAATAAAAAAAAACAATAAAAACCATTGGGAAAGCGTTTTCTTCACTTGTCTGCGTTCGTTCTCACAGTCGCCGATTAGCATAACTTAATATTTTAGCCACCACTGTGTAGAAGCGGCGCCATTGAAGAAATCTTCGAGGAATCCTCTCAAGGTTTATCGCGATTGGAGATCGAATCTCGGATCTGTTTTCACTGTAAACAACTCTTTCTGCTCACCTCCTCCTCATTTCGGTTTCTTTCTCATTATTCGATCCCCATTTATTGGCTCCTTTCTCCCCAAAGCAAACACATTAAGATCTCAGCGAGCTGAGAGGGCGTGAATCCGGCTCGAAGGACCTTCCAAAGAGGATCCCAAAAACTGAGCGATTGGCCGTCCTCCGCAAATACAACAACTAATTATCGAAGTGACTCTTGAAAGATACGAAGCGTTTTCGGGTTTCAAAAAGAGTTTCTCGTCCATCGATTCGGTGGCCACGGTTCCTGCTATTCCTCCAGCCTGGACGACTGATGTCCTGGGAATTAAAAGCCAATGGGTCGGTTTGATGGCAAAGCAATTGGCCCTGAAAAGAAAAAGAAAACAACACAAATAATAACATGACGGCAACAACAATTTACTGCATTTTTATTATTTGAGCTGGAAGAAAGAACAATGAATTTTATGTTTGCATATGGGGAAGCGAATACTTGGAAAAGCGAGGATGGGATGGAATGAAGACGGCTTTGGCAAACTGCCAAAGTGAGGAAATCACAGTCAAGAACTAAACAAGATAAGAAAATGAATGAACAAAATTAAAAAAAAAATATTTATTAAATAAAAAAAATAATGAAAAATAATTATTTTCAAATAAATATCAAATAATAAAAAATAATTATTTATTCCATCGAAAACAAAAATAAATATGAATCAAAAATTCACGGTCGATTTTTTCGCATGTTTGGAAGAAAATCGATTCCGATTGACGAAATTGCACCAGGCGATCAGAACGCAGCAGCGGGGCGTCTCTCTCCACAAACGCCCGCCTCGCTCTCACCCGAGCTCTCCACTGTGATCGCTCAGAGCTCACACGTGGTGGCCCATCTCCGCCTCACTCTCGCTCTCCCTTCGCTTCACTCTCTCTCTGTCACACTGAGCTGCAGCTCAATGCACCGCTTGCTCGTGGGCTCTCTTTCTGGCTCACGCACACTCCACTGGAATGATGATGGGAGGTGGGTGGCAATAGTGAGTGAGAGAGGAAGTGATCGAGAGAGAGGAAGCAAAAGTGCGGGAGATCGGCGTCTGCTTTCTTCGAGTTTCTGGGCGCCTGGTAAATGGCGAAGATTTTAATACTTTTTGAGCATGGTTTGGATGGGATTTGAATCGAGCAACAACAAAACCAACAAGAAAGACTACAACAACAACAAACACAGTATGAAACCACAACAATGTTTTTCTTCAATTCCATCGCAAGAGTAGTGGAAAGAGAGAGAGATAGAGAGAGTTGAAGGGAGGGCGAGACCCGGAACCATCAAAGTACAATTCAAGAAAGTTCTCTCAAAGGGCGATGAAACCGACCAACGGAATGGGACGAAGAGAAGAGAAACTGACAAAGAACGAATGACTGTAACAACAATTGATGAGTAGTCCAACAACAAACTGGGGAAATTCCGCAAACTCTGTCGGAGCAGACGAAGAGAACGGGAACCAGACCAAATAAAAACGAAAATAAATAAATGCATGTCCAATCAAAGTAGGAATATGTTAGTTCTCCTCGATGTCGAAAAACCCCTCCCGATGCCAACAACAACCAACAACAACAACAATAATGACAATCGATGAAATGCAATTAGATGGAATTCACAACAACAATAACAATAATCATCATTTCTGCCCACTGTGAGGCGCCACTTGTCGCCCACTCACGCAACAGACCCGGCGACAGCAACAAAGTCGACAAAATCTAACAGCAAGAACAACAACAACACCGACAGCCAACAACCAACAGAACAACAAAAATATAAATTAATATGCGGCATGGATGAGTGTGCGTTTATTGTCGATGTGTGTGTGCATATGTGTGTGTAGTTGCAGTTGTTGGTCCCATTTTAGTCGTCGTTTTTGTTGCTGTTGCCGTTTTGAACAATATGCAATATTCGTAATTGTCGAAGTTGTAGTTGTGGCTGTTGTTCTTGTTGTTGTGATTTCCGTAGTTGTACTCTCCATTTATGTTGTTGTTGTTGTTCATTATGTACTCCATGTGTAACTCCGACAACGGCAGACTTTTGTTGTAACTGCATTCTGCCAACACAGGTCCGCCAACTGCTGCTCCATCGCCATCTCTCTGTCTCCCTCCCTCTCGCTCCCTCTCTCGCGCTGTCTCTCTTGCTCGCCTCCTGCCTCGTCTCGGTGCATGCAAAATTTAAGTCAGCGTTTATTAAATTTCGCCTCTGCTCGTATGTGAATCATCGCGTTGCAGTTTCCCTCGTTTTGCGACGACGACGACAACTCCTCTTCGGCCCCTGAGTGGGAAGGGGAAAGGGCCGGCCGACAGCAGACACGTCGGCTCCCGACGAGCCGCCGACTCCGCCATATTTGGTTAAAAAGCCGCCACCAACTGCGGGAGCCTCCATCATCCATCTCACTCATACTCATAATCCGACTGTCGCCGCCACATGCTAATTTCTCCGTCGCTCTCCTTCTTGCAGAACCACCGGAACTCGAACGATGAGCGCGTCCCGCACCCGCACGCCCCGCACGAGGCGAACCCCGCCGGCGGCCACCCGCTGCACCACCACAGCAACGGGCTCCAGCACTCGGGCTCGCGCTCCACCCTGCGCCACTCGATGTCCACCCAGTCGAACAGCACGCCCGCCTCGCCCCAGCTGAGCGGCGTCGGCGCGAGCGGCGGGCAGCTGCTCTCCAACGGGCACCACTACCAGTCGCAGTCGTCGGTCTCCTCGCAGTCCTCGATCGTCTCGACGATCCCCGCCTCGCAGCGGCTGCTCGAGGAGGCGCTCGCCAAGCCCGCGCCCTACCCCATGATCCTGCTGCCCACGGGCGGCGGCTACTGGGTGGACGGCACCGAGCACGAGTGCTCGTTCGACGCGCGCGGCAACCCGCTGCTGCCGCAGACCACCTGGATGGCCAAGTTCGAGACGGACGACACGGCCAAGTGCTACCGGCGCTTCTACGCGGCCCGCGAGCACTCGAACCTGGTCGGGCACGACGACCAGCTGGGCCCGGTGCTCATCTCGATCAAGACCGAGAACGTGGCCAACCAGGAGCACGTGCGCATCCTGCTGCGCCTGCGCACCGGCACCATGCACGAGCTGATCCCGATGTCCTGCCTGGCGCCCTCGCCCAGCCCCGCGAAGATGGTGCGCCTGCTGAACGAGCAGATCAACGTGGACAACTTCATGCCGGTGCTGTGCGCGAAGGCCTCGCAGCTGATCGGGGTCTACGACGAGCACGTGCTCGTCTCGAACTTCAAGTTCGGCGTGCTCTACCAGCGGTACGGCCAGACCACGGAGGAGGAGCTCTTCGGCAACAACAACTCGTCGCCCGCGTTCGAGGAGTTCCTCGACGTGCTCGGGCAGCGCATCAAGCTGAAGGAGCACAAGGGCTACCGCGGCGGGCTCGACATCCAGAACGGGCACACCGGCGACACGGCCATCTACGAGGTGTTCAAGGAGCGCGAGGTCATGTTCCACGTCTCGACGATGCTGCCCTTCACCGAGGGCGACCCGCAGCAGCTGCAGCGCAAGCGGCACATCGGCAACGACATCGTGGCCGTCGTCTTCCAGGAGTCGAACACGCCCTTCTCGCCCGACATGATCGCCAGCCACTTCCTGCACGCGTTCATCGTCGTCCAGCCGCTCGAGCCGAACACGCCCAACACGCGCTACAAGGTGAGCGTGACGGCGCGCGACGACGTCCCCTTCTTCGGGCCGACGCTGCCCAACCCGGCGGTCTTCCGCAAGGGCCAGGAGTTCAAGGAGTTCCTCCTCACGAAGCTGATCAACGCGGAGAACGCCTGCTACAAGGCCGAGAAGTTCGCGAAGCTCGAGCTGCGCACGCGCACCTCGCTGCTGCAGAACCTGGTCGAGGAGCTCAAGGAGAAGACGCGCGACTTCCTCGGCGCCGACCTCGCGAACGGCGCCGCCGCCAGCCCCACGCCCGAGACGCCCAAGGCGGACAACAGCAACGCGGGCTCGCGCTTCATCGACACCGTGAAGAAGGCGCTCATCTCGCGCGTCCGCTCGCAGAGCGTCGACACCGGCAACTGCGCCAACGTCGAGAAGTTCTGCGTCTCGACCAAGATGAACTCGTCCGGCTCCTCGGCGACCTCGAAGAAGGACCACAGCCTGACCGAGACGCCAAACCTGAATGTGAGTTCTGCTGTTTTCTTTATTCTTGGACCCTAAACTAACCCTCTCTCGCTCTTTCGCTCTTTCGCCCCGCAGACGTGCAGTCGCACCGCTTCCAAGTCCTCCTCGAAGTCCAAGTCCTCGAACGACTCGACCTCCTCCTCGCCGGACATCACGTCGCGCGGCCCGCTGAGCGGCAGCAACACCCTGAACAACAACAACAACGGCCACAACAACGGCCCCAACGCGCACCCCCGCGACATGCAGAACGGCAACAACGGCGCCTCCCACGGCCCCGTCGCGCCCAACGGCGTCGGCGTCGGAGTCGCCACCATGTCCGAGACCAGCGACGACTCGAGCCTGAACAGCGTCGACCTGGACCCGATGATGGGCCACCTCGACGGCGGCGCCGCCTACATCGACAGCGACACGGGCCTGGAGTCGATGTCCTCGGCCGAGGCGACGACCAAGGCGTGCTCGCTGTGCCTGGACGGGTCGCAGGGCGTGATGGGCAGCTCGCCCAGCACCGAGACCATGGTGATGATCGAGAACCTGCGCCAGGAGGTGACGCGCCTGAAGTGCGACAAGCTGGATTTGTTGCGCCAGAATGTGGTAAGTGCCACCGGCCTGTTCTCTCCGTCATGGCCTTCTACTAATTCCCATCTCTCCCTCTCTCTCCCTCCAGACATGCCAGCGCGACATCAAGCGGCTGCGCGAACGCGAGCTCTCGCTGCAGGGCGACCTGGCGGCCGCCGGCAAGGAGATCCTGCGCCTGCGCGACCTGCTCAAGGAGTACATGCCCGACGCGGCCTCCGCCCCGCTCTCCATTTCGCCCATCTAAGCGAGCGAGCGAAGGAGAGGCGAGCAGCGAACCAAACTCTCTGTTCGGAGGATTCTGCACTCGAATTTGCCAAGCAAATCTCACCAGGAGTCGTCGACGACGAGTTCAACCAAACTGTGCCGTGTGAAACACTCATATTTTCATAGCGAAAGAGCGGGGAGAGAGAGCGAAGAGGAGGAGCATCGATTGGACGATGAATGGATGTTTTTGTTTTTTAGTGGAAACAGACAAAAATTTACACCAAATATAAATATTAAGTTTTATTTAGAGAACGAGAGGAAAATACGAATTGCAAGGAAAAGCTAAAAACAATCACAATCGCTTCTTGAGGAGAAGAGTGGAAGGAGAGATGGTTATTCGATTAGCGGAACCATTAAATGGAAGTTGGGGAGAAGTAAAGTCAAGAGAGAACACCGAGCTTAAAATCTGGGACAACTATTTACCACAAGAAAGTTTGACAAAACCTAGACTAGAAAATTAACGAAGAAAGAAGTCAATTAAGGACTCGTTGCTTACGTTGAGTTGTACGAGGGCTGACTGTTGGCATTTTCAAAAAATGTCGCGTGTCGCCCGCTCTCACACACGTCACTGCAATAAATCTTAGAGAGAGGGCGCTCCTTGGGAGAGCGAAGTGGAAAGCGAGAATAATTATTTTATTAAGTGAACCCTAATTAAGAATTTACCAATAACATTTTTTTAAGTTTCTTGAAGTTTTATTTTTGTTTTATTTTTTCCACTTGCATAGTTTTAATTTGTACGTGAAACTTTATTCGAGCTCTAAGAAATGGGAAAGTTGAAAACACACTTTTGTTTCGTCTGTAAAAAGTTACTGCTGTAAATATGTTCACACCACCCCTACACACCATAAATATATATATTTTTTGTAAAACTATTTAACTTTAACACTATTTTATATGATTTAAGCCAATGAAACGCAATTGAAGGAGACGTTAACCAGAAACCGTAGACAAGTAGTGAAAATTAGTAGTAGAAATCAAAGAAACTTAAAGATTATATTGAAACATTTATTCGCTGTCGTAGTGGTAAAAGTATTTAACGGAAGAAGAAGGAGAAGAGTTTTGCAGAAACTATTAAAAATGAAATATTTAAAATATGAAATCTATGAATAGTTCTGTTTTTGTTGACACATTTATAATTTTTATATCTGCTGTACATTTAAATAGTATTAAAACCAGATAAATTTAAAACTTGAAAACGAAAAGGAAACTGTAAAAATTATTTCACTACTTTAAGAGTTATACATTCATATATAAACACATACACAAACACACACCACACAATAACTACAACAACAACAAATATATGGAATATTTATTAATAAGCATAAAAACAACTGTCTTTTTATTTAATTTTTGCGTTCTTTTGTACTTTGTTTTCACAAAAATACCTACACCTCATTCTGTTTTTACACGGTCTTTTTCTACAGGGTTCTGATTTAACACGGTTTGAAGAACAAAAATTTTAATTTTTACACGATTTTATTCCATTTGTACATATTTGTTTCTATTCGTTTTTTGTGTATACAGCTAATTCTCTTTTTACACGCTTTTTTTCTGAAATCAACCAATAAAAACAGAATTAGGTGTATTTTGAAAATGCACCCAATGGCTCGTGGATAACGACAGGAGTGATTTTTGTATCGAATATTGTTTTGTTAATTTCAGTTCAGTATTTTGAAGTACACAAACACTTGGAATCAAAAGCAACCCTTTAAACACCAAACACGCACCTTCAGAATGAAATTTCGAAATCAAAATTAAGAAGCTATTTGGACAAGATATTAATTGTTATCTAGAGAATTATTATAATGACTATATTACACTATTATGAGACTACTTAGAGAAATTGAAACTTATTAAAGTTATATCTGATTGGGGCGAAGAAAAGAGAGAGATATTTAATCGGGAGTAAAATACTACAGAATCAAAGCATTCACAATTTTATAAAATAAAATGAGTGAAAACAGTGTATTATTTAAAATATACATTACATGCATATATTCACAGAGAATTTCGTAGCATCAAAACATGATATTCATATAAAATTATGAAATTAAGACCCAGCAAGCAAGAATAACTCACAAAACAACTATTTACCAAGTCTGCGCATATTGAAGTCAACAAATAAATAAAGAAAACAAAACTCAAATAAAGATCTGTTGGAAAATGTATGCATCGTGTGTTTTCTTTACTCAGCTGTTCTCTATCGGAACGATCATCAGACAGTAGATTTAATACGAAGGGCTAAAAGAAGTCAAAATCACAGAATCAGTGAATATGTTGCTTTATTTTAACCGTTCTTTGTAATAAATTATGAAATGTGGAATTCGGCATTCCGGGGCCATTCTGAGTTCTTTAAAGTAGATTTTTGAAAAGCGTTTTTAATGTAGGTCGTTTCTGTAACTTAAATTCTACAAATGCCAATCTGAATATTTGTAATTCCCGAAGGAGTTCTCCTAAGCTGCCGCATCCTTCGACTTGCCCTTCGACTTCTTCGCGGCAGCCGCTGCGGCCTCCACGTCGATTGGAGCTGGCTTCACGAACGGAATCTCGTCCTGGTACTTCTCGGGCATGTACTTCTTAAGAGGCTCGGGCACCTTGACGCCGGTCTCCGTTTGGTGTGTCTCCAGAATGGCGCAAATGACACGCGTCGCAGCGCACATGGTGGCGTTCAGCATGTGCACGTAGTCCACGGCCGCGTTCATCTTCTTCGTCTGGCCGAAGCGCACCAGCAGACGACGCGCCTGGTAGTCCAAGCAGTTCGAGCAGGAGACCAGCTCGCGGAAGGCTCCACTGCCGCCGAACCAAGCTTCCAGGTCCAGCTTCTTGGAGGCCGCGTGGTTCAAGGCGCCGGACACAATGTTGACGATGCGGTATGGAATGCCCAGCGACTGGCAGAACTCCTCGGCGTTGCCGATCATCTCGTCCATCATCTCCCAGGACTTGTTGTCGTGCGGCGAGGTGAGCACGAACTGCTCCACCTTCTCGAACTGATGCACGCGGAAGATGCCACGTGTATCGCGGCCGTGGGAGCCGACCTCCTGGCGGAAGCAGGTGGAGAGGCCGGCGTACTTGATGGGCAGCGAAGCCTCCGGCAGCCACTCGTCGCGGTGGTAAGCGGCAATGGGTTGCTCCGAAGTAGCGATCAAGTACTTCTCATCTGTGCCCGCCTCCTCGGCCTTCTCGCTGCCCTTGCCGACGACCTTGTAGAGCTCCTCGTCGAACTGCGAGAGCTGGGCCACCTCCTGCATGACTTCCTTGCGCATGAAGAAGGGAGTGTACAGCGGCGTGTAGTCCTTCTTGAAGAGAATGTGCAGCGCGTGCTGAATGAGTGCTTGCTCCAGGAAGACAGCGGGCCCCGTGAGGAAGTAGCCACGTCCTCCGGACACCACGGCGCCCTTCTCGGCGTTCATGCCGTCGATCATGACGATCAGGTCCACGTGCGAGTACTTGCCGCGGCGTTCGCAGTCGCCGAACGTGCGCTCGACCTTGTTCTCGTCCTCGTCGTTGGACACGGGCACCGACTCGTGCAGATGGTTGCCGACCTCACGCAGCGCCGTGTTGCGCTTGGCCTCGGCCTCCTGCAGGCGCTTCTCGTTGTCGACCATGGCCTCGTCGATGAGAACTCGGACTTTCTGCGGGATCGGGATCGCCATTAGACAATTTGGTTCGCCCACGAGCGAGGCGCACTCACCTTAATCTGGTTGACGGTCAGGGTCTTCAGCACGTCGCCGGTGATGAGGGTGAGGTCCTCCTTGAGCTGCTCCGGCACGGGCTCGGCGTCGTCGCCGACGGGCTCCTTCTTCTTCATCTTCTCGCCGATCTCCTTGCTGCAGACGTTCTTCACCTTGTTCAGGTTGTCGGCCCGATGGCGCCGCTGCCGCCACTCGGTGTCCTGGGCGATCACGGTCTCCACCAGGGCGACGTCCTTGAAGCGCTTCGTCTGGTTCTCGCGCACCTTGTCGGGGTTGCCGCCCTTGTCGCTGCGGAACAAATCCAAATCGAGCACCATGATGAGAATTCCTTTTCAGATGCTTTCCAAATGCTTCACTGTGAGTCACAACGTGGCTCACGTTCCCAGAAAAATGAAACCGCAGCAATCTCGCTCGCTCTGCACAACTGCCAATTTTTGACGTTTCGCTTTCGGCGACATTCGCGGCGAATGATGTAAAAACACGAAATATTGTGACACAGCTCCAGGGTTGCCGCACCACTATTTTTGAGTGAAGTGCAAAGGTGGAAAAGGCGTTGTGAAGTGATTTCATGAACTTTGGGTCCAAGTCACCGAAAAATTGCCCACACAATCTTTTTGATGACCAAAAAAAATTCCGAAAGCGCGACAAAAATAGCCAATAATTTCCCGAAAATCGGCGTTTAGCAAAGAGAAGTGTTTTCTGATAAAGAGGAGTGCAACACTTCGAATGAAGTGCATTCGGCAACCCTGCACACAGCTCTGTACGACTTTCACTTGACACATCACAGACAGACAAATATTTCTGACACTTGTCACCTGGAACTTCTTCCAACTCGGATGGTTTCGCGGATTTGGGTTTGTTTTTTGTAAACTATCGCGTGGACATCGGCACCAATCGAAGGCGACAACAACGAGAAGAGAAGGATTCGTGCTTCCCTCACCCCAGACCACCACCAAATATTATGAGCATTATTGACTTCGAGATTGAAGAAATTCGTAAACTGTGCGAGAATGTCGTGCCCTGCTCAAAAATAGTCGCCTGCACCCCGGTGCTCGTCCGCGTGGACATCAAGCTGAACGACGTGAATCGGCAACTGACGGTGTGCCTGCGCTTCCCGGAGAACTACCCCGCGCTCCCGGTCCTCGTGGAGATCAAGAGTCGCACGCTGTGCAATAAGTTCCTGGACGGACTCGCGAACCTGTGCGAAGCGAAGGCCAAGGAGCAACTCGCCAAGCCCCAGTGCATCTTCGTGCTCAAGTTCGTGGAGCAGTATCTGCGCGAGAACCCGCTGTGCGTCGCCTTGGACGAGATATTGGAACTGAAGAAGGGTCTGAGCAAGGAGGAGGCCAACGAGCAGCTGAAGCTGCGGCAGAAGTCGTCGACCGTGCAGCTGCTGGCCAAGGGCGGCGAATACTACTACCGCGTGAAGGCCGAGGTCCCCGATGACTATCCGAACCAGTGCGTAGTCCTCAAGGACCAGGACACAAATCTGCCGGCGGTGCTGCTGCGGTACCTCAATGGCCAGTCCAAGGAGATCGCCCGCCAATGCGTGGAGCCCCCGCTCCGGCTGGCCAAGGACAAGAATGCGCCCGCATTCCAGCCGGCGCCGAGTCTGTACAAAGCGCTGAAGTTCTGCCTGGAAGCCACCAAGGATTTCTATGCCGAACTGTGTCCCATATGCGACAAAACAGTGCTGCCGGCGGACCCATCGGCAATCGAGTTGGACGACAGCAAGGACGAGTTCGTGGAGAGAGTCTACTGCGGTCACCTGTTTCACCAGGGTTGCCTCAAGCAGTACCTGCAGTCGCCGCCCTTCCTCAAAGGCGGCAAACTCTGCCCCGCCAAGAAGCGCCATCCCCGCTCTGATGCACGCTACTACTTGGGCGGAGGGCTAGCGAAGTCGGCTCAGAACTCGAAACAACCCACGGTCACCTCGGACACGGGAGGAACTTGCAGCATTCGGTTGGCACACGACCGCTGGGTCGTCAGTCCTAAGGTCGCCGAGACGCGCTGGGCCCAAAAACAGGCTCGAGAACGTGAGTTGCAGGAGGTTGTGGACTTTTTACAATAGGGAGTTAAGAGCAGAGGACAAACGAAGGGCCTCGGACACAAGAGAACTGAGCTTCTCTGAGAATATGTATATTGACGAAACCAAAATGATCAAATAAATGCACACAAATCAACGATTTCCTTGTTTCTTTTATCACAAGTTCGCTATCTAACTTCATCCCTTAAATTCGATCCAAAGTCATGCCTCGGCCATATCCTTGGCAACTGGGGAAATTTGTTTACTTTCTTCAGAAGTTGGTAGAATGTGAAATAAAAGTCAATAACATTTCTACTGAATTCGTATACAATTATATAACGAATTAATAGATGAAAAGCCAAGCTCAGACAATGTCGCTAATCAAGCAGATACGCAGAGAGAAGCCCGGAAGTGGCCACACGAAGGACACGAGATGGGACCGCATACGAAAGAAGCACCTGAGTGGCTGCGGTGTATCCTTGAAATCGGATGTCGTCCGGCGGTTCATTGATATGGATTTCGTGGGTAAAAACCAGGAGAGGTTACTGAATGGCGAAGAGGACCCGAAGTCGAATTTGAATCCGCATTTGGTTATGGACCTGAGACACGAAATGGTGCGTACAAAGCAAAAGTTGTGTAGCGAGTGCATACAATCCCAATCTTTCCAACAGTTCCAAAAGATTCCCAGAAAACTTCCACTGGCTTCGGTGGCACACGCGAAGAACTTGGACAAGTGCATCGAGCACAACCTGGAGGTGGAACAACACTACATCTACAACGAGTTGAACAAGTTCCGAGACCAACTGGAAAGGAACCACAAGCGCAACCAAGTCAAAATGAAGGCAGCCAGAGACTCCAAGGCCTATCTCCAATTGGACAACTCAGGACAACTGATGAGGAGCCTGAAGACATCCGCCAAGCACATCGAGGACTTCTACACGGCGCCCATCGAAGCGCTTGCCGCGGTCAACGAGGTGTGCAAACCACAGAGCAGTGGACACAAGTCTACTGCGGACGAGGGGAGCGACAAGGAGAATAAAAACGTCCACCCGAAGGAGCCGCAGGAAAATGGCATCAGCGCCAACGTTGCGGAGCGAATCGAAGGCATCAACCGACGAACCCCGAGCCCGCTCACCCTGACCGACGAGATGCTGCTGCCTATGCGCGAAGCCGCCGAGGAGCACCAGCAGCTGCAGCTGCGTTGTGTGCGCTTCGAACAAGAGGTGGAGGTGCTCAAATACCAGCGGGAGCACTCCAGCTGCTCCAACACCAGCGACGGCATCGATTCGGTGATCTCCGATCTGGCAGAGGAGGCCCTCATGGAGTTGCAACTGGAGGAGCAGGCGGAATTGGCCGAAAACGGTGCTAACGTCAATGACGTTAAACCGGAGACTGAAGAGCACTCTGAGGAAAAGAAAGAGCCTTTGAATATAACGGGCGAGGCTGTGGATGGCAATGGCACGAAGCATTTCCTCACAATTACGAAGCTAGAGAACCCTCAGACTCACGCAGCAGCAGGACCGGAGTTGCCGACCTCCGACGACACCTCTTCGGAGTCGACCGCCTCCAATCGGGAGCAAAATATGATCATCGAACAACTCTTTCAGTCCCGCAGCTCGAACACGAACGTGGTGACCATGCGCAAGTACTTCCTCAAGTGGATCCACTTCACGACCATCGAGAAAATCGAGAAGCAGAATTTCTCCAGCAAACACGACCGCGTCCACATGATCAATGTTTTCCTGGACAAGATACGCAAGGAGAAGGTGCGCATCACGAAGAAGGGGAATCAGCTCGACGAAGTCGGAGGCCAGAAGCCAGTTGCCGGCGCCGACGGCCTGAAGACAGCAGGCGCCGTGCAGATCACGAAGAAGTACCAAAACAAGTGGGTTCGGATGGGTCGACAAGGACGAATCCTATTAACGTTGTATATTTGTGTAGAATCAAAATCCAGCAAGACATCATCGACCTGCAGCGACTGAAACTCGAGCGCCAGGAGCGGATGATCATGCAGCTGAAACTGAGCAAGTTGTCCGAGGAGGCGAAGGACGCGCGCCAGGAACTCAAGGACGAGCTGAAGACCTTCATGCGCTCGGGCGACCCCAAGGTCAAGGCCAAGGCCAAGTGCCTCCAGTTGATTGGCAACTTGAAGGACGCGGACGATGAGGAGGAATTCTCTCGGCTCCAGGGAAAGGCCTTCATGGTGCCCAAGTTCCTGCAGAACATGCAGGAGCGCGCTCTGGAGCGCAGTGTCCGACACGAGCAAGCGCGCCAACGACGACTGCAGCAGGAGGCTGAGCGCGAGGCCATGAAGATAGCGGCGGAGGAGGCAAAGGTAAGAGGCTCAGTGGAAGAAACACAATTCTGATCCGATGCTTTTCAGCGCCAGGAAGACGAAGAAGCCAAGCGTATGCGCATCGAGGCGCTGAAAGAGAGACGTCGCCAGGAGAAAATGGCCAAAATTATCAGGGAACGCGAGCGCCAACGAGCCATCGAAAACAACAGGAAGTCGCAGGAGTTCTGCAGGCGGCGTCTTCTCAAACGAGTCGGAATGGAAGGCTTCCGCCGGCTGCTCCAGCGCAAACAAGACAATCGGCGCAAATGCGAAATGCTGCGACAGAAAATATTCAAAAAGATCTACTTCCTCGCCTGGCGAAACTACTTTGTAGTCGTGACAGAAAGAAAAATCATGCGAGCTGAAGATCTATACAACAAAATATTGAAGCGGCGCACGCTGGAGGCGTGGCGGGTCTACATCCTGAATGAACGAAGCAAATTCTATGTGGCCGTCGACTGGTTCGAGTTCAAACTGAGCGAAAGCACCTTCATACGCTGGTTTGGCTACACGAAGAGGCAAAAAATGATCGAGGACTCGAAGCTGCGACAGGCGACTTCCCACCATGAATGGTACTGCCATCAAAACAAAAACTTATCATGTCTAATTACCCACATTACAAATTACAGGCACCTGAAGTGGAAAGTGTTGGACCGATGGCAACGTCTACCGCAAATCCTACAGCTGGAAAAAGAAACAGAGGAGAGACGCCAACGTTGGCGCATGAAGATCTGGGAGCTTCTGCCCGACTACACTCCGAATAGAGATGGGTTTCTTTAAGCATTTTTATTTGAGTAGCTTGTTTCAAATGATTTCCTAATCTAAACATAATTCATTTACATTTATCGTCCGTACGACTACGTTATCATGTGTTATAAAATGTAATTTATTTCTCCAAATCAATCGAAAAAACTTTTGGACAATAAACTTACCATTTTCATGTCTCTGGAAGGTAAATACTCTTGGATGTGATTCTTACTGAGTTCCAGTTTCAAACTCGTCTACACTACATTCTACACTATATTTAGATCCGGATAATAATTTACTAATATTACTGCTGAATCACGCGTCGCAGTTGTGCTGAGTGATGTGTGTTGCGGAATTGAGCTTTGGTTGTTTTAGTTTTGAGCTTTTATGCAGCTCGAACGAACATTTAACATTAAATAACATCTAATACTAAACGAAGTGTCCTTTAACAAATAAAGGACTTCCAATTCTGCACAATAGTCTTGCGGTTGGCACTCTGGCCTCGTCGACACTCGGACCAAGTGGTGCCCCTTGAAATCAGATAGCACTGTCTGAACATGGCCAAGAGTACGTAAACCGCCATTGCAAGACCATAAACAGCCATTACAAAGGAGATGCTCAAGCTGGAAATAGACCTGTGTAAAAATCTGAAATAGCATGTTGACCCGAATTTACTCACTCATACTCGTCGAATACATCGCTGCAGTCGTCGGGCAACATGATGGGAATTCCACAGAGTCGCACGATTAGGAAGGGGTGGCACACTGCAGTGAGGATCAGATTGGTTCCCAGCAGCAGCGCCAATTCAGCGAACAGCAGGCCCATCATGTAGTACCGATGGTTGTACTCCCCAATGCAGCAGTCCAGCCAGAAGCTGTGATGGTCTCGCCGCCGAATACATGCCTGGCAAACGGTGCAGTGGAAGGTGCGTGGATGCCTGCGACAGTTCTGGCATGTGGTGGACTGATTCTTGCCATCCTCGGCCTCTTCGCCGTGCTCAAGCCAAAGGGCGGTCTGTTGTTCATCCTCCTCGGTTATGTCCACCAACTCGTCGTCATCGACGGGACTTTGGACGACATGGTTCAGTGTCGCGTACTTCTTGGTCGTCCACAGACAGTACAGCGACACGACCACAAAGATGACTAGAATGTAATTCTCTTCCGGCAACAGTTCCAACAGCGGGACGGCGAACTCGAACAGCACAATCATGCAGACCACGGAGCAGAGGATCCACATGAAAAAGAACTTTGTACGCGGCACTGTCTGCTTGAGGAAGTAGTAAGCATATGCGAGAAAAGCACTGCTGGCGAGGAACATTATTGCGGCGGTGTAGGCATTAATCGCCGCAATCCCAAAGACTAGAGGAACCACCACAATCGGAACCAAGGTGTCCAGCGAGACCTGCTTGGCCCCATCGCGCCAAGGAATGCGCAGCCTGTCCTGGAATGTGAGAAGCATGCCTTTGCGGTGACGCGGATCGACGCGCTTGCAGAAAATGAGTCTATAAGTAGATACGGGAATGTCAGAGGGCACTTCAAGGGACGAAGGAAGATTCTGAACTCACCGATCGAAGACTAAGTCGAAGTCCTCGCAGTTACAACAGCATCCCAAGATGTGGTAGCGCTGGTTGTCTTTGTTGATGTATTCGCAGCAGCAAAGGGCCGTGTCCGTTTCCTTCTCGGAGGCCGAGAAGTGTTGTGATTGGCCTATGTAGTCGGCTCCTGCGTCCGGCGGGGCTGGAGATGGCCCGGTGGAGTCCATGTTGAGGGTCGACAGTGTGCCAAAAAATGGCCAAGTAACAATTCACAGCCAAATTGGTTTTCCGTGCAGCATGAAATTTTAACGACAAATCATTTATTTCTCTTACTTCACTGCTGTCAAAGTACAAATATGTGCTTAAAATTATGCTTGGACTTGGACAAAAAGAATTATCGTTGAATTTTTCTTACGCTACAATTTTTCGACAGCCTCCCGAAATGTATCGAAGCAAACTGAATGCAAAAACAACAAATTTCAGCGATATTTCTGGCCGGTCGACAACGAACTAATCAGAATTTCTCAAATGCTTATTGTTGATAAAACACATTCGAACTGAAAGCAATATCCTTTCTTTGGTAAAACGTTAGCAATGTTTATAAATTAGCCGCGATTATCTATTATCGATATAAACAAAATAAAACTAATCATGCCTTCCTGAACGAGTAGCGAATTTCTTAGATATGCGAGAATTTGAATCACAGGGTGTGACATGTTTCTAAATATAGAGCAAAAATCAAACGCATATAATTTAATTTTTTTATATTCGTTTCAGTTCTAAAATTTCCCTCGACACTCCATCTGTCGAACTCCACAATACTGAAGATTTGAAGCGACCGTCTTTAACAATTAATTCCTCAAACTGTCTCAATCCTCCCCCGACTCCAAAATAGTACGTTTTCGCTGCCACCAGCACAACTCCATCCGTCGTCAATTTTGCGTCCAACGCATCTAGAAGCTTCTGCAGGTTCTGCGGATTATATATAGTCTCAGATGTGAGAATAACATTGAACTTATCCTTCTGTTCTGTCAATGCCACATATTCACTCCAGTCGCCAGAGTAGAATTGAACGTCATTACGTAGACTTTTTAAGTTCAAGTCGGTTTCCGTGGGTGGTTTCGGTACGTTCAAAATGACATTTGGAATTGTTATTTTCTCCAACACGTCTTTATTCTGAAACATATAAGATTATCAAACGATCAGGAATCAGTTTTGATTATTGAAAACTTACATAATCTTGAAATTGCACTTTAGCCCCGCTTTTATATGCATAAATACCCAGCACTCCAGATCCACAACCGAGGTCCAAAACTCGTCTACCTTGCCACATATCTGACTGATAATGGTCCGACATATATTTAATCAAATCGTCGGTACATTCCCAAGTCTTAGCACCTCCTGCAATTTGATAACCGTTATTTTTGAACAGATAATTATGTTGTATCGACCTTGCCTTCATACACCCCGGGTATGAGGTCCGAATGACTTTGTTCTGCTGCTGTCAGGTCATTAGTGGCATCATCGTTAGAGATATCTTGCAGCAGGAATCCAGATACGAGGTACGCCAATGTGAGGTTCCCCGCGACTAATTCAGTCGAGTTGAGTTTATATATGTCCAAGTTTTCGAGAATCTCCTCTTTGGGTTCCACCTCTTCAGAGTCGTACCAATCTATGGTTAATGCATTGTCTTCACTATATGAGAAATTCATTATATAAAAACTTTTTCAAATATTTTATACATTGACACTGGATACCTTTTTCCTTTTGGTTCACCCTGCACTTTTAGAAATGTATTGTCTGTTTCAATTTCATCAACTTTGAAATCAAACTTAAACATGATTTTCTTTGCTTGAACCACCCTGTGATAGAAATCTCTGAAAAACAAAGAACGGTACATTAATAATAAGGAATAATTAATATGATGAACAACATCAATTTTTCCTTCTAATAGTCTCCACATTTGTCGACTTAAGCCATTGACAATCGCCTCCAGTTTATTTCTTTTAACAAGTTAGTTAGTTTGCTTACCAAATTAAAGTGTTTTCTTCCAATATGTTCACTGCACGTGCGACTATGAGTTGCCAACTAGTTTTCGGTTTATTTACCTCTTGTTGTTTCCCAGTCGGTCCGATTTCTTTTTCGTTTCATTTTCGTGCGATTACATCAATTTAAATTTGATTTCATTCAACGAACGATTGAATCAGAATGAAATGTTATATACTTTGAAAAAAAAAAAATTAAAAAGCAATCCTAACTAAACGAAAATACCATTTTTTCCTCACAGTTTTCCTAATTTTTAAATTTCTATTTCGTCCTGTCAGATGTGTCGTTCATCTGTCATTTTGACAGCCAGCAACCGTTGCCAACTTCACAGATACTGTGGATAATTTGCGCTGGTGTATTTTTTTTCTCTGCCCCATTTTTCGTTTAGGAGAGAGAAATATTTAATATTCTAATAAATAAAAAAGTCTATCCATAATGGGCGATCAGTTTCCAGGCGTAAGAATACCATAATCTACCTTGAATCTATTTAATCTGCGATTTTATCGACAGGGGCAACAACGACCTCCGCAAATGATGTCTGCGGCACCCGGCAACGGAGGCCCGCCACAGTCGCTTATGCAGATTCAAGTGGCGCCGCCGGGAGGGATGGCGCCGCCGACGGGAATGCGTCCTCCGCCCGGAATGATGCCGGGCTATCAAGCTTTAACTGGACATCAGCAAATTCCACCACCACAGCCTTGGAACCAGAAGCCTTCGCCTGGCAATCTAAGTGGGGGCGATGCTGTTATTAACGATCAGGGAAATAAACCTGTGCCACTTATGTCGGTACGCGTTCCAAATCCAAAGATAGTGGATGCCCCCAACACTATGAACGAGAATGGCGATCGAGACAATTCTACACCAAACGCTGATGAAGATGAGAGCTCTGGCGATGACAGTGGAAAGGATTCCAAAAAGCCATCAGAGGTCGTGCTGCCGAAGGCTTTGGAGGATGTTCTTGCTCTCAAGGATCAGCGTGCGGCGGAGTTTCATGTAAATACCGAAGATTTTAGCTCAACGGATACTGAAGTAACGGGCAATACAGGTAAAAACATTCCAAGTGGTGTCATTAGCAACGACTATGCTGACGGGGAGGATTCCGACGACGAAGGCGATGTGCAAACAAATGGCGCATTGTCAAAGCTTGGGAAACAGAGTAAAGCAGAGAAGAACAAAAAGAAGAAGCGCCGAAAGAAGCAGAATCGCAAACTTAGACAACAGCGAGAAGTTGAGCGGCAACAAGAGAAAGAAGTCCTTGACAAAGACTCAGTGGCCGATTCTGGAGTGGCAACCACAGAGGGAGAGGATGAAAGCCATTCAGAGAAAGCTAAAGATAAATCAAAAGATAAAGAAAAGGATAAATCGAAGGACAAAAAAAGCAAGAGCAAGAAGAGCGAGGATAATGAGAAAGAGAAATTGGAAAAGCCAGATGATGTGACCATTGAGTAAGCTTTAATTTTATCATTAACCTAATGTCATTGACTAATTTTTTATTTTTGAGATATGTTCCCGAAAAAATAACAATTGCTGACTTAGCACCAATGTATCGTCAATTCTATCGTGTCTTTGAAATTTTTAAACTCGAAAACAAACCTAAACCTGCAGAGAAGGACAAAGCAGCTGACAATGACACCGGAAATACACAGAAAAAATCAAATATCAAGGATATCGACGATGATGACGACGAATTGGATGATGTGAGTCTTTTATCTAATTAACATAAACGTCTTTACCTTTCTATCTTTCTTTTCTTCAGGATCCCAAAGACGACAAAGAAAAACTATCAAAACGCAAGCTAAAAAAGCTTACTCGACTCAGTGTAGCTGAACTGAAGCAGCTCGTCAATCGTCCAGACGTAGTTGAGATGCATGATGTCACTGCTCGCGATCCCAAATTACTTGTACAACTGAAGGCATATCGTAATACAGTTCAAGTTCCCCGCCACTGGTGCTTCAAGCGCAAATATCTTCAAGGGAAAAGAGGCATTGAGAAGCCACCCTTCGACCTACCGGCATTCATCAAGAAGACGGGAATAATGGAAATGCGCGAGTCACTACAAGAGAAGGATGACGCAAAGTCTCTGAAGTCGAAAATGCGCGAACGTGTTCGACCAAAAATGGGTAAAATTGATATTGATTATCAAAAGTTACACGATGCCTTCTTCAAGTGGCAAACCAAACCACGCATGACCATCCACGGCGATCTGTATTACGAGGGAAAGGAGTTTGAGACACGTTTAAAAGAAAAGAAACCTGGCGATCTCTCCGAGGAGTTGCGCATAGCTCTGGGAATGCCAGTGGGTCCAAGTGCACATAAGATTCCGCCACCATGGCTTATTGCACAACAACGTTACGGTCCACCACCGTCATATCCAAGTTTAAAAATTCCTGGCTTGAACGCGCCTATTCCCGAGGGAACCTCATTTGGTTACCATGCTGGAGGCTGGGGCAAACCGCCCGTAGATGAAAACGGCAAGCCGTTGTATGGCGATGTCTTTGGAACGAATATTATAGATATGGACGTAAGTTTCCTTTTACCTTTACGTTCATATGCATCGTCTCTAATATATACTTTATGTTCAGAATGGAATTGACGAAGGTGACATTGAACGCAATCAGTGGGGTGAGCTGGAGTCCGAGTCTGAGGAATCGTCTGAGGAGGAGGAAGAAGATGGCGAAGATTTAGCCAATCAGCCCGATGAAAGTGGGTTGGTTACTCCGGCTGAGGGCCTCGTTACCCCATCAGGTCTCACCAGTGTACCTGCTGGTATGGAAACTCCAGAAAACATCGAGCTACGGAAGAAGAAAATCGAAGCGGAAATGGAAGAGTAAGTTATAATTTTTGGTGGAATACCAGAAACGTACTTACTTGTGTTTTGTTTATATTTCCATTGCAGTAATGAAACTCCAGTGTTGTACCAAGTGTTGCCTGAAAAACGTTCGGATCGTGTTGGTGCATCAATGATGGGCTCCACTCACGTCTACGATATAACTGGTGTAAACAAACAAGCAACAACCCGGACTACAACTACCACTGATCGTGAAGGTACTGTGGAATTGGCTCTGGATCCATCGGAATTGGATCTGGATAATGATGCTATGGCTCAACGATATGAGCAACAAATGCGAGAACAACAAAATCACTTACAAAAGGAGGATCTCTCCGATATGTTGGCAGAACATGTTGCACGTCAAAAATCGAAACGCAAGCGTCAACAAGCTGATCCCGCAAAAACTACGAAGAAGTATAAGGAGTTCAAGTTTTAGGAAATTTGCAGTTATATAAATGTATGCAAATATGTATTTAATTCACTTTTCTTTTTTCTTTAATGTCTGGATTAAATGATAATATTCTGTCTCATATTGCTGCCAAAGCGGTACAATTTTGGCAGTTCAATAAAGTTCTAAGTTTTTCTATAAAAAGGGAAAGGATTGAATTATTTTTATTATTGCTGATTTCTTCGTAGCCAGTAACACATTTAAATTTGAAGTTGCGATTGAAACTAGTTTATTTAATTTAATAGTTATTATTACTTTTATAATTACATTTACACGTTACGTTTTAAATCATTTTTCGATGGAGAGTTCGTATATTTCATTTAAAACTCCCTAAAAACTGCAATATTATTATCTGAATTACTTATATCCATTTGATGTTTCTTGGTCTCTGTTCTTGCACTTCTTATCGCCTACATCATTATAATAATTTTAAAATTATTATTAGCAGTAATGCTAATTAACAGTTTCATATGCGCACAACTCTCACTTTAGCCCAATTAAAAAATATTTATATTATATGAAACATTAATGGAGATAAAAACAGAGCAACTGTGAAACGACGATAAATAATAATTCCTAAGCCAGAAACAAATATCGCGTGTTTCTTATGGTATTCATCAAGAGTTTTGTCCTGTAGTAGAGCTATTACAAATTACAATTTGTAATTCGCATCATAAGCAGGTGTTTGCTGTCATTCTTCCATTTGTTCATTGAGCTGGGCGAGTAATGCTGCTCGTTTCGACTCAAGTTCGCTTTCACTGAGTGCTTGCTCGTCACCGTTGCGTGATGAGGTACCCGAATGTAATTTGTCAGAACCAATACTGCTGGGACTGAGCGGCGAAGGCGATCTAGCATGTTTGGAACGTGATTCTTTATCTCTTTTAGTCTTCTTATCCTTTTTCTTCTTCTTAGATGGGGCAATTATCAGATCAACGACTTGCATAGGAGGCGTTGGAGATATGGCTGGTGAAATACCACGTTCTGAATCCAACGACGACTTAGAAAAGAGAGAAACAGAAATTAGATTCGAATGATTAGTCCTAGAATATATGTTACTTACTGCTCTGGATGGTCTCTTGTGTTTTCTTTTCTTTTTTTTCTTGGAAATGCGTTCACTATCAATGCTCGCACTGGAACTCAAAGAAATCTAAAATGTTTACAGGGGTTAGTATATGTTAATTATACAGATAACAAAGAACATTACAGATCTAGATCTGGATTTACGCTTTCTTGTTTTTTCGCGTTCGACTTCCGAAAGTTCATTTTCAAGATCCTATGAGAGAAACACATTGAATATCATTGTAATATTAGTTGTATATACTAATTTCATATTTGTGGGACATACCGATTTCGAGCTAGAGCGCGTTCGTTTTCTATGCTTCTTATTTTTCTTCACTTTGCGTGACCTGGAGTGATGATGACTGCAAGCATCCTCGCTTTCCTTAATGAAGTCTTCCCAAATTTTCTTCACGCCAAACTCTTTGTCGTAAATCTCAAACGCTTCTAAGTGTTCAACAAACTTTCTGGCAGTATCGTATGAATCGCTGGACGTCACATTCGACTCTAACCACGCGCCCTTGATTTCATTTTCCAATTTGCGCAGTCGTCTGTTTTCCTCCTTAATGCGTTCCTTTTCAATAGCTTCAGCCTTAAACAGAACATAAATATTATGTGAACTATGTGAATTATGTTTCCTAATATAAAATTATCATACCTTTTCCAAGAGTGCGTTGTAAGTGAGCTTTACGTTGCCTGCATCCAAGTTCGCCGATCGCTTATCCTCGCAAACGACTGTGGCAAAGTCTTCGAATGTTGTATTTGCTTGCACTGTGAACTCCTTTTCTTTCAGGATTTCGCGAATTATTTTCTTCTCATCGTGGAAACGTGCCTTCAAATCCTCAACATAGAACTTGAACAAATCCAAGGGAGTTGATCCGGGTTGACCCAACATGGCGGAAAATCGTAAATCGGCGGATATAATGGGATACAGTTCAACCCACAGCGACATCGAAGTCAGCTTACCTTCCTCATGCAAGGAGTCAAGTAGGGTGAGGAATGCATCGCGATTCTTTCGCTGTTGGCGTTTCAAGCGTTTCTTCTCACGTTCACGTTCTTCCTCTTCCTCTTTTTCCAGAGTACGAATATGTTCTTCAAACACAATTAGCGCGTCTTCCTTGTCCATGCCCAATAGGTTTACATCGTTTTTGAAGGAGACATTCTCCAACAGCATCACCTGTGCTTCCGACCAGGTCGTGGCATATGTAATGGATGTCATCGACTCGAGCAGCTCACCCAAAACTTTCATATTTCGCTTTTTGAGTACCCGCGCTTCCTCTTTTTCGCGTTTGGCCAAATTAAAGATACAATCTTCGTAAATGTCCCGTCTGTCTTGATCTGGAACTGTAGTCCAAATTTTGTTGTTCGCAAACACTTCCTCGCATTTGTAGTACTTCAATTGTGAGTTCATTTTGTCCGACGACATAAGGAAACGCTCCAAATCCTCTTTGGCCTTTTTAGCACGCAAACGCGACTCTTCTCGCTCGTCTTTGAGTTTCTGTGTTTTATACGCATTGAATGTTTGCTTCTTCTCATTAAGGTTTTTAAAGGAATTATAACGAGGATCTTTTGATATAATTTTCACACACTGGTCCCAGTTTGCATTCGAGGGGACATTTTTTTCTCGCAATAGATCCTTGAATGCTTCAATGGCTTCCTTTTTGTCCTTGAAAACAAGCCTTGTGTCCTCAGACTCCTTTTTATCTGAAATTGTTTTTATATTTAATAAGTTGAGTTACCGAATTTGAACTTCAGCTCACTCACTCTCTTTAGTTTCCTTCGCACTACTTTGAGGTATCTCTATGGAAGCCAATGTGGCAGCCATAGCTTGATCCAGTGCTGATGAGGAGTTCTCATTGCTTCCCGGAGTCGCTGGAGAATTTATATCCGGCGTGCCGATCTTCATCACCGCGGGCAAAGTAGCTGGTAATATGTTAGCCAACGCAGCTGGAGGCACGATTCCCGCCAGCGAAGATGATGTCATTGCCGCAACTGCTTTAGCCGCTGCAGCCGCTCTGAAAGAAGACGAATTCAATCAGAATTAATTTATAAACAGCGTTCAAATATATCTTCAACTCACTCTTCCGCCTTGACCTTTGCTTGCATCTCAGTGAATTCCGGTGGCGGCTCCCAGCGAGATTCCTTTGTAGAAATGTTGTGGTAATAGACCTTCCCATTGTCTGAACGATATTCCTTCCACGGACATTGGTTTATAATTCGCTCCGCGGGTGTCATCAACTCCTCCGGCTTCTCCCAGGAGCTCTGCTTCGTTGAATTGTTGTAATAGTACGGACGACCATCGGGCGCTTTGTGCTCAGTCCACTCTGTGTTCGTTGCTGCCCCAAATGCGGCTGCGATTTCGGGCGGTGGTGGGGCTCCCCCGAATCCCGGAGGCGGAATATTGAACTGCGGAACCATGGGCGGAAATCCCATGCCAGCCATTTGCGGCACAGCTGCAGGAGGAACATTCATTTTGAGGCGACTTAAATGGATTCTGTATCCGTTCGTCCGTCACTGGCGAAGATTCAGGTGTACATAACCTCAACGACAGGCGAAATAATTTTGTTCGTTGATTTTCCTTTTTTTTACTTGGCGTTTGGTTTTTCGGCCACAATTTTCGAACCCAATCTGTTGAACCTCACTTCTTTGTTGTGCAATTATATTGCGCTGCTTCTTGTACCACTATGAAAGACGTATTTATTTACAAATTGAACATTTTTCTAAATTTATTAAATGCAAAAAACACAAAATCCTCGGCGATGCGGTTTTTCGATTTGGCTGCACAAAAAAAAAATGCCAACAGAAAAAACGCTCAAACCAACGAGTAAATATAATCTGACAGTTCGCTAATAAGAACGAGTAGAAGCAGATGGCGAGTGTGGAATGCGACTTCCAAAGTGGCCACATTGGAAACTCTGGTGAATTGGGGAGCAAAATTATGTTTACAAAATCAGAAAACCACTGAAAAAAGGGGAGTGTGTGTGGCGTATTTTTCCTCATCTACTGTAATTTAGATCCGGCAACACTGTAGGCGTAATTGCAAAACAGCTGTAGTATTTTACGTTGGTTTGTTGTTGTTTGGTTGTTGCTTGGACACAACAATCTATCGAGAAGGGCCGTGGTGGCGAGGGGTTGAAATTATGTGCATCAATGGGGGTAATTATTGCGTTCAAAGATGTCTACGAAATAGTTGAGGCGAAAAATAGGCTCGAGCGTGCTTCGTTTAGAGATCATTCGGCACCAAAAATAATGCAGAGCATTGAAGTTGGCTCGAATAAGGCTGCTCAGATCGAAAAGTAGCGACATAGTAATAGTGAAATTCCCAATCTGCAAACAATTACGTCACTTTTTGAACAATTACGTCACTGAATAAACAAGAAGGTGTAGCGCACCTTGGAGCGGAGTCCACATTCCGTTCGGGGAAAACATTGACTTTCGCCTGTGGCACCGTTCGATTCTCAGTTCGAGGCGATGAAGGTCTACGGGTGGCAGAAGTATCTGCCTCGGTCCTTGCAGCAGGTCTTCCGCATCAAGGTCGTCTTTGTTGCGTTGCTCGTGCTGTCGTCCCTGGTGCTGATCCTGAACTATCCTAGTCAGAATGACGTGCGCTACTGTTTCGTCGACCGGAGCTCCCACCAGCAAGGGCTGCCGGGCTTGCAGCGCCTGGAGGACGTCCTGCTGGCCGAACGCAAGCCCACCCCAGGAAGGAGCATCTTCTTTCACGAGACCAGCTGCCACTTGGCTTTGAAGTCCAGCATGGACTCGATATTCGACTCCTTCGGCTCGGTGGTGCGTTCCAAAGCCAACGCCGCGGACGCAGTGAGTCCAACGTTTCCACCTGGGATCAATGTCGTTCGCCTCAATGCGCGACAAGCCTGTGCCATAGAATCCGCCGCCCTGCACAATCCGAACTTCGACGTTTTCGTGCTGTTTGCCAGCGCCGTGTACAGCGACAACGTCACGGCGCAGCCTCTTCTGGACGCAGTCACCTCTTATCCCAATGTCCACCTAAGGAACTTGAATTTGTGGACCTATGCCGCAGACACACCCATCTACGAGTGGCTCAAGAGTGGCGAACTCTTCACATCGAAGTGAGTACTGTTTATACTACTTGTTCAGTCAGGAATTAATATCTTGCCGTCTTCCAGATACGTTCTCTCACATATTTCCGATTTCCTGCGTTACCTGACACTGTGGCGGTGGGGAGGCACGTATCTGGACTTGGACGTTATAGTGCAGAAGAGTCTGGAGGAGGTGCCGCCAAATTTCAGTGGAGCGGAATCGAAGTTGGCCATCGCGGCTGGTGTTATGAATTTCGCTCCCGAAGGTTTTGGCCATGAGGTGGCCGAACTGTGCTTGCGCGACTTGCAGCGAAACTTCGACGGCAACGATTGGGGCAACAATGGCCCCGGAGTCATCACGCGAGTACTGCAGAACATCTGTCACACGCGGAACATTGCAATAATGAGCAGAGAACGGTGCTTGGGGTTCAATGTCTACCCCAAGGAAACTTTCTACGCGATAGCATGGCCGCTGTGGGAGCATTTCTTCGAAGCCCAATACCTCGAGGAGACTTTAAAGCAAACCGAAAACTCGTACGTGGTGCACGTGTGGAACAAGCATTCAATGCAGAGACGGGTCAAGGTTGGCTCAAACGTGGCATATGGGAAACTGGCAGAGAAGCATTGCCCGAAAGTCTATGCCGCCAGTGGTGAATTCTTCTAGACACAATCTACCCGATTCAATTGTATATAATTTCATGTGTTTAACAGAGTGGAGGGTTCAAACATGAAACACTACTATACTAACTCATTTAGTGTAAATCCCCCACCACTATATTAATAACAGAAGATTACCCTCCACCCTCAACTCTAGTAGTAAGTACTCTAAGTAATGTTATTGGTAGACTTGCCAAAAATAGAGCAAATTAGCATTTCTTCAAAAATATTCCAAAGTGAAAAAACCTCGAATACAAAGCCATAAAACATTTTAAATTGGTGAAATCATCAGCTTATTTTGTAGACTACCTGAACTGATTTTCAGATTTAGTATACATATGTGTCTATGTATATAGTATATATTTGTATGTGTGTAATTGGTGATATATGGTCCAGTGTATGGAATTGTGAAAATTCAAACCAAAGCATAATTTTTTAGATTTATGTTCAAAGGTATTAATTGTTTACGTAGAGAGATCAATGCTCCGTAGTTCATATTTTTTAGCAAAAGTTTATATTTTTAAAAAGCATATCTAATGTACATATGCGTGCATTTTACAGAGCCCGAATTTAATATATGTGTAATATAGAATCTCTGTTCTTTGCTTGCTCAAACGAACAATAATTTACATTTTAATAAAATACGATTAAGTGTTATTTGCACACACACCACTCTGCGCTGTTCTTCACCCTTGAGTTCCTACAGTTCTTCAAACAGCAGCAACCGATTCGTCATGTTTCAAAGCTTTTATTTTTAAATGTATAACCTCGTAATGTTTTCCAACTATTCGCGAAATTTGCATTTTTCCAGATGGTTTATGAGTACTATTATACAGAAGTTCCTGACTAAGATTGCGCTCGTTCTCCTGCTGCTATCGGCTGCCGTTCTGTTGTTCCACCATCCTGCTCGGAACAGTGCCCGTTGCTGCTACGTGAGTCGCCAACGCTTCTCCTGGGGTCAGCCGACGTTGGAGGACGTTCTGCTGGCCAAACGGAAGCCAACCCCGGGTTGCACCATGTTCTTCCATGACTGGCTGCTGGGCGGCGAGTTGTTCACGTCGAAGTGAGTGAGTGGTCTGCGGATCCTGTGCGGAAGAAGGTTAACGTGTCCTCCCCCAGATATCTGAGCTGGCACATCGCCGACCTGCTGCGGTTGCTGACGCTCTGGCGCTGGGGCGGCACGCACCTGGACACGGACGTCGTGGTGCAGCGCAGCTTCGGGGACCTGCTGCCCAACTTCTGCGGCGCCGAGGCGAACTGGACCGTTGGCTCCTGCGTCCTGAACTTCGCCCCCGACGGCGTCGGGCACCAGGTGGCCGAGCTGTGCCTGCGCAGCTTCCGCGACAACTTCGAGGGCGCCGACTGGGACTCCAACGGGTCCGGCCTCCTGTCGCGCGTGCTGCACGCGTCTGCCGCACCGCAGACATACCGGACATGAGCCGGTTGCTCTGCCGGGGCGTCGGGGTGCTGCCGAAGCAGGCCTTCAACGCGATCACCGGGCACCGGTGGCGCGGGCTCTTCGAGGAGCGGTCCCGCGAACAGACCCTGGAGCGCAGACTCGTACGCGGTGCACGTGTGGAACAGGAACTCCAAGTTCCTGCGGCTGCAGCGCGGCTCGCAGGCGGCCTACGCGCAGATAGCAGAGAGCACTGCCCGCGGGTGTTTGCGGCGAGATGCGCCCACTTCTAGCCCCCATTTATCCAATGTACACTCGTCTTAACCTAACTAGAACTAACAATAAACCTAACTAATGGACTAAGCAGGCGGCGGGTTCACATGCACTGCACCTGGGCGTAGCGCAGACACGCCCCGATGTTGTCCTCGGCGCTGCCCTTGCCCGCCCCGTCGCCGAAGTGCACCCCGATGTAGAAGGGCGTCACCGTCGACTCGATGCGGCAGGGACTCGCGCCCGACGCGCAGAACTGGGCGCCGCAGTGGACGGGCTCGCAGCCGGGCAGCGGCCCGAACCCCGCGCCCGCCCCGATGAAGTCCTCGATGATGCAGGGCATCGTGATGCGGTCGGTGCACGTGCTGAAGAACTGTCGCTGCTGGCGCGCCCCCTCCTGCTGCTGCTGCGCCGTCGTCTGGCGCGCACTGCGTCGCCGGAAGCGGAAGTCGAGGGCGTTGCGCAGGAAGCCCAGCAGGTCGAAGCCGCCGCTCACGGGGCGCGGCCGCCGCGACACCGCGGAGAGGGACGCGGGGGTCGAGGCGTCGTCGCCGCCCCCCGAGCCCTCGACCTCGTCGTTGAGCGGGGACACGGGGGCGGCCGTCGTCTCCTCCGTGGCGTTCGCGGCGTCCGCGGCCACCGGGGCCGCCGTGGTCTCCGGAGCCGGCGCTGGAAGATCGCGGCGATTAACTCAATTCGTCGATTGAAGCATCACGGACTCACCTGCCGTAGTCGTCGTCGTGGTCGATGTCGTCGTCGTCGGCGTGGTGCTTGTGCTCGTGGTCGTCGCTGCAGTGGTCGTCGTGGTTGGCGGCGTGGTCGGGGCCCTCGTCGACGGGCTCGTGGTCGTCGCTGTCGTTGGCTCCGGCGTACCTGGGGGCGTGTCGTTGACCATAGCAGGCGCTGAAGCTGGAGCTTGCGCTTGAGCTTGAGGCGCCGCGGCAGCCATCGCTGGGGTCGGCGGCATGTCGCCGACGTCGGGCGCCGTGCGCAGGGGGGCGCCGGACCCGATGCGGAAGGACTGCTCGTCGCAGGGCTGGTACATGATGGAGCACATCTCGAGCTCCTGCCGCATGCAGATGCGGTAGTGCTGGTTGGCCAGGTGGCGCCCGTTCTCGGCGAAGTTGAAGGTCTGCGGATGGGATGGGGATGCTTCGCTTAAGCGCTTAATCGACCGATCGGTCCACCTACCTGGATGATGCCCTCGGGGCCCGAGTGGTACTGGAGGCAGCCGGCCGGCGCCCGCTGGCTGAACGGGATCTGCGCGATGCGGATCTCCCAGAGGCGGATGGGCAGGAAGCGGTTCGAGAAGGTCATCGTGATGTCGATCGGCGGGTCCTCGGCGCTCTCGTTGGCCGCCGCGCTGCGGTTCGCGTAGAGCTCGGCGTAGCTCAGCGGCCGGAGGTGGCCGTAGAGCGTCTGCCGCGGCAGCGCGCGACTGCCGACGTCGTAGTAGACTGTTGGGATGAAGGAATTAGTGGGATTCACAAGAGTTCGATCGACTACTCACTGTGCTGCCCGCTGTTCTGGCCGCAGAGCGAGAACGTGCCGCCCGGGCCGCCGCTCACGCTGAACACGTCGCCGTCGCAGACACCGGTGCGGCGGTTGGGCTGCCCCAGCGAGAAGTGGTAGAAGTCGATGCGCAGCTGGCTGATGTCGGCGTTCAGCATTTTCACTTTCAGGCTGCACGAGCTGAAGTTGTTCGGCATGAAGCTGGGGAAGTTGGGCGACACCAGGTACGTGATGTTGTTGCTGATCGTCTGGTTGCAGCTGGCGATGACTGCGGATGGCATCAAGACATTAGACATTATCGAACAGGAGCGACAGATTCGGGGAAAGCTCACAAATGCAGCAGACGCCGAAGCCCATGGCGCACTCGCCCCTGGCCTGGCCCCCCTTCAGGCGGCACTCGTAGGCGTTGAAGCAGGTGCCGGTGCGACGGCCGTCGTCCGACAGACACTCGCCGTCGACGGGAACCGGAAACAGGTGAATCACTGCAACGAAACGGGGAAGAAAGGCAGCCAAAGTTAAATGCAAACCAAAGTTCTCTCCTTGCTCGAGTTCGTTCGTAGAAACAGAAGGAAGCCGATACGAGTTCGTTGCTTAAGTCTTTCGATTAACCCGAAGCAAAGCGAGTTCGTTACTTGAATCTTTCGTTTCGACTCTAAGAAATCTAAATCAAAACGGAGAAAACGATTCGAACTTCATCTAATATTCAAGAGCTCACCTTTACTTTGTCTGCCCGATTCGCCGGTGATCGTTTTACTGCTGATGTTGTTGTTGTTGTTGTTGTGCCATGCGTCGCCGCCGAAACGGCTCGAAATGAACTCCAGATCATCCGCACGCTGCAGCGACTCACGAAAGCCGCCCTCGTGCCTCCAGCCTCCGTCTCCGCCGACCGATTCTGCACTCTCATCCTCATTCTCATCCTCGGCCTCGGCGCCGGCGTCCACGGCACTCCAGATATCGTAGTGCTTCATGGGCGGCCAGGCGCGCCGCTCTAGGCCGTTCGCCGCCTCGCCGTCCTGCGGGGCGGCCGCCGCCAGCAGACGCGGCGCCATCGAGCCCGCCGCCAACGCCGCCAGCAGCAGCAGCAGCCGACACCACTGCAGCCGCCCCTCGGCCGCCACTCGGACGGTCGGAAACGCATTCCGTGCTGTCGCCATGACTCGATTCGGCTCCGAAAACAAAAATTGGACCGCTCCCGGGCGGAGAACTGCGCGCACTCAGTTGAGATCGGGGAAACTCGGACGCGGCCGTGCGATGCGTCTGCGCGATCTCGCAGCTGGAGCGACAATGTTGGCTCCGTCCACGCGATGTCGCCGGCCTCGCCTTGGCCGCTGCGCTGGTCTCGCTGGCGGTGATGCTGCGAGATTTCCACAACGCGATAATGACGATGTGCGCCGGGCCAGCCTCGACAGCAACCGCCATTTATCGGAGAGAGTGTTGCGGTTTGTTTACAAGTGAGAGTCCCGTTTGTCCGGCGATGTCTCCGTGTTGTTGCTGCCGCTGCCGCTGCTGCTTCTGGCAAGGAAGCCCCCAATCAGTGGAGGCCGATTTTCTTAACTGACCGGAGCTGAATTGTTTCGCTAAACATCAAGACAATGGAATGGAAAATGCGGCGACGGAAGGAAGGAAGGAAGAGGAGATCAAGTCGAAATTTCCATTTTTCATTTGATTTCTTGAGTTTCGGAGCGAAAAGCTCCTCGCCCCCAGACCCGAGCCCAGTTAATTAATTGGGCCCGCACACACGCGCACACGCTGCATCTGGAGAGTTGCTGATGTTGTTGTTGTTGCTGCTGCATATGCGGCCGCCGTTGCGCCTGCAGCTTAATTCGCTTTTCGTCTGAGCCGATCCGCTGACCGACCGACCGAACGACCGACGGACGCTCGCGGCTGAGCCGCGTTTAATCTCTCCAAACACTTTCATTGATTCGCGGTGCAGCCGACGGAAATTCAATTCAATCCCGGCCGCTGATTGAAAATAAAACAAAGCGAGAGGAAGCGGAAGATGCGGGGCAGGAGCCGACACGAGGCCGAGGAATTAAAAATAAATGTTGTTTGGCTGGTCAGTGAAGGAAAGAGAGAGAGAGCGAGAGAGACGAGGTGGAAGAGAGATGGGCAGAGACGGTGGGAACCGGGAACGAGCTCAAATTAGCAAAGTGGGTTGCGATTCCGCAGCATCATCGGCTCTTGTATTTATGTTGTTGTTATTGTTGGTGTGGTTTTTTTCTGTTGGCTTCGGTCTTGTTATCGATGATACGGCCATAGTTGTAATTGTTGTTATTGTAGTTGCTGTTTACTTTTGCGGCAAGTAAAGCGTAAAAAATCAGGTTAAACGACTTGGACGCAAAATCAAAAGAAAGTTTTCGTCTTACAACAGAATGGCCAAGAGGATCTCGTGTGCCATTGTTGTTGTTGCAATTATTGTAGTAGTCGTGCGACCGAATGACTGCGTGGATGTCCAGTGTGAGTGTGTGTATGTGTGTGTGGCTACAAGATGACATAGAAATGTTCTCTAAGCTGGCAACAGAATCGAACGAAGGCCTACAAGAATAGAAACCGTTTGCGCACTGGGTCGAACTTCTCTGGAATTCTCTGGAAGGAGCCCTAAGCGGCTTTAGAACATCTCCAACCCAACTATCCAACCATCTCGAGCTACAGTTAGACCAGCTATCTATAAAATATCTGCTCTCGGCTGACTCGACGAATGTCGGAGAGCCGCATTCCAATGGTAAAGACGTCTCTCAGCAGAGTCTTCCAGAGAAAAGAACTTCCCTCAGATCCTCGGGGATCCTCTTTGAGGACTCCTCCTGAGAAAGTTGCGCCCCTCCCACTGCATCCCACTGCCTTCCCAACGACGACGGAGAAGAAAAGCTCTCCTCTCCCTAATCCCACAATCCGAAACTTCGCCCGGTGGCTGAGGTCGGACCAGTGATTGAGGCTGCTCGTATGGACACGAGCAGCCGGCACATCAAACGCTCCGCCGACTCGCGACCCTCGAGGCGCCGAACCTCTCCAGATGAGACGAGAAACGCTTCTTTGCGATTAGGTGTTTATTGCTTTAATACGTTTTATTAATGCCTTAGAGTTTATAGTAGCGGATCTTAAAATAAGCTGTTAAATTAAAGCTTAGAAGGTAGGTTATAGACTTTGTACATGTTCCTCTTCCTCTTCTTCTTCGTCTTGTGGATCTGTGTCGTCGTGTTGTTGTGGTCTTGTTCGTTCTTGTCATCAGTAGGTGTATCGAGATTTGTGTGGGGAATCAAATTCGTCGTTGAATGGTGGCAAGACATGGTTTGTGTGCATTTTGAAACTCAGAATTTCCTTGCGATCCTGTGCATCATCATCATACTAAACATACTGGAGTACATAAATATTCCTAGGGATAATAAGATGTAAGCATTGCCAGGCTCTCGTGGTCTCCTCCTCGGGCTCTACAAGGGCTCCAGGGCGGCGGGGCCGTTGGGGCTGCCCTCCAGCTTGCGCCAGACCACGTTGCACATCTCGCGCACCAGCGCCTTCTCGCCGTCGTCCATCTGCTCGAGCACGGTGCCCGTGAGGTTCCCCAGCCGGTCGCGCTCCAGCTGCTCGCGCACCTCGAGCACCTGCAGGGCGCGCACCACGGCCTCGGGGCGTCCGGCCAGCGGCTCGGCGCCGGGGTCCTGCGGGGTCGCCGCCGCCTTCTGCTGCTGCTGTTGCTGCTGTTGCTGCTGCTGCTGGTGGGCGGCGGCGACGACGGCGTTGTTGGTGGCGGTGGGCGTGGCGGCGGCCTGGCGCTCCTCCTCGAGCTGCTGGATGCGCCGCTCCAGCGAGCGGACGTACTGCAGCGTCTGGTCGTTGAGCGGCGCGCGCAGCGGCAGATGGTCCTGCGGAGAGAGGCGGGCGTTAGTCTTGGGGGCGTGGGGAGCGTGGGGGGCGGGGCGACGCACCGGCAGCTGGCGCTCGTAGGTCCGCAGCGCCGCGATCGTGGTCGTCTCGTCCGCGTTCGTGCTCGAGCTGCTGCCGTCGCCGTCGTCGCGCAGCGCGTTCCGCTGCTGCTGCTGCGTCGAGGCGCCGCAGTTCGCGCAGAGCGCGCTGGCCGCCATCAGGGCGCGCTCCTCGTCCAGGTAGAGGCAGAGCTCCTTCAGCTCCAAATTGTCGGTGATCAGCTCCTGCTGCTTGTCGTCGAGCTGCCGCAATTTGTTCTGCAAGCGAGGGCGGGAGGTTAGTGGGCGTACGTATTAGTGGGGCGTGGTGGGGATGTTGCTCACCTGGTAGGCGGAGACCTCCTGCCGCATGACGCTCGCCGTGTAGCGCCCGAAGCGCTGCCACTCGCGCGCCAGCTTCCGGCCCTTCTGACGGTCGTCGTCCAGGAAGCAGCAGAGGTCGCGCAGCTCCTGGTTGTCGTCGATCAGCCGCTGGTTCTGCTCCTTCAGCGCCCGCAGCTCGTTGATCAGCGACTGGGGGAGAGAGGGGGTGAGTGAGGGTGAGGGAGAGAGAGGGGTTCAGTCGGTCCACCCACCTGCAGCTGGCGGTTCTGCTCCGCCGAGAGCCGGCCCGTCGCCGACGGGATCCCGGTCGAGCCCGAGTTGACCGAGGCGTTGGGCGACGGATGCTCCTGCTCCGACTTGCGCACGAACTTCAGCATGTCCTGGTGCTGCTGCTGTTGCTGCTGGTGCTCGAGTTGCTGCTGCAGCAGCTGGTGCCCGTTGCTGGCGCGGTGTCGCTGGTGGGTCGCCTGCTGCTGCTGCTGGAGGAAGCGCGCGCCGCCGGCCTTCAGGGAGTCGGGGATGTAGACGCTGGACAGCTGGGGGATCTCGGGCGGATACTTCAGCTGCAGGTCCGCGAAGTAGGCGGACTTCGAGCCCAGGGGCGGCTGTTGCTGCGGCTGCTGCTGCTGGTGCTTGAGGATGCCGTTGCCCGCGGGCTGCGGCGGCGGCTGGTAGCGGGGCGGAATCGTGTGCGCCGCGGCCTTCAGGTGGCTGGCGGCCCGCAGCGCCTGCAGGTGGTGGAGGCTGCGCCGGGAGTGGGCGCCGGTCGTCGTCGTCGCCTTCGCGGGATGCTGGGACGCCTGGGGCTGCGGCTGCTGTTGCTGCTGTTGAGCCTGCTGCGATGCTCCTGCGGAGTTGCTGCTGCTGGTGGGAGTCGGCGGATGTTGCTGCTGCGAGTGCTGGTGATGGATTGTGGCGACCGTCTGCAGCTGGTTGGCGTGAGCGCCCGCGTTCGTCGTCAACGACGTCGCCGTCGAGGTTCCGCTCTGTGGCTGCGTCGCTGGGTGCAGATTGTGTGCGGCCGGGGCG
The DNA here is from genome assembly GCA_017309665.1 of Coelopa frigida. Classification (NCBI taxonomy): domain Eukaryota; kingdom Metazoa; phylum Arthropoda; class Insecta; order Diptera; family Coelopidae; genus Coelopa; species Coelopa frigida. The sequence continues at coordinate 1,073,683 of CM029565.1, read as the reverse complement.
AGCAGCGAGCGTCGTAGTTGTTGTGGGTGGGACTGCTGCTGCTGTGTTTGTTGTTGTTGGGCTTGCAACTTACTGACAATATTCTGATGTTGCTGAGGTCCTTTTGTGCTGATGCCAATGATGTTGTTATTGTTACTATTGATGTGATTGTTGTTGTTGTTGTTGCTAAGGTGCGGATGGTGCTTTGTTGTTATTGGTATCGTTGTCGTTGTCGTTGTTGTTGTTGCTGTTCCTTTCAAATTTGACGTTGTTGTTGTTGTTGTTCCTGTTCCGATTGCCGAATGTGAGCTCAAAATAAAATTGCCATTCAATTTGTTAATGTTGTTGTTGTTATTGTTGTTGTTAATGTTGCTATTGATGTTGATGTTTTTGCTGATGTTATTGGTGTTGTTGTTGTGATTGGTGTTGCTGACGCCGGACATTTTAATTGCGTGTGTTTTTGGGGAGAAGTAATTGTTGCTGGTGCTGTGGAGCAATGACGACGGCGTTGCCAACTACATGCCTCCCATTGTCGTCGTCATCGTTGACAAATTGTTGCTGCTGCTAAATTGGGGGAAAAGCAGAGGAAAGAGAGAGTGAATGAATGGGTGAGCAAGAGCGAGAGAAGAAGCAAAAAGAAGTACAAATTGCTGCAATTAATTGTGATGCAATGCAAATAACTTAATGTTGTTGTTCGTGTTGCTATTGTTGTTGTTGTTGCTTCCAACGGAATTGGAACGAATTTTCGACTCGGTTGGTGCGCGGAATCCGATCCAAAACCCGCAATTTAACCGTCGTCTGAAAGTGAAATGCGAGCTTAATCGCAATGCAGAACAACAATTGTTGCTCTCACAGCTATTGTTGTTATTGTTGTAGTTCTTGTTGTTGGCATTGTTATTGCTAGCGAAACCTTAGAGCGAAACACACGCGACTTGTTGTTGTTGTTGCTGTTTCGGTTCACGTCACACGCTGTCGAACCGCCGACGTCTGCCGCGCAGAAAACCCAAATTCGGAGCGCCGTGAACTGACAACTTCCGCCACCCGCCCAGAGACCCGCCCTCTTCACGCCCCCCGGCATCTGATTTTATTGCCTGGCCACGGAGACATCCCGCCGAGAGAACTTCGCATAATTACGGAGTTTTACGGTTGTGGAAACTCTTCCGATTCTCGCCACTTTAATCCGCCTCGAGCACCTCGAGCCAACCTCGAGGGGACCCTTGAGGTAATCACCAGGCAATGGGATACAATTGGCCATAAGGAGCTAGAGCCGGAGAAATTAGACGCTAATGTGGCTTAAAGAAGCATTCAAATATGGCACTTAGGAGATTTTCTCATACAAATTTAAATTGCATAAAATTATTTTGGGCAAAGAAATAGGAAAAGGATGTTAATTCGTGACGACCACTAAATTTTCGAAAATTCATGCAATTTCCCATAAAAATCTTAAATCGATCATATCTCCGTAAATACGCGTTATTTCGCGAAAAGGACGTTAATTCGTGACGACCACTAAATTTTCGAAAATTCATGCAATTTTTCATGAAAATCTTAAATCGATCATATCTCCGTAAATACGCGTTATTTCGCGAAAAGGACGTTAATTCGTGACGACCACTAAATTTTCGAAAATTCATGCAATTTTCCATGAAAATCTTAAATCGTTCATATCTCCGTAAATACGCGTTATTTCGCGAAAAGGACGTTAATTCGTGACGACCACTAAATTTTCGAAAAATCATGCAATTTTTCATGAAAATCTTAAATCGATCATATCTCCGTAAATACGCGTTATTTCGCGAAAAGGACGTTAATTCGTGACGACCACTAAATTTTCGAAAATTCATGCAATTTTTCATGAAAATCTTAAATCGTTCATATCTCCGTAAATACGCGTTATTTCGCGAAAAGGACGTTAATTCGTGACGACCACTAAATTTTCGAAAATTCATGAAATTGTTCATGAAATTCTTAAATCGTTTATATCTTCGTAAATACGCGTTATTTCGCGAAAAGGACGTTAATTCGTGACGACCACTAAATTTTCGAAAATTCATGAAATTTTCCATGAAATTCTTAAATCGATCATATCTCCGTAAATACGCGTTATTTCGCGAAAAGGACGTTAATTCGTGACGACCACTAAATTTTCGAAAATTCATGCAATTTTTCATGAAATTCTTAAATCGATCATATCTCCGTAAATACGCGTTATTTCGCGAAAAGGACGTTAATTCGTGACGACCACTAAATTTTCGAAAATTCATGCAATTTTTCATGAAAATCTTAAATCGTTCATATCTCCGTAAATACGCGTTATTTCGCGAAAAGGACGTTAATTCGTGACGACCACTAAATTTTCGAAAATTCATGCAATTTTCCATGAAAATCTTAAATCGATCATATCTCCGTAAATACGCGTTATTTCGCGAAAAGGACGTTAATTCGTAAAGCCCACTAAATTTTCGAAAATTCATGAAATTTTTCATGAAATTCTTAAATCGTTTATATCTTCGTAAATACGCGTTATTTCGCGAAAAGGACGTTAATTCGTGACGACCACTAAATTTTCGAAAATTCATGCAATTTTTCATGAAAATCTTAAATCGATCATATCTCCGTAAATACGCGTTATTTCGCGAAAAGGACGTTAATTCGTGACGACCACTAAATTTTCGAAAAATCATGCAATTTTTCATGAAAATCTTAAATCGTTTATATCTTCGTAAATTCGCGTTATTTCGCGAAAAGGACGTTAATTCGTAAAGCCCACTAAATTTTCGAAAATTCAGACGTTAATTCGTGACGACCACTAAATTTTCGAAAATTCATGAAATTTTTCATGAAAATCTTAAATCGTTCATATCTTCGTAAATACGCGTTAAATCGCGAAAAGGACGTTAATTCGTGACGACCACTAAATTTTCGAAAATTCATGCAATTTTTCATGAAAATCTTAAATCGTTCATATCTTCGTAAATACGCGTTATTTCGCGAAAAGGACGTTAATTCGTGACGACCACTAAATTTTCGAAAATTCATGCAATTTTTCATGAAAATCTTAAATCGTTTATATCTTCGTAAATTCGCGTTATTTCGCGAAAAGGACGTTAATTCGTGACGACCACTAAATTTTCGAAAATTCATGCAATTTTTCATGAAAATCTTAAATCGTTCATATCTTCGTAAATACGCGTTATTTCGCGAAAAGGACGTTAATTCGTGACGACCACTAAATTTTCGAAAATTCATGCAATTTTTCATGAAAATCTTAAATCGTTCATATCTCCGTAAATACGCGTTATTTCGCGAAAAGGACGTTAATTCGTGACGACCACTAAATTTTCGAAAATTCATGCAATTTTTCATGAAAATCTTAAATCGTTCATATCTCCGTAAATAAGCGTTATTTCGCGAAAAGGACGTTAATTCGTGACGACCACTAAATTTTCGAAAATTCATGCAATTTTTCATGAAAATCTTAAATCGTTCATATCTCCGTAAATAAGCGTTATTTCGCGAAAAGGACGTTAATTCGTGACGACCACTAAATTTTCGAAAATTCATGAAATTTTTCATGAAAATCTTAAATCGTTCATATCTTCGTAAATACGCGTTAAATCGCGAAAAGGACGTTAATTCGTGACGACCACTAAATTTTCGAAAATTCCTGCAATTTTTCATGAAAATCTTAAATCGTTCATATCTTCGTAAATACGCGTTATTTCGCGAAAAGGACGTTAATTCGTGACGACCACTAAATTTTCGAAAATTCATGCAATTTTTCATGAAAATCTTAAATCGTTCATATCTTTGTAAATAAGCGTTATTTCGCGAAAAGGACGTTAATTCGTGACGACCACTAAATTTTCGAAAAATCATGCAATTTTTCATGAAAATCTTAAATCGTTTATATCTTCGTAAATTCGCGTTATTTCGCGAAAAGGACGTTAATTCGTGACGACCACTAAATTTTCGAAAATTCAGACGTTAATTCGTGACGACCACTAAATTTTCGAAAATTCATGCAATTTTTCATGAAAATCTTAAATCGTTCATATCTCCGTAAATACGCGTTATTTCGCGAAAAGGACGTTAATTCGTGACGACCACTAAATTTTCGAAAATTCATGCAATTTTTCATGAAAATCTTAAATCGTTCATATCTTTGTAAATAAGCGTTATTTCGCGAAAAGGACGTTAATTCGTGACGACCACTAAATTTTCGAAAATTCATGAAATTTTTCATGAAAATCTTAAATCGTTCATATCTTCGTAAATACGCGTTAAATCGCGAAAAGGACGTTAATTCGTGACGACCACTAAATTTTCGAAAATTCATGCAATTTTTCATGAAAATCTTAAATCGTTCATATCTTCGTAAATACGCGTTAAATCGCGAAAAGGACGTTATTTCGTGACGACCACTAAATTTTCGAACATTCCTGCAATTTTTCATGAAAATCTTAAATCGTTCATATCTTCGTAAATACGCGTTATTTCGCGAAAAGGACGTTAATTCGTGACGACCACTAAATTTTCGAAAATTCATGCAATTTTTCATGAAAATCTTAAATCGTTCATATCTTCGTAAATACGCGTTATTTCGCGAAAAGGACGTTAATTCGTGACGACCACTAAATTTTCGAAAATTCATGCAATTTTTCATGAAAATCTTAAATCGTTCATATCTCCGTAAATACGCGTTATTTCGCGAAAAGGACGTTAATTCGTGACGACCACTAAATTTTCGAAAATTCATGCAATTTTCCATGAAAATCTTAAATCGTTCATATCTTCGTAAATACGCGTTATTTCGCGAAAAGGACGTTAATTCGTGACGACCACTAAATTTTCGAAAATTCATGCAATTTTTCATGAAAATCTTAAATCGTTTATATCTTTGTAAATACGCGTTATTTCGCGAAAAGGACGTTAATTCGTGACGACCACTAAATTTTCGAAAAATCATGCAATTTTCATGAAAATCTTAAATCGATCATATCTTCGTAAATACGCGTTATTTCGCGAAAAGGACGTTAATTTGTGACGACCACTAAATTTTCGAAAATTCATGCAATTTTTCATGAAAATCTTAAATCGTTCATATCTCCGTAAATACGCGTTATTTCGCGAAAAGGACGTTAATTCGTGACGACCACTAAATTTTCGAAAATTCATGCAATTTTCCATGAAAATCTTAAATCGATCATATCTCCGTAAATACGCGTTATTTCGCGAAAAGGACGTTAATTCGTAAGCCCACTAAATTTTCGAAAATTCATGAAATTTTTCATGAAATTCTTAAATCGTTTATATCTTCGTAAATACGCGTTATTTCGCGAAAAGGACGTTAATTCGTGACGACCACTAAATTTTCGAAAATTCATGCAATTTTTCATGAAAATCTTAAATCGATCATATCTCCGTAAATACGCGTTATTTCGCGAAAAGGACGTTAATTCGTGACGACCACTAAATTTTCGAAAAATCATGCAATTTTTCATGAAAATCTTAAATCGTTTATATCTTCGTAAATTCGCGTTATTTCGCGAAAAGGACGTTAATTCGTAAAGCCCACTAAATTTTCGAAAATTCATGAAATTTTTCATGAAATTCTTAAATCGTTTATATCTTCGTAAATACGCGTTATTTCGCGAAAAGGACGTTAATTCGTGACGACCACTAAATTTTCGAAAATTCAGACGTTAATTCGTGACGACCACTAAATTTTCGAAAATTCATGAAATTTTTCATGAAAATCTTAAATCGTTCATATCTTCGTAAATACGCGTTAAATCGCGAAAAGGACGTTAATTCGTGACGACCACTAAATTTTCGAAAATTCATGCAATTTTTCATGAAAATCTTAAATCGTTCATATCTTCGTAAATACGCGTTATTTCGCGAAAAGGACGTTAATTCGTGACGACCACTAAATTTTCGAAAATTCATGCAATTTTTCATGAAAATCTTAAATCGTTCATATCTCCGTAAATACGCGTTATTTCGCGAAAAGGACGTTAATTCGTGACGACCACTAAATTTTCGAAAATTCATGCAATTTTTCATGAAAATCTTAAATCGTTCATATCTTCGTAAATACGCGTTATTTCGCGAAAAGGACGTTAATTCGTGACGACCACTAAATTTTCGAAAATTCATGCAATTTTTCATGAAAATCTTAAATCGTTCATATCTCCGTAAATACGCGTTATTTCGCGAAAAGGACGTTAATTCGTGACGACCACTAAATTTTCGAAAATTCATGCAATTTTTCATGAAAATCTTAAATCGTTCATATCTCCGTAAATAAGCGTTATTTCGCGAAAAGGACGTTAATTCGTGACGACCACTAAATTTTCGAAAATTCATGCAATTTTCATGAAAATCTTAAATCGTTCATATCTCCGTAAATACGCGTTATTTCGCGAAAAGGACGTTAATTCGTGACGACCACTAAATTTTCGAAAATTCATGAAATTTTTCATGAAAATCTTAAATCGTTCATATCTTCGTAAATACGCGTTAAATCGCGAAAAGGACGTTAATTCGTGACGACCACTAAATTTTCGAAAATTCCTGCAATTTTTCATGAAAATCTTAAATCGTTCATATCTTCGTAAATACGCGTTATTTCGCGAAAAGGACGTTAATTCGTGACGACCACTAAATTTTCGAAAATTCATGCAATTTTTCATGAAAATCTTAAATCGTTCATATCTTTGTAAATAAGCGTTATTTCGCGAAAAGGACGTTAATTCGTGACGACCACTAAATTTTCGAAAAATCATGCAATTTTTCATGAAAATCTTAAATCGTTTATATCTTCGTAAATTCGCGTTATTTCGCGAAAAGGACGTTAATTCGTGACGACCACTAAATTTTCGAAAATTCAGACGTTAATTCGTGACGACCACTAAATTTTCGAAAATTCATGCAATTTTTCATGAAAATCTTAAATCGTTCATATCTCCGTAAATACGCGTTATTTCGCGAAAAGGACGTTAATTCGTGACGACCACTAAATTTTCGAAAATTCATGCAATTTTTCATGAAAATCTTAAATCGTTCATATCTTTGTAAATAAGCGTTATTTCGCGAAAAGGACGTTAATTCGTGACGACCACTAAATTTTCGAAAATTCATGAAATTTTTCATGAAAATCTTAAATCGTTCATATCTTCGTAAATACGCGTTAATTCGCGAAAAGGACGTTAATTCGTGACGACCACTAAATTTTCGAAAATTCATGCAATTTTTCATGAAAATCTTAAATCGTTCATATCTTCGTAAATACGCGTTAATTCGCGAAAAGGACGTTATTTCGTGACGACCACTAAATTTTCGAACATTCCTGCAATTTTTCATGAAAATCTTAAATCGTTCATATCTTCGTAAATACGCGTTATTTCGCGAAAAGGACGTTAATTCGTGACGACCACTAAATTTTCGAAAATTCATGCAATTTTTCATGAAAATCTTAAATCGTTCATATCTTCGTAAATACGCGTTATTTCGCGAAAAGGACGTTAATTCGTGACGACCACTAAATTTTCGAAAATTCATGCAATTTTTCATGAAAATCTTAAATCGTTCATATCTCCGTAAATACGCGTTATTTCGCGAAAAGGACGTTAATTCGTGACGACCACTAAATTTTCGAAAATTTCATGCAATTTCCATGAAAATCTAAATCGTCATATCTTCGTAATTACGCGTATTTCGCGAAAGGAGGTAAGAATATATAGAATATTTAAATAGAATAATACATTTCTAGTAATCAAACTTGAGGAAAAAGAGTTCACTAGAGGAAGAGCCGAAAAGAGGATCTGCATTTATTAGACAATTATAGATATATTGGACGATCCCCTTTATCTGAATCTTCATAGAGTTTCATGTGATTCCGGCTAAAAAAACACCTTAAGTACATCTGGTGATGGTTAGCAAAAAAAAACCCAAAGATTCACATCGATCAACCTCTGCAAATCAGTGAGAACAACTATTAACCCTCGACTTTCGACCCTCTCGGTTCCATGGACTCAATTCCCATCGTGCGAATGTGCGAACCAGACTACGAAATGCGAAAATTCGGCTCCGCGTGTGTCTCCGGTTCCGCTCGACGAGCAGGAATTCGCGATCCCCCTGAAATTAAGCAGCGGCCACTCCGCTCTCTGGCGGAAGGGAAAATAATTTATGTCTCCCCTCGCACGGCTGCCTTGCAGCCCAACAAGAGAACCCGAGAGGAGGAGGGCAAAAAATCGCCGAAAAACCAAAATCAGCATAATGAAGATGATACTTGATGTACGTCGCAGATGGAGACGAGATGGAGGAGGCGGAGGAGGCAATAAGAGGCAGAATACGTTTTGTAAATAAGGCAGGAAGGTGAGGTTTCTTTGGTGGCTGCGATTGATGGCGACGACGACGACCACGACAAGAGGGTCCCATGGCGAGACCGACTACCATCCCATCCAACATGACGGCTTCAAGCGATCCAACTCCACAGCTCGATCCCCTCACGACTCCACTTGAGGCTCATTTAAATTTGGCCTTCGGTTACACCGATTGGAGGGAGGCTCGGAGCAGCGAGAATGCGAAGGTACGCGAGGTACTTAAAATGTTTTGGTATTATTTATTGTTCGCACTTGGGTCGCAGTCGCTCCGAGTTCGAGTCGAGAGCGGCTGTTGTTGTACGCGGCTGTCTGTCTGCGGGCCAACTGTCTGTCTTCGCGTCGGCCCGGCCAGCAATCCATGAAATAAGAGTTTAATTAAAGAAATTGCCAAAATTGAGACGAATGCATGAAACCATAAAAAGCACGTCGAGGCATTTCGACTCCAAACATTTTTCGGGTTTCTCAAGGCTGTACCGAGTACTTTGGGCACTGCTTTCGTTGTTGTCGTTTGTAGTTGTTGTAGTTGTGGTGTGTAGTGGTAGTTGGTGCTGCTGCAATAGGTGTTGACGGCACTCAAAAAGGTTTGCTTTACAATCGAAAGTCGTAGGCATCGACGATAATCACTGACCGACAATAAAACCACCGACACTTGATACGAGATTCATGACTGATCTCGGTTTCGTGTGTGAGTGAGCGAGCTCCCACTCTGGGTCTCGATTTTCCACTCTGATGTGATCTGAGTGACGGCGACTGAGCGACCGACCGATCGAGCGACAGACGACGTCCCCCGCTCCAACGTCCCAGGGTTGGAGGCGACGTCGGCCCACGATCAGGAAATAAGAAAACCGATCAAGAGACCACCCACTCGTCTCCGTTTTCATTGTTATTGCCGTTGTTGTTTTTGTTTTTGTTGTTATTGTTGTTGCTCCTATTGTTGGCATTGTGGGCTATTGTTATTGTTGTTGTCGCTCTCTGCGCTCCAATAGTTCTTTAATCCGAGCTTGGAAAAACAATCAGACTATAAATAGTATCGGAAAAGAGAAAAACAACTACCCGGAGGAGGCTTTGCTATTGTTGTTGCTGTTGTTGTTGCTGTTGAGACACAAAGACACGTCGAAGCCGCCTTTGGGCGCTCGAATGACAAACGGCGGAGGGATGGACAGAAAGACAGACAGACAGAACGACGAAGAGACAGAAGGGGGGAGGGAGATAGACTGAATGACAGACGATATATTTATGAATGAAACACCTTTGCGAGAGCCGAATCATTTGTATTCATCCCAATGACAGCAGAAAAGCCTGCGAGCTTTAAACTTAGAGGAGAAGTAGGGTGTATTTTCTTCTTTTTCTTGTTGTTGTAATTGTCGCTGTTGTTGTCATTGTAGTAGTGGTTGAATTTGTTTCTGCTGAGGTAATTTGTGTGACTCGGCACGTCCGCGGGCAAGCAAAACTCGCGAAGAGAGAAATACAATTATTAATTTATCATTTTCAGGATCGTGTACGAGAAACTAATGCGATTTAGGGGTGATTCAATTGCACGTGACACACGACGACGACGACAAACGCACATCAACACATGGAAAAGGAGAAACAACACGAGAAGAAGAAGAAGGAGTTAAAGTGTAACACACGGAAAGAGAACAGAAGAAACACCGACGCAGGCTCAAACCCTGGACAGACAGACGGCGACTTCGGCGGATCCGCGTCGAGATTCGAAAAAGGAAACGGCGCCCACTTGCCTGTTTGTCTCGCTGTCGCTGTGTCTTTCTTTCAGTCCGTCTGTCCGTCCGTCCTTCGGTCTGTCTCGCATTGTTAACGATTGTGAGTCGGAAAACAATTAATCAATCTTAGTGATATTTATTTATTTTAACACCCAAACGCAAAACAAATATTCAGAAGACCCAGTGAAAACCCACCGGGAAACTCGGCTAAGGCACAGTGGAACAAATTGCCATGACCGGAGGAAAGAAGCGAACTCGACAATGGGAGCCGGGATAATTAAGACAAATCCCTTCCTCTGCCGATTGTTTCGCTCGCACACATTTGTTCGCCCTTCTCTATCTGACCTTCCTCCTCGACTCTTTTCAATATCAATTATCACTTTGGAAGGAAAACAATTAGGGGTTCAACTAAAACCGGTTCTCAATTAAAAAGGTATTATTAATTAGTTTAATAGTATTTTTGAATTAAGTTCATGTCTTATATACATTTAACTTCATTGTTATCTACCATTTCCATAACATTTCCATTCCATTCATAGACAATGGAGAGGAAATTTCACTATCTTTTCCGGCCTCTCATCCACTGTTCCGCTTTCGAGAAAATCGAAAGTAATGGAAAAACAAAAACACAAACACTCTCATTTCGTACGTGTCCATTGTTGATTTTGCGGTGAAACCGTTCCAGCGACAACTTATTTCACTGTATTTTTCTCTGGGATAGTTTACACGATGCTTTGTTGTTGCTGTGTTTTCCAACAGCTTCTCCAAACTCCAGACAGCAGGCTAATTAACATAAACCTGGCTTAGCCTGACCCGGTCTGGTCGCATATGCGCATACGATTACCATTAATTTGAGGTTCTAGTTTCACAACTCAAACAGTTAAGAAAGACATTTCACACACACAGCGGCAGACAGACGGCACACGTACGCACACAGAAAAGGCGCCCATCACAAGTGTGTTCGAGTGAGAAACTTGATGTTTTCCTTTCTGGCCCCCAATTTCAATAAACAGATTTCTAGTCTCCAGTTAGTGGGTTATGAGAACAGGCGGCCACGCCTCCCGAACGCCTCCGCCAACTCAATTCGGAACCGAACTGGCTTTTATTGCCAGATTCCCAATACAGCGGCGAGTGGAGCAAATGGACCGAAGGTGTTAAAGGCCTATGGGCGATAATTTGGCCCGAGGCGAGATTTCTAACACGTGCCCTTCGAAGTCGACGACGACGACGGTCTCGGGAGGAGGGCCGGAGGCAGGGAAGCCGTCGACTGCCCAAGAAGTCAAGAGTCATTACGGCGGAACCGAAAACCTCCGTTTAACTGTGAAAGTGTTCACGGCATCATCGACATCCAATCAGGGACAGACGGCGATTGTAGACGAAGAATGTGATATAATTAAATAATAAAATATGTTTCGTAACAATGCGGTTAATCGACGGTCGGAGCAACGGAAGTCGAGAATTCGTTACCGTAAACGCTGTTCTGCCCGTTGTTGTTGCGTCTCTTGTGCGCGGCCACACGATGACTTTCCTTTGTGCGGAAAATCGCAGCAACAATGGACTCATTCCTATCTCTATCTCGCCGCCATTAAGTCGATCGCACTTCCGCCGAAGTTGTCGGCACTTCCGGATCAATTGATCGACTGCTGCGATCCGAGTGCTGCGTCATAGGAAGCTGATCATTTTGAAGGAAGCACGGTCCAACTAATGGATCGATGGGACGGCGGTCAGGGACAAAGGTAGTCGAATGGTATTGGAAAGATAATACAGAGGACAGCGAAGAGATAGAGTCATGGCTTTTAGGGGACGAATTAGGGAATGAATGAAATCAGTTTTCCATTTGAGGGCTCCACTCGCGATGACTCAAATCGAAATCACATCGCCTCTGCCGCTGGATTTTCTCTTCGCCTTGACCACGGTCTCCGCTTTGACCACATTTCGCAACCTCGCCTCGAGTCCTCGGGTCTCGTCAAAAGTGGAGCGTTTCCGAGTGGACCAACCCGAAGTCGACACTTCTCTGCCTCTGCCTCTCGGCAACGAGTTCGTATTGTTGTCGACACGAATTGATTTATTGTTTTAATTAAAAAACGCAACATGATGTGACATGTGGTGTAGGGAAATTCAATACAGCCAATTGAATGCGCCGCCGAGAAACACCTGCCGCCGCTTCGCTTCACTTTGTTCTCCTTGTCGATGACATTCGCTCTGCGGCGTGGAAGTTATTGCTCCGGCGGTTGTTGTTGTCGCTGCAGTTGGTGACGGATTAAGAAACCAGATTTGAAGCCAACCGCACGGAGCCCAAAGGCGTTGCTGCACCGAGGATGAGAGGCATGGGAGACCGGGCGAAGGAGCGGCCGAAGGAGACGGAGCGGCAGGAGAAAAGGGCCCGGGTTTACGACGACACACTGACCACTGACCAACGGCCAACGGCCAACGATGACCATGGACCGATGGCCCCCGTCCCCTCGCCGGAATATGGTTCTTATAAAGGTCGCCGTGACCGAGGCGAATCCAGGACGGCTTTGTTTTGGAATGCGCAGGTTGCTGCCTCTCCTCTGGGTTCCTCCTTTATTGTAGTCTTCGCCCTGTGTTTCTCTCGTTTTTTACGGTAACATAATCAGTTTGTGTGTTAAAAGAGATCTGCTTAAGAACAAGGATTTTCCTCCATAAATTATGTGTGCAAGGAATGCTGTATTATAATGATGATGACGATGATGCTGGCGCTGACGCCGGTGGGGCCCGGGACGACGGGAGCGAACTCGGAATGTGAAATTAATTAAGGATGCTGCAATGACTCGGGGTTCTTCTTCGGAAGAACCCTGCAGCATATGGCCAGGGAAGATGATCGGCAGCCACGCGATGAAGGTGGAGTGAGGGAGACCGAAATCGCCAAGAAATCCTCCTCGGAGCCTTCGGTAAGTGCTTTGCGTAGGTATGAACGGTATGACGAGTAAATACCAAAGGAATGCAACTAAGAGTTCAAATGAATAAAGCCACAAAAGTCGAGTAAGTAAAGAAGCAGACGACTATTGAAACTCTATTTGAAAACTCTACCTGATTTTCGCGGATTGTTAGGAATTTCGGAGAAACCGTCAACAGAGGCCTTAATGGCAGTCGTTATGTCTGGCGAAAACTTTATTAATTAAGCCTTCGACCTTTTCTCCTCGAGGAGGTTAACGTTGTGGCTTCTGTGCTGCGATCCGAGCATAATTGAGTATTTTCTTAGGTTACACCGATCACGCCAGCGACGCGGTGGCAACAACCACAACTACAACAATTAATGAGCAATAATGAGTGTGCAAAATTGTGGGCCTTTCTTTCTTTATTTCTTCCCGCGAGCGATTTGTAGAAATTTAATTGCTTCGCTTTTGTTGTCATTAAAGGAGGAGGTGAAAAAGCAGCCGCCGATGGAAAGCCACGATCCGGGAAATCTCGTCATCGTCGTCGTCAACATGTGACGAGCACCCACAAGCGCGGCAGCGAAAATTATTGCAATAGTCGGAACAACAACGGCAACAACAACAACAACCACGGGCCATGGGCCCAAGACAAAGGCAGATGTCGAAACATTGGAAACAGCGGTTTGTGCAGAACCAACAAATCTATTTCGAGTTCCTCAGCGAGCGACCGGGAGAGCGAGAGCGAGAGCGACGGCGACAGAAAGAGAAAGACACACTCGCTAATTGCGCCAATCTACATTAGCTGCAGAGGGAGGGGGAGAGCGAGAGAGAGAGAGAGAGAGGGCGAAATCGGCCAACTCAAAGAAAAAATCTCCTGAATGGGTTGGGGTTTCTGTTTCTTTTTTTTGAGGTTTCGTTCTCTGCTCGTGTTGGAGGCGCAAAAGGTTTCGTTTTTCGTCTTTCGACTAGCAAAAGCCAACAACAACAACAATACCAATAACGATGGTATTATAAACCGACAAAAACAAAAAACTAAAGGGATCTGTATCTGTTCCCCACACTTTACGACTCTCAGGGGTTTCCTTTTGTTGTTGTCCCGTATCTAGATACATTGTGGGTACATTTTCCTCTTCTTCTTCTTCTTCTTCTGCTTCTTCTTCTTCGTATTCCTCCTTCTCTTTCAATTTCAATTCTTCATCAACGTCATTAAACTCAATTTATGTGTTTTTTCTTCGTCAGTTTCTTTTTCTCTGCCGCCGTCGTTGCTGCTGCTGCGATTGCTCTTGCTATTATTGTTGTATTAGTGGACGTTGTTGTTGTAGTTGTTGCTGTTGCCCCTATATTAGCTCCATTTGGCGATCGGTTCCCTCACAACTCACAGTTTAATCGCGATACCATCGCACAGTGGACACCGAGACGCGGAGAGTGGGCCGAAAGAAGTCCATGAGATCATTCGCCGGAGCGATTGCTCAACTCCAGACAAGACTCGGATAGATTTCGAAACTCTGAGAAAAATTGCTTGCGCAGGCCGAGAAGAGGTCTCCAGGGAACCGCGGGCTTTTTCCATCTCCGCAGGACTCTACGGAATCCCTTCGGCTTCCACTCATCCGCATTCCTCGCGCACGCTCGTGAGAAAAGCCCCGCGTCCGGCGGTCGAGAAGCCACTCGGCCCACTGTGCGGCGGCGCATTGGGCCCAGCCTCACGAAGAGTCTCCTCCCAAGAGTCCCTCCTGGAGCAGGGCAGCCTCCGACTGAAACGAGGCTGGCGGCAGGGGTTCGCGGTGGGGCCGGCTGGGTCGGGCCAGGTTTGAGTCGAGGCTCATTTGGGGAAAGATTTTGGAGCGTTTTATTTGCGCGCATGTTTTACATTTGTACACAAACAGATACAGATGCAGAGCAATAACGACGACAACAACAACAAACCGAATAATAATAACAAAGATCACTGCAGCAACGAGAATAAAAACAACAATAGCATTTCAACTACAAGCCCAACAATGAGAGAAGCCTGCGAGCTGATCGTCACATCACGTACTCGGCACACGGTGCGGTAGGTCGCCGAAAGGCTGTCGGACGGACGGACGGACGGACGGACAGACGGAGAGCCACCCAGTGCGAGGGAGAGGAAGAGCGAAGAAAGGGATAGAGATAGAGCGAGAGGAACTCATATTCCCTTTTCGGGGAAAAAGTTTCTCAAGTCGCATTCTTATTGTCGGTGTTGTTTTAGTGATTTCAGTTGTTATTGTAAAGGTTGTGGTGTGGTGTGGTGTGGTGTTTGCATACCGAGTTGTTGTTGTTGTTGTTGTGCTTCATCAACTCATAGCCATTGATATCGCTATTGTTGTTGTTGTTGTTATTATTATTATAGCATAGTAACTGAAATTAACATAAATCGAGCAAAGACACCGAGGCCCCGGGGGAGGAGGAGGAGGAAGAGACGTGCAAAACACATCTACAACAATAGGTTGAGATAGATAGAGAACTCTTCCTGCGATGAGAGAAATCTCCCAAATATGTCGTTGTTGTTGTCGTTGTTGTTGCTGTTCAAGAAGTAGAAGAAGAAGACGAAATAGCTGCAGGCATTCTTAAGAATCGGGATTCCTTCTGTGAAATTGTGAACTTATCATATTTGTTTGTGTTTTTGCTGTCGTGTTCATGTCGACTTTTTTCTTGCTCATTTCTGATGTTTTATTGTAGTCCGAAGAATTTTGATTTGTGAAATTTTATCCGGGTCAAGAAGAAGTCGAAATAGGGAGGTGGAGAAAGGGCAAGAGGAGGGAGTGGTGGGTTTTTATTTAAATTTTGAGCTCAATTTGCGTCTAATTTGAAAACACGTTTGTCCACTTCTCTCGAGACGACTCCTTTATGCCATTTTTATAGCCCTATTTTCACTACCCTTTCTCCAACACTCTTTACGACTGGAAATTCGGTCGAAGTAGTGAAGATCGTCATTCGTCATCTTTCGCCGGCCACCGTTGGTGACGACTGCGACAAGCGAGCGGCCGAATTCCGCTGGCTCTCGAGTGCCATTCAACCATTCAGGCCGGGCCAACAGATGGCCGGTCAGCAGGCACCACTTCCACAATCGCCTCCGCCTCCTCCACTCCCCCTCGACGAGACCGGGACCGGGAGTGGAATGAAATGTCAAATCGGGCCCACAATTTCCGCTCCCATGACAAACGACGTTCGTCCGTTCGTTCCGACTGCAAAGAGTACTTTCTAATTTCTACTACTATTTTCCGCGATGCTCCGCGGTACGTGATTCGAACTTGCGAAAAATTGCTGCGGTCGTCATTGTTATTGCTGTTGTTGTTGTTGTTGCAACTGTTGCTATTTTATTTCTCAAGTACAAATTTCATTAAAAGATTTATTGCGGAAAGAGAGAAAGAACAAAATTAACGGCAATTTTCCCCCAATAGCACAATTTATGCGGTTCACCCTTTTCCCCCAGTTCCATCCACCCCCTCTGACTCCCTCTCTCTCTCTCTCTCTCTCTTTCTATCCACGATCCCTCTTTCCCACTCAGTGCTAAATGCTGAGATTAGACTGTTGTTGTTGTTGCTGTTACACCGCCGCAGTTGTTGCAATAGTTGCTGTAATTCAAGCGTCTCTCACAAATTGATCGCGTTTCTGAAATCATTTCAAGTCCACGAAGAGGTGGAGGAGGAGGGGGTGAAGGAGAGAGGGGGGGAAGGGGGAGGAGTAGGAGAAGAAGGAGCTGTCGAAGAATCAGGAGACGAAGCGGACGAGAGAAAAAGCAGTTGACTTTAAATGTTAAATGTGGCTGAAATTTAGCACAACCAACAACAATAGCAACAACAACAACAACAAGTAAAGCGACAGCAACAGCAACCGTTGCAGCAACATATGGTGAATAAGTTGCTGCTGTTGTGATTGTTATTGTTGTTGTTGGAGGGGAAAAGTTGTTACTGTTACTGCTTTTCCCTGTGGTGATTGTTGTTGTTGTTATTTATGTTGTTGGCGAACTAATGTGACACAAACACAAGCATACGAATAGCAACAGCAGCCACAACAAAAACAACAACGACGACGACGACAACAACAACAACAATGATGACGACAACATTGGCAACTATTACAACAACTCAGAGAACTGCAACTGCAATTACAACAACAACAATAAACACCGCAAGACCAGGGAAAATATTATGTTCTCGACTTTGAAAGGCGACAAATTGCCTGGTTTTTCTTCTCCCCTCACCCACCTCCCCCCACGGCAACAGCAGCAACAACAATTACAACAAAAACATCCAACAGCAGTGAGATAGAAAAAAACACGTTTTCACACGTTTCTCGAACGGTTCCCGGTTCTCGCTCGCCCCCCTCCTGGAAATGAAACCTTTGGCAGACATTCGAAATATTTTCCAACCATCGTTAGAAATGCGTGTCGCCAATTGCTGAAATGACTGAGTGTTTGCTGAACTCAGTCAACTCAACTCGGCTCAACAAATCAATTTGCAGACTCAATTGACATCTTCTTCTTCTTCTCCTAATTCTCTCTTCACACCTTTCTCAAATGGTTATTATTTTGTTGTTCATATAATTTTTTAATATATCCTTGACTATAATCCTTTGCTGTAAAATTTTCCTTTTTTTAATGTTTTTATGGATTGTCATTCCTTTTGGCTTTATACTCATCTCTCTTCAGATTGTTTTGTTTTTATGTTCGCTCCCTAGTTTCTCATCTTTGGCCTTCCTAAAATATTCTCTCTCTTTATCTGTGATCTATGGCTTACGGCAATGTGTCCTTCTTGTCTCCATATATCAAAATAAACCCTTCACCATGTTTTTATATACCGTCGTCCTCTATGATTTTTTCAATCTTGATCTCTTTTTTTCATTATCTCTGCATCTTCGAATCCGTTCTTCTCAATAAAATTATTTATACCCTCATGTAGTGATATCATTGCCATCATCTCTTACCAAGGTTTTTAGTCCATTGAAATGATTGTCATGATCCCCCAGTTGTTAAGACCCTCACTTTTCATCTAATCGCTACGGGCTTAAATGTTTCCTCATCGATTCATCGAACTTCGCCGTTCTTTTCAATACTCCTTCTAATTTTCTCATATAGTTAATAGTCCATTTCTCTGAGGAGTTCTCTCGAAAGCTTTCACGACTTCCTTATCTTCTCTACCTCACTAACTGAAATTGGTTCTGATGCAATGATCTTCACTTTCCTCTAAAATCGGTTGTTATGTTATGACATAATTGCACCAACTGCTTAACTTCTGCGTTGCGAACTGTGTTCGTTCTCAACGCGATACCCTGAGCGATAGTTCTTCAAATGGGCCCATAAGTTGGCCATCTCTTCTATATACCCGTGACTATAATTTCGTCGCTATCTGGCACAAAGCGGAGGCAAGAATTTCCAGTTATTATGGATTCTACTCTCCAGCGTTCCGGGCAATTTTCCGTTTCCTACGGTCGCCGGAGGGAAGGGCGGGGGGTAAAGGAGGCGGCCGACGAAAGGAACGAATCAATTAAATAGTGCTATGCATGTGTCAAGATCATCTATCTATTCGTCTATCTCGCCGTACATCAGCAGTCATACATAACTATCTGCATTATGGATGGATGGATGGATGGATGGATGGAGGAAATAGTTTAATTGTCGCGCGATGCCGTTCGAAGCGAGTTCGAGTTTCTCAAGAAGAAGTGAGGGGACCGATGGATGCCAGAGGTAACCGTGTACCAACAGCAATGCCACCGACAACAACAACAACAACTCCAGCATCAACGACACCACTCACAACAACAACAACAAAGCGCAGGCAACTCGAGCAAAAGCTACCGCAGATAAAAAAAGCGCCGGTGAACTGCGGAAGCGTGTAGCGAAAGAGAGGTGAAAAGAGAGAGAGAGAAATGGAGAGAGAGCGCGAGAAGCGGTAAACGAGAAGCCGTGGGGGGAAAAAGAAAGTTCCGAGTTTCATTGACAAACGCTGGAGCAACGGTGGCAGCAACAACAAGGCGAAGGTTCGACGCGGTTCAACTCGATTTAGCGGCAACAACGACAACAATAACAAGCCCGACGACTTCGGTCGGACGGACAGACGGACGGACGGCGCTGATGACGAACTTTGCATATCTCCGTCTCATGCGATGCGGTGCGTTGCGGTGGATGCCAACAGCAGCAGCGGCGGCAGCAACAACATTAGTTCCAGATACATTTGTATCTAACAGGTTGCCAATGCACCGCACGGACGCAGTTGTTGCTTTCGTTGTTCGCTGCCGGTTGTTTATTGAATTGCATCGCGTCGATTCGTATCTCAATATTCGACGAGCGCCTCATCCTCATCCGGAGAGTCCGGATGGGTCGAGCGACGATGGGAAGATACCTGTTGCTGCCGCCGCCGTCGACTCGGCGTCGGCAGCAGCATCCGAATCTGACTTCGGCGGACTCGGGCTCTTCTTCTTCTTCTCCTCCGCCTCCTCCTCGTTGTTGCATCTGTTGGAATGATTTTGCGGCATTTCTTGAATACGTTTGTTTGATCTTTCGAATTCTTTGGTCTTTCACTTGGTCGTCGTCTTCTTCTTCTTCTTGCTTCTTGCCTACCTTCGCGGAGGCTGCTGCTTGGCCTTTTCTCTCAATTTCCTTTTCTTGTTGTTTCCTCGCTGTTGTTGTTGTAGTATCTTTCACTGTGAAATTTATTGGCGCATATAAATATTTTTCAGTTGCTCGTGTTGCTGTTGTTTTTGCTTTTGGTGCATGCTGTCGATGGTTGTTGGTTGTTGTAATCAAGTTTATTTTTTTTCGTTCATTGTTGTTTTTGTTATTTGGAATCGCTTCCAAGATTCCATACAACAACAATGGGATGAGGAAACAAGTGATTGAATATTTGGAATTGTTTGAAAAGGGTTTCATTTGTTGCTTTCATTTTATTGTTGCTGCTGCTGCTTCTGCTGCTTGTTGTTGTTGCAGTTGTATTTGTTATCGTTTTCGTCTTCGTTATTGTTTTCTTGTTGTTGTTGTTGCTATCGCCACTCGCCATTCAGAAAACGCGCCTCGCGCCTTCGCAAAGTTGCACCTCACACACACACACACAAACTCAATGCTGTTGTCTGCGTGTGGGTTGAACAACAAGAACAACGACAACGACAGGAAGAATAACAGCAACAACAGATGCAAGTTGCAATTGTCAGCTACAGATGCAAGCGAAGGAAGCAGTGGGAAGCAACCGAGCCAAAGGAAGCGAACCAAAGGAGAAGAAGCAACAAGTGAGAGCGAGCGAGAGGCAACGAGGATCTCGCCCGAGCGGGACAAACAGATCGACGGAGCGAGCGAGAGAGAGAGAGAGAGCGCGCATGGAGCATGGAAATTGCGCAAACATTTTCGGCTGAAAAATGCGAGTGCTGAAATGGAAAACAATAAGAGAAAAGTGGTTACCTTTGCACGATCCGAATTGACGCCCAGATACACGCCGCGAACGTATCTCGCAGATACGACACGCAGCCTCCAACTTCTCTTCACTTGAACCTCCTCAGCTCCAACTCCTCCTCTCGAATCCACTTCGAGACGCCGCCGAGCGAGAAATAGAAGCGAAAAAAAAAACACTTCTGCAACTTCGCAGTCTCCGCTTCACGTTTCCAACAACCACGCAAAAATATTAAATGTTAAAACAAAATAAAAGCAATTTCGACGTTATTTTTTCCACTATTATTTTCGGTTTATTTTTCTTGACGTCGATGGCAATATTTTTGCTGTTGCTGCTGGTTGTTGTTGTGGTTGTTGTCTGTATGATTCGGCAGAATTATTATTTTTTTGAAATTCTTGCCTTGATGTTGTTGTTGCTGCAGAACAACAAACAGCGCACTTTTAGCACTCGGCTCGTTCGGCTGCTGCCTTCGTCGCCGTCGCGATCTCCATGAAAGACACCAACAACAACAACAAAAGGTTCACGCACGCCAAAAACAAACAAAAACACACTATTTTACTATGTTTTTTGGTTCTATTCCTTCGCTGTGTTCGGCTCTACTTCAACTTCAACTTCTTCTCGCTCGGACACTTCTCCTTATTCCATGTACTTCGCCGCCTCGTTTTATAAATCTTATTTTCCTGCGTTCGATACGAAATTTGTGTGTATCTTTGAGATTGATTTTTGCTCTTTTTTTACGCACGACGCATGCGCGCAACGTTTCCATAGATTTCTCGGACGATCGCACACGGTAAACGCTCAGAAGCAACTGAACCTGGACTCGCGACATCACGACAGCGTCGATCATCCAGAGAAAGAGAGCGCGATGGACAACGAAAGGTGAGAGAGCGCGAAAATGGCTGCCGCTTCGAGATCGAGACCAGATAAAGGCGGAAACTTGTTCCTCAGAATTCACAGTGTAGCGAAGAGTAATTCCCAGATACTTATACCAGATCGGAGAACACGGCGGTTCGCGTCGCGGATAACAAACGACTTTGGTCTAAACAGGGGAGCGGTGAAGGTTCGTGCACCGACTACGTTAGGCCACTCGATCGTGGAAACTCTTCACCACAGCTCACACCGACGATATGTGGATTTTTCTACGCACTTCATTCGACCGAGACAGACTAATCTCATGGAAGTTACTTCCATCACAATCCGAACCCTCATCGCCCTCCACTCCCTCCAGTCGAAAGAAAGACCAAACAATGTTTTTGTTTTATATAAGAATGTATTTATTATATAGTCTGCATATATATATAACATTTACATTAAAATAAAGAAAAGTGTACATGGAAAATAATAATAATAACTATAATAATAAAATACTATTTCGTAAAAGAATATTCCACAAATTGTCACACAAATAGTAAATCGATCGTCGATCGATGGTCAACAGTTAAAGAACACATCGATGGAGACGAAATAATGCTGGCTCCTGATCAATATTCATGCAGCATGTAAAATAGTTGGAAGCATCAGCAGACGTTTGTTTCATATGCCAACAGTCAAATGTTTATCGACTCAAATGAATCAGTATTTTTTCGAAGTAATTTCCATTGGATAACATTTCGTAAAGATCGTTACAATTAAATGCTATAAATATTAAATCTACGTTCATTGTTCTCTGTATAAAAACATGTCTCAGTGTAAAAATATTTCATTTCGTTTAAAATATGTATGTGGGTTTGTATGTATTTTGTAGATGTTGCATGTAAGATATTTTAAATTGTTTTTCGAAAATTTAAGGCCTTTTTGTTGTACTTTATCAAGTTTGCATCGTTTGGACTTTTGGTTGTCGTTTATTAATCAACAGTTTGTAAATTTATCTCAATTTTCAACAGTTCGTTTAAAGTAAAATGTGATAACATGAATGCAACATTTCTAAATATCGAAAACAAAGTCGATTGTCATTAACAACGATCGCGCGTTTCTTTCAAATGTTCATACAAAACGATCGCACAAGTCTAGCTGCTAATCTTACGAACTACAAGAGGAAAACGTAACTATAGTAGAAAATAATAGAAAAGGATGCATGTATTTCAGCGTGTCAATGTCGACCATGTATTAAGAAGCAGGCGACATGCCTCCCACCTGCTCAGCCACGAGAGTGGTCAACATGCCCAATGGATCAATGAAGAGTTCAAAGCTCGTTTCCGTAGTCTTTGCAGCAAGTTGAAGATAAATAATAATGTTAGACGGTGACAGCGATGCTGTCTTACATGCTAAGCGATGACGAAATATTCGAAACTCGGAAGTTGCGAACGTAAAGAATCGTTAAAATAAAAAGAGCTTACAACTAAGTATAATTTTGCAGTAAAGATAACGTTGTTTGTTGTTTTTTAAATGCGTTCGTTCACATTTTCATTCCACTTCAGCTTTTTTCAATATTGTTGATCGATGTGGATGGTTTGTTGGGTCGTCTCCGCACTGCTTCCATCAATTTAGAATTGACTCTCTTCGCGCGTCGTCGTTTTCGTGGTCACCGTTTCGGCCTCGCCGTTCGTCTTCTCGTGCGAGATGCTGGTGATGACGGACTTGATGACAACAGAGCTGGTGGATGTTTCGGTTGTGTTGCTGAAAAAACAAGATTTGTTAGCACAGGGCGGACTCAGGGCTTCCTCATGACTTGTGACAAAACTACTCTTTTTTGAGTAAAATCTTTAAAATTTTAGATCTTGAAGTCAAGTCCTCTAAGACAAGACGCCAAGTACTAAGCAAAGCTCCTAATAATCAAGTACTTCTCTATAACCCCAGGTTTATTAAGGAGTACACAAGAACACAATGCGGACTGAACATACCTTAGTGGCGCCAGATCCTTGAGATTGGGAATATTGATGTCTGTGATGTCTTTCATGTTGACGCTGGTTAGGGTTTGATTCGTTTGTGTGCTCAGTACAGAGAGACGACCTTTAATGGAAGAAATGATGCGTAAGAATTATCGTGTGCGAACGGAACTTAGTTGGGTTTGTTTTGTTTTGTTTTGTTTGCTATGGCGATGCTCCCCGTGCACTTGCTGTGTTTCCTGCTCCATCCACTCTTATTGAACAAAATATTACAATTGCATGCATGAAACAAAGCGCCTAACAGTTTAAAATTATTAAAGATATCTTCTACCGCCGCCTAAAAACAAATTAAAAACGTTAAGAACGATGTGCAAACAGAACTCGTCTGAATTCGCAAACGATGACCAACTGAGAAATGCACGATATGAAACGATGTGAAACCAAATGAAAATGGGTGATGGACAACAGGGGGACAACACAAAAGCACATCAAGTGGCAATCATACACCCGCTACCTACCGACGGTCTCCTCCGTCGTCGTCGAACACAGCGTCGTGGTGGTCGTGTTCAGGTGGTCGCGAACGGAGTCCACGGTGATGTCGCCGATGGAGCTGGTGATGGTCTCGTTGGCGCGGTTCGGCGAATTTCCCTCGCCGCTGCTGCCGTTGCCGATGCCGTTGGTCAGGCCGTTGCTGTCGACATTCACCTCCAAGGGCTTCGCGCGCTCCTTGACCAAGGGCGCTTCCATTTTCTTCTGCGACGCGGTTTCGGACTCATTGCCGTTCGTGGCCTCAAACTCGTTTTCGGTGGCCTCTGCGGTGGGCTCTTCGCTGATCAGCTCCTCGACCTCGATGCCGCCCAGGGGTGTGACCACCTTGGAAGTGGCCAGCGAAATGCGCTGCACCTCCGAGGAAGACATCATGTACAGAGCTTCGCCGGCGTTGGTGAAGCAGAGCGAGGAGATACCGCTGCAAACGAACTTTAGATTAGTATGGATTTCACAAACAGGAGCACTTCAAGAGCTGCGTACTTGATATCTTCGCGCCTCACAGCAGCCGCATTCAGTTGGCGCTTCAACTCCGGCACCGAGAGCACCATGATGTCGCCCAGATTCGTCAGGCAGAGCAGCGCCATCTCGCGGTAGAGACGGGCGTCTGGAGCGTCCGCGGAGGCGCCGCTTGTATTGGCGGCGTCGGCCGCTGGGGGGTCATTGGAACGGGTCGATTTGGTGGGGCTGGCTCCGCTGGCGCCCTGAATTATCTCGGCCGGAACTCGGCAGGAGAAGGACGCGAAGTGGATGCGGCGGACACGGGCGCCCTCGTTCGCCGTCAGCTTGTACTTGTTGATGGGCTTCAGCTGCGGCAGCGAGAACACCTTGAACTGTTCCTCGGACGCAATCAGCACTCGGTGGGGTGGAGCACCCGGGCCGCCGCCGGTCTGGTCGATCGGGCAGCCGGTGTTGTCGAAGATGGAGATGCCAACAACCGGGGCGCGATGCTTCATCTGGATCTCCTTGGCCAGCTGAGCGGACACGCGGCGTGGCTGGGCCGGAGCCGCGTTCTGGTCGCCGACCGGGGGGATGGCCGTGGCGGCGGTTTGCGCTGGCGGCAAGTGCAGAAGAAACACCGAGACCGTGCTGGAGTTGGTGGCAGACCACAAGGTGGGCGACGTAATGTTCACTGAAAGATATCGTGTTACACGTGTTTTGGAGCAGCAACAGCAATCGCTTACCATTGGTTATGTAGGTCTTGGCGAAGAGCAGACAGCGCACCATGGAGCCCATGCCGTCGTCGGCGGAGCGAGCTTCGACCTGTCGTTCCACAGGACGTGCATCCAACTGGAGGTTAAAGGGAGAGAGATATCAGGTTAGTGATTCGTGTTCGCTTGATTTGGCGGCAACTCACCGTGGTGGGAACCTGTTGTGTGGGGTTGTTGCGTGTGGAGCGGCCCTTGCGCAACTTGCGGAACGATTCACGCAAAGACTTCTTGAACGATTTCCTACGTGAAAGCTGCTCGCCAGCGCCCGTCAAATCTATGGAGGAATTGTTATGTAAAATTGCTTTGAAATAAAGTTCAAACTCACCATTCGGATTGAGTGTGCAGCGGTGGAAAACGGGCACAAAGTTCTTGAAATCGAAGAGCACCAAGCCGTGAGCAGTGCCGCCGGCCACCAGGCCCCAGTTGGCCTCCAGTGCCATGCAGGTAATGCTTGCCGGCGGCAGCACCTGCAGCACCCCAGTGATCTGCACCCCGGCGTCTCCGACCGGTTCGGAAGCGTCCTCCAGTAAGTTCGAGCGCACATTCAACTGGTCGTGGCCCTTCCACACGAAGCCATCGCGGTCGCTGACCAGGTTCATGGAGCTAACTTTGAGCGGCGCCTTCTCGTCGCTGTCGCCTTCGAAGTTGGCGATGACTATTTGCCCGGCGGTGCCACCGACGACCAGGCGCCCGGTCTTCGGGCAGAGCGAAATCTTCTTGACCGCCAGGCGTGGGTCGTCCGAGTAGGGGTCGAAGAGACCGGCCTTGCGGAACGGGGGCTCCGAATCGTCCAGGGGCTCCGACGACTCGGCCGGAATGTCGTCCTGGTTTTCGTGTCTGCAAAGTGAACACATCCCTCCAGTTACGAACCCTTAGCACGGGGTGTATCGAGTACTCACCCGAATAAGATTGCGGTCTTGAAGTGGTAGATGGGCTTCAACACCACGTCCGTGCAGTCCCAGAACTTCACCGACCCGTCCTCGTGGCCCGTGAGCAGGATCTCGTACTCCTTGGCCTCGTCCTCCTCGCCGTTCAATGCCTCGGGCAACACTCCGCCCGAAATGGGCCACTCAATGGTGCTGTAGTCGGCGTCCTGCTCGGCCCCGGCGCGGAGGATCTTGTCGTAGACCTCCTGGGACACCTGCGAAGACAGGTGGTTGCAGGTCACGGCCGACGCGTGCACGGAGTGCAGGTAGGGCGCCTTGATGGCGGGCAGCTTGGGGTCGGTCAGGTCGTAGGCGCACAGCTCCTCCTCCAGCAGCACGAGCAGCACCTGGGCGGTGTCGCGCTGCTCGGCGTCGAAGGTGACGAAGAAGTCGATCACCTTCGAGGTGAAGTCCAGGCACACCTTGGAGCCGTCGCTGCCGTGGACGGACACGCAGTTGTGGTCGCCGTAGGCGGAGCGCGGCATGCCGCCCGAGAAGACGACGACGTCGGCGGAGCTGCACACCAAGGAGTGACACATGAATACACTACAGAATAGAGAACTCTAGGTGGGGAACTACGTACCCTCGCTTGCCCTTGTACAGGCGGTTGATGCTCTTGCACGGATCCGGCCCGTAGGGGACGTAGTTGAGGTCCTTCGGCGGGTCCGAGCTGCCGACGTTCCAGGTGGCGAAGGAGCCGTCCGCGTGGTACCACGTGAACTGGGTGCCCTCCGCGTCCACGCTGAGGCCCACGCTCTGGCCGTGTCCGGGCGCCACGTAGGCGCGCAGGACCGAGGCCGTCTCAAGGTCCCAGAGCACGCAGAGGCCGCGGTTGTAGGCGATCAGCAGCTTGCTCAGGTCGTTGGGCAGCTGCCTGATCGACTCGATGGCGCCGGGGTTGAGCTTGTAGGTGGGCGGCACCTGCTCCAGGACGACGTCGTGGTAGATGACGGGCTCCTTGATGGAGAACGACTTCAGGTCGAACTGGTAGATGTTGCCGCCCTCGGTGCCGATCCACACGACGTCCTTGTTGAGGGAGCAGCACAGCGACGACACCTTCTTCAGCTTCCCGTCGAAGGGCAGCGTCTTGATGGCCACCAGCGTGGAGCCGACCGGCTCCCACAGGATCAGCTGGTTGGCGGCGGTCAGCGAGAGGATGCGCCCGGTGCCGTAGACCCACTCGAGCAGCTGCACGTTGATGTCGGCCGCGGAGTTGTTCACCAGGGCGTGTTGGCCGTAGAACTCGATGCCGGGCTGGCCGAAGACCTTGATGGCGCCTGTCTGGGTGCCGATGGCCATGAGCTTCGACTTCGGGTCGTAGGCCAGGGCGGACGGTTTGTGTGGAAAGCCATGCTGGGCGGTCTGGAGAGAAGGGCGAGGGAAGAGGGAACCCGTTAGTTATTAATTATGTCGCTTCTTCATCATTTTCATCATCGTCGTCGCCGTCACCCGGCCTTTCGTTGCCTCGTTATGCGTTCATTTGCCTCTGCTGTTTTATTCACAGTTGCGTCGCGACGCAGACGCAGCCAGCCAGGGAAATAGACGTGGAGGAAGCCAGACGGCCGACAGTCGGATAGTCAGTCAGTCAGTTAGTTAGAGAGACGCAAGTCATTCTGTTTCTTGGTATGAAAATATGTTGTAAATTTATTTAATTGTTTCTTTCTTCATTTCTGACGACGACTCGCGACGCTTTGTTCTGATTTCTAACCACGGCGGAGAGAAATGCAAAACCCCGAATGTGAGGCAATTACACGGCCCGGTGTGCACAGTGGAACGAAACAATACGTCTGAATGTATGTGGAACGTAAACTTCATGAATTTCTATTTTCATGGAAAACTTTCGCCGCAGCCCAGACGAGAACGACGCTCGAACTAATCCGTTCCCTCGGGCTCGCGTTCTTTTCACTAGTCCACACAGATCAAAGCAATGGTAATACTAAAGACTTCCAGATAAGAACTTAAACCTTGAACGAGAGCCAACCGGAGGAAGTAGTTTATTAAAGCAAATCCCTCGCTCTGATTCGCGGCTGCGAAAGGAATAAATCACGACAACCGAATCCTGCACAGGGATCAAGATCGGCGGAAATGTGGTTGATAATTAATTCCTGTCTGCGCACACAACCACGGCCACAGGCCCAGACAACGGCAGCAGCAGCAGCTTCGGCAGCAGTCGAAGCCGTTGAAATGAACCAACAACAAACAAACAAAATCCCATCCAAGCGTGCTTGAGACTTCCGTCCATGAGATCGATCGATCCATTCGATTCGATTCGATTCGAGGAGAGCCCAGATTTCAAATCTTTCAAGATCAAGCACAACCTCGATTGACGATCCAATCGTGCCTCCTCCATCCGCCCGCTCGTCCGTTCACCCGCTCGTCAATCAAACGACATGGAATGGACCACTTATGACGGCAGAAAAGATTTAAATTTCAATACGAAACTCAATGGGAACTAGTTATTACAATTGAACCGATATGGAAACGACGAGGGGGAAAATGATCTAATCTTCGCCGGAGTCGAAGGAAAACGCACGATCATTTTTCGATCACGGCTTTGTGAACAGAGGCGAGTGGACGGACGTCCAAACACGGTCAGGATCGAACATTTTTAATTTTCCACGAATTTTCACACTTTTTGTTTCTGGAACGGATCTCGGGTTGATCTTTCGCCGATCACTCACTGACCACTCCACGTTTCACGGTGAACCTTTTTACAAGGCAGAACTCTAACGGTACCTTTTGAACTTTGCGACCGCCGATACGTGAACTTTTGTGAAAACCTTCCGTGTAAAAAAGCATCGCTTAACTGAAAGCACAGCCGCACTCAAAGCACCACGAGAGTCGGCCAAGAAGTAGCCGTCGTCGTCTCGGCCGTGCTTTTGACTTAATGCGTTATTGTTTTTGTATTCCGTGTGTCTTGTGTCTTTCGCTCCGTATCGTGGCTCTTGATTTTTGTTTCTCTTTCCCCATGGCTGCGTTTCTTTCATCTCTCTTCAACTTGGAGCGGCCGGGGCACAACCAGTTGAGCGTTGAGAACTTTGGCTCGGCCTAATTTGGTTAGAACTAGGTTCTGGCCGAAGCTTTTGCCGCATGGCCTCGCCTTGACGGCAGCAGGAAGGAGTAGAGAGAAGCCCGCAAAAAGAGCAGAAGGAAAATAAATGGCAAATTAGCAAACGACGCCACGAAGAAGAGGAAAAAGAAAGAAGCCAAAACAAGTCAAGTTGAAAGTTAAGAGTCGTGCATTGTCTAAGCTTGCCGGCAAACAACCGTTCCTAACGCTTGTATTGAAGCTCCGTCTATGCGCAGATAGTCACACGAATGCTGTGCACAAACGCCGTCCGTCCGCTGTTCCCGACGACTTTAGTCCGAGACTCATGCTCACTTACGGAGCTGTAAACGAGTTTGTGTTCGAAGGGAACGACGAGTGGCGACCCGTGTATCTTCTGAAGCACCATCGACAAGACCTTCAGTGGCACCGCTTCACCCACGAACAATGATGCACCTTGAAAGCCATCATTGAGGACCCATCCACCCACCAGTTATTGAGGGAAAACACTCCACTAAAGGAAGGTGAGCTCTCGTGGATCCCATCAGATGGTTTCCTCAAACGACCCTGCAATTTGGCTTTTCTCTCTTTTCACATCACTGGTTTCTCGTTCTCATTCCATTTCACCGGATCCCCTGCTTTGCATTCTGAGCATGGTCGACGAGTCTAGTCTTCTAGTGATATCTCATCTCATCTGCCGACTCGGTGAACTCCACTCCTCTCCACTCCACTCAAGTCCACAGAGTCTTCGGTTCGAGCGGTTGGAGCCGCTTAAAGTTCACCCCAGAGTGAAACGGATTTCCATAGCGTTAACGTTGCTTGTTTCTATGTATACTTCATGTGCACTACTTGTTGCTGTGTTATTTTTGCAAAAAGGACGCTTCGATGGCTTCGAGTTATTTACTCTGAAACTCCACCATTCACCGCTTGGCGTCCGCTGGCGGTTCGATTCTGACGGAGCAAACGAACCAGTTGGAATAATAACAATAAAACAAAATGGAAAACAAACCAAAAACAACACAACAGCAACTACGAAACAAACTATACAAATCATTATTTTATTCAAATGGTAATTTTAGCGTAAACCATGTGTTTTATGAGTGCGCGCCAACAATGGAGACCATGGAGCAGGGGGGAGGAGTGCATGCCACATGTGGCCAACGAAGAGAGCTCAGAGTGTGTGAAGCATTAACCACTTTTATTGTCCAGACATAACTACATAACGTGCGACATAGGAGAGAAACTTGTGGCGGATCTCAAAAAGAAGAAAGCCTAAAATTATGCTCAACAAAAGTCGGGGTGAAACCACAATTTAATATCCAATTGTTTAGAGGAATGTTCCATCGTCCTCTGACGGATGTTTATTACACATAATTATAGGAACGGTTCGGGCCAAGATGCTCGATAATAGAAACCTCACACAAAGGTTACTCGGTGGGATCCGATTTGTAAACCTTTCCGAAGTCAGCACTGGAAGTGGCATTACGAATAAGCCCGCCCCATAAAGAGCCATCGAGTTCGGAACAGAGATGGATCATGGTTCATGATCCGTGACTCTGCAGCAACAACAAAAAACCTGCATAACCGCAGCGATCGTACTGTGGCCGATGCATCCGTTCACCGAGCAACCACATTTGTAATTTTCATTTCATCGTTGAATTCGAGTAAAACTTTACCTTTACATTTCTATCATCATCAGCACCGCCGTGGTCGAAAGCATCAAATCATAGCTTGAATTCGTCATGAACACGGGGCTGGCGATGCTCAGCGCGGTCCTAATCAAAATTCAAAACATGCAGATCAGAAGCAGCACCGGCACCGGCAACAACCACAACAAAACAACGGCAAGAGCAGCGAACAACAAAAGTCACGGTGTAGCCGTAGAGGAACCAATAAATGGTAATAGTTGTTGGTTGCCGCTGCTGTTGTTGTGGTAATGGTGTCATAGCTCTTGTTGTTGCCTTCTATTGGTGATGCCCTTTCGTTACGCTTGTGACGCTTCACAGCACAACAACAAATTGGAAAAGGCATCACCAAATCAAAAGGCCTGGCGGGAATGTATTCGAGATGCATGCTTGGTGGCTCTCGATGGCACCACATGACCAACCATGGGGATTGTAATGACAAAACACATCACAAAGTCCCGAGAAGTGGGGATAATGACACAAATACGAAGATGGCAAAGAGGGATTTGGATGAATTTCTCTTTGGCTTCATTCCTGCCTTTCTGCCTCTCTTTTATGCTATCCAAAAGCTACAACAGTCTTTGGAGCTACTGCTGTGCAGACTAAGGCGCTGGCTACAACCAAAGTGTGCCGCCAAGATTGATGGTGTTTGTTTGACATTTACAACTCCTTCACGAATGATGGTGGCAGCCCGACGATTTTTGTTCAACACTTGGTGACGTCACAGCAGGGAAGGGAGGCTTTTTAATTAAATTTTGAAGTGGGCTTCAGTCTCACTTTCCTGCGATAATTAATTCATTGTTAGTGACATGCTAGTTGTGGCTGGTTGGTTGACCCATGTTAATCTGGGCGAGGGTTCCCCCCTTGTCGGGTTGGGCTGGGACAAACTCGGTGTTAGGTCGCCGCCAACGACCTCTAACAGCTCGTTAAGTGCACGTTAAAGTGCCGATAATTGATATATATTTCGAGATAGTGTGAAGCTGAGAACGAGGGAATGATATAGGAATCGTCATCGTGGGGATTTTTACTTTTCGACATGAGTAATAGGTCTGTGCATCTAGAGAAACTTTGATCAATTTCAAAGGAAAAATAGTAGCACATAAATCATTCTCCCCAATAGAGAAATAATACAGGAGAATGGTCTCCCTCAATCCGATCTTCAGCAGAATGGAAAGCCAAGCTCTCAACTCGGCAGCACGACGAGCAGGAAAACGATACCTGGAGCAAAATCGTGTGGACTTCAAATGCTTTTCAGACAACAACGACGACTCTTTGACCGAATTCGTGGCCGGCCAATAAAACTGAGGAAGCTGTCGGACAGACAGACAAGAAGGAAGGGTATGAAGTCCAATATAAAGAAAAGGTTGAAAATCACAAAGTAATCGAAGACCATTAAAATCCCTCGTGAATACTATAGCATACTATTTGGGTCAAATGCTGAAGTGATCGTTTTTATGATTAATGGAACGACAGCCGGCAGTACAACAACTTTTCAACTGCTAGAATTACAACAACCACCATGAAATAAAATAGCCTACAAGCACTATCGAAAATTAGAAGACCGAAAGGTTTTTTTTGCAAGAAGTACAAGAAGTGAAGAAGAAACGAAAGGCTCTAAAATTAATGAAGGTGAACGTGCCGAGAGTCAAGAGGCTTCACAAAAGAGATTTTTTTACACAACAAGGTGGAAGGCTGAATGAAAAAAATGTGAAGAAAACAAGCACGTTTTGTTTAAAGCTCCAAATATAATTAAGTGAGAAGTTGCCATGACGATAGCCGTAGGCTAGATCTTGTTTAAAAAATGATAAATGGAGAAATTTGAAAAAAATATTTGTCAAGTTGAGAGCGGAGGTCAGATAAATGGAAATGATTTCATGTTTATTACAAAACAAGAAAATAGTATATTTTTAGGCATACATATGTAGATTAAAGCCGATCCAAAAAAGGTTTTAGGTTGTGGAGATCATTTATAATATATGTCTTTTTGAAACATATCGATAACTTGTCGATGTCTCAATCGCGAAACGAGAATTCGCAATTCAAAGAATTTTAGTTTACCAAGAAACATTACAATGTTGTAAAATGAAACAGAATAAAATCGATTTATAGCTGAATTAGTTCATTGTTTTTTATTTGTTCAGCTTATCATCGAAATGGCCCTAAGCGAGAACCAGCCGGCCACTGCGGTTAAGTCCATAAAACGTGGTATACAACCGACTAGAGGTGAGGGGAATCGAAGGCGGTAGTGGTGACGAAGCGGCCGCACCCATGGAATAGCGGCCGAGGTGTTCATTCTTTCGTTCATATCTCTTCTGCCTTTTCTTGAAAAACTCTCCTGTAGAACTTGTAGTTCTCGCTTTGTAAATGTCTTCTTGTTCGTCGCTGTGCAGGTGCAGCCTAGGCTTTAGGTCATCAAGTTCTCCCTTCCACCCATCGTTCGTTCGTGATATGTTTTTGTATGGACTGAGTTCTGGGAAGGTGAATCGCATATCTTATCAGGGCCCCGCTCTTATCGGAAAGCGGTTGGTTCACTAGTGGAAACACTCGATGAAAGTAATTAGTAATTTACGATGTGTCCGTGAAGCTTAGAGAAGGCCCTATTTATTAATCCGACTGTAGATACTTCTTTAACTATGTCATGACTCAAACTAGAAGTTCAACTCGATACAGATTTAGCCAATACGGAAAATTGTGTTTACCCAATTCCTCCTATTATGCTCCTTTTATACCAGAAGACAACTGGTCCTCTATTTATTTTTAGTAAACTTGTTGACTTCATTCCGGCCCGGTGCGGTGCGGTGCGCTGCACTCTAATCTTATCGGTTGTGTGTTCTATGTGTAATTTATTATTTCGGTTGTTGATAACTCACTCTCGGCCAACAATGCGGTTTGTTGATAAAGTGAATAATGCTCGCTACGCGGAACGAATAAATGATTTAAAGTTTCTTCAGTTCAACGTTTGAGAAATAACTTCCATGTCATATCAAGCCAACTGTGTAATTGCTTCAAATTTGCAAATAGTTTAATCGACCGTCATTTAATTGAAGATGATAAAAGTTGCAATAAAAGCCAACCAGAAAAGCAAGATGTGGAAATGCGTCGACCATGCACGGGTTCACGTCCTCCTCTGACGCTGCCAGCGGCTCGTTTAATTTCAATGAATGAATGAATGAAATTTAATTGTTTGCACATTTTTTATTTTGCACACGAGATGATCTCATATCGCGGTAGTTTCCATTTCTTTGACCATGCTAATGGAGAAAATAGATTGCTTCTCAAGCGCTCCAACGCAGCATGTGTAGAGATGATTTCATTAGTAGACATTCTTCAAATTCCAGAAGCATACTCGAGATGATTGCTTCATCTGTGTGTGCTCTTAAGGATGATCTCTATTGGTCTATTGCGAAACCCTTTCGACTGTTGCAACCCCTCAGATGGCAACAACTTCCATTGATAACGTCGGCAAACACGATACCTTTGACACAATTGTTGGTTGTTCCAATTCTTGAGTCTCGTCGAATCGAACGTTTCATACGATATCACTTTACAAGCAACTTACACCACTACCACAACAGCGACGGTAACAACAACATCAACAAGAACCACAATTAAGCAAATCGATCAATAACGGAGAATGTGGGCAACATTTTGTAATTGCAACAACGAGAAACGAACGCGACGAGCAGGGGACGAACTCAAGAGAGGAGAACGAAAAAGTGTCAGCGATATCGAATATTTTGTTTACGCAACAAGTTTCAAAACTGCAATAATAGTAAATGGAGCAAGTACAACGGAGCCGCCAGTCAGACAGAGACCGCCGGCAAATTGACGAACCGAGAGACGGACAGAGCGAGGCGAGGGCAAAGCGAAGACGCACCGCAAACAACGAATGCTTTTATCAATTGCTGGGTGACAGAGGAGTTCAAATTTTATTTATTGTCAATATTTGCAGTGATTAATTCCTGATAAAATGTGTCTCTTGATTGTGGAAGAATCGTCAACGACAGAGCAGGGAGGGAGACAGGTGAATGAGGCATTTCCGTGAGTGGTGGGGGAAAATCCCACGACGACGGGGAAACTCGAGAAGGTCCGAAAATGCCCGTTGACACAAAATTAAATGCCGCCGCAGAGCCGTCGAAATAATAAATAGGCGTCTGCTGGGATCGACGGAGGTGCGACACGCAGTCACGGAACGCACGCACCCACCTCAGGTTAATGGACTTGGAAAGCAGCGGGGAGCCGTTTGAACCACGTTTGGCTTCACGTCGACCGTTTGTCTGTTAGCCAACCTACCTCCCTCCCACCCGCACAGGAAGAGGAAGCCGCCCATTTTCGAATGCGGAAATGATAAACATTCCGTCCGACAGCCAGTCGACATCATCGTTGCCGCGGAATATTATGTTGCTGCTGCTGTTGGCGGTGATGTCATCGAGAAGCACAACCAACGGGAACGACAACGGCAACAACAAGAACAGCCACGTGCTTCTGTTTGCATTAATTCGTTACGTAAATAAATAAGTAATAACGAAATCGCTCCTAACAGATTTTAGTCTCCCCCTCACCGAGCGCCAACTGTGCTGCTGCCTCGGCCTGTTGACCCACAGACCGACTTCGCTACTCTCTGTCTGTCTGTCCGTTCATCCGACTTGCCGTCAGCAACAACGAAATTCTATGAAACCAACAACATCCATCTGCTGTTGAGTGCGGCCAGACGAGGGGGATCGGAAAATGCAACGCAGACGCGAATGTAAACAATGGATCCAAGACATGGACGCTTGGGTGTGTTGGGGACAGAGAACTTCACAAACAATTGCAATTGTGGAGAGCTTTGGGAAGATTTTATATCTTCGCAAAGCCACATTTTAATGTGAGAGAACTTTCGATGTGGGATGAGGCAATCGTCATCGTGGCAGAATGAAGTGAAGTGACAGGAGATGCCGTCCCCTGGCCGTGAATGAAGAACTCTAATTGCAACGCATTTTCCGATGTTTACTGATACCACAGAGAGCCAGCTTTGTTATCGCATGCAGAGCTAATTTTAAACATTTATTTTCCAATGGCCTTTGTTGTTGTCCTCCTGTTATCGGCACCAACGAAGTCAACCGTAAATGTTGTCTCGTGAAAGTGGCCGCCACAAGCAGTGGTTTCGTATCAGGTGAATTTCATGTTCGTATGTCACAACATGTTACTTGTGTCTCCCTATCTCTGTCCCCACAGATATCGGCTGAATATTTGTCCCAAGTCTCGGCGAATTCAGACCAATCACAATTTAATCCTTTTACCCTTCCTACCTCTCTACCACTGTCACGCATTCCGGCAAGCAAATATGTATACAAACAATAACAATAACAACGATCGGGCAGAAGTCGTCGTCATCGACCAACATAACTAGTTTTGGCCATTTCCAAACGGAGGGGCAGAAGGGTGTTTGGTTGAGGTGGAAGTCGTCTTGTTGTTGTTCTGGAGCGAATAACGAGGTTCCATGTCGGAAAGTTATAAATCAGGTGGGCGGCCGATGTGAAGTCGAGGAAACTTGAGTGGAAGCCAGGGCTGTCGATGGCAGGCAGCTCTTGAGTGGTCAGTCACTAGATTAATGTTGGTATTTGAAGAGTTGCCACCTGCTCGAAGCGGGACTAAAATCTCTCTCTCTCTCTCCTCCAGCCCTGGCTCCACACTGGAGGAGGTGGAAGTAGTTAATTTAATATAGCAATCATGTTTATGGCCAGAGAATGACTAATGAGCAGGGCGGAGGTTGGTCAAGAGAAAGAGAGAGAAGCGGCGTTTCAATAACGACGACAGAGAGGGAGAGAGAGAGATAAAGAGAAGGAGTTCTTATAATCTTAGCAGATTTCTGTGTGGTTAACTTATTTCTTTATTTTCATTCATTTGCAGTTTGCGTGACTCTCTGAAGAAATATTGTCACTTTTTCTCGTATTCCTCTTCGTTATTCGCGTTTGTCGATTCCTATCGTTGTTGTTATTGTAATTTGCCGGTTTTCGTATTTTTATACTACACATTTATTTTGTTTGCCATTTGACGATGATTCATTCGTTCGTTCGTTCGAAATAGAGGTGCTTTGAGAGGTGCACCAGCAGAAAAGAGAAGCCACAAAGAGGCAAAGTTAAGAGAGAGAGAAAGAACAAGAAGGTGAAGAAGGAAGAAACGTGTTCAAGTTTCAAGAATGTGTGATTGAACTGAAAGCGTGATTGGATCGACGAGGGAAGAACTGACTGGCACACGGGTGGACAGACAGACAGACATTCAGACATTGACTGGCAGAAATATGAGTGCTGAAACTTATTCTCTACTACTCCCCATTTTAAACAAAAGCCAAATGATGAAAAGACGACGATTTGATGCGCTGAATAGCTAATGAAACTTATAAATGGGATCGCTGCTCGCTGTCCAAATATGAAAACGCCGAATGTGGCTCTTATTAACGCTAATGAATGAAAACAAGTTCCTTCTAACGGCTTCTAACATGAAGTTTCAAATAAACGATCGCTCCATATGAATATTAAACCACGATTAGTCACCGGAAGGCGTTTCTTCGATTGCCTGTTGCATTCGGAATTGCGTAGACCAAGAACGGAACTCTATCGCGTACTTCCTTGGGACTAATTCGGAACTCAAGTATCGGAGTACTTGAACGTGGCGCGTTGGAACCCGGATCATCTGACGAACCCAAGTCAAATATGAAGTGCCGCCAAAGTTCGACGAACTCATTACGCCCTGCGGCGGACCCGTGTGCGCTGCCCTTCGACGACCCCAGCGCTGACTGTAGCACTCCATTAATCGCTCGCTCAGTACAATAGACGCCACAGTACAATGAGATCCTCATTTGAATCTCACGGTTTCTAACAAAATCAAGAACCGAACGATCAATCTTCGCCACCAGCCCCAGTTTGACGCTGGCAAGAAGAACCCTAATTGGTTCGAATGTAATTTCGACTGCGCCCAGAGCATTATTTACGATGATGCATTTGTCATCGGAGGCGGCTCGTCGGATGGATGGAGGAGAACTGTGTCAATGGCTGGCTTAATGGCAGCGTCTGGAAAAGCATATTGTTTCTTCACACTCGAGACACGTTCAACCTACAACTCAAGCGGAGGGTGGAATCGGCTGCGAGCTGGAACCGGCTCGAGTGCAGCGTTAATTTGTCGTTTAATTGTGTTTTTCGAGTCTATTTATTTTCCTTAATGTTGCTTGCATGGAAGCTTCCTCAGTTACAATATCTTCCATGGTAATGCAGAAAGCAGCCAACTCAATTAAATGGAATTTATGAGACTCGCGTACGGCGGACGAGACGTCGTTCGAGTTGTTGCGACGTGATGTCATTGCTGTTGTTGTGGTTCTAGATGCTGCTGCATATCATGCATTCAGAAGAGAGACTTGAATTTGACTCTGATGTGGTCTCGAGCATCGTCAAGAGAAACGTTAAATTCTTGAATGCTACTCAAGAGATGAAATGTGAATGCATTCCCTTTCGATGCTCCTGGGCCCCACAATCCCCTCGGCTGGGGTAGGAAATTATGCTGAGGGGTTGACGTTGTCAAGAGGTTACATGGTAGGTTAACTGAGGACACTTCGCCCGTCGGGGAATTTCATTAGTGGAAGGAAGTTCGCTTTAATTGAGTTCGGGAGATGTGCGAGATGTCAACTCATATGCGGTCTTTCAAGCCTTATGTCAGAATCGAGTGGGAAGTTCCCATCCTGTCGGAGTCTGTCCCGACGCAGACTCCCCCAAGGCATTAAGAGAGGAAATTCACTTACCTTTCTGTACGCGAACAACTCCTTCTGCAGCCTCTGCCTCTCAGCCGAGGGCTGTTGACCTTTGCCGCGGATGAATTTTAACATTTTGTGCTGAAAATGAAAATAAAAAGTCCGATTAACTCCTTATCGAAAATATACAGAACATCTGCAATAACATCAAAAGACATCATCGTACATCTAATCATTAATCAATTCATAAAACAGCGGGCGAGCTAATCGAGAAACAAAAAATGTTTCAACGAGATTTCGCTGTTTTGGCAAAAAGCCATTCACAAGACAACACATCGGATCACTTGCCAATAAAAAGAACCCCAACTAAGATGAGGTTGATACACAAATGAGTTGGTCTTTATTCGGTGGCGCGAAATAAACAATCTTTTTTACCATCCTAATAAAACGCATACGTGAGTCGCGAATAGTGAATAATGGGATTTTAATGGGCCTTCGTAAGGCCTAGCACATGTTTTGGTTGTTTTCGTGGGGATGCCGCTAGTGAGAAACGGTGACAGTCGTATACAACTTGCAATATATTCAAATGGACTGCAAAACAACTGCCTCCAGAGCCGCAAAAGACAGCCAAGAGAGTTAAACTCAGAGTTAAAAATAAATTTATTGACCAACTTACAAGTGGAGGGACGGACGAACAGGCAGACAGACGAGATCAAGACATCCTCGCAAAGGCAGCCAACAACGAACAGCAGGCGGGCGGCAGCGAGCGAGGGCAACACTTGTTGAAAACTTGTTTGGACGGCAAATGACCAAACTGGGAAATTTATGAAATTGAGCCGAGGAGAACGCAACTCACGCCGGCTCCAGGAGGCTCAGAGACTTCAGATATATGTAGGCTTCGTGCCAGCCTCACGAACACTTGTTGCAACCACAGGCAACTCATACGCCGACGACAACGGGGCGAGACCAACGAGTTACGTCGCCCGTAGTTGTGGAAAAGAAGGCTTAAAACAATCAAAGACGCAGCAAATTAAGCGTGGATTATGTTTTGGCTCCAAGTGTGGAAATGAAGAAAAGTGGAAACATTATGAAGCTGGCGCACAATCGAATATCTTACGACATCGAACGATGTTTTCGATAAATTTCAAATAATTTCAGAGGAAAGGCACAAACTGAAAGGTGCGAGGGAAGTTCAAGCAGGAAAGGAGGCCTGCAATTTTGTGGTATTGGTCTGAGTGGGATGATACCCAGTCGCACGTAGGTAGAGGACAACCCAGAGTCGGAGCCTGATGCGCAGCACGTGAGAAAGTAGAGAATACTCCGGTCATTAGGTTCAAAAGTGTTACCGTCGACCTGGGCGAAACTTATACAACACCGCCTAATCCGCCCAGGAGTCGAGAATATTCTACAATACATGACAAACAGAGGGTCCAAATTAACACATCCTTCTTTGCTGCAGCGCAGGTACTTTCCGAGGGAAACAAGAGGAAAACAAGGAGAGGAGGCGACGTCGGACGGTAATTGAAATGCCATTAGGAGTTTCACAAAAGGCGGCACCTGCGACGAGGCTGCGAGCATAAGGAAATTAAGGGAAATCACAACAGCGACGTATTGAGTAATATCAATAATTGCTTTTTCGCCGAATATACAACGTTTAATGGACCTGCCTCTGTCTACAGATTAAAGACCGAAGTTGAAAGCAATTCCGGCGATGAACCAGAAGGTAGGGAGCGAAGCAATCAATTGACTGAGTAAATTAACGAACCCGGTCTCCCTCGCCTGCTGTTGCAGATTCGCAAGGAATTCTCTCGATAGCAAATGCGGAAAATATAAATAAACAAAGTACGCAGATAAAAGCGAACACGACATGACGACTCTCCTCCTCCTCCTCCTCTCTCGCCCCTCGTCCATCTACAACAGCTACTGGCCATCGTGGGTCGTTAACATTTCAATGTTCCTTCTGTATTTCTTTATTTACTTGCATCTCTTTCTGCGGGCGACACTTTGAGCCCGGCTCATTTCGTTCCCCTCAACTCCAGGAAAACAAAGAAAGAAAGAAAGTGCAGTGAATGCGGCGTGGGTGGCTGTGGGCGGAATTCGTTCGCTGAATGCCTTCTCGGCTGGGTGTCGCCGGCCCACGCGACGCTGGAAGGGGATTTACAAATCTCTGCTTTCTTCGTCTTTGCTGTTCTGTGCACATTTGTAACTCCTCCTGATGCACGAATCGTCGCAGTCGTGGCTCGATAGAAACTAGTTTGGCGGAACTTGTTTCCGACCCTGCCACAGGAGCGAACGAGAGAGGCTCAGAGTTCAATGCATTTGGTTCTTCTATTCGAGCGCCTCGCTACGATTCTCCATCTTATCCTGCCGCGGGTTTCCTACTTCCACGATCGCCAGATAGCGAGCGCACCGTAGTCGTTCACACCTCGCTCGATCGCGGCCCGGTCCCTGCCTTCGTTCTGGATACCAGTTCGGGTTGTTCTTGTTGTTGCTGCGCTGTGCGATCGAGAAGGCGTCGTCGCCGTCCTCTGCCCACTTCCTGCCGATGCGTCGCTCGCTCGTTCGTCTTTCTTCTCGGCTCGTCTTCCCTTCTTCTTCGTTGTTTTCCGTCGCCGTTGTGAATGCAAAATCCACTCGATTCGTTTAATCTCTCCGAGTAAATAGGGCTGTTAGGGTTGCCAGGCGTCCCTCCCGACGTCAGGTAGCCGAGCCTTTCGTCGTTTACTTGGTGTCAACAACGCAGAGACCGGCGAACGGGTTGGGTTTCATGCTTATCAAGGGTTCGATAGTGGCACCGATAAGAATTCATTGGTGGAAACTCAGAGTTCAATACAATTGCTTTTCTAGAGGGTTTTGCATGTGGAGAAAAATCCCCTGAGGGACCGTGGGGTTTTCAAAAGATTGTAAAGGGCTGTATGAAACATTTCGAATCGATCAAATGGAGCAACATGTTGCCAAGAGGTTTGTTTCGAAACCCTTCGACACCAACGAGCGAAATCCTTCACGGGAATTTTTATTGCTGTAATCTTAGTACGAGCAGATGTTCGGGAGCCCTTTACGAAGTATAATAAAAACTTACCTCGGGCTCTGCGTTTCGTTGTTGATAAGCTATGAAATGCTGTTGCTGGAATGTGTGTTAAGTCTAAAGTTGTTGCTGATGAATTCTGGAAGCACAAGAACCACACCCACGGTTATTTTCAAATAATCCAAAGTCTCAAGCGAATAAAATAAACATAAACTAGTAAAAAACAAATCGAGAACACTTGGGAAATTTTACGACTGAATTTAAAAAAAATGCACAAAGTTTCGAACGTGATGCGCCGAGGAATTTGTAATGAAAACAAATTGGTGAGAAACGAAGCAAGCGAACGAACAAAAAAAAGACACTGGAAAATACCGAAGAACTTTTTCAAAATTCGCACAAATCGCAGTTGGCGGCTTCGTTCGTTCTTATTTCATTTGTTTTGTCAAGCGTTTCTGCTTCTTTCTTCCACAACTTCTCTCTCACTTAGCAGTTAATTTGCCTTTTTTTCTCTCGATTTTGTCGTAACAGGAAGTTCACGGCACAAAACTAATTAATTCCTCAATCCTGCGACGCGCTGTGTTTATTTTTATTCGAAAACTAATTATTTGTTGAATTTACCAATAAATTTTTGAGCAACGCGTCTTTCGAAACTCGTTTGTACTTCTATTTCTCTCTGCTCCTTTGTATTATTTGTTTAAAAAAAAACACAAGTCGTTTTTCGTTACGCGACACGACGAACCAACTCGTTCGGCATTCTCTTTTCGACTGGCGTCGGTCGGTTGCAGGGTTCGGCCTTTGCTACGATCGCAGTAGATCTGCTTCGCTTTTGGAAACTTACTTCGACACTACGTTTATTGCAATCTGCTACGTTTTGTCGAAAATAAATTTAGTTCAAATGCTTTTTGTTATGATCACATTGCATCTAGATATCAAGTACAAAAATATAAAATACGGGTTTCTTGCTCATCACATCGTTTTTGAAATTTTCTTCGGAAATATGCCACCTACTTACTACAATTTTTACTACGATTTCTGTTTCTCATGATTGTATCGAAAGCAACGAGTAAAAAAGTAACAATATCAGGGAAGGTAATAAAGTTGAGTAAAGTAACGAGTTGTCGCGTTTGACGTCCTCATTTTTTTGTGGCTAGGGAATATCAAAATGGTCGTTTTTGTAACAGATGTCGAAGATCAATCTATTACAAAAGGATGGAAATACTATCAAAATCAGGGCTGAATAACAGAAATAACTTAAAATATATAAAAAATAACTATAAATTAAAGTAAATAATAATAATAAATTAAAATAAATATTAATATAAATTAATAAATAATGTTTGCCCATTTACTCCGTAACCATGGATTATACTACGATTTTAGGCAGTAGTTCACTACCATATCCGTTTCTCCCGCACCCTGAGAGACATCGACGGAATGCTATAAAAATGTCAAAAAGTTCGTGCAAACGTCATTCCTCGCAAAATCACGGCGAAAAACAGTTGATAAATTTGTAGTATTTCCTCAATTTTGTGTTTAGTCATCCATTCTTTTATTTTCGACCAGTAATTTCGATAGCACCGAAAAACCCACCAGAAACTTGTGGAACAATCCAACTAACATTTGCCCAAAGTTGTGAAATTCACGAAAAACTCGCCACACTCGCAGAGGACCACGTAGAACATAGTGAAAGTGAAATTTACACTCGCTGAAATGGAATTTCCTCACCTTGGACAGCATTGCAACGAAGCCACATGCAACAGACTGGGTGAGTGAACGAACGAACGAACGCGCCAGGGTCAGGAACCGAGCAGCCATCGAGGCCGCCCAATGCCAGTGATTTGGCCCTGTGCATTATCATCGCCCAGCACTTCCTTATGTCTCAATTATCTCGTTTGCACATTGACTAATGACGCTTTTCCTACAGATTTCCTGCCAGTGAAGTGTGATTCGTGCGACAAAGTCTTTTGCTCGGCCCACTTCAATTACGAGCGCCACGCCTGCCCCGGGGCCCACCGCAAGGACGTCCAAGTGCCCGTCTGTCCGCTGTGTGGCGAGCCAGTGCCCACGGCCCCGGGCGTGGCCCCCGACCTCACCGTCGGCCAGCACATCGACCAGCAGTGCAAATCAGACACGAAGAAAATCTTCACCAACCGTTGCTCCTACAAGAGCTGCAAACGCAAGGAGCTGATTCCGGTTACGTGTACGCTGTGTAAGCAAAACTTTTGCCTCCGTCATCGTCACTCGGCGGACCACGAGTGCAAAAGCGCCTCGAATAGCAGGGCGGGAACCTCGCACGGAGCCAGTAGCAGTGTTTTCAAA
The DNA here is from genome assembly GCA_017309665.1 of Coelopa frigida. Classification (NCBI taxonomy): domain Eukaryota; kingdom Metazoa; phylum Arthropoda; class Insecta; order Diptera; family Coelopidae; genus Coelopa; species Coelopa frigida. Next base: position 1,029,993 of record CM029565.1, on the reverse strand, counting down.
GGAATGGGCGAAGCGGAGCAGCGCGCATTGGCGGCGTAAGTTTATTTATTTCAAATATGGCATTCCATAACTGACTTTAACTTCTATTTTAAAAGGAATGCAGCTGAATACCGCCGCACCAACAAACCCACCTCGCTCTTTAATGCCAATCCTAAGCCAGGTGTTGTTGCAGCACGAGCTGCAGCGACGCGAGCCTCCTCGAATCAAATCGAAAATATACAGGGAAATATGGTGAGATTCTAGCTTCAAATCGTTGATTGCAAAATTCGAACTCAACACTTTGCACTTCCAGTCTGAAGATGAAGCTCTCGCACGCGCCTTGGCGCTCTCCATCATGGAGTTGGACGAATCTGCCGATCGCAATCGACGCAACGAAGCGGCGGCTGCCGCAGCAGCTCAGCAACGCAATGCCACAGTTCCTGTCGGTGGACGGGATGGACAGCAGAGCAGTGGCAAGGACAAGTGCTCTCTGTCGTAGCTTGTCCACTGAGTAAACATCACAATTTATTTTACGCCATACTATTGGGCCGGGCTGAGTAGTCGACTAGATTTATATTTATATCACCAAACTTCTATCACAGATTAGTTCAATATATACGTTAACATATTCTTAAGTAGGTGTGTAGTTTAGAAAGCGAACACGATCATCAATTCATGTCTTCTAATGAGGTGTGTGCGTAGTGGACGATGATTTTTCTCAGTTAGAAAATAGTAGTACTTTTAGGTGAAAAATATCGATAGATTTGGGTAGTATTCTTAAGGACTCACCACTGTATTGTTCAGCAAATTAGATGCTCTTGTTATTTTCTTATCTAATGACTCGAGAGTACCTTACTTAAAATATCTGTTAAATATATTTATTTATCATTACTTTTAACACATTCGTTTGCGTAGCAAATTGCATTTTCGGATAAATTTAAGCGAATAATATATAATAATGGAACATGATCAAATAAACTATAAACATACAAAAAGAAGAAGTCATCAACGGAACAACTATTAATTAGGAAAGGCAATCACGCTATTGTTGCATCTGGCGTCGCACTGGTGTCTTCTGCTTCGGCCTGTGCGACCGGTGGCGCTGGAGATACAGCCGCTGGCGATGCCGCCGAACTCCCCGACTCGGGCACCTCAGGCACATTCTCCATCATTTGTGTTTGCGACTGTTCAAAGGATACTCTCTTCTCGAAGCTCGTCCTCCTTGTCTGGCCAGTTGAGGCCGATGGCGTGCTGGCACCCTCATTGGATGAGGTGCTTATCTTCCGCGTTGCTGCGTAGAAGTTCACAATTCCCTCTGCCGCCAATATGCTGGCACTAGAGAGCAGAATCGAAACCTGCTCAGCCGATGGGCAACTCGTGATGGTCATGTCGTCGGCCGTGTAGCCGTTTGTGGAAAGCATTTGCTCTAGTTTGACAAATGACTGAATGATGTTATTCTGGAAAGCAAAAATACTACTCAGTCATTCAATGAATTATAAAAAGTGGCGTTGGCAACGTACTCTAATGGGCCTAAAGATAATGAACTCCGTATCACGATTGCTCAGATACAGTTGCATGGAGCGTTGCAAAGTAGCCAATTTGCCTTTGATCAAGCGCTGAGTTTCTTGTATAATGCTGCTGATCTGCTGCGGTGACGCCCACGAGGCCTGGCGAAGGGCGTAGTTAATTTTTGCAGCCTCTTTGCTGGTTGCGCCTTCGCCTTTCGTTTCAGTGCCCGAGAGCAACGCTTGAGCCTTGTCGAGGAATGTAATTATTGGGCCAACCAACATGTGAACGGCGTCTTTGATGAACAGCTCACAAACTGTCTTTAGCTGACGGTCGACCTCTTTGCGGGAATCCAGCAGATGCTCCTTGATCTGTGGCGTGCCCTCAAGGAGAAACTCCAGGAGAGCATTGTTGCTTCCCATGGAAAAGAGTTGCTTGCGCTTCTGCAGTAGACCAAACGCCGCTGTCTTCACTTTGCTGAAGTCGAGTGAAGTTTCTTTGATGGTGAAGTCGACTCGGAAGGGCGCAATTTGCTCGCGAAGAATCAGCAAGTGTTTGATTTCAAACAGCTCGCCGTCGATGGGAGTCTGCGGGGTCAACATTGTGGGCAAATGAAATGGAATATTTGTGTATTAAACGCACCTTAGCCGACGATATCTTCGATGCTGCAGCCGAGACGCTCTGAATGCACAGTCGTAGAGCCTCTTGAGAAAGACCTTGGAAAATAGGTCGGTCCACACACCGATAAAGACGCGACAAACAAACCAAAGTCCGACGCACAGTCGGATACCACATTCCGTGCAGATCCGCAGGAGAATCTGGAATACCGATCATATTATTTCGTATTCTACCAGGGGCTACCCAATGAGGCATACTCATGTTTCTCGCCCTGTAAGCCGTGTCCACGCTCTCTGTTTCTACTGCACTCGAGACGCTGGATATGAGCGACGATCTGGAGTCCGAACGCCGCATCTGTTGGGGTTCTTGCAATGACAACGCAATGCTCTGAAATGTCGTGAGAAATCGGGTTTTTAATGTGAATGTCGTATGAATTGGATTATCCACCTCCATCATTTCCAATTTATCGGGATAGGCGAGATCTCCAGCTGAAGGGTTGTAGTTGAGAATGTCCGATTGTAGATAAAGATGAGCTCGGAATACCAGGCGCTCCTGCACGTCCTGAAGCAACTGGTTCGCTGTACTCGAAAATGCCTCCAAGGGTTCCGCTGGAATGGGGATAATTAATAAGATTTATATAGCAATAGTATATGATTATTTACGATTCTGCTGAACGTGTTCCTCAATCATTTCGATTCTCAGTATCGAACAGATCTCGGCCAGAGTTTCCAGGTGGTTGATGTGAATGATGTAGGGACGCATGGTGTCGTAGAGAATCGTGCAGAGTCCTTCCAAATAAGCACTGAAAATGGTCACATGGTCTCATAGCACTCTATTTATAAGCTCTAATTGGACTCACGTCAGTTGCTCACTGGGCAGGGCGAAGAACTGGAAAAACAACCGATGCTCGTCCTGGCAGACGTGGACCAGGAAGGCGCACGTGCTGCGCATCAGCGAGCAGTGGTCGCTCTTGTGCGACGACTTCAAGTCCTTGATGGCCTTGTCCACGGCAGGCGACATGATTGCCGCGCGCTCGTTCAAATAATTCTGCTGGATTTCGACCAGCAACTGCTCGTATTCCGGACTATTCTGGATGCGCGACTCCACCAACTGCGAGACGCGTCTGATCTTCGCCGCAGAAGTCTGGTACTTTCCGTAGTAGAGCGCAAAAGCGGCGTCTGGCGAGGCGGAGCTGCTCGTCTCGGACGTCGACGACAACTGCTGCTGCTGCTGTTTGGGGTGCAGGGTGGCCTCCGTGGCCTGGGCCATCACCGTGGTCACGTAGTTCTTCATCAGCGTCACGGCCTTGGACAAGCAGTGCTTGTACTTGACGACGAATGCAGTCGAGTCCTTGAACTTCGGCTGAAATGGGACGGAGATAACGAAACCGCACACAACCACAGTTGAGGACGTGACTCACATTTGCGCGCAGATACTCCAGGCAGTCGTCGATCTTGTTCAGACACTCGCGGAAGGCTTCGCTGGCCACCGACAGGGTCGGCGACTGCAGGCGCTGGTGCAGCAGCTCCACCTGGTTGAAGTAGTGCAGGCGCCGGTGGATCTCGTCGCCCAGCTGCTGCAGCTTCTCCTGCTCCTCGATCAGCTTCTCGCTGGCCGTGTTGAGGGAGCTCGTCTTGTTCGAGACGAAGTCGTACTCGGTGTTCAGAGTGCGCAGCTTCTCCATGGCCAGGTCGAGCTGCTCCAGGATGCTGCGGCACTCGTTGCTGCGCAGCTCCAGCTGCTGCAGGTACTTGTGGTAGACCCCGTCGGCGTGGTGGTGGATCTCGGCGTGCACCCGGTCGTACCAGAGCAGGAAGTCGTTGGTGTTGTCGATGCCAGCCGGCAGCAGTTGCAGCTCGCGGAAGGAGGCGCTGGCCAAGGGGGCCGCCTCAGCGCCCTGAGTTTCCTGCGGCGCCGTGGACTTCGCAGCCGCGTTGGACTCCGAGACGCTCGTCTAAAGCAAAGAGCGTTGAATTCCGCATCCAGAGCCCTGGGTCATGGTCGCTTACCCCGTGTTCCAGCCACAGATTCGTCAGCGTCTCCAGGTATTCCTCCTGCTGGACGTCGAGGGCGGCGAGTGCGTCGTCCTTGGCCTCCCATTGCAGCAGCCGTCCGCGAATTTTCCTCAAATTCTCGTTTTCACTCTGCGCTGTGGCGACGTCATCCATTTCTCAGATCTTTCAGAAAATTGTATATGGGACCTTGTTCTTCTTCTCAGGGTTGTAACAAGACAGCTCTTCTTCTTTTTTTTGAATTTTTATCCGTATCCGATGGGGATTTTTACAGATTCCTCTTTGCGCTCATTCGAAAAATTGCTTTTCACAGATTTTTCTGACAACACTTTCCGCCGAATGTCAGACGAGCCGGACTCGGGAAGGCTCTTCGTGTTTCGCTTCGCTGCTCGATTCTATTTACGAACAGTACTCACAACAAAAGCGACGCTAATTGGGATGGATGGCAGTGGAGAGAGCGAGAAGGAAGCCAGGGATGTAAGATGTACGATTGAGGTTTTTATGCACTCGAGAGTTCACTGTAATGAAAATTCTGTTTATACACGGTAGATTGGTTCCAGAAAGAACCGTGTAAAAACCGTCTAAAGAAACTGTGTAAAAACCGTGTAAAAAACCGTGAATAGAATTACGTGTGTACACACAAAAAAAAAGAAGAAAAACAAATATGTTCATTTTCTCTTTATGTTCTTTCATGTTTTCGTATGGTTTCTACCTATTTGTGAGCTGTTTGTATTTTATATATTTGTGTTATGTTATTTTGTATCGTGCTAAATGGAAAAAAATCGTGTGAACATCAAATTAAACCCGTGCAAAAACAGAATTAGGTGTATGCTACAGATAATGAGTGTGTGTTAAATAAAAATACCAACAACACAAAAGAGTAGGTCGCTCTGGAAACACCTAATAAAAAAAAACCACCCGCCACTGGAAAAGTTTTGTGCTCTTCTTCTTCTTCTATTTGTGGGGAGTTGACTCAATCGATCAAGTGTCAAACAGTGAAAAGTTGTGATTGTTGGCGAGTTTTCGAAATATTACAATTTTGAGCATTTCGAGGCGTTTCAAGAAGGATGGCTCCACAACCAGTGGTAACTGGGCTCTCCCCGAAGGAGGGGCCTCCGGGGACTCGGGTGATTATACGTGGCGAGTTCCTGGGCACCAGGGCCAACGACTTAATTGGTAAGAGCTCCCTCCCAAAAAGGGTTCACATCCACAAATTGGTCAAATCCACCTCCTAGGTCTGAAAATATGCGGGTCCGACTGTCTGCTCTCGGCGGAGTGGAAGTCGCCGAACAAGATAATTGCGCGCACCGGGCCGGCCAAGGGCAAGGGCGACATCATCGTGACCACCCTCAGCGGCGGCGTGGGCACCTCCACCGTGCAGTTCCGGGCGTACCACGAGACCATCGGCCCCCTCAAGGAGTCCGCGGTGTGGATCGAGGAGTCGCCGTCGCAGAACTTCGCCTGGGGCAGACGCACCTTGGCCCAGTCCGGCTACACGCAGGAGGATCCCCTGGGCTTGTCCATCGAGGGCAATGAGCAGAAGATCCCGGAGGATCTGCGGGATCTCTTCCCCGACGCCAGTGGCGACTTGTCGCAGGAGAACTTTTCGCCAGCCTGGTTCTTGCTGGAAAATCACCTGGCCACGTCGTTCGAGGATCTGAAGGCAGGCCTCGCCTACTTGAAGCGGAAGGTCGAAAGCCAGAAGGAGGGCCAGCTCTCGTTCCTGAAGTCGAACGCCGGGTCGGTCATCGACCAATTGGACACCCTGATGAATATCCGCGACAAAGTGCAGGAGGACGCGAAATTGTACGGAAACGAGCCGTTGAAAGTGCTCGAAAACTCAATTGAGAGTGAGTGGACAATGATTATACACTATATTTCACTTCTGAACTCCACTGGGCGTTTCTTGCAGGTTCCATTACGGAGTCCCAAAAGATTTTCACTGACGTCCTGTTGCGCAAGGAGAAGGCTGACTCCACACGCGCGGTTCTCTTCGCCTTGTCTCGTCATAAATTCCTCTTCTGTCTGCCGAATTCCGTCGACAGACGTGCACAGGCTGGAGACTACGACATTGTAGTGAACGATTATTCCCGAGCTAAGAACTTATTCGGAAAAACGGAGATTCCCGTGAGATCGATATTTCTCAAATAAATGCTTATTAATTAACATATTCTTCCAAACACAGATCTTCCGCAAAGTATTGGAGGAAGTCGATCAACGCATATTCCAGATACGGAAGCAGCTCCACGAAAAGGTGGTCAAAATGCCACAGAGCGTCGACCAACAGAAGAAACTGATCAAGGCTTTGACGAGCTTGGAGGTTGAATGTTTTTAAATATATTCGAAATACGATATCACAAGGGTTTTGATCCATAGGTTCAACAAAGCGGCACGGCCATTGGGGACAAAATGCGGAACATTGACCCTGCCTGGGATGCGATCGATGCGCGGGCGAAGTACTTGGAGGCCACCTTCAAGCAGACATTCGACATGTATGCGAACAAGGACATGTCAGGCCAAGAAAGTAAGTCCCAAATTCATAAAAAAGTAAATACTCTTCTATGTTTCATTCGTCTGCAGAGTCCAAGTCTCGCGATCCCAACCAGCCGCCGAGCCGAGTCATATTCTGCGAGGAAATCTGCGACATTGCAGCCTCACAGTTGCCGGATCTCTGGCGCCTGGGGCAATCGTACTTCACTGGCGAGTTGCGAGGACCCCACGATCCCAAGCCTGGGGACTTCAAGCGAATGATCCTGAATGCCATCGAGAAGTTCTGCATATATCTGCGCGTGGCCATTCTCATTGCATCCGACTTGCGTACCCTACGGCAAACCACTGGCTTGTCCTGGCCGATTGGCTCTTCGTCGGCTACGCACCAGTTTCTTCCCTGGATTCCACAGTGTCTGCGGTACACTCGTATTTCGTACGCAACCTTGATCCGTTTGGACCTACCTTCGGAAGCATTGGATATTATTCAGAAGTTGATCGACGAAATACGTCTCTTCTGCTTCTCGATCACGTTCAAGCGCGCCACCGATCGCTGCAAGAAGTTGGTTGAGAAGGAAACATGGGACATGAGTGTGGAAGACTTCCCAGGCGCAACGATGCTGCCCTCGTGTCTGGAAGAGCTGTTGATTGAGACGTTGGACGAAGCGCAGAATTCTTGCATGCAATCGGAGATAAGGTTTGTTCTATCAATGCGGGTAAATATAGATGATAACAATGGGCCTGATCTATTTATAGAGAGGGAAATCTGTTGGAGCCTCAATCGGATGGACAGCGCGAAGTCTCTCAGCGCCTGCAAGAGTTTCTGTCTTCGTTCAATGGAGTGATTGAGGAGTTGGCGTTCCAATCGCACGACGACGAGACCCCAACGCAAACCGTCTCCCAGTTGATCGGATTCCCTCACGCCCAGCAGAGCGGCCCCGCCTCTGGGCGCTTTTGGAGTTCATCCGTCGTAACCTGGGAACAGCGCATGCTCTGCTGCTTGGCCAACTGTGCCTACTGCAACAAGAGCTTCTTCCCCCATGTGGGAGAGCTGTTTGTAAAGTGAGTGCGAATATACGAATCTCTTATACTTACTATACTATACCTCAAATTATCTCTCAATTTCTTAGGTATGGCTATCCATTGCCCACGTTGGCGATAGAGACTTCGCGCTACTCCGTCAACCAGCTCTTCACCAACCTCCTGGAGGCATACGTGGAGCAGAAGAGCGACCCGCTGGTTGGCACCATCGAGCCCTCCATGTACCTGGGCCACTTCCAGTGGGACATCGAAATGGAAATCGGGAAGCTGCGCCCGTACGCGCACGAGTGCTGCGACAACTTGGTGGGCGTCTTCTCCGAGATCTACACCATTTCGCCAGCTCTGCTGAGACCCATCTTGGAGCCGATTATATTGACCGTCTCGGAGGAGCTGGCGCGCCTGATGAGCTGCGTGCAGAAGTTCAGCTACACGGGCGCCATACAGGCCAACGTCGACATTCGCCTGATTCGGGACGCCCTCAAGTTCTACACAAACGAGACGGGAAAGTGAGTGAATGGCATTTTCATTAGAAAGGGTAACGAAGTTGATTTCGTTTCAGGAACTACTTCCTGGAGGCCTTGGAAGCTATCAACCCGCCCCTCAACGGCGAGCAACTGCGCAAAGCCGATGAAATTCTGGAGACCGTGAAGCAGTGCATGAAGCTGCAGCTCATGTGCTTCTCCGTCAAAGATCCCTAAAGCGATCACTTTAAGTATTTGCCCTATTTATGATACGATGTGACATTCTATTTTGAATTTAAAATGCGCGAAAAGTGCTTTAAAAGTATAAAACTTGTATATTACGTTGGAATTTGCAAAATTATAACACAATTTCAAAACTATTCGCCCTCAAAGTTGAAAGTCGAAGGAGAAGTCCTTTCCCATCGCCTGGAACTTCTCGAAGTTCTCCTTGATCGCCTTCTCCACGTCGATCGAGTTGAACTTCTCCTGGATGCGCACCTTGATGGGGTTCTCCAGGGCGTCCATGATCTGGTAGCGCAGCATGTTGGGCAGCACGTTCACGGCGAACTCCATGATGTAGTCCAGGGTGCCGGCGCCGTCGCAGCGCACCTGGATGTTGCCCAGGTCGATCTGGAGGTCCTTGATCTGCGGGCGCTTGCGCGTGTCCAGCGACTGGCTGACGCCCACCGTGACGCGGATGTGCTGCAGCGAGAACTGGACGTGCCCGATGCGCGACATCAGGCCGCAGCCGACCTCCCACTGGCCCGCGCCGGCGATCTGCTGGGTGCCGACCTGGAAGCGCAGCGCCACCGTGTTGTTCTCCATGGCCACGGCCATGTCGCCGACGCGGTAGAAGCTGGAGATGCCGGTGATCCAGGTGTTGGCCAGCTGCATGCTGAACACGCCCACGGTGCGGTTGTAGTCGGGCAGGCGGTAGGGGTCGTAGCCCATGGCGCGCACCTTCTTGCGGCCCTCGGCGATCGCCATGTCCAGCGGCGTGATGGAGTTCGGCAGCCGGCGGTCGCCCATCAGCTTCTCGATGTTGGTGTTGATCTCCTCGCGCAGCTTCTTGTCGGCCTCCTGCAGCATGAACGGCTTCATGGCGTCGAACACCAGGTTGGGCGCCGAGTTGACGATGCTCTGGAAGACGGTGCCCAGGAAGCCGAGGTTCTGGAAGTCCATGGCCATGTCGGCGAAGGAGATGTCCATGCGGATGCGCTCCGTGGTGAGGTGGCCGTCGCGCTCCACGGCCAGGGTGGCCACGGCCTTCACGTAGACCTTCTTCAGGACCACCGTGAAGGGGCCGTTGGCCTTGGAGAAGAACGAGCTGAGCGTGTACATGCCCTTGACCAGCATCTCGTCCAGCTGGATGCCCGCCTCTACCTGCAAGTGGAGATCTCAATAAGGCACTACATCCTGTCCCCGCGAATACAAATTGTTTATTTGCTTCGAACTCTGACGATAATTTCCAAATAGTCGACTATTCGGTTTCTTATCGCCGATTCCCCGTTTGAACCGAGCCACACGCGTCACCAACTCGCAAACAAGATCAGTTCCCAGTTCTCTTATCAGCTAGCTGCGAGATATCGGCAGCCAAGGGTGAGGATTAGAGAACTTATCCCAGAATCCTGCCATCAGCTGGGGGTGGGAACTCGCAGACCTACCTTCATGGCCTTCAGGTCGGCGTTCACGTGCTGGATGCGGAACTTGGACAAGCCGTGCGCCTTCACGTTCATCATGTTGAGGTTGGCCATGCCCAGGCTCTTCTTCATGTTGGGCACCTCCATGGGGTCGGGGATGGGGGCGCCCGGGAAGCCGACGGGGTCTTCCTGCTTGTAGTGCTCGATCACGGCGAAGAGCTGGGCGGCCAAGCGGTTCTCAGTCACCTGGACATTGTGCTCGTCGATGGCGTTGGACAGTTGGTCCTCGTGTTCCTCTGGAAAGAGCGGAGGTTTGGTTACTTTCGCTGCTCCATGAGTTTCCTCGCAATACCTTCATCCTGCGCCTGAACCGCAAAAGCACACGAGATCAGCAGAACGATGATAAAGCCGTGCTTCAGTTCGATCATGGTGAATCGGGTGGAGATTATCTCGTTTGTGTGTCTATGTTTTTCCCCACGCAGTATTAAATTAACGAATTAAGCGGCGGAGGAGCTGCGGACCCTCTCAGCTCGATGCTCGGACTCGAATGAGTCTCGTCTCTGATTGATAAAGTCGTTGAAGTTGAAGCTGAGACTGATAGTGGCAGATTAATGAATGAGTGGCACAGTGGGTCGGAACGAGCAAATCCACAATTATTTAGAGTCTTCAAAAGAGTGATGAAGGCAGTGTGGATATGCATATGTGGTATGTTATTTTATTGTTTATTTTCACAAAGTATTAAATATCAGCACTCAGTAAAGAGAGAAGGGAATTCCTATAATCAGTCCCTCAGTCGCAATTTTGTCTCATCCTAATAAGAGTTGACTTCCTCTCCCATCGGGTGCGGAAGTGGACAAGTCAAAGACTCGCAATCAGTCAGAGTTTTTACGCACATGTAAATGAAAGACCCATGTAAAAAATCTAAAATTGATTTTATTCAAACATTACTATTTTTTCTTTTTGTCGTTTTCCAGTTGAAATATGTTTCAAATTGTTTTATATTTTTTTACACAATTCATTTACTGTTATTGAAGAAGACTTAATCACTAATTAAATAAACATTTAATTATTCATGTGTATTTTAACTCCCAAAATACAAAACTTTGTGACTTAAAACTACTCTTAGATTACATGCCAACTACATCTATAGTATATATATATATATTTGTTAAAACATATTTCAACTAAATGAGCAATAGAAAAATGCAAATAACTTAGCAAAGATTTGTTCAACTTAATGCCATAGGATCCATTATATGAGTGTAGCATTCGACAAAATAATTCAAGGAGATGTACATTTCAAATAAGATAATTAAAAACGTGCTTAAAATATTTAACAACAAAGGCTCAGTTAAAAGCAAAATTTAACTAGGAATTGATTTAGCCCTCAATCAGACTGCTGTAAACGCCTAAAAGGTGTAAAAAGGAAAACAATTGAGTTAATGTTGCTTCTGCCCAAATTCTAACAAATCAATAAATGACGAACACTGAAAAATATATTAACACTAACTTAAGCTAAGACAAATATTTAAACATTTACGAATGCAAGAAACCATGTCTTGGAACATCGAAAGCGCTCGCAGTAAACTCCTCTTCAGATTCAGGATTGAAAGTTAATTAATTAAGGAATAAAGCTTGCAACGGTTTACTGCTGAAATTACGCGAGTTCAAGTTATATTGAGAAGTACTTAAACCTGTAATTGCAAATGCTAAACAATACGTTGCCACCTCTCAGAGTAATCATTGGATGACAATTTTCTGGAAATGACAAAATTCGAAATAACTAAGAGCCATTGCCACTGCAATTCTTAGCATTAGGTCCCTAAAACTATAGAAATTTGTTTGTACTAATTACATTGGTCCGAACGGTGTCAAAGTTACACACAAAATATTAACATCAAAAATGAAAACAACAGTCTCTTGCTACAAATTAAAGTCTATAAACAATTTCACAAATTAAACCTTTTACCAGTCAGAAGACAATAATGTAATTTCGATAAATACCAAACCTAAGAAGCCAGAAAGTTCACAAATAAAATGCTTACAACTCATTGGATTCGATTACTTCGACATAGGCTGGTGCCAAATGGTGTTGGCCGCCGCCACCGGCAGCAGCGGCACCGGCCACAACGACACCACCTCCACCACTGTTATTGCAGGCAATGGTAAACGTGGACCCGACGTGCGACGCATTGGACACAGACATTGTGGTCGTGGAGTGCGACACATTGTTCACAGCGTTAGAAAACTCCTCCGAGGATTCGTTAAACATGTCCGCTGAGTAGGTGTTGTTGGGGGAGGTGACAATGATCGGCGAGAGCGTAATTGTTGAGGGCGCAATCGACACGGGGGGCTTCGCTTGAGAGGCCGAGTGCGCAGTGATGGGGTGCACGGTGATGACGTTATTGTGTGTCTTCAACTGCTGCTGCAGGTGGGTGCGCTGCAATTGCTGCTGCTGCGAATGGGCTTGCTGCATGATAATCTGGGGCAACGTTGTGCTAATTTCGGGCATTTGATGGTGCTGCATGGCGCCAACAGCTGACGAGGCCGACGTAATGGTCGCGGTGGTGGGGAGTGAGTTGGAGGGTTGGAGCAGGAAGGTCGCGTTACTATTGGAAATAACGTTACTGCTCGAGGTGGCCGTGACCGCTTGCAGCTGCGGCAATGTGTGAATGCGCTGCAGGCTAGAGTTTTGATTATGTTGCGATGTGGTGAACACATTGACCACTACGGAAGGAAGGAAGATTATTTATAGAGGGACAGATACAATCATGCCTGCAACTAACCCTGGTATTTCCCCTCCGCCGACTGAATGAGCAGCGACTCCCGCTGCAGATTCTCCAACTGCAACAAGTTCGTTTGCGGTTGTTGGTGCTGGTGCTGAGGCTGTGTCGAGCTCTGGTGCAATTGCTGCAACTGCTGCTGGTGCTGTTGCGCATTGAGAGCCGTAATTGTCGCATGCTGCTGAACGGCGTTGAGCTGCTGCATGTTCCGGAAGGGAATAATCGTTGCAGACGTCGTTGTGGAAGACGTGGGTGCAACCGCGAGACGAGTTGTCGGCACTTGTGGCTGTGTTGTGAGCACCTCATCCAAAGGTTGGTCCACCGCCTGGCCCGTGGTGCTGGTGGACGTCGCAGTCGCCGTTGAGCTCGTCACCTGCGCCAGCTTGTTGCTCGAGGTCGGCGCCGAAGTCGCAATCGGCAACTCCCCCGGACTCAGCGACGAGTTCTCGAAGTCCGCCATCTGTATTTCGTAGCAGGCCAGTTCGGGAATGACGGGTCGCACCTTGCCCCCGTCGGGCCGATGTGGATTGCGACAACCGCGGCACTTGCAGCCAATGCAGGACTTGGAATCCACGTAGCAGGGACATCGCTGCCCACAGCACGTCAACTTGCCGGGCGTGGGGGTGGCGTTGCCGCATCGACATCCGCGGCGCTTCGGGTTCGTCTTGGAGACCTGGCGGAAAACCGGGGGCGGGGCTGCGGCGGCGTTGGACAAGTTTTTCTGTGGAGAGAATCGTTAGTACATCGATCGAAAGTAGACAATCTGTTGGTGGACCTTCTGGGCGCTGTCGTCGTCGCCGTCTGTCTTTCGCTTGATGGTGATCTTGTTGCCGATGCCTGTGTAAAGCACTGAGTACATGGCGGAGCCATTGGAAACCGTTTTGATCGGGGGCGGGTTGCGCACCTGCGACGTCACCGTCGCCGTTGTTGTGGTCACGCCGGACGAGGCCGCCGTCGACGTGGACGAGAGCTTCAGAGTCAACGCGCCCGGCTTTATTTCGTTGGACGACGAAACACTGACGAAGTTCCGCTGCTGCTGTGCGAGCTGCCGACTCAAGGACTGCAGCTTCGCAGAGGCAATCGTAAGCGGTGCCGTCGTGACCGACGAAGACGAAACGATGGGCACGACCACGCCAGCAGAGGCGTGGCTCACGTAGGTGACGGACGAAGGCGCGGGAGACGCCGCGGCCGCCGACGCTGGGGCAAATTGGACAGCCGACGAGAGATCCACCATGTTTTTGAAGTTCTTCACTGCCAGCGCATTCGCAGCCGTCGACGACGAGGACGACGACGACTGCGGATTCGTCTTGGCAACTGCGGCTCCGGCGGGGGCCGCCGAACTGTGCTCCTGCTTGACGACCACCGGCAAGGGGAACGTGTTCGGCAGCTGCTGCAGGGAAGGCGGCGTCGAGGCCTTCGGAACAGGCAACGTGATAGGCACCAATGGTGGTCCGGCGCTGGTGCCCGTCAGCGGGGTCGGCATCGCGGCCGGCGCCAGTTTGGGACGCGGCAAATCGAGGGTAAATGCATTGAGGACGTCCTCGTAACTGGCGCCCTCCATGATGAACTCCTGGGCGCTCATCGTAGGCACTGCGATCCCCGAGCTGAGGGCGACGGGGGACGTGCGCTGCTTGCAGATCTGCTGGAAGAGCGGCGAGCCCAGGAGGTGCTCGCACAGGCTCTTGTAGCAGAGCAGGAGGCAGCGCATCTGCTTGTTCTCCTCGTAGATCTTGAAGTCCTGGCAGTCCTTGCAGGCCGAGCAGGTCGGCCGGATGTTCTTGCGGCCGCGGACGCACAGGCGGCAGACGCTGTGCTGGCAGCGGGCGTCGCGGAGCGAGTAGGGGTCGCAGAGCATGCGGCAGCAGACGGCGCACGACAGCGACTGGCGCAAGTGGGGCAGCAGGCGGAAGAGGTCGAGCAGGTGCTGCTCGCTGGCATGGGCGGTCGCGGCATTCGCTGCGTTGCTAGCGGAGTCATGTTGGAGCACAAGGCGCGCAGCTGAAACGTACAAACCAACGGCGTTCATGGCAGGCGGGCTCTGCAAGAGACGGAGTGGGAATGTAGAGAGGGGTGAGGATGTCAAATGGGTTATTTACGGTTTCCACAGAACACTTCAAACGTCGTCGCCGGATCGGCCGCCCTCAAGCCATCCTGTCGTTCACCCCGAGCAGCTCCAAGACACTCGCCCGCAACTGACAACCGACGAGCGAGCACTCGCCACGCACAATCGCAAAAATCGATTAAACTCGGCGGCGCTAGATTTGCGCACAAGCTCGAATCGCAATAATTACTGAAAATGCCCGCCGATCGACATGAAATCCCATGCAATTCCGACTGCGCCCGAGGTTTTCACAACATGCGATTCACTTGCAATTGTTTTCCACTCGCAAATAGCACAAATATTGAGTGAGGCTTGCAGCCGCAGCCAATTAAGAAATTATCGCTCTCGTCCCTTCGCGTCGATGCCTAATTGTTTGCATTTCGCTCCGTTGTCATTTGCACTGCGCACAACATTCACAACATTTCTCCTGCGTGTTTGGCAACACTTTTCACAGAGTTTCCGATGAAAATGTGGCGAAAATCTGGCAAATGGAAAATTTTTCGTGAAAATTTTCCCGTCCGAAAACCAAAACAGCAGCGAAAAAAGTAGATTTATTTTTTTGCCGATTGTATTTTGGCGTTTCGTTTTGACTGTCATTCGCGACGTTTCACAATCAGGGCTACCGCGGTCAGTTGAACAGAGCATTTCGTAAACAACATTCCGTGGCTCCTGAAATTGCATTCACTCCAGTTGTTATTGAGATTTAATATGAAAATTAGCTTCTTTTAAATTCTGTTCACATTTTCCAAATTTTTAACAGTTGCCTTTTATCTATTGTAGGTGCTTTAGCAACATAAACAAATAGACAATTTATTCACAGCTGACAATCGGCAACAGATTCCAAAATGACAACCCTGATTGCGTCTCAGCATTTGTGGCTAGTGCAAGAAAGAGTGCGATATACACGCGCAAGAGTGTTTTGCTGTGAAGTGGGCTGCGCTTGAATATTGTGGAAGTGAAAGGACCGGAAATACACTAGGGGTATTCAAACTGACGATGGTAATGTGGTAATTTACATGCATGCCTAGACGTAGAGTAAAATGTGTTCAATAACATTTTCTAAGTGTTGTCAACATTACAAAAGAAAAATGAACAAATAATACTGTACAATAACCCTTTCAGTTATTTATATCTTTAATTGAATTCACATTTTGTAGTTTTCTGTGATAAAAAGTTCAGAATGTACTATTTTTCGGCCGTGACATTAATCTGGTATTCACACAGTAATCGGGTAATAATTACCACGTTACCACAGTCGGTGTGAATATCCCTAGTTATAAATTAATTAAACCAAGGAAACGGTTTTGATCCTGAGCGCTTGATAGTTTTTCCTTTTCTAGGTCAATTTTAAATTCATAATTTAGTTTCCGTTCTTTTATGAATATCCGGGAAACAGATATGGAATCAGTATTAATTCATTCAGGTGGTAGTAGAACATGAAAACTTAAAATTAATGACCCAGATCAAGTATGAATTCGAAAAGCAAACGCTCTTTTATATTTCGGCCTGTCGTAGTTCTGTTTATTGCTTCGGAAAAATAACGAATCCCGAAAATATTTCCATGCCAATCAAAAGCATCTGTCCTCGATCCGCGTTCGTCGGCCTGCCAATAAATCAGACACATGAGGAAATAGCGCCGACTTCAAAAGGACACGCGGACAAACGAGAGCGAGCATAGATTGTAAACAAGCGTGTTGCGCATGGAACTCATATTTTATGTGAAGTTGATTGATATTGAGAATCCATCATCCGCACGCTCTTCCTTCCCCGCCCTCTGTGCCGACTGCCGCACCGACATCCGCACTGTCCGACGATCCTCTGTTCGTACACATGTTTGTATGGAAGTGCGGCTAACGATCGGCCGGGAGCTATTTCGGGAGCATTTCGTCAGATTCTGGCGAAAATTGAGTGGTCTAATGACGAAAAACCCAATTTACAAACAGAAGATATTCGCCATCCTCTTCGTTGAGGATGCTTCGGTGGCGAGGAGATTGTTGTTGACTTATGAATTCTGTCTCGAGGTGGATAACATCGATCATTTCCGCACGCAGCTTCCACCGCCCTCGTCGTCTGTTTGAAATTGAGAAAAGAGCATGAAAATATACACCGGCCGGCGAATTTTCCTAAATTCACCATTTTCATTGTTTATTTGCGAGAGTAAACAAAAATGATCGCTGCGAAAACTCATGTTTTCCGCCGATCGAAGGGTGCCCGGGCGGGCGGGGGAGGGAAATGGGCCGGCAAGCGTGTTGGGAACGAAACTCACCACGCAGGCGCAGTGCCGAATTTACTCACCGCGCTCCACTCGGAGGCCGCGCTCGCTCTCCCGATCTCTCGTGTGACCTCGAGGTGAGATTTTCCTCCTCCTCAACGACGACGACGACGTCGCCGAGATTTCCCGACAGTTTTCCTCTTGTTCTTCTTCGTGCGTTCGTCGATTTCCTGCGATCGCCGGGAGCTTCTTGGTTTTAGCCACATGCCAAGTTCTTTCAGTTAGTGTTTCGTTCTCGTCGAGTGTTGTGCTCGGTTTTCTCGAGAAGATTCGTCTTCAAGATCTTCTTTGTTTTTCTTTTTTCTCTCTCTCACTCTCATCACTCACCACACAGAAATAGAAAGTTCCACAAATAGGAAATTTTTCCAAATTTAAAAATTTTACCACGTTAATTTCGCTTTCTATCCACATTCGGAGTATCCTGCAAACGTTTGTGTGTGTTTGTGCGCGTGGAAACCCGTTGGAAAATCTTGGTTAGTTCAACAGGAGTAAAAATTATTTCAAAAATACCGTTACATAATCATGCCGCAGAAACTCAACGCGTGGTGCGCAACGTGGCTTTGGTGAATTTCCATCGCAAGTCGAACCGCTGAAAATTCGCAATAATTCTGCAAAATCCGATCGCCGCAAACTCGGTTGTAAAATATTGTAAAGATATTCATTCCCTAGTTTTGTGAAATTCTCAAGTGGAAAATCTCGGGAAAAGAGGAAATTTTCTCAGCCGCCGCAAGTTTAACGAACTGAGTTCATTTCTATTTTTGAATTGCCCACAGAAAGTGGGAGCGTGTGTGTGTGTTGTTCGACTATTCGTGGTGTGTATCGGTTCACCACACACTGCGCGAAATTTTACGACTGTCGGCGTGAGATGCAAGTGTATTGGTGTTCTAGTTCGAGTTCGAGGACGTGCCAGAACAAATCTTTGCAATCATCCACTCCAGGAATCCCAAGGGAAGAGTTCTCATCGCAAGAATACACACTTGTCTTCACTCCCCACGTTCTCGCAGTGTACCTTTGCGCTTTCGGTTCAATTTCACCGCATCTCCCGAAGATCAACTCGGCTCGATTCCTCCTCGTTCCCGCGACTCCGGAGTCTCGCGCTGGAGTCTCGCGATTCGGCTCGGGGTTCTAATTTACTCTCGCATCGGGTCTATTTTTAGGCGATAAATGGTTTCCTCACCCGATGATTCGATGCCACAATCGTAAAGTGCTTAAGTTAAGTACTTTATGCGTTCGGAAACATAAATCAATGGGCTCTGTGTGCTGCACACACTTTCACAGAGACTCGTGTAGAAGGAGGATGTGGTGAATATAAGGAGTTCAGGGGAGCGAGATTTCTTAATCCTTGCTTGCCTTCTTCTCGCAATAAACCACAATGCGTTTCTCACCACTGATCTGTGAAAGTCAAAGGGTCGAACGAGTGGTGTCTAAGACTAAATCTCTGGATAAGGCGAGGCTCTCCTTCTCCGAACGAGCTCATCCACTCCACCTGCCCGACATCTCAGCTCGTGTCAGCCGCGGGCGACCTTCATTGGCACCACGTTAGCTACATTGGCCATTGGTGTCTCGCCCCATGAGAAGGTCCTCCGCCTACACAGACATGGCCAAGAGCTCGTAAAGTTATTAAATATACGATGAGCGCGAGAAAAACAGGGGTGGGACGAAATAAATGGGTCCGATTTAAATCATGACAAAAGTTCTGGCAGTGTACAGAACAACGAAAAATAGAACAACTTCCTATTTCATCACATTTAGCGCTGAACTCAGCGATATGACAGACTTTAATCCCGTCCGATTTATGAACAACGACAACAACAGTAAAATGTATAAAAACAAAAATTATTTTTCAACATCGGAAAATTCAACAACAGACACTTTTGCAAAAATATAAAAAATATATTCTTTATTTGATGGTTCTATGAATGAGTTGTTGGATTCGGCGATGGCGTCAGCGCCATACTTAATTTTCTAAAACAACAACAACAACAATCATTTTTAACCCATTTCCGTCTGTCAAATGAAACAACGAGCCAGAATTCTGAGTGTATTGTATTTTGTTGTTGTTGTTGTGTCTAAGCAAACCATGCGATTCTTTTTCAAAAGTTATTTTCCGATTCGAATGTTGAAAAATTGAAAAGCTGGGAACACTTTCTGTTCATCAACATTTTCTAGGTCATGATTTATTTCCATGTGTTTCTATGACAGACGAGAGACGAGATAAAAAACAAGCGAAGTGGTGCAAATGATGATCACCTGATGATCAATGCGAGCCAGGGGAATATTTCTGTCAGTGTAGACGACGGGGTCATTAATTATGTGTGGGGGGAAATGCGCGAACACTGGGTGTTCAGTGTAAATTAAATGCGAGTGATGGCAGCCGAATTTCTTTCCCCCACAGAAGAGCGAAAGTTCTGCCCTCGCGATGATAGCAAAGATTTGTTCATGTCGAAAACTCCGACTGTTTCTTTCAGTGTATTCATGTCATGTCAGTGCGCGAAGTGTGCAAATGTCTAGGAACCATTAATAGACATTTCTGAAAGGTGCGATATCGTAGAAATAGATTGTTCCGAAGAAATTCACCACGATTGCCCCCAAACAAGGCCCAACAGATTCTCATTGCATCGGAACAGAATTGAACGCAAAATTTAACGCCGCACCGCGCATCGTTCCGCCAGCGTCGAAATGTCCGGGCAGCAACCGCCGCCACATCAGCCGCCCTACGGAGGGCCTGGGCGTGGCCCCTGGCAACCCCGCCCCAACAACCCCGCCTCCCCCTCGCCGTCCTCGTTCATGTACCGCCCGCCGTCGCCCTGGACGCCGGTCGCGCCCAGCCCGCCGCCCATCATCTCGGGCCCGCGCCGCCCCGCGCTGCAGTCGCCGGCGCCCATGAGCCCCACGCCCTTCGCGCACGCCATGTCGCCGGGGCCGCAGGGCGTGGCCGGCATGCGGGGCACCCGCGGCTCCAACAGCATCCCGCACCCGCGGCCCCAGTGGCCGACGCAGGTGCCGCAGCCCTTCGGCTCGCCGATAGCGGGCAACCAGTCGCCGGCGCCCTACCAGCCGCCCGCCTTCCAGCCCTCGTTCTACCCGGGCCAGGCGCCGCCGCCGACGCCGCCCTCGGCCAAGGTCTGCCCCTCGCCCACGGCGTACGGGGGCGCGAGCGGACCCCGCCCCTTCCGGCCGATGCACCAGAACTCGTACGGGGGAGGCGGGCCCACCAGCTCCTTCCAGCTGTCGCCCACGCCCTCGCCGGTCGTCTGCCAGACGCCCAACTCGGACTTCATGTACAGCAACCGGCAGACGCCCATGTCGCACCTGTACGAGCCGCAGCAGCAGCAGCAGCCGCACCATCACCAGCAGGCCCCGGCGACCCCGTCGTCATCGCAGCAGTACCCGAGACAAGCCCCAGCACAACAACCGCAAGCACAACCCCAATACGACTACGTCGGGGTGCCATTGGAACCTCCCCAACCTAAATCGTACGTGATTTATGATGATGAGGAGGAGTTTGGCCCGTCGACCGCCGAGATCATTGCGAACCAATCGCAGGATTACGTCGATGAGAAGCTGGCCGAGTACCAGATGACCATCCTGCAATTACAGGGTGAGTCTAATGATCATTTATTTACTTTTATTTACTGAGATCGCGGATCGTTATTTTGTGGGGATTTTAGTTACAGTATTAAGCTTCAATAGAAAGGTATCAATATCAATTTAATTATCTCCATTGAAAATAATTCCATAAAAACTATACATAAATATTTGAACAGCAACAACATAAGAGATTGAAATCAGATACATCAGATATAATTTTTGTAAATCGTATAATCCAATAGACTACATATTTGCAATGCAATCAATAGCAAATGTTGAATGAACTACAGACGAAATTATCAATTAACTAATTAATTAACAATTATTATTCGTGACACCCAAGTTGAGTCGTTTTTTAATTAATTAATAAACTGCTTGTTCTCAACAGTATGCAAAAGCAATGGTAAAAAATCGTCTTACGTTGAAGACAGAGCAGAACATTTGAAATAAACAATTTGGGCGCCATTAGAACCAATTAATAAAATGAACCGCAGACAATTAACGTATGTAAATCATTCGAATTACAGACATTTGTTTGGCTCCGACAACAACGTGAACAACAGCAAAAACAATAAAATACCGAGAACAACAACAAAAGCAGCTGACAATGAACGTGCCAAGCGCTGATTAATGAACCTATAGATCTCGTTTTTGTTTTATTTTCGAAATCTTAAAATTAAAACAAGAATTCTTCGTGCTGGTGCTGACTAAGCGAATGTCAAACTCATTTATTTACAATTGCACGAACTTGACCCACACACAAATTCACATAAGTCACACATACAGACATATGTACTGAAGCCATCGATCGGGCCAATTGCCAAATTTAAGAAAATTCAGTCACATCCACTTCGATGCGGGTGACAACTGTGTGGTGACCACCGCGTCGGAACTTTCATTCCTTGGAGGTCCTCAGGGTGTTCCAACATTGTACTGTTGGCATTTGTTTCTGCTTCCGCTTCGGTTCTCTGTTGTTGACGTTGGTCCAAAATAAACGTTGACATAATTTCGTTGTTTTTAAATTTGAATTATCGAATATTTGGCCCTCACCCATGCGGGGGATGACGTCGATGACATAATGACAGGAATGTGACTTGATTTCGCATTCCGTTGACATCCAAATTTTTTGCTTTCGGGTTTCTAATTGACTTTCGATCGATAATTATTTATCGTTGAATAATTTTAATTTGATTGTCGGCATCGTTTGGAATCCATTTGCGAGGTATCAGGGGAAAATTCGAGTAGTTTTGTATAGTCTCAGTTATGTTGTTAGGAGTGTCCTTGCGATGTCAACGATCTCTGTAAAAGGGAAAGTTTTGAATGCAAAATAATTCGCTAAAGTCCAGTGTCCCCAATTTGTGGTCTTTGTTATGAGAGATATACATTATATTTCGAGTAAATTGGACCACAAAGAATAATTTTATACACAAAGAATATAAAATATACTGGACTTCTATCAGTTGATCGCAATCGACACCAAATCAATTCAATCGAATCGCTCTCATTATTGCAAATTTCTATAGGTTCATCCCATAGCTAATCGGCGGCACAAGTCTATTATGCCCACTCAAGCGATGAAATTTTCTCAATGGACTCAATGTTTAAATCAAATCAAAATTTTCCCCCCACACGTCGGACAATCTGAGGGCGATGGTGGTGATCGCATCTGACCATGATCGCCGGCTGCTGATCATTGTCGGTGTTGACGGCAATGAGATCACTTCTACGATTCGCAATAATGAGTCTCCTCGGAAGGTTTAATTATAGAGCCATCAGTGATATCATCGGATCATAGGACATTTCATTCTTTAAAAAAGGAAAAGCTGAACTAATTTCTAACAAAGGTGGACTTTTTTTGTGAAATATCAATTTTATGCATTGTGAAATTCAAATGATCCTCAAGAGATATTCTTTTAGTCAAGGGTCCCTCGTCCCTTTGAACATCGTTGGAAGCACCGTGAAGTTATATTTCGAAACCATTAGCTGATGTCGTGTCTTTCGAGCGACGCGACATTTTCTCGTTCCTCAAATTAGAGCATGCTATTTTAGTTCTTCGTGGTGTACAGAAATAGTTTCCCTAATTATGTAGACGTAGGGACTTGGGAAGCATTTCAAAATAACCTCGCGTTTGGTGTAACCTAAAATTAATTGAAATTCACTTTCATTGAACCTCGATATTCTCCACACTCGCATCTGAAAATTGAATCAATGTTTGGAAGACAAGGGAGAGCGGGAGAAAGCATTCTATTAATGTTGACGTCAATTTTTAATTTCGCATCGCGAATTTCTTTCTTGAAATTTTGTAATTTCTTAAAATAGTCCATCGAATTTTAATGGTTTTTCATTTCGCATCTTTGCAAGCATTCTGTCTGCAATAATTTCGAAATTTGTTGCTAAAAAAAAAATAAAACCAAAAATAACTTAACACCAACGATGAAATGAAAATGGTTTTGGTCGAATATTGAAAACCAAATAAAATAAATACAATTTCGAATGATATTTCGAAACGGAAAGCGCTAACGGCAGACACCCACGATAGACCTCGATAGAATGAGTTTTCGCCAAAAAATTGCATAATTATTTGGACATTTGTCGCACCTAAATTTAGCCCCTTGGCAACCCAGCTTCGATTCTGATTCAAATGGTAATTCGACTTGAGCTTCTGAATTGAATATGAACATAAAAGTATGCATGCAATTTGGCCGCCTAGTGTTTTCGCAAATATTTCCTCTGTTGGCATTTTAATGAGGCGCCGTATTTATTTACTTTGACCGCAAGCAAATGGCAACACTCTGAGCGTCAATTGTGATTCATTTCCAAGTTTATTCTCGAGAAAACTATTCATATTTATTTACTCAAGTGGAAACTTCTTCCAAAACTAATGATCTTTCCCAGAAGTCTTCATTCTGCTGGGAATCATATCGCCGGCACTCTATTTCTTTCTCTATTTTTATCAGTTCCTGAAGCTTTCAGCATTGGGTAAACTTCAATGTGTTTATGAACACACATAGCAAGCAGACAGATTTGTCTGTCTATTTGTCAGTTAGTCATCTATAATTGAATTTGCCTGCGTGTGCTCAGTCTTTGTTTCGCAAACAATTTAGAGAGCATTCTCGAAATAATAAAAGAGTAAATAATACTTTGTTTGTCATTGGCTGCAGTCGTCGTTGTTTCCAGCATTTCAACACACTCTGTTTAATCAGTTTTAAGTGCGAAAATATGGCGAGTTTGCGGAAAGATTCTTCTCTCGCATTTCAATTGCTCGAACCCAATTTAAAAGCAGTAACGCGTGTGTCCAAAATAAATTGATTTAATTTAGGTGGCCACCGCGGGCCGCACGTTATTTCGGAGGTCAAATTAAATATATTACTTTGTATAAGACTCAATATTCATAGAATTGCGAACAGCTGGCTTGCAGAAAGCTATAGAAAGTCCGATATACAAACCTTTAACACAATTTTTATACAATTAAAATTTAGTCTGAAATTGCAATGTGCAAATACGAGCGCAATATATTAAAAACTCAACTCAATTCTATATATCTAGCATCCCCTTAGAGTATCATCTTATGTGTCCACTTTTTCAAACCTGGGATCAGGAAATCTTGGAATTTCTCTGTGTTATTCTACGATACTTTATGATTTAATGAGGTGTATGGCAGACTCTGTGGGCGTTATTTTCATTTAAAATAAATATAATTTCATATAAAATAGATAACTCTTCCTTTTTTGGAGCCTGTGAAGCCTTGAATTCTAAGTCGTATTCAATCATGTTACGGAATTATTTGCGTATTAAAATCCTGTTATCGACATTATCTTTCAACGTTCAGAAAGTTCTCTGATTATCTCAACTCCAATCTGACGCGATGTTCTTTGTAGTCCCCTTTCAATTGTATTAAAATGCAATTCCATTCTCAACGATATAACCCGATATCTGTAAATCTCGCATTGATGACCTGTCGGCTGAGTACATGTGGATTTGAAACTGCGATTTAGCAATGACATGACATCATCGAGTGTCCGCCATTTGAAGTAATTTTCTTGTTTTTTTTGTTTTTTAGTAACCTGATCAAACTAACAATTCATTGTGTTTACCTTTGGAATCAATTATGCACGACTTTTCAAAAAATATACTACAAGGATTTATTTGCATATGTACGAAAAGAGAACAACAGAATAAACATGTTTGTACTTAAATTCGACCTCAAACCGCATTTGAAGTGAATGTGCAAAAAGTCAGCGGCGCGTAAATCGCATCAATACTCCTTCCTCTGAGTTAATGATTCCGCTGTTGTTGCTGTTTGGCCGAACAAACGCCTTTATTTGCCACACATTTCTAGTTTCTTATCGAAGTTTGCGGGCGATTTTTTCGATTTGTTTTTTTCGAAATCGATCATCATGTACTTACGTCCATTGATTACCCCTAGTTGCATCATACCTAATTTTGTGATCGTCTACTTTTAGTAATATTTTTTCATTTCTTAAACATTTGCTTCATTTTTTGAGCAGTTTAAAAAATCGAGAAATATAATTTATTAATACCAGTATTCCTTCATATAGGTTTACTATTTTAATAACACATTTCCCATTATAAAAATACAATAAGATTAATAAAATTATCTTCTGAATAGTTAGATTGACATTAGCTTCAATATATTCATCATCAAGCTCAATATAATTTATGATAGATAATTGAATAAATCAACATCGAAATATTATTATAAAGCAAATCAATTTTATTCGAATAGTTTAATGAGTTTTAAGGTTTTCTCACATGACTCATGTCGTTTTCTAGACAATTCAAAATTCTCTTAGAAGATTCTCATATCGCACATTGGGCTAAAAATAACTAATTTCACTGGGTATTTTTTTAGTGCATTGCCAAAGGTCAGACGTCAATTGCAACAACTTAATGCTAATATTTGAAGTAGATTCTATTTGTGTGTGTTTGTTGCTATTTCTGTGGCCTATAAATGTTCCCATTTATAAAGTATATGGTTGTGTTTTTGTTTTGTTTGTTTCTCCAGTGAGAATGAACTTTGATGAAGAGTTGAATGATAGGGATTCGAGATTAAACTCTAGCTAAATTAGATTTGATGTCCGATGGCAGGTTTTCTCTGAATGAAAGTAATTCCAACAAAGATTTAATTGGAAAGAAGATTGTCGTCAGCATAAAAACGTAATTGTCCGAATTACTTTTCAATGGAGGGAATTCCTACTTGTCCCAAACGATTCAACAATCTCACCGTTGTCTGTATGTCAGCGAAATAATGATCTTAACTGACCTTCGTCTGGTGTGAAGGTGTAAACAAAACACGCACACACACATCGCTCATACAATGTAAACGCAAGTCGGCGTCACGTTTTAATAACGTTGGGCAGCAACGTGCGACGCGTAGGGCGTTACGTAACTTGGAGTGAGACGTGAAGCATGAAGAGAGACAGATATAAAGACAAGAAAGATTTTCAAGAAAAACCGATCTTCAACATATCCATATACATAAAGAGAGAGATCGTTGAAAGGCAGCAGAGCCCAAGCGGAGGAACCCGAGGTGTTTCATATTACCACAATAAAAGCGATATCAACAACTATGAGAATGCGGGCATGTCTCGTTAATTGCGCGACGGTGTAGTTCTGTGACGTCATCGCGGCGCGGCGCTTGTAAATGCCCATGGAAAAGCAACAACGAAAAGAAAAATAACAAGACTAAATCAACCACCCGACAACTGAAGCCGGTCGAATAAAACGAGACGAAGAAGAAGAAAACAAAACAAAATTCACACAACAACAATGTAACACCATAACAAAAGCGGCGCAATTGAGTGAGAGAGAGAGCGTAATGAGTTTACGTCGTTTACCTACATTTGTAAACTCTCTTCGCCGGCACACGTGTAACGTAAGGCCGGAGCTTACGAGGCCAACGTAAGGCAGTCACATGAATGAACGGCAACAAGA
The DNA here is from genome assembly GCA_017309665.1 of Coelopa frigida. Taxonomy (NCBI): domain Eukaryota; kingdom Metazoa; phylum Arthropoda; class Insecta; order Diptera; family Coelopidae; genus Coelopa; species Coelopa frigida. Next base: position 1,003,547 of record CM029565.1, on the reverse strand, counting down.
GCCATCGACGGACCGAGCTTTGGAGAGGCCCACGCCCCCACTCCTCGGGTCGACGCGTTACAACGTAACAACTGAGGGAGAGCGGAACGTGCGATTGGGGTGGCATTTGTTGAGCGAACGAACCCGGAGCTAGAGAGGATTCCACCCAGGTGGCTCGGGGTGGCTTTTGGGAAACGATTCACGCGACTTCTTCGACTTCTTCGGGGAGGAATCCGGCCTGAGAATCCTTCAACTGACAGCTTAAGTTTGGCTTGCATTTCGAACCTCGACTCGGCCTCCGAGAGCAAATGTTGACGGCTTCGATGTGGTCTTGGTGCTCGTCCTCCATGCGCAGAAACTGGTGCCGTGGTGATGTCACGTTCAGCGACGGACCGGAGAGAGTCGGACTCTCTCTGTCTCTCTCTCTGTGGAACCGGTCTTATCAATGCTCCATTGCTAGGAGGGGGCAGGGCTGACCATGACGGAGCGACTGCACGTAGTAAAGCTTCTCCAGGCGGCCCAGAGAGAGAGAAAGAGAGAGAGAAAGAGAGCAGCTGCGATACAGGGGCTGGGCACGAGAACGAGTTTCGGTGCAAAGTTCCAGCACTTGACGGTGAATCGTGCGCAACTTGAAAATCAGTATCGAACCGGCTTTCTACGCCAACGGATTGGAATCGAAGTGACTCCGGCTTGAAACGAGGAGCCAAAGCTACCGCACTCAGTGCAGAAGAAGAAGAAGCAGAAATTAATTTCCCAATGAACCTCGCACTTGCACAACGAAAACCCATTCAAACCAATAAATAGCCAACTATTGAGTTGAGACTCCTCCACTAGTGAAGCGAAACCGAAGAGTGATAAAACCGCAGGAGAAAATACGGAACAGAGCCGAGAAAAGACGTCGTCCTCGGCATTGGGACGTCAGACGCAACGTGAAGTGCCGCAAAGTGAACTCCGTGTCCCTTGAAGTGGAGCAAGCGAGAGCAAGAAAAGTCCACTCGAAAAATCCATAACGTGCTTGCGTCACGTGAAGTGCCTAACGTGTGCTCCAAACGAGACCTCGTTGTGGTCGCTGTTGCCCCGGATCCGCTGTGGACCCGGTGGGGCGAGTGAGAAAAATCAATTTTCCCACTTCCGCCCGCGACCTCCGGCCGTGTCGCGCGTGTCCCGAACTCGTCTCGCTCCGTCTACCGCTCGTGTCGCCGCGCTGAGAACTCCGTCCGGACAATTCGATGCGTTTCGCTCGCGCTGACGTAACCGACACAACTCCCTCTCCGCCGCAGCAGCCAATGCAATGGATAGAGATCCGACCAAGAACAAGGACCCTCCCGGAGCCGCTCCAGAGGGCGCCGCTCCCACTCCGGCCGCGCGCCAGCGTCGGGCCCAGCGCCCGGCGCCCGTAGACGCCGACGTCGGTGTTGGCGCCCCCCAGGTGTCGGTCACCGCGGCCGAGGACGGCAGCGTCCTGATCGAGGTGCGCGAGACCTCGCGCGTGGTGAAGACCTTCTCGAGCACCACCTCCTCGACGTCCACCACCTCGGAGGTCCGCGAGTTCGTGGAGCGCTCGCAGTCGCCGCAGACGCCGCCGCTGACGCCGCAGCGCCTGCGCCAGAAGGTGGCGCTCTACGAGAAGGCCTGGTCCGCGGGCGGCGGCGGCCTCAAGCGCGCCTCCGACCAATCGCCGGACGAGCTGCGCTTCGACGCCTCGCCCGCGGCCGCGCCCGACGACGGCGGCCTCTTCGACATCGACGTCCACTCGATCGAGCGGCGGCTGCGCGAGGAGCGCCGGCGCGGCCTGGCCGAGGCCGAGGCGGCCAAGCTGGCCTTCCAGCAGGTGCAGCTGCGCTCGACGCCGCAGCCGTCGCCGCGGCGCGTCGAGGTGCACGAGGAGACCGTGGCCAGCCCGTTCAACGTGACGCTGCGCACGACCAGCCGGCTGAGCCCGGGCGCCGAGGTGCGCCGCCTGCCCGGCCAGGCCGAGGAGGAGGAGCGCCCGCCGGCCTCCCCCTTCAACGTGACGCTGCGCACCACGCGCCGCACCGTGCGCAAGGAGCAGCAGACGCAGGAGCAGACCACGAGTCCCTTCAACGTGACCCTGCGCCACACGACGAGCGCGACGAGCGGCGGCCCCTGGGACCCGAAGGCCGCGTCGGCGCAGTTCCTGGAGCGCGAGCAGACGGTGCGCGAGGTGCGGGCGGCCGACGGCGTGCGCACGATCGTCACCTCGTCGATGACCAGCGACGGCAGCTCGCACGAGGAGAAGATCTTCCGGCACGGGGCGGGCTACGTGTCGCCGCGGTGCTCGCCGCAGCGCGAGTTCCGCCCCGAGGCGGAGTGGCGCGAGGGCTCCGCGCCCCGGTCGCACTCGAGCGGCCGCTCCAGCGCCACGCCGCCGCGCAGCGTCGACATGACCGCGGGCGGGCGGCGCATCCTGATCCGGCTGGACGAGCCGCACGCGGAGGACGTCGACGAGACCGACTCCGTCGTGCAGCAGCGCATCCGCCGCTTCCAGCGACGCCCAACAGCTGACGGCAACGACAACGGCAACAACGACGGCGGCGACAACAACTACATGGACGTCGACGACGCCATGGCAACCGGCGTGTGCGGCAACATCGACATCACCGTGGGTAGCAACCCTCGACGCCGGCTCTACCAACACCAACTCCAACTCCAGGAGCAGGAGCTCCTCGAGAACGTGGTCGTGGAAACACAACATGAGCAGCAGCAACAACAAGGAGAGCAAACAACGGCGATGCCATGGCAAAGGAGCTCCAAGACAACCGCAAGAACCGAAGGCCCGGAGCCAGTCGCCGTCGCTTCTGCCAAGGCCAAGAGCAGTGTTTCGGAAGCGTGCCAATCGGGAGGTTCTTCGCCGGAAGAACCCACGAGAATTGTCGCCCAGACGAAATCGACGACCAGGAGGACCACGACGACCACGTCGTCATCATCGACAACCACGGAGGAGGAGAGTCTTCGGAAGCGCTTCGAAGGCGGCGTTGGTGCGGGTGTCGGTTCCGGTTCCGGTTTCGGTGCGGTTCGTCCGACCTCTCTGGCCACGGCGCCGCGTGCCAGAGTCGCGAAGAGTGACGTCGAGGACGCGGCAGAATCGGACTCGGACACTGAGGGCGCTGCCGCGAGCAGCTTGGTGATTGTTCCAGCAGCGACGACGCCAGCCTCATCGCCTTTATCGCCCACCAATGCCCATCCGCTCGGCGGTAGTGCGGATACGGCAAGTGCAAGTGCTTCGACACCGACCGGTACAATTAGCAAGAGTCTGTCCAGTTATCAGACACAGCAACAAAGTACCAACGAATATCAAGAATTCCAATCCACAATGGCGGCGATAAATTTCGCACGCAGCAATTCCCAGTACGATAGCCATATCAAGGAGAAGCGAGGTAATAAAACCACCATCAACTAATCAATTCGATCCGACTCTGGGTTGACGGGAAGAAGCCAACTCGGGGTCGCCAGTGGGTGGCTTAATCGAAGCATTTGGAATCGTCTGCCTCACGGAGACGATCCTATCTATGGGAGGCTCTGGGTCGGGTTACGTAGAGTGGTTCATATTGATCACGAACATCCGAATTTATTGTGATGATCTAGAAAAATGTACATCAAGGTTCTGGAAACCACAAAATGGATAATGATTGATTTTATTCGGAAGTTCGTATTTACGAACCATGACAACCTTTCTTTTTTATTTTTCTCCAAAACCTCGGGTTCCGATGGCTAAGTCCAATGTGTCAACCCATTTAAAAAACGTTTATGTCGAGACTACCCTGGAGGTAGAAACTAGAAAATGAGAGAAATGACAATCTCTGGAGGTAGTCGAGGAAATAATCAGTCACCGCTCGTCCATTCTAATTAAAATGAATGGGTTTTTAATAAATACGTGCTAGCCAAGGCTGGACCATGAACTGACTAATGTCGAGTTGTTGCCGACGACAGCGACCAGTTTAGAGCCAGAGCAAAAAAGAAACAAGCGCCGTGTTCACAATTAAAATACATCCTATTTGCATTTTTATTCGTATTCAGAACATGAAAACGAAAGTTGATAATTGTTCGCAACATGTATTGATTAGAATGAGAGTTTAATCAAATTTGCAAACCAATAGTAGGTTAGAAGCCATAATTCTAATTTGATTTGAGCGATTAAATTAATTTGGCTAAGGAAACGTTGTTGTTGTGCTTCGGGAAATTATTTCTTGGTAACAAATTAGCAGCTGGCCAACTTGCATTGTCATGCTAATTTGTGTGGATGTTTTGGTTTTCTTTTGTTGTTCTGTTCGTCCGAGCTCCAAACTAGAAAAGTCCACAGTGACGTTCGAGTACAAAAATACGAAAACAAATATTTGTTATCGCTCAACGCCATCTGCTTCTTAGTTGTGTTCCTTTCTCCTTCTCTTTATTGAAGTTTTTTCGTTGAGCTGATGTCATAGAAATGTTTCCATTTCAATTTTTTGTAGTTGGAGTCGCAGAAATTTCGTGAAACGCATTTTATGGATTTTCGGCTGTCTTCTAATCTCGTAAGCTGGTGAGAACCTCATGAAGGTCTTCCAAACAAATAACTAAACTGGAAAATTCCATTCGAACATCTATTTTTGATTCATTAGTATGGGGAATGTTGTATTCAATTCAGTTGTCCTCTAACAGTCCTTGATTACATTTTAATGACAGGTACTTCGAAATGAGCTTGACCCTGAACTAAGGACACACTGCTTTCCATCCCCACTTCTGCATTATTGACCATGTTCCCATCTCCATCATCCTTTTGAAATACTTCTTCGATATCGTTTAATTCAACTCCTCGTGGAAGGTAGTTTTATTTAGTTGTTGTTATTTTAGTCTTATTCGAGCCACCGAACAAGAGAAGAGAAAATCAATAGAACGCGAAAAAATAATAGTTGGTCATGAATTCGGTTGCCCGAGCACTTGGAATAAACAACCCCTCAGCCCACCTCCATCGTCCGTGACTTTTATTTTGGGGCTGTTCTTTCTTTTCTGACGATGTTGATTTTTTGGAAATTTCTATTGGTGGTTACTTGTTGTTGTTGTTGTTGCCGTTGGTGGTCTGTCTTCATGTGGCGTTCTCTTGTTATTATGTGAAGGTAAATAATTAATAAATGTCTGCTGTTTTCGTTAGTGGAGCAAGTAGCGGAGGAGAAGCTTTCCATGTCAAGGAATATCGAATTGACATATACATTAATACTCGTTGTTCGTGGTATATGAAGACTTCATTCGACAGGCGAAAGAGAATTCAAATGCGGCGAAGGTTTCATAAAACGCTTCTTCAATGAAGAGGTTTCTATCAAATATAACTCATTCAGAAATCGAACAGTATGATTTGAAATGATTTTCCTTCAACAAACCTTCACCGTTTCATTCCACACTTTAAAAGCCTTTACCGTTTGTCACTTATTTTTCTGATACCCAAATATTTGTCCAAAATCAATATTATTCTTCCTTTTTATAACCGGTAAGCGGTTATCGACTCACCTAGTTTTGTTTACTCGACTTTCAAATGCTATTCTTTATCAATAAAATAAATAAAACATCAATAAATAAACAACAGCAACTACAACTATTCCAACATAGTAAATGACATGTAGTACAACAAAAAATAAGCCATACTCAACAACCATGCGAAGTTCGCAATGACAAGGGAAAACTTCGACTCCGGACTCATAGCGTTGAATAGCGTTTTGCCGATTTAATTGATTCATTATATTTTGCTGTACGTCTGTCTTTGGCTTATTGTTGTTTTCGAGTATTTATGACATATCACTCGAGTGGTGAGTTTGCGTGACAGCCCGGTGTTTACTCGGAATATTGCTAAGTTATGTTAAAGCACTTTGATTTTGAATTAATGATGTTTGAAGCATGGTTTGCTTTCAATGGATCACTGGAACTGCTAACCTGAGTTTTGGGGAGTGTAAACAAATTATATATGGCTTTAAATTCACCACACCCAAGCGGGTTGTTGGCAAGCATTATTTATCAAAGACCCGCCGATTGTTTGATTTCGAAACACGAGCCTTCACCTTATAATCGAGTGTTATCGTTGTAGTCCTCAGCCTAAGCGAATTATTGATATAGACCACACCCGTAAAACGACAGCATAGATCTATCCTCAAATGGACGGAATATTGAACACTCCACAATTCATGCAGACGGCTCCTTCCTTCCAACCACACGGCCACGGTGCGTTAGTCATCTATGATGTATGCCTTTCTCTCATCTGAGCGATTTCCTCAAAGCACCGTCTGCGCCGAACATCGAGTCTGCTCCTCGATATCGTTGCCTTTCGACCGCCCACGCCCTGCGTTTTCCACACTTAACTCTTAATTCAATTCGAAGGACTTTTTCCCCTCATTCGTTTTCTCTATTTTTTAGTCGGAAATATATGCATCATGTGCTTTGTTTTATTTTGTTTGCGAGCTCCTTCATTAAACACATCGAAACCCACTTCGGAGCCATAACTTCAGGCCCGCCTACGGTCCGCAGCCCAGCATTGGTTTTCCTTTCTTCCTTTATTCCATCTGAGCCGAGGCGTCACAGCCGACACTCCTTTTTGTGTCGTGGCTGTTGTCAGTTAAAAGGCAACGTTTTGACGCAATAATCAAATCTTGTGTGTGTGCGACGTTAACACTTTGACGACGAAGTTTCTCTACGATCAAATACAAGTTCATTCGTACTTTGAATTTATTCTCCTAAAATCCATTGCTTCGACACTCAAGTGTTAAGACAGTGGGACGCGCCTTTCTTGGAGGACATAAATCCCGATCAATATTCTTTGTCTCTCCGTCTCAAAAATTAAAGTTCTTCCACTTTTAATAATCGAACTTAATTTGATTTTTTCGAGTTGAAGTTTAATGGATTCATGGCTCGACATTGAGCCAGTTTTTTCTGTCTGTCGCCTGTCTGTGGCCGACCAGTTCGACTTATCGTGAACTATATACTATATATGCAGCATAGGCTTAAATTCTCGGTCTGCTACTTCGAGATCGAACATACGCAATGCCTATGAGATCATCTCTGAATATTTATGAGTTCTATTTATTTAGGATGTTTGTTTTGCACAGAGCACTGCTGTTGGTTTTATTCAGTCCGTTTTGATGGCTAATAAAAGGCTCAATATTGATGTTTTTAATTGGTGTCTCCCATCTCACTCTACGGGTTTCTCGTTCTACTTTGCTGAAAAGCTGCAAAAGCTCTAAAGAAAACTTCATTTTTACCCACATATCGTTCACGATCGCGAGTCAGATCTTTGTAGATAGCTGTTGTAGCAATCGCAATGTCAAACATTGACATTCAACGTTGTTGCTGTTGCACCACATCAAAGTGGTTTGAATTTGTTGTAGTTGACGCTACCCTTCACCATCGGTGCATCATATCAACTGCATCTCGTTTGCGGTCGGCTGGCTCTAAGTTTATAAAACTACAAATGCGTATTTATTGTTGAGCTAACGCCATTTGAGTCATAATGGGCCTCGTTTGGCCCACTGTGCACCGTTGTATACGCTCAACGGCGGCCTGTCTGAAGCTGTCGAGCTGACGTTGCTTCGCATCGCATTAGTGTCCATTTGTAATTTAACTGACGATGAAAGAATCGATTAGAGGAACGTGGTATTTTAAGCATTTCGCGCGAAGTCGACGCAGCCGACATTGAGTCACTGAAACTCTACCCTTCCATATTTTTTATTGCTGTATAGACAAGACTATAGAGACGTCTGTTTGAGGCCTCAAGTTCAATAGAGCTCCCCCGACCACTCTCTGACCCATATCCCGCTTTCATAAACGAGTCGTTCACCCTGTATATTGCGACTCTGCTCATATCCATGAACTCCTCTTGACTTCGGAGTGGAGGAGGCGATGTTCTCTGGACATGAGTCCACACTTGAGGCGCCAACGCCTGTGGCGCGTTTTCGCCGCCCACCAAGACCTCATTTGTCTGCATGAGAAACGCAAAAAGTCAGTTAGATTTTGAAAAGAATAAATAATTTTCTGCCTCTAAATATAAAGCGCTAATTTTAGTTTTTTGCCCGAATTCGCCCACAGCCTCCGAAACTTTGTCCGTTGTTGCCTCTGCTTCTCGCTATTGTATAGTTGCCCATAAATTCTGTTCTCTTATTTTGTTTCTCATTTCATTAGAACCCGAGCACATTTCACACCCCATCTATTCCTATTTATATGATTATGTTCCTCATTTGTAGTATTTTTGTGCCCTGACATGTGCTCGCATCTTTTCCCCACTCTCCTCTCCCTCCCCACAATCCCACATCCAGAATGTGGCCCTTTTTATTTGTTTTCCTTAGCATGGTTGGGAGAATTCGGGGAGAACGGTCTTCTTTGAACTTTGGGCCTTCGAACTTATCGAATAAACAAATGTAATTGATGTGGTTGCATTTGGTGGTTCCGGAGTTTGTGCTCCGAATTCGGGAACTTGGGAGAGACCGCATTCACCGCACGGCTTTCAAAATAAACGGCGAATCACGAACATATAATTTTCAAATTTCACCATTTATCTCCATGATAGACATTATTCGCAATGACGCCTCAACAAATATCAAGATCTTCTATTTCTAAGCGATTCTATACTCTCGCATTCATTTGGAGTCATTCTAAGGTTTCTCACAGAAACCTCAAGATCATCAACGCCAAGTTATCTATCAATCTGTCTCTCGGTTTTCACCCTGTCGTTCGTTCGGTCTGTCTGTCTGTCTGTCTCGAAGTCAATTACATCAACTACATCGACTATCCGGCAATAAATCGTGGATCAATGTCAGCGGGACTTCAATCGTTCGTGAATTTATAGCCCCAAAGTTATATTCCTCCGCTCGGTGCACTTAGCAAACACTCGCAAACAATTACGAGTTCCATTCGGAATGTCGTTTGCAATAAAAATACTTTATCGCCTTAGCCCAACTCTCACCGGCATCTGCTGCTGGAAAACCTCTGTTAGCTTTCGCGAAAAATCACACCCAATTGAGAAGCAAAACGTTCCGCACGTTCTCCATGGTATTGAACTGTGACCGTTCATGACGTCATGACGAGTGTCCAACTAAGTTGAGAAGCTTTGAAATATACACAGGTTTAGTTCGGTGTATTTGCGGTGGCCGACGCAGTGAAGCGTGAAACTATTTCAAATGCGGTTCTGCGAGCGACGTCAGGTTACAGCGGCGCTAGAACTCAACCTGCTGGCGAAGATGAGAATCCGACCTGCTGCTGATTGAAATCGCAATGAAGAGGCGGTGGCTTGGGGTGTGGTCGGGATGGGAAGATTTTTGCTTAATCGAATGTGTTCCAAAGCGGAAAAGACCGCTCTCCGAACATGTTATGATTTGTGGTGAAGATTTAAAAATAAATCAACTTCCTACTGTGGGTCGGAGAGAGGTAGAAAATTATTTTTCGAGGTGCTAATTTAAACTACTTGGCTGTGTTGTATTTCTGTGTTTGAGATAAACGTAAAGGCAAATTAAATGTTTTGTTAACATAGGTAGTAATAGTCTGATATTTATTGATTTGGTCTATTAGGAAAGGTGCTACTTATACTGCTGTTAATTGAGCTTGAAGTCTCACACAGATTTTAGAAAGGTTTTCCATAAATGTTACGGGATTTTCACCTTGTGGGCTTAGTATATAAAAATATTTGTTTAAAGCTTTAATGATTTAAAAGCCACGAAAACGAAGTAACTAAATTGTAATTGCTATAATAATTGATCGAAGTCAGCACGGGGTGAAATCCCGTAGTCTATGGGATATCCGGAAGAAGTCTTGCGGTGCTTCTGGAGATGTAGAAAGTGGAAAGGCCAAGGCAGATGGAAAGGTACTAGCTGAACAAGCCTCGCAGTTTATTTGAGCCAGTAATTGGGTCATGATTTTGTTGTGATTGCGTTGTTGTTGCTGCATTTCGCATTTAAATACAAACTAAGTTTTTCTCATCGCATAAATCAGTTGTTATTGTAATTATTCAAATTGTTGCTCTTCGCCTAGTCGCTGTTGTTTGAGCTTTTGTTTTCACGAATAAAAGAAATGCGAGAAGGAAAAAACAACACGATTCATTCATAAATCGTCGAAACGCACGAAGCGACGCATGACGGACAGACAGGGGGAAGGTGGGGCCGCAGTCGAGGTGGAAAGCAAAAGGGAATCGAAATAAAATAACGATCATTATCGGAGAACCATTAATAAATCATCAGGGAGGTAGATCTACGAAAAACTACATCTATGCATACAGAAATGTACTAGTGGAGTTGCGGCGGCTAAAACAATAGCCGTTATATCGAAATCAAGACCGTTTTAAAACGAAAGCTTTTATCAAGTTTGCAGGCGTCTGACTGACGTTCGCTCACCCCGCCTCCCGCTCTCCGACAAACCGCCGGCGACCGAGTTGTTTTTTTCTGCGGCCTTTTTAGCATTTTCTCAGGTTCCGCAGACCTAACCTCGGGCCATTGGCCAAGTCACGGCGCTCCCGCTCGCCTGGTTTCGGCTCCACGCGTGCAGAGCTTCCTCGCCTTCTCCCTCCACCACTCTTCCTTTCGCACAGTTTGTTTGAATTAATTTCTTTCGGATTTTTTGGCAAAAAGAGCAACAAAGAATATGCGTCTAAAATTTAAATATCCACCAAACAACATCAAAAACGGTAGGAGTTAGTTGAAAAAACTCATTAACGATTCCATGCGAATTCAATTTAGAGGCAAAACGAACAAAACCTGGGATGTTGTGCAAACATTTTGTAGTTTTTGATGCGCTCACAACAAGAGCAGCAACAAATGCCATATAAAAAAAAAATTGAATTCGTCATTTTCGAACTATTGTTGTGGTTGTTTTTCGAATTTATGGCAACCCGTCGTTGCTGGCCGGTTACGTATGATGTGGCCTAAAAGGGATTTATCTGGTTCCGAATTCAGCTTCGGTTTCGGTTTGAAATCCAGTTTCTCTCACAACGGGTTTTGTAAAATATTTGTTGACAACTTCAAGAAACGATAGAAACCCATACCGAATCTTGTTTGGGAGGGTGTCGAGGGGGGTTTCTGTGGTTTTATTGCGGATTAGGAAGAGCTGAGATTTCTGCTGGGGATTATAAATACGTCTATTATATAGCATTCTCAAATTTCTTCGAATTCTAATTGTCTAATTCGCTTTAGAATTTTAAAATTTTATATAATGTTTCAATACTGTTTCTTCCCTTTGTCTGCTATTCTCGCGAGAATTTCCTCGAAATAGCTCTTGTTTTTAAACACCCTCAAAATGTCATTCAAACCTAAACCATTTATCTCAGCCATATTTCTATTATTGTCCCTGCTGTCCCTGTACCTAAATATATACGAATAATTGAAAATCTTGCCAAAATTTGGGTTGTTTCGCAGAACCTTGAACTAATTTAAGTGTAAAGCGAAACTTATGTTTCAGCCTTTCGACGTTTTTCAATATTTAAATCAAATTCAATATTTAAATTTAAATAAAAAGAAACAAAAATTCGTGAAAGAAACATCCGCTCGTTTCAAACACTTTTTAATTTATTTTCTATTTTTGCAATTGTTTTTTTTTCGAAAGCAATTAATGTTTCCAATTAATTTATCTCGTTTAATTGCAACACTTTGTTGTGGTTGTTGTGCAGATATTTCGCAATTGTTGAAACAATAAAACTTGTGTTCATCACACTTTTATTTCTTTTATTCTCCCATCGCCTTGTTTAATTATGTCTTCTGTCGATGTTTTTTCCCGCTCATTTTCGAAAGTTTCCTCCGTTCGAAATCGACTGTGGGAAGTGAGTGGGAAAACTTGTGCGAAATTTCCAATGCGATTGTATTTGGGTTTCGCACTAGTTTGGCCCGTTGCCAGACCTCGGCCGTCATTCGCACTCACTAGATGGCGCTGCGCCGTGACGCACCGGCCCCCAATATTGAAAAAGAAAATTTCCGCTTGGAGCATTGAGTGTTCGCATAATTTTGAGTTCTTGGTTCGAGTTGCGAGAGCTATTTATTTATTTTATTCGTATTCTTCCCTGGAATCGAAAACAGATTTGCGATCGCGCTTTTATTGATTGCAGCCTTCGAAAGGAAGCGAATGTTTGTCTTTCGAATTCGAATCTCTCGCCTAAATGAAGCGGGAAATCATGAAAATATTGTGCTGAACTTTGGCACCAAAGAGCCGTTCGAATGAAATGAAGAACAATGGGCTTTGTGGGGAAAACCTTGGGGTGACCAGATGGCAATAAGGTTGAAATACGGAATATATCAATCTTGAAAACCATATTAACGGAATGCTGTTTAATGATTACTATATATTACTATATATTTAATGATTACTATATATTATTTAAGAACTTTTTTGGAACTTATCTAAAGCTAGTGGAAATAAGTTCTTATATCACTCGGAAAAAATGTAGTTGTTATCGCAAACACCTAGATATCAACAAACTTTTGTTTATTTCGTCGCTTGGTTGGATTTGCGAAAAATGTAGAATATTCGCAGGTAATGCAATCGCATTATAGTCCTTATCTTATCTGGAATGCAATTTGCGAGATATCGCGCGATAATGGTTGCTGTTTATAAAAATATCCGCCTTATCACGCCAATAACTTGAAACTTTCGCTTGTAAAAATGACTAGAAATACTTTTCTGATAAGGGACTGTCGGCAAAACAGTTTGAACCCGAAAATATGTAAACAAAAATATAATCGGAAATAGAAATAGTGTATTTAAAATAAGCTCAGATTTGTTTTGGTTCTCTCGGTTGAAATGAAAACATTCTCTGAATTCGGGATTTATCCCAGGCTCGTTGACGTGCGAAGCCGGGCGATAACTTATCGCTGCTATGAGGTCATAAGTAACAATAAGTGAAAAATAGTTGGGAGAAATTCATATGTATTATATTTAATATTTAGTATTTTGCGCCAACTAATCGTCGTCTCTATTTTTGTCTTTTAATTGCAGAGGAGCAAGAACGTGTTCAGAAGAAGACATTCACTAATTGGATTAACTCATACCTCTCGAAGGTAAGCTTTGACCAACTGTCCCTCTCCGTCTATCCACCGCGCGTCTGCTGTCTGTCTCTGGAAGGCAGAACCGTTGTTTCCGGAGTCATTCAACCCACGGAGTTCAAGTGGTTCGCAGAAACCACTCGCCACTTCGCCAGGTCTCGCGTTACAAACGATGGCCAACTTTTCCCCACACGATATTGATTCGAATGCTGTCCACAACAACACCATCGTTTATTAAACAACTGACACACATTCACATATACATATATCCAGCGTACACGCACACATATGCTAATCTAGTATTTTCTGTGCCTCCATGGCATTAATTATTTTTATTCTATGAGGAAATTTCACCAACTCTTGTTGTTGTCGCTACTTTGTTATTGTTCTTGTAGTGACCAAGTTTTATTAATTCTGGTTCATTCTTCGGAAATTCACCCGACACCATGCGAAGCCAGCACTATAATTAGGTCTTTGATCGTCGTAGATCAAAAGCATTTGTTCCAGGTTTCCGTGAATTTGCATTTGCTTTGTTGGCGATTCTGTTTTTTGTTCTATAATTAGCTGAATGGGAAAGTGAAAATATTCGTTGGTCAACTATGGAGAGTGTTTAGTTCTCCATTCACTATGAGTTGGCATTTGCATTTTATTAATTCAGAAAATCATATCTCAGAAAGTAAAATCTCTTGTCTATCGCGTATAAACCTAAATTTTCATCTTTTCTATGATTTGCAAAACCCGTAATTGCACAGAAATTAGTCATCTGAATTATATTTGATTACCTACATTTCTCCAACACAAAGTATAATCGCATACAAACGAAGTCAAATAAAATGTAATGAAAGTCTTTTTTATAAACAAAAAATTCGCATTTAGTGCTGCCCACAAATTTCGTCGAGTCGAATATAAAATTGTATGCTCCATTTGTGAAATGCAATTTGGTTTCAGAGCGATTCGCCGGCGAACACATTAATTTGTGTTTATTTACACAAACGTTCCCTGACTCGCGAAATTTGTTTATATAAACCGGTGAGCTCTGTATGAGTATATACACTAGAAAAAATGTATCAATGTATAGCTATTTTTTATGAAAATACATTTTTTTTAAACGTTTTTTTAAGTGCTCTTAATAATGTGTTTCTTATTACATATGTTTATTTTTCTAAAATATTTTCTAAATATTAAGTTTTCCGATCCGAACTTTAGCTTCAGTGAGAAGACAAAGTTTACCAAAAAATCTAAGAAATATAAAAACAAAATGTTTTTTTCATTAGATCCTAATTGAGATTCGAATCTCTATTATCTCTCTATTTGATGGAGTTGTGATGATGAGTTAGACAACAGACATTTTAATTTAAGATACATTTTTTGAGCAAGAATAGTTTCCAAGAATTTTTAAATTTTCTGATGATTTTTTGATTTGAAATAAATTCTTCTCTTTGGGAGACCCTGCATTTTTAATGATACATGGAAGATGGATCCAAAAACATAACAAAGAAACTGTTGTTGTACTTAAAAACCTGCCTTATTATTTATAGAAAATTATTTTCTTAACTTTACGATTTTCATACATTTGATGGCTTCAAAGATGCCGTCCGATTTTATTCCTTTGTTTATCAACATATTTTTTCAGCAAAGTCGTTAAGAAAAGATTTCTAAAGTTAATGCGAATGTCGATTCTGAATATGATGCATAGGTATTCTTAATAATCGGATCGCAATTTGTTTTTCTGCTCATGGAGCGAAACTCTTCTTCTCATTCCACGTAACATTGATCATTCACGTTTCCCTCTTCTTCTTGCTGTCGACATCTCGTAAAACTCACTTTATCACGCCCCGAAAAATCAGTTGGCTTCAAACGTGCTGCCGATAACGCGTTGTCGCAACAATAAAACAGCATCGACAACTATAACATCTAAATCAAAAGAAGCTACAGCCATTCCTACATGAGCTTCAACAGGTTAACCTTGAACTTAAATCGAGAAACCAGAAAGATAAGTTCGAGTTTTTTCCGGGGATTTTGTAATAAATAACTTTGGGTCTTCTCGTGTTGAGTTTGCATACGATTTTTTTGAGCTTCACATTGTTGTTTTTGTGTTCGAGGCGTGAAAAACCATGCAAGGTTGTCGTTAATAACAGCAGGAATGAGGGCGGGTCTAAAAATAGTTGGAGGGCTTTGTGTAATTTCCAAAGATGCTAATTAATAGATTTACGATTTAATTTTCCTTGAGTTAGTCAGGAATACAATAGTTAAAAATTTGAAGTTAATTGTGGAGCACTTTAATTGATTTATTTTCAGTTTGGAATTGACTTTTAATTTTCTGTAGATCCCGTGGCGTTGCCGTCCATTCGAAGCCCTGAATTTCGATTCCTTCTCCTCCTTTTCCATTGTTTTCTTATAGTTTCTCCACATGACTCATAAACCAGGGAATTAATCGAAAAACCGCCCGCACCGATCGATGTCCTCATTGCAGGAACCTTCGGCGGAGGAGCTGAAGCGAAATGCGGCGAAAAGTTTCATTAATCAACGTGCAATTTATTTCCTCGGCCAACAACTGGGACCCACGCACCCGGCTCCGCGAACCCCGGCCGGCAACTCCTTTTATTGTTGTTGCTGCGCTCTTAATCTAGCTTAAGACTGAAATAGAAACACAATAAAAACGCAGAGTACAAAATAAATGAAAATAAACCATAAAAGAGGCGAAGTCAAGTTAAAACTCGTCTGCATGGGCGACTGGCGGCTGCAGTCGTTGCCGGCCGATGGAAGCCAACTAACTGGTTTGGTCTCTTGCTGCATCCACGACCACGTTGACGAGGTGTGGTAGATGGAGATGGAGCAATTGGAGGCGAGACCCACAGTCGGACGGACAGACACCGGCCGGCCGGCATTTCTGTAAAAATTAAAATAAATTAAAGCACAAACATTGAACCCGACTGAAGTCATGACGTCGAGCGAGGGTCGGGGATTGGAATGCACAGCATCTTCGGACGCTTTGTCTCCTGTGTCCTGGGCTCTTGTCTCCAGCCCCTCCTCCCCGCTGTCGACAGTTCTTATACGATCTTCCGTCCTTACCGCGATAGGCATGCGTGCCTTCTCTGACCATGGGCATGGGCCTTAGAAGTCTCGCTGACCATCGCCCGTCGCATGCCTTATAAATTGGCGGCCATTTGTTTAAATCGCACTCGTCAGGGAATGTCGTTAATTCGCAATTATTACGAGTAGTTTGCAGAAATTAAGCTGGCCCAAACAAGGCGAAAGAATCGCTCCTAAAGTCGCCGGTCGACAGCGATTGCCTCGTTGATGGCGCTGAGTTTGGCGATCATCGCCATCGCTTCTCGTCTGAAATAATCGCGTCGAACAGTTTTGAAAGTTGTCTCTGGTGATGGATGAAAGGTGTTTGCCAGATGGAAACAGCGGCTGTGGGCCATCTGATATGATTAATAACAGAAAGAATGGCTTTCTTCCCAGAAGCCTTCACTTGGTTCGGGGTCAGGCGATTCATTTCATTCTGAGATGTTCGACTGGTAATTATTCACAGTTAATGAACAGAAAGGTTCATGTGATGCACAATGAATAACAATCATAGGTCTGCTTGTGGTGCATGATAGAGATACCGTTAGTTGAGTGCGTTTTCCGATGACGTCACCTCCCCAAATACAAGTACAAGCCAGAACCATCACCGTCCAAATGGTCAGCTGCCATAACGAGGAACCGACAGCGAAATGTGGAAAATTTTGCATACATGCCATGGACGCGAAAATAGAGGCGAAGAAAAAGCGGATGGGACAATGACCACGTAGGCGGCCGCCGCCTATTGATGGAAGCCAGATGCAGTCTGAAATGCTTCCTCAACTGTTGTAAACATCCCACGCCGCTCGGTCGACGAGGGGCGTCGGGGGGACGAAATGTTGGGCGGAGTGCGGGGCTTGGGGCGTAGGTGCTCGAAGGGATTACTATACGAAAGAGGCGATCGCAAGAGCGATGGGATAGTATTTATGGAAATGCGTATGAGGCGATGTCATGCTCTCGGCCCGTTCTTCTACGCCTTCCTTCATCTCGTTGTCTGCTGAATGTGTCTAAATTCCGTAGCTCTCTCTGTCGCTCGGCCCGTGGACTATTTTTAGCCCACACATGCCTCTTTCATGTCAGCATTGATGTGTTCCTTGGAGGTGTTCCTGGCGCTTTATGAGCACTTCCTCGTCGTTGTCTTGGTTCGGATTGCGAGCCCGTCCCAAACTACAGAGGTGTTCCATAGATAAGACAGATTGGGAATTAATATTAAAATCAGATTTTTCAATCAACAATTATGCTGACAAAAAGTTATGAAGATCGGACAAATGATTTTTACGATTGTCATAAATATTTTCATATGTATACATGGGGAATTGTCAGAAAATATTTAAGTTCTTATATATCAAAACTAAACATTTTCATAAAAATTTAAAATTGTCATAAAAGTTTTTTAGATTTTCATTTTGTAGAAATTCAGAATTTTAATAGAAATTCAAAATATTCATAGAAATTTAAAATTTTTATAGAAATATATTTTCATGGATACATAAAATTTCATACTTTTCCTAGAATATTCATTATTTTTATAGAAAAGATATAATTAAAGTTAAATTCATAGTTTTCATAGAAAATTTGTTGTCGTTTTTGCCCACTGTCCTGCCTTTTACGCACTACTCACTCCAGCTGCAAGTTTTTCTGCAATTCCTGCCTGTCTAGCTGTCCAAACGTCTACCTGTCTATCTATCTCTTACATTTGTCTATTTGCCTTATTTGTGGGCATTGCATTTTATTATATTTGCGGCTCTGGCGATATGAACACGCACTATTCCAGGCTACGAACTCCCTCTGGAGATCCTCATAAATATTCATATCCTGAAGGAAACTTCAGTCCGCTGCCTGGGAGCGGTTACCTCGGACGACGGACTGGAAGAAACGCCAGTTGTTTGGAAAGAATGCACATATCTGGTGAACGATATGACGACGGATTTCCTCGCAGGACGGTTCAATTTATATCCTCCTCCCCACCTCGCACATTACCGCGCCAACTCGCATTCCGTCCGCCCAATTATTGCATTGATCCTCGCAAGACTGGGGCTGGCGATGAGCCCTAATTGCCCTCAATTATTTAATAGGTCGTCTGCGAAATTCGTCAATATCGGCGCCTTGTAGCCGACTTTTGGCTCATCATGTTGCCATTTGCCGCTGCAATCAAATCGTAAATTTCTTACGACTAATTGCCAGACCGCACGAATCCTCCAACCCCCAGACGCCGGCGGGAACGGCTCGCAGCGTCGACTCACTGGTAGTTTTGAATTAGGTTCAACACTAAATTGACCTCAAACTTACCGTTGACTGTCTTTGTTCGGACGAGCCATGACTGACATTTCAGGCAAGGAGCGAGAGGGTCGATTGTTGGAAAGGAAGGTGTAGGAAACTCTCAAGACGGCGGCGCTGAACTTGAGGCTAAAGGAATGCCAGTCGCAAGGCTCGGGCGTATCCTGGGGCATGCAAACTGCGGGCACAAGGGGTCAGAGTTCACAGGAAACCGGGTGGGGAACCGAGTTGCGGTTATGCAAGACATTTCCAGAATAGTTGGCAAGTTGAAATGAATTTGCGACTTCCGTGAATTCTCGCGGGTAGATGGAGAAGGGCGATTGGGGCTTTCTCCGAATGATTATCGTTATTACAAATGCCAGACCGGCTCGCATTAATTGAATTTAACTTAATTTATTTTCCACTTCCTCTCTTGTCTTTGCAGCGAGTTCCACCGCTTCGTGTCGATGATTTAATCAATGATTTGCGCGATGGTACCAAACTGATTGCACTCCTGGAAGTGCTCTCCGGCGAACGCCTGCCCGTGGAGAAGGGCCGCGTTCTTCGGCGACCACATTTCCTCAGCAACGCGAACACGGCCTTACAGTTCTTAGCTAGCAAACGTATCAAATTGGTCAACATTAACCCGGCCGATCTGGTGGATGGGAGACCACCAGTCGTCCTGGGTCTAATCTGGACCATTATCTTGTACTTCCAGGTAAGCTATCGACCCCCACCCACGCCCCACCAAATGCTCGCACCACTACTATTTTCAAGAGTATCTATGAGTGTATGTGTATGTGCTAAGAATTTTCTGTTCGAACACACCAATACCTTCACCTTCAGAAAGTAGAGTACACTCTCAGTATTGAACACCCGAAGAATAACCAAACTAAATCCTTCATCTAACCAAAGAGATACCAATTGTTGAAACTATTTTCTTCCATTTTTACTTTTTTCGAAAACGCAAGCTTCGTAAAAAGAGGCGGAAAAAATTAGTAGTAGTTATAAATTATGCGCCACAGGTAGGTCCACGTAAACCCGTATGTAAGAGCGATTTTGAGTTTTACGTTTGTTTTCCATTTGGATTTTGAGACCGTACATTTTGGCTTTTTTTCTTTGAAATACTCTTTATGCTCTATTCGTAATTTTCCCTACTATTTATACAAAAGGCACTCTTTTCGGTTAAAGTCCCTTGATTTTGTAGTGTACTCCATTCGTCTGGCCTTTCGCGGATTTACTAATGTGTTTTTTTCCTGCACTGATTCGCAGATCGAAGAGAACAGCCGCAACCTTGAATATTTGGGTCATGGTATCAGCGGTTCGGTCAGTTCTCTGGACAGTGTGGGCAAGAACGCTAGCGACATGAAGGCCGAGAAGTGGAAGCAAGGTGCTAGGAAGACCCTGTTGAACTGGGTCACCAATGCCTTGCCAAAGTGAGTAGATTCCTCGGGAGACCCGGAGTCTTTAGTAACACGCCCTTGTGTCCTTGCAGAGACAGCGGCATTGAGGTGAAGGACTTTGGCGCCAGTTGGAGAGACGGCGTCGCTTTCCTAGCACTCATCGATGCCATCAAGGCCAACCTTGTGAACCTGGCCGAGATGAAGAAGACATCCAATCGCCAACGCCTGGAGACTGCTTTCGATGTGGCCGAAAGCAAGCTGGGCATCGCGAAGCTGCTCGACGCTGAGGACGTGGACGTCCCCAAGCCGGACGAGAAGAGTATCATGACGTATGTGGCCCAATTCTTGCACAAGTATCCCGAACCAAAGGTGAGTAGCATCCCCATCACCCGAGAGTCCCGAATTGACTCCTTTTCCATTGGATACAGGGTGCCTCTCGGGATTCCTCTCACATACAGCAGGAGCTCGACGAACTGCGTCGCTTCCTGCTGGAGAAGACCGCTGAATACGAGCCCATGGTCATGAGTAACTCTTTCCCGCGCGACTTCTCCGAATATCTCATCGCACGGTCGGAGATCGACGCGCATCTCCCCGTGTACAACAAGCTGAAGCAACTGATGGACAGCCAGAGCGGCTTCCTTCAGGTACCACGCCAGGCGTGGGACGAAATCAACTCGCTGTGGCAACGCGTCCAGTACCAGATGATGTACTGGCTCTGGCTTCTGGACTCGGAGTTGCCGGGCGAGTTCGGCCAGGTCGGCAAGTGGCTGGCCGAGGCCGAGAAACTGCTCCTGGACAACGAGATCCCGAGCGCCATGAACGAGGAGACGGCCGCCGTGATCAGCAGGAAGCTGGAGGAGCACAAGCTCTTCTTCGCCGACCTGCCGCGCATCGTGGCCATGTTCGACAACGCCAAGCGCTCGCCGCTGGCCCAGCAGGTCCCCCTCGAGCAGCTGCGCAACATGGAGCGCCGCCTGCAGGAGGTGGGCCCGAGGGCGGCCGAGCGCCGCATCCGCCTGAAGTTCCTGGAGCACAAGTGCTGCCTGATCGCGTTCCTCAACCTCGTGGAGAACAAGATGAAGGGCTGGACCGGCAAGTACGGCCAGGAGGAGAAGGTGGCCCAGCAGCTGGAGCAGTACAAGAACTTCGTGTCGCGCAACAAGATCTTCCAGGAGTTCCAGAAGGCCTTCGTCGACATGCAGCAGGTGGTCGACGAGTACAAGCGCGACGGCAACGTGTCGCGCAAGGACGCCGCCGACATCGACCGCTTCATGTACGAGACCGAGGAGCGCTGGAAGCGCGTCTCGATGGAGCTCAAGTGCTGCCAGAACTCGCTGGAGGAGGTCGTCAGCTGCTGGCGGACCTGGAACCAACTGGCGCCCACCTGCGAGGAGTGGCTGCGCCTGGCCGAGCAGAAGGTGGCCCAGTCCGAGGACGACCGCCTCGAGTTCTTCCAGGACATCAGCGTGTGGAAGGACAAGTTCCAGGCGCTGGCCAACGCGGCCACCTACCTGGTCGCCTCCTGCGAGGAGCCGATCGCCGCCAGCCTGCGCCAGCAGCACGGCGCCCTCGCGGAGCGCTTCGAGCGGCTGTTCGCCAACACGAAGCAGTACATGCACGCCGGCGACATCATCCGCTCGCGGCAGGAGTACAAGGCGGGCGTCGAGAAGCTCTCGCAGTGGCTGCGCCGCGCCGAGGCCGTGCTGGGGCAGAAGCAGCTGCTCGGCAACACCGACCAGATCCGGCGCTACGGCGAGGAGCTGCAGAAGCTCGCCGGCGAGATCGACGACAACGAGGAGCTCTTCAAGACGATCAGCCGCAACTTCCAGGGCCTCATCCAGGACCTGTCGCGCGACGAGGTCGACAAGATGATGAAGCTGCTGAAGCAGGAGAAGGAGTCGCTGGTGCGCATCCGCGCCCAGATCCCCGCCAAGCTGCACCTCTTCCACCAGCTGCTCATCCAGCAGGAGTCGCTCGAGGCCGGCCAGAAGGAGATCCACCAGTGGCTGAACGAGGCCGAGGCGATGCTCAGCACGCACTCGCTCTCGGGCGGCCGCGACGCGCTCAACGAGGAGCTGAACAAGCACAAGACCTTCTTCTCGCGCACCGTCTACTACCGCTCGATGCTGGAGAGCAAGAACAAGGTGTTCCAGAACCTGCTGAAGGCCGTGGCCGCCGACGACTCGATCGACACGTCGAGCGCCAGCCAGGGCATGCAGCAGCTGAACGAGCGCTTCAACTACGTCATCCAGAACGCCCAGCAGTGGGAGCAGCGCCTGAACGAGGCGGCCCGCTCCTGGAACCAGTTCAAGGACAGCGAGCGCGTGGTCAGCGAGTGGGTCGCGCAGGCCGAGACGGTGCTCTCGGAGAAGCACTCGATCGAGACGAAGCAGACGATCGAGACGCAGAAGTACTTCTTCGAGAACGTCAATGAGCGCTGGATGAACGACCTCGTCCAGGCGGCGCAGGACCTGCTCAAGGCCCTGCCGGCCGAGGAGCAGGCGCCCGTGGTGGACGCGGTCGAGCAGCTGCAGGCGCGCTGGCAGAACGTGCTGGCGCAGGCGCCGCTGCACCTGCTGAAGCTCGAGTTCCGGCTGGACGAGTCCGCCTTCCAGCAGACCCTGAAGGAGGTCGAGAAGGAGCTGCACCTGGAGGAGCAGGCGCTCAGCCGCAACGAGGACGCCGACTCGATCCTGCGCCGCAACGAGCAGTTCTTCCGGCAGCAGGGCGTCGTGCCGCGCATCGAGAAGTGCCTGCAGAACATGCAGCGCCTGAGCGCGGCCTACCAGCAGCAGAGGCCGGCGGACGCCACCCTGGAGCTGGCCCACCACAACGCGCAGACCCAGTGGCAGCAGATGTCCGCCAAGATCGGCGAGATGCGCGAGACCCTGCAGCAGATCCCCGCCCAGTGGGACAACTACCACCAGAAGTTCGAGGAGATGGTCGACTGGATGAACATCGTCGACCAGAGCCTCAAGAACATCGTCAACGAGGTCAACACGATGGAGGAGTTCGAGAAGGAGAAGGTCGTCTTCCAGGTGAGTGCCAACCAAACCCAAACACAATCAATTGATCTCATTCTCTCTCATTGTCTCGAACGCATGCAGCTCAGGGAACTTGTGGTAACGAAAGCTCCTTTTCCACCCCATTCCTTTTCCCTCCTAGTCTCCAAAGACTTCATGAAGCTAATTCGATTTCTTCTCTTTCGTGCAGAAAATCTGCCAGGAAGCAGACAACAAGCGCGAGGACATGAAGTGGCTGGTGAAGACCCTGGACTCGCTGCTCGGCTACGCCACCGAGGACGAGGCGAACCTGGAGCAGAAGAAGCTCGAGGACCTGATCGCCCGCTACAAGAACCTGATCCCCACCATCGAGATCACGATGGTCAAGACCGAGGTCTTCTCCAAGTGCTACACGTACAGGCGCGAGGTGCACGAGGTCGTCTGCCTGCTGACCAAGGTCAAGGAGCAGACGGCGAACATCCCGGCGCCCGACAGCCTCGACCGCGTCAACAAGATGATCGAGGAGCAGCAGTACGCGATCAACCAGCTCGACCACCAGCGGCCGCACATCATGTCGATGCTGCAGCGCGGCCGCGACCTCAGCAAGGACGTGCACGCGCCCGCCTTCGTCAACGCGGAGGTGAAGAACCTCGAGTCCGGCTGGCACGAGGCCTACACCGAGACCGTCGACAAGCTGCAGGCCCTCAAGGGCACCCAGGCCGTGTGGAGCGACTTCGTCGACCAGAAGAACGACATCTTCTCGATGCTGCAGACCGCCGAGACCGAGCTGCGCGCCCTGACGCCCCTGCAGACCGACCCGAAGAACGTCAGCCAGGACCTGAAGGCCAAGCGCGAGCTGAACGTCCAGCTGCAGCAGGCCTCGCACCAGCTGCTGCCCAAGCTGCAGTCGCTGAAGGCCGAGCTGGCGCCGCTGGCCGCCGTCGACAAGCGGCCGATCCTCGAGAAGGAGGTCACCGAGGTCGAGAAGATGTTCTTCAACACGATGGAGCACGTGAAGGACCGCGTCGGCTACCTGGAGGACTACAGCGCCAAGTGGAACAACTACAAGTCGCGGCTCGCGGAGCTGCAGGAGTGGGCCAACAAGGTGGCGCCCAAGGCCATCGAGGCCCTGCAGTCGGAGGACCTGACGCCCGAGGAGCGCGTGCACAAGGTGAACGCCTTCAAGGGCGTCCTGGGCGAGCGCATGAAGCAGCTGGACATGCTGGCGGCCGACGCCTCCGAGCTGGCCCCGAAGGAGGGCAACGTCGCCGAGGCGAAGCGCCTCAAGGGCGAGATCAGCAAGCTGCAGGAGGTGCTCAGCGCGATCAACCGCAACGTCGACCACCAGGCGCAGGCGGTGCAGGAGGACCTGGTCAACTGGCAGCAGTACCAGGCGGGCCTGCAGCAGATCAAGCCGATCGTCGAGGAGAGCGAAGTGAAGGTAAATACCATAGTCCCTAAGCCCCTGTCCCTAGACGAAGCCGTTGCCTTGCAACAAAACGCCAAACAATTCGAAACACAGTGCCTGGAGCAGTTGGACAGACTCCAAGGCATCTCCAACATCAGTCATAAAATGCTGTGCAAGACCAATGCCCCCGACGAGCTGGACGCCATGCACTCGCGCTGGACGTCCGTCCACGAGAACGCGAAGCAGACCAGCGCCAAGCTGGAGAAGCTGGTGGCCAACTGGAAGTCCTTCGACGCCGACGCCGCCCGGCTGGAGGACTGGGTGGCCAACGGCGAGCAGCAGATGGCCAAGCGGCCGGCCGTCCTGAACACGCCCCACGTGGACAAGCTGGAGAAGGAGCTGGTGCGGCTGAAGTCCTTCAACAACGAGATCTCCGAGCAGCAGGCCAAGCTCGTGGCCCTCGGCCAGGCCGCCGACCAGATCAGCCTGCACCTGGCCCCCGAGGGCGCCGCCGCCCTCAAGGAGCGCGTCAACGGCATGAAGGCCAAGCTGCAGAAGCTGTCGGAGGCCACGCGGGCCAACATCAACGAGGTCTCGGACGCGATCATCGCGCGCCAGGACTTCAACGCCAAGATGGCCAACTTCTCCAACTGGATGGACCAGCTGCGCCAGCAGGTCGCCCAGGTGGAGGAGATCAACCCCGAGCGGGTGGAGACCAGTCTGCACGTGGTGCACGCCCTGCTGCAGGAGCACGCCGACAAGAAGCCCAGCTTCAACGCCATCTACGAGGAGGTGAAGCAGCTCTCGCTGAGCGCCCCGCCCGAGGAGGCCGCGGCCCTGAACGAGGCCTACAGCGCCCTGGTGCTGAACTACCAGAACCTCGAGACGAACATGCAGCAGAAGAAGGCCTCGCTGGAGAAGTGGACCGAGCTGCTGGGCTGGAAGCACGAGACCGAGAGCCACCTGAACTACCTGAAGCACCAGCTGGAGAAGCCCGAGAACCCGACGCAGCCGGAGCTGAGCAAGATCATCGGCGAGATCGACGACATCGGCCAGTCGCTGGGCTACTGGAGGGACCAGGCCAAGGAGATCGACGAGAGCCCCGTGGTCCAGCTGCGCGACGCGCTCTCGCGCAAGCCGCTGATCGCCACCCAGGTGGTCAGCGAGGTCGAGCACAAGCTGGACAACCTGCGGCTGCGCTCGCAGAGCCAGAAGCAGCAGATGGACCAGATGGCCGTGCGCAAGGAGAAGTTCCACGCGCTCGAGCACAACTTCGGGCAGGCGCTGCAGGAGAACCGCGCCAAGCTGGACGCGATCCTGCGCCAGAAGCCCAACCTGGACAACATCGACCAGATCATCGCCGACCTGGTGGCCCTCAACGACGCCATCAAGTACCAGGCGGACCTGAAGGACCGCATCCACGACGAGGGCGCGATGCTGATGCGCGAGGACATCGCCAGCATGCCGGCGATCCAGGAGAGCCTGCTGCTGATGGACAAGAACTACGACTCGCTGCAGCACGAGATCGCCGAGCGCATCCAGAAGTACCAGCTGATCAGCCAGGCGCTGCGCGAGTACGCGGACGCGAAGGACAAGTTCGCGAAGGAGCTGCACAAGGCCAACGAGCTGTTCTCGGCCATCCCGGCCCAGCCGCGCGATGAGCCCGAGCTGCAGCAGGCCGCCGAGCGGACGCGCAAGACCATGGAGCAGGTGCGCAAGAGCAAGACCGGCCTCGACGAGCTGGAGCGGCGTGGCCACCACGTGGCCAAGCTGTTCGACGCCATCGGCGAGGCGGCGCCGCAGCAGGTCGCCGAGGAGACCGCCGAGGCCAAGCGCCAGTGGCAGGAGCTGCACGACCGCACGGCCAAGCAGGCGCACACCTTCGAGACGGAGGCCGTCATCTGGTCGCAGGTCGAGGACGCCAAGAAGGACCTGCTGCCCTGGCTGGCCGAGACCAACCAGGGCCTGTGCGACGCGGCCGACAACACGATCGAGATCGAGTTCGGCCCGATGCGCCTGAGCAAGTACCGCGCGGAGCTGCCCTCGTACCAGGCGCTGCGCGACACCGTCGTGGCCAAGAGCCGCGAGCTGGAGCGCGTGAACGGGGGCGGCGCGATCCCGGCCCTGCAGACGCTCAACCAGCTGCTGGCCGACCAGTTCGCCGAGGTCGAGGCGAACGCGGAGCGGCTGAGCGCCGTCACCGCGACCTTCAACGACCAGGAGCAGGAGCTGCGCCGGCGCATCAAGGCCGCCGGCGAGGGCGTGGGCCGGCTGCGCGAGCAGCTGATCAAGTGCGACGACATGTCCGGCGACAACGCCAAGATCATGGAGCGCCTGCAGCAGTGCCGCTCGCTGCGCGCCCAGCTGGAGCGCAGCGGCGAGGAGATCGACAACGTCAAGCAGAAGGTGGACGAGGTGCGCAGCCTGTACCCGACCTTCAGCGAGTCGATCATCCCCAAGGAGCTGAACAACGTGCAGAAGCGCTTCGAGAACGTGGACCAGCACGCGCGCAAGATCGAGGGCTCGCTGCTGCAGTTCCTCAAGAAGTTCCACGCCGACAAGGTGGGCATGCTGAAGCGCCTGATCGCCACCCAGCGCGAGAAGGTCGCCTGGTGCCGGCCCGAGGCGAGCAGCGACAAGTACAACCTAGACGTGAAGAAGTCCTCGCTGCAGGAGGTCGGCCGCAGCATCGACGACTGCCGGCAGCGGCACGCGGAGATCCTGAAGTCGCTCGAGATGCTGCAGGCCGTCGAGAGCCCCCAGAACCTGGCGGAGCTGCAGCGCGACGCCGACCTGCTGAGCGCGGAGATGCAGGCGCTGCAGGACAGCTTCGACCAGATCCGGGGCGTGCTCGAGGAGAACGCCGACCTGTGGACCCAGTACGAGCAGGCCAACGAGGAGATCTCGGCCTGGCTGCGCGACGTCGAGGGCCGCGTCAAGGCCGAGACGAGCAGCCAGATCAGCCTGCCCGAGGCCGAGCGCAAGCTGCAGGAGCTGGCCGTGCTGCAGGACGACGTCCGGGCGCACGAGCCGGTGATCGGCGGGCTGGAGAAGACCTCGCAGCGGCTGATCGAGAAGAACCCGGACGCGCGCATCGGCCAGTTCGTTAGCCACCTGGTGCAGCGCTACCAGACGGTGGCCAAGAGCCTGGCCGCCTACGTCGAGCGCGTGCGCGCCGCCCAGCGCGCCGGCGGCGACTTCGGCGAGGCCGTCAAGGGCTTCAACGAGTGGTTCGCCGAGGCCAAGATCGAGTTCCAGGAGCTGGCGCGCATGGGCTCGCCGGGCTCCTCCTCGGCCACGGCGCAGCAGCTGGAGACGATCAAGAACTACGTGAAGACCTTCGACCAGGGCCAGCAGCTGCTCAACCAGGCCGTCGACATCGGCGAGGCCCTGTACGCGACGGTGACGCCCGAGAACCGCGAGCGCATCCGCGCCGAGCTGCGCGGCCTGCGCGAGAACTTCGACTACTTGCGCGACGAGGCGAACGCGCTGATGCAGCAGGTCGAGGGCGTGCTCATCCAGAAGACCTCGATCGAGGAGAGCTACACCCAGGTCTCGCACTACCTGAACGAGTCCAAGGCCAAGGTGAGCGGCGCCGGCGACGAGCTGTACCCCACGCTGGCCGCCAAGAAGGCCGCCCTGCAGACCTACAAGACCCAGCTGCAGGAGATCACGCTGCACAAGAACGCGCTGAAGCAGCTGCAGGACAAGGCCGTCCACCTCTGCGACGACGAGTCCGAGCGCAAGACCGAGGAGTCCATCCAGGAGTACAACGCGCTCTCGAAGCAGATCACCGACCGCATCGGCGTCGTCGGCAACCAGGTGGTCAAGCACGAGGCCTACGACCAGGTGCTCGAGAAGGCCCAGGACTGGCTGAACACGATCAAGTCGGAGGCCATCGACATCCTGAACGAGACCACCTTCGAGAAGGAGGGCGCCGAGGAGAAGCTCGTCGTGGTGGAGAACCTGCTGCAGCACAAGCCCGAGGGCGACGCGATCTTCGAGACCTGCCACAAGCTGCTGCAGACCGTGCTCACCCAGACGCACCCCTCCGGCCACCCGGCGCTGCTCAAGAGCTTCGAGGAGCCGAAGCGCGCCTGGGCGGAGTTCATGTCGCTGTGCGAGGACTCGTTGGCCAAGCTGAAGCAGCTCTGCTCCAAGTGGGACGAGTTCGAGTCGATCATCGACGAGATCGACGCCTGGATGAAGAACGTCGAGGGCGTCGTCAAGAACCAGAGCCTCAAGAGCACCGCGGACGCGAAGAAGGCCCACCTGCAGCAGCTGCAGGAGATCGCGCGCGACATCGAGAACCGCGCCGCCTCCATCAACGAGCTGATGGACCAGGGCCGCGAGATCGAGGGCGAGACCGACCTGAACCTGAAGCTGTCGCGCCTGAACACGCGCTACCAGACCCTGAAGAACCTCTGCAAGGAGTCGATCTCGAAGTACGCGAACTACGTGAAGGACCACGAGAGCTTCGACGCCGACTTCGACGCGTTCAAGAAGGACCTGCAGGCCAGCGTCGAGCACCTGGCCAAGAACAACGAGGTCGTCGGCGACCAGACGGTGCTGCAGGACCGCCAGAACAAGCTGCGCGAGATGTCGGACAAGCGCATCAACGACTCGACCACCTTCGAGGCGCTCATCGACCGCGGCGAGAAGCTCTACGGGCACACGAGCCCCGACGGCCGCGAGATCATCCGCCAGCAGCTGAGGTCGCTGCGCACGCTCTGGGACAACTACACGGACGACATCAACTCGGCGACGCAGAAGATCGACCACTGCCTGCTGCAGTTCGGCGAGTTCACGATCGCCCAGGACCAGCTGACCAAGTGGCTGAAGGACGTCGACAAGGCGATGCAGAGCCACACCGAGCTGAAGACGACGCTGCAGGAGAAGCGCGCCCAGCTGCAGAACCACAAGCTGCTGCACCAGGAGATCACCACGCACAACGTCCTGGTGGACAACGTCTGCGACAAGGCGCAGGTGCTGGTCGACCAGATGAAGGACAACTCGCTGAACGTGTACCTGCAGTCGATCAAGCAGCTCTTCCAGAACATCGTCAAGAAGTCCGAGGAGATCCTCGGCAACCTGGACGACTGCGTGCAGAAGCACGCCGAACTGAACAACCAGCTGGCGGCCGCCAAGACCTGGATCGCCAACGAGAAGGAGAAGCTGCTGGACTGCGACGACGCCTACGGCGAGAAGGCCGACATCAAGCGCAAGATCGAGACGCTCGGCCAGCTGGCCCAGAACAAGCCGCAGGGCCAGCGGCTCGTCGCCGACATCCGGCAGCAGCTGGAGCCGGTGAAGACGACCACCTCGCCCAAGGGCAACGAGATCCTCGAGAAGGAGATCGACGAGCTGGAGGTCACGATGAAGAGCCACTTCGACGACATCGAGGGCATCGAGGGCAAGCAGAAGGACGTGCTGCAGCAGTGGAACAGCTTCGAGACGAACCTCGAGGAGCTGACCAAGTGGTGCCGCGCCGCCGAGGGCGTCTTCCGCGAGCAGCAGCTCAAGTCGACGCTGCACGAGAAGGTCGAGCAGTTCGAGAAGTACAAGATCCAGCGCGACCTGATCCTGCAGAAGGAGCGCGAGATCGACGCCTTCGCCGACGCCGCCCACTCGCTGCTGAACAACTGCGGCGCCGACCGCCTGAAGACGCTGACGATGCAGATCAAGAACCGCTACCAGCTGCTGCAGGTGCTCAGCAAGGAGGTGGTCAACCGCTGGTCCAACCTGGTCGACGACCACCAGGTCTACCAGGACAAGCTGAACGAGGTCGACCTCTGGCTGCAGCCGATCGAGGCCCAGCTGGCGAACGCGCTCAAGGACGAGCCCGCCCAGTCGGCCAACATCCTGCAGGTGCTGCTCTCCGAGAAGGAGCAGGCCGAGGCGCTGCTGGCCGCGCTGAACGCCGCCGGCGAGAAGGCGCTGCCCGAGACCTCGACCCAGGGCCGCGAGAAGATCCGCAAGGACCTGCGCGACATCCGCGACCGCTGGGACAAGCTCGACGAGGGCATCCGCAACCTGCAGAAGCGCCAGGAGGCGCAGACGGTGCAGCTCTCCAGCTACCAGGACATCCTCGGCCAGACGCTCAACTGGCTCGACCAGGTCGAGAAGACGCTGCAGGGCGAGAGCCCCGCCAGCTGGACCTCGGCCCAGGAGATCCGCTCGAAGCTCTACAAGTACAAGGCCACCACACAGGACATCAACTCGCACAAGCGCGTCGTCGAGGCCGTCAACGAGAAGGCGGCCGCGCTGGCCGACAGCGCCGTCCCGGCCACCGCGGCTGAGATCAAGGGCGCCGTGGCCGACGTGAACCGGCGCTACGAGAAGGTCAGCGAGGACTGCGCCAAGCTGCTGGCCCAGCTGGAGCAAGCCTTCGAGGTCTACCAGCAGTTCAGCGAGCTGCAGAAGGCCCAGCAGGACTACCAGAAGAACCTCTGGGACCGCCTCACCGGCTACTCGGACTACTCGGGCAACAAGGTCGCGCTGCAGGCGCGCCTCAGCAAGGTGAGCGAGATCCAGGACGCCCTGCCCGAGGGCGTCGCCAAGCTGCAGACCCTCTCGGACCACATCGACGGCAACGCGAAGCTGCTGCCCGCCCGCTCCAAGGAGGTGATGACGCGCGACCTGAGCAACCTGCACGCCGACTTCGAGAAGTTCGGCGCCTCGCTGAGCGACGTGAAGAGCGGCCTCGAGAACCGGCTGCAGCAGTGGACCGACTACGAGGTGAACCTGGACCGGCTCATCTCGTGGCTGGGCGAGGCCGAGAACGCGCTCAAGAACTACAACCCCAAGTCCACGATGGAGGAGAAGGAGGAGCAGCTGCAGCGCTTCCAGGCGCTCATGCAGAGCCTGCGCCAGAACGAGGTCGAGTTCGAGAAGATGAAGGACGAGTCCTCGGAGCTCATCCA
Source organism: Coelopa frigida (assembly GCA_017309665.1). Lineage (NCBI taxonomy): Eukaryota > Metazoa > Arthropoda > Insecta > Diptera > Coelopidae > Coelopa > Coelopa frigida. The sequence continues at coordinate 972,518 of CM029565.1, read as the reverse complement.
GAGCTCGGGCGAGACCCGCATCGCCGTCAACGTGCAGCAGGTGACGTCGCGCTTCCAGTCGATCCAGGCCACGGCCAAGGAGATCCTCAAGAAGTGCGAGCAGTCGGTGCAGGACCACCAGCAGTTCAGCGAGAAGTACAAGCAGTGCGCCGACTGGGTCGCCACGGCCCAGGCCAAGTTCGACGACAGCAGCGACCTGTCGCAGGTGGCCGCGCGCGAGGACCTGCTCAAGAAGCAGGTGGCCGTCCAGGAGCTGCTGGCCCAGCAGCCGAGCGCCACCCTGCTGCTGAACGGCACCGTGGAGCTGGGCGAGAAGTGCTACCCCTCGACGGCGCCCGAGGGCCGCGAGGCCATCCGCGCGCAGCTGGAGGAGCTGCAGCAGACCTTCGACCAGCTGTTCGACAACATCACGATCGCCGCGCGCAAGATCCAGGACAAGATGGCCAAGTGGTCCGGCTTCGACGAGATCGCCGAGAAGCTGCAGGCCTGGCTGGCCGACGTCGAGAAGGCGCTGCCGGCCGAGATCGAGCTGCGCACCACGCTGGACGAGAAGCGCGCCAAGCTGCAGGCCTACCGCGACCTGCTGAACGACGTGAACAACCACCAGCCCGAGGTGGGCAACCTGCAGGAGATCGCCGCCAACCTGCCCGAGAAGACCGAGCACGTGGACCAGATCACGCGGGCCATCGCCGAGCAGTTCGCGCGCCTGCAGAAGCGCGCCCAGAGCTACGTGGAGCGCTACGAGGCCATTGTGAGCGCCCACCAGCAGTACTGCAAGGCCGTGATGGAGGCCCAGGAGTTCATCGAGGCCACCCACAACACGGTCAACTACTGGGGCGACCTGGAGCTCGAGCAGGTCTCGCTGCACACGAACCTCGACCGGCTGCGCAACCTGAACGCCAGCCTCGCGGACGAGTTCCCGCGCGTCGACCAGGTGCGCGCCCTCGGCGAGAAGGTCATCCCCGGCACCGTCGACGTGGGCCAGGTGAACATCAAGTCCCAGATCGACAACACCCAGCAGGAGTGGGAGGGCCTGATCGCGGCCATCGCCGCCACCATCGAGGCCATCGAGACGCGCCTGCAGCAGTGGGCCGAGTACGAGCAGCTGCGCGACCAGTGCCTCGCCTGGATCCGCGAGTCCGACAACCGGCTGCACGCCATCGACCTGAAGGTGAGCCTGGCCGAGAAGAAGGCCCAGCTCGAGGAGCTGAAGGCCCTGCAGGGCGAGGTGCGCGCCAAGGAGCTCGAGGTGGACAGCGTCTCGGAGAAGGCGCAGCTGCTGCTCAAGGGCTCGATGGCCGCGCGCGGCTCCGGCCCCGAGCTGGTGACCAAGTACCAGCAGATCTTCCACAAGGTCAAGGAGCTGAACAACCGCTGGCAGCAGTACGTGGCCTCGCACCAGGAGTTCGACAACACCGTCTCCGACTGCAAGTCCTGGATCGATGGCATCCGCGAGAAGCTCGACTACTGCTCGGACATGAGCTCGATGAGCCAGAAGGAGCTCGACAACAAGCTGGCCACCATCCAGGACGTGATCCTGCTGAAGGACGAGGGCTCCGCCAAGGTCCTCAGCATCGTCGAGATGGCCCAGAACGTGCTGGCCAACACGGCGCCCGCCGGCCACGAGCCTATCAACCGCGAGCTCGCCGAGCTGCAGGAGCTCTGGTCGGCCATCGCGCTGCGCATGATCGACGTGAAGGCGAACCTGGACGACTCGATCACCCAGTGGTCGGGCTTCCTCGAGCAGGTGCAGCAGGTGCGCAAGTTCAACGAGTGGCTGGAATCCGCCCTGAAGGAGCTCGCCGATCACCAGACGAGCATGCCGGAGAAGCGCGCCCAGCTGGACCGCACCAAGACCACCGAGGAGAAGGTGCGCATGGAGAAGATCGACGTCGACTCGCTGAAGGTGCAGTCGAAGGAGATGCTGGCCAGCGGCCAACAGAGCCAGGCCGCCTTCCAGGCCCAGAAGGTGCTCGAGCTGTTCGACGAGCTGGCCGCGCGGACGCAGAAGCTGCTGTCCGAGCGCCAGGACCAGTACCGCGACCACCGCCTCTACAAGGAGGCCTACGACGACCTGGTCAGCTGGATCAGCCGGGCGCGCGAGAAGTTCCCGGCCCTCAAGCAGAGCAGCCTCAGCGACAAGCTGGCCATCGAGAACGCCGTCCAGGCCACTGACGCGCTGCTGAACAAGCAGGCCCAGGGCGAGCTGCTCGTCGAGCACCTGGTGCACACCGGCGACGTGGTGCTGACCAGCACCTCGCCGCAGGGCCAGGAGATCATCCGCAACGACATCCGCGCGCTGCGCGACAGCTTCGAGGGCCTCTTCCGCGAGATCCAGCAGCAGAAGGAGAACCTCGAGGTGACCATGGTGCAGTGGCGCGCCTACAAGGAGGAGTACGAGCGGCTCATGGAGTGGCTGCAGCAGATCGACATCCTGGTGAAGAACCACAAGCTGAACCTGCTGCCCACGCTCGCCGAGAAGGAGAAGCAGGTGAAGGACATGCGCGAGGTGATGCAGCGCCTGGAGAAGGGCAAGGAGGACATCGACAAGTTCAACGCCTCGGCCGCGGGCCTGCTCAAGTCGCACCTGGACACGTACGTGAACAACCAGCTGCGCCACCTGAACTCCATGTACCAGGTGCAGGTGAACCTGGCCAAGGACGTGCTCAAGAAGGTCGAGACCAACTGCGACCAGCACCGCGAGTACAACGGCAACATGCGCGCGGCCCAGGACTGGATCCAGAAGGCCAAGGAGACCATCCGCGAGTGCAGCGAGGCCTCGAGCGCCGGCTCGAAGGAGGCCCTGCAGCGGCGCCTGGAGCAGATCCAGGAGCTGATCCGCAACCGGGAGCTCGGCCAGAACCTCGTGCACACCGCCATCAACAACGGCGAGAAGGTCGTGCGCAACACGCGCTCCGACGGCCGCGAGGCGATCAACAACGAGATGAAGGAGCTGCAGACGGACTGGGACCGCCTGGTGAAGAAGATGTCCACCGCCAAGGTGCAGCTGGAGACGAACCTGCTGCAGTGGGCCGACTACAGCTCGAGCTACTCGCAGCTGCAGCAGTGGATCACGGACCGCGAGGCCAAGCTGCAGCAGGCCTGCGAGCAGAAGGTCATCAAGTCGAAGAAGGGCCAGCCCGGCCTCAGCTCGGGCCTGAGCGAGCGCAAGGCCTACTTGCGGCAGACGAACAACATCGTGCAGGACATCGTCTCCTTCGAGCCGATGATCCAGTCGGTCACCTCGAAGGCCTCCGACCTGCAGCAGGGCGCGCCCGCCTCCGAGATCTCGAACAAGTATGAGACGCTCACCAAGCAGGCCAAGGACCTGTACGAGAAGCAGAAGAACACGATCGACCAGTACCAGGCGCTCATCGACGCGGGCAACGAGTTCGCCACGTGGCTGCGCAACGCGAAGGAGCGGCTGAGCAAGTGCTCCGAGCCCACCGGCGACAAGCAGGCGCTGGCCGAGAAGACCCACCAGCTGAAGATCCTGCAGAGCGAGGTGCCCGAGGGCCAGAAGAAGCTCGAGGCCGCCCTGGCCCAGGGCGAGATCGCCTGCCGCAGCGCCGAGCCCGAGGACCGCGAGATCATCGAGCAGGAGGTCGCGCTGCTGCAGGAGGAGTTCGACGCGTACGTGGAGGCCCTCAAGAAGGCCAAGGACTACCTCGAGGTGGGCATCGTCAAGTGGTCCGACTACCAGGACCAGTACACCGAGGCCCTCGAGTGGCTGACCAAGACGGAGGCGCTCGTGCAGTCCTACAACAAGCTGCAGGACAGCCTCGGCCAGAAGAAGGTCGTGCTCGAGGAGTTCCAGGGCCACCTGCAGACCCTCTTCGACTGGCAGAAGACCCTCGACCTGCTGAACATGAAGGCCCAGATGCTGCTCGAGACCTGCTCGGACACGCGCATCAGCAACGCCATCATGCAGCTGACCACCAAGTACAACGCCCTGCTCACGCTGGCCAAGGAGGTGATGCGCCGCCTCGAGATGCACTACCAGGAGCACCAGCAGCACCACACCCTCTACGAGGAGTGCCAGTCGTGGATCGAGAAGACGCGCGAGAAGCTCGCCGAGTGCGAGCAGATCCCCGGCACCATGAACGAGGTGCAGATCAAGCTGAACACGGTGAAGAACCTGCGCCAGGGCTTCGAGACGGGCCAGAACAAGCTGCGCTACCTGCTGGAGCTCAAGGAGAAGGTGATCATGAACACCGAGCACAACGGGGCCGCCAAGATCCAGGAGGACACCGAGGCCCTCAAGCAGGACTTCGAGAAGCTGCTGGTCGACCTGAACGAGGTGCGCCAGAAGCTGGCCAACCGCCTGGCCCAGCTGGAGGAGATCTACAAGCTGTACAAGATGCTCAACGAGTGGCTCGAGGACGTCGAGCCGAGCGTCAAGGCCAGCGACGAGTTCCTGAACGACCTCAGCGAGAAGCGCGCCGCCCTCGAGAAGTTCCGCGCCATCCAGCGCGACATCAACGGGCACAGCGACATCGTGGAGAAGGTCAACACGCGCCTGGAGCAGGACGCCAGCCTCGACCGCAACGACTTCCAGGAGGGGCTCGGCAAGTACGAGGCGCTCCAGGAGGCGGTAGGCAAGATCATCGAGTCGCTGGAGAACCAGGTGAACAACCACGACAAGTACAAGCAGGCCCTCAACGAGCTGCAGGACTGGCTGCGCAAGGCCAGGATCGAGGTCGAGCAGTGCGCCGACAGCCACGGCGAGAAGGAGCAGGTCGAGGAGCGCCTGAACAAGCTGGGCGACATCGACGCCTCCATGCTGGAGGGCAAGGCCCTGCTCGACGCCTGCGAGGAGCTCAGCCGCGCCGTGATCGCCACCAGCGGCAACGAGGGCCAGGACGCCGTGGCCCAGGAGGTCAAGCACCTGGTCGCCGAGTGGGACACGCTGCACGCGACGTCGCGCGACGCCCGCTCGAACCTCGAGACCTGCCTGGCCTCCTGGACGACCTTCCTGCAGAAGTTCACCGCCATCAACCGGTGGATCGAGGACATGAACAAGCGGGTCGGCGCCGCCAGCGAGGCGGACAACAAGACCCCCGACGACTTGGTTCACGCCAAGGTAAGTGAGCCGTGTCAACGAAGCACTCGTCATCGTAGCCACACCGACTAATCGACTAACCACCAGCAGAACCAATGTAGCTCTCATTTCGATACACTATATACGCACTACACCTCTCTAATAACGCTTTCTCTATCTCTCTGTCTAACCTCTGATATTGAACCTAACCCTTACCGCTTTTGAAGCTTAATTTTCTATTGACTAACTTTGATGTCTGCTTCCGCTGAGTTCCTTGGAATAACATGTGCTCTCTTCCCGTTTAGAAACTGCTGGAGGAGGTCTTGTCCGAGAAGGACAACGTCGAGGACTTGAACGACGCCTGCGAGCTGCTGATGGAGCATAGCGCTTGCTCCAGAGTGCGCGACCAGACCGTCGAGACCCAGGCCAACTACACGAAGCTGCTGACGGCCGCCCAAGGTAGGATCGCATTCGGTTAAATCGGTTTATTTACAACTAATTGGGTGCGATTTCAGGTCTTGTGGCTAAGATCGAGAAGAACCTCTCGGACCACACCGAATTCCTCAACTACAAGAAGGAGATGGACGCCTGGGTGGAGAAGGCCCAGCAGGTGCTGGACGGCTGCACCGGAGACGGCGACAGCCAGGCCATTGCCCAGCAATTGGAAACCATCAACGTGAGTTTAATTGTGGAATTTCAGTGAAGAGAAAATACTCACAATTCAATTTCAGTCGCTGGCATCGCGTCTTCCCGAGGGCCAACACCTCCTGGGCATGGTGCAGGAGGCCTACACCAAGGCCTCGAATGTGACGCCCGAGGACAAGCAGGAGAAACTGCGCGAGCTGATGACGAAGGTGCGTGAGGACTGGGACGCCCTGGGCTTGGCCGTCAAGCAGAAGCTCAGCGACCTCAAGCAGGCCCAGACGCGCTGGTCCGACTTCTCCAGCAACAAGGACAAGCTCGAGAAGTGGTTGGCGGACACCGAGGCCCTGCTCAAGTCGGAGCCCGAGACCAAGGGCGAGCTGAGCGAAATGAAGACGCTGCTCGAGCGCTTCAAGGCCCTGCAGAACGAAATCAAGTCGAAGGGCACCGACCTGGACAACCTGATGAGCGAGGCCATGGACCTGGGCACCGAAGTCGACGGCGTCCACCGCCTGCAGTCGCGCTGGGAGAAGGTCAAGAACGACTGCGCCGCGCGCATCAAGGGTCTCGAGACCGAGATGGCCGACTACAACGCCTACCACCAATGCCTGCAGGACATCGAGAAGTGGCTGCTGCAGATCTCCTTCCAGCTGATGGCCCACAACTCGCTCTTCATCTCGAACCGCGAGCAGACGAAGGAGCAAATCAAGCAGCACGAAGCCCTGCTCGACGAGATCCAGAAGTACCAGGCGAACCTGGACGACCTGAACGCCAAGGGCCAGGGCCAGATCAAGCGTTACGAGGCCTCGACGCCCGCCATCCGCGACACCGTCGAGGAGCAGCTGAAGAACATCCAGGATAGCTACAACTCGCTGCTGCAGACCTCCGTGCAGATCAAGAACCGCCTGCACGAGTCCCTGGCCAAGTTCCAGGAGTACGAGGACACGCTGGAAAGCATCATGCGCAACCTGGAGGAGTACGAGCCGGTCATCCAGACCGAGCTGGACTCGCCGGCCACCAACCTGGAGATGGCCCAGAATCAGCTGAAGTGCGCTCAGGTAGGCCATCGACAGGAGAGTTTGAGATCAGTGTTTAATCGAGTTTCTCTTTCAGAACATGCAAAACAAGCTGAACAACGAGAAGACCCGCCTCGCCCTGGCCGTGCAGGCCTGCGAAGCCGCCACCGCCTCCATCAGCCGGCCCAGCTCCCCGCTGGAGACGGCCATGCAGGCCATTCCCGAGCGCGAGCTCATCGTGCGCGCCAAGCTCGAAGACCTGCTTGATCAGGTAGGTTTCACCACGAACGCCCCACATTTCGTTGAGTTCACCCCTCGATTTGAACCCACATTAGTTCCTCGGTTATTAACATCTTACAATTTCTACACTTAGTTGCAACTTTTTAGATCCTCCTCCTTTGAGTTTTGTTACTAATGCATTTTATTTTATTTTGTTTCCTTTGTTTATTACAATTTTATGTTTCCAAAAATTTCGTTCCGCTACGCCGCACTACTTTTCAATGCACTCCCTGCAAACACAAAATTAAACCAAACCCGACCTCACCCAACCCCGGGTCCACACGACCCCACCCTGTATTTTGCGCAATTACCGTTAACACAACTACAACACATGCGATACCGCATGAAGATGCCAACTAAAACCAATGCCAAGACCTCAACCACGATCAGCTCCAGTGTTGATCGTGACGACGACGATCTTGAAATTGCGGAGGCCTCCGATGCCTCCACCGATCCAGTCGCCCACGAACGCATTACTAACTACCGTAGAATAATACGTTTGCACAGTGGGCACGTAATTAAGCTTCAAGATCTAATCACTAAGGTAAGTCTGCGTTCCTCGTTGCTTCTCACCGCTTTATCTTCCTATCAGTTATTAGCATGATCTTTAGTTCCATTTCGTACATATCCTCGATTTCGAATTGTATTTTAATATTTTTGAGTTAACAAAATTCGACTCTTGCCACTGTACAGAGTTTTCAGTGTTGAGACTTCAGCCTCCATGATCATTGGGCCGAGGTCGTCATCGTGCACCGATCACCCACCCACACATCGCATTGGCATCGACAAGCATTCTACATGTGTGGACCTCTCTCGTTGTCGCCATGTTACTAATTTTCCTATCTCTCCATCTCCCATAGGTTCAATCCCACTTGGGTGGATTGACAGCCTCCGTTAGTGAGTTGGAGCAGCAGCAGAAGCAGAGGGCGGAGCTCCAGGACTGGATTAAGAAGCAGCAGAGTTCAGTGAACGACTGGCTGACGCGGCCGTGCAAGCTGCGCCCCGAGGCCGCGAAACAGGAGCTGGTCGCCATGAATGACCTTCTTAACTCCATCGGAGACAAGCGCTCTCAACTCATGCTCGAAATGACTGGATCATGTAAGTCGAAACATGTTCATGTTCTCCGAATCCCTCTGAAACGTTTCGGTTTCATTGCAGTGGCAGATGAAGACACCGACCTGGACGACAACCTCGACAAGCTCGAGTCCGAGCTGATGGACGCCATCGCCAAGAAGCAGGCTGGCCAGAACGTGATCGACACCTACCGCCAGGGCCTGCAGGACATGCAGAACTGGTTCGATGGGCTGCTCAAGCGCATGGACGTGCTCGACAAGGGCTCCGGCCTGAACTGCGCCCAGAAGACGGCCGCCATCTCCGAGATCAAGAAGGAGTTCGAGGAGCAGGGCCCCGCCAAGATGCAGGACATGAAGGCCAAGGCCGCCCAGGTGGCCGAGGTCATCAGCAACCTGGACGGCCAGCAGGTGGAGGAGCAGATGAAGTCGCTCGACCGCCGCTACGCCGACGTCGGCAAGCGCATCGACCGCAAGGCCCAGCTGCTGGACGTGACCAACAAGGGCGTCGACGGCGCCCGCGCCGAGATCGACCAGCTGCAGAACTGGGTGAAGGAGAAGATCGCCGAGCTGCAGGCGCCGGCCGCCATGGGCTACGAGCCGCGGGCGGCCGAGGCGCGCCAGCAGCAGATCAAGGGCATGATGAAGGACGCCGAGGCGAAGCAGTCGCTGGGCGAGGCCCTGGAGAAGCGCATCGCCAACATGCAGCCCGAGCTGGAGCCCGTCGAGTACTCGCAGCTGGAGTCGGCCCTGCGCAACCTCGGCTCGGAGCAGCGGAACCTGTCCGCGGCGCTCAAGGGCGAGATGGAGCGCGCCCTGGAGGCGGCGAAGGCGCGCAAGGCGCTGGAGGCCGACCTGGAGAAGGCGCGCGCGTGGCTCAAGGCCAAGATCGCCGAGGTGCGCAAGCTGCCCGTCTACCACCCGCTGACCTCGGCCGAGGTGGAGAAGAACCTGCAGGAGAACAAGAAGTACGACGACGAGGCCAAGCAGTTCAACGACAGCGTGCTCGGCGACGTCCAGCGCCAGGCGGCGAGCATCATGCGCGACTGCCCCGAGGCCGACCGCGCCGCGCTGCAGAAGATCCTCGACGAGATCGCCGCCGACTACCAGACGCTGCGCGACGAGAGCGGCAAGCGCGCCAAGGCGCTCGGCGACCTGCTGCAGGGCCGCAGGGCGTTCGAGGACTCGATGAAGAAGATGGGCGACTGGCTGGACGAGATGGAGACGGCCACGGCGGGCGAGCTGCGAACCACCAGCCTGCCCGTGCTCGAGGAGCAGCTGGCCCACTACCAGAAGCTGATGGGCGCGGCCCAGGGCATGAGCGGCCTGATGAACGACGTGGCCGAGCAGGGCAAGGGCCTGCTGCCCACGCTGAGCAACCCGGACAAGCTGAAGCTGAACGACGACATCAAGAACCTGAAGGACCGCTACGGCAAGATCTCGCAGACCATCGGCGACCGCGTGAACACGCTGGGCGACCACATCAAGAAGTACAAGGACGCGAAGAGCAAGCTGGCCGACTGCATGCAGTTCCTGAGCAGCATCCAGCAGCGGCTGCGCGAGCTGAACAAGCCGATCGGGTCGAAGATCGAGGACGTGCAGGAGCTGCTCGGCGCCTACGAGGGCATCCTCAAGGAGCTGAAGGACAGCAAGAGCAAGATGGGCGACATGCAGATGGACGACCTGCCCGAGCTGCAGAGCATCCTCGCCCAGCAGGACGACATGATCAAGCTGATCGAGGACCAGCTGGCCCACCTGCGGCAGTTGCTGTCGCTGCGCGAGCAGTTCATCGCCCTGATCAACGAGATCATCGCGTTCATCATGAAGTACACCGACGTGATCATCGACATCGAGAACTCGCCCGACAGCCTCGAGGACAAGATCAACAAGTACGACGACGTCATCGTCAAGATCCAGGAGTGCGAGGGCCTGCTGGCCTCGGCCACCGACAAGGGCCAGAAGATCGCCTCCGAGGGCACCGCCGCCGACAAGAATAGCATCACCGAGCAGCTGCAGTCGCTCAAGAACCAGCTGCACAACCTGCGCAAGGCCGTCGAGTCGCAGCGCCAGAAGCACCAGATCCAGCTCGAGCACCACCGCAAGATGGCCGCCGAGCTCTCCGAGATCCTCGACTGGCTGCACGGCAACGAGGGGGCGGCCAAGTCGCGCCCGCTGCTCGACCGCGACCCCGACTCGGTGGAGCACGAGATCCAGAAGCACCGCCTGCTCAGCCAGGAGATCGGCGCCTACCTCGACAAGTTCACCAAGATCAACGAGGGCGTCAAGTCCGAGCTCGGCATGCCCGGCTCCCTGGTCGAGATGCTGTCCGAGGGCCGCTCGCTGCTCTCGTCGCTGCCGCAGGAGCTTGAGGAGCGCGAGAAGTACCTGAACAACAACCGCGACTCGCGGCTCGAGTTCATGCAGCTCGTGTCCAAGTTCAACGCCTGGGTGCACGAGGCCGAGATCCGGCTGCAGAACAGCCAGCACGGCATCGACTACGAGAACCTGGTGCACGACCTCGAGGAGCACCGGAACTTCTTCGGCAACGAGACGCCCATCAAGAACCTCGTGCACAAGCAGATCCAGGAGGCGGCCGACAAGATCTGGCCCTCGCTGAACAACTTCGAGCAGTCGGAGCTGTCGCGCGAGCTGGCCCAGTTCCAGACGAAGCTGGCCAACACCCTGGGCGCGGCCAAGACGCAGCAGGCCGAGCTCGAGAAGGAGTCCGACCGCTGGCGCGAGTACCAGGCGTCCGTAGAGCGCGTGAAGGCCGTCATCGAGCGCACCAAGTTCGCCGACGAGCCGGTCCAGAACCTGGCCGGCGTCCACTTCAACATCCAGAAGCTGACGCACGCCATCGGCAACGTCCAGGTGAGTGGAGCAATCAGTCCTTCTAGCCTTCTCCCCACTCCATGAGAGAGCGAAATCGGGAGGGAGAGAAGAGAATTCGCGACGTGGCAAGATTCTCTCACCTCTTTGGCTCTCTGATGCTTTGCTGATTCGCTCTCGTGGCTCTCTCATCGTCACTGAGAGGATGAAAAGCCGGCATTCCTCCGCATTTCTTCTTGGCCAAAACACACGTGGCAGGTCTTTCTCTACTACCACGGCCACAGCCGAGTGCCGGCGTCTGTGTGCTCCACTATGTACTCCGGCCTACTCCACATGGCCCCACGGCTGCGTTCTCCGCACGGCGTAGTGCAGGAGGAGGAACGAGTTGCATTTCAAGGGGAGCGAACAGAGGAGCCGTGGAGGAGGCTGGTGGGAGAGAGGGCCCGAATGACCTCTTAAAAGTCTCGGGCGTGGGCGCCGTCGGGACGTCGGGACGTCGGACGGGGGTCTCGCCACATGGCGGAGACTCTTCGAGGGGCGACGCGTGTCTGCCGTTCGCCCGAGCCGACGGAAGGCTGGGTCCGCAAAAGGAATACGCCGAAAATAGCTTCGATGCGACGTGCCAAACTCAACCACACTCCCGTCTTGGGCGTTCCGCGAGTTGCCACCTTTCTAAATTTCACTCCACTTGTCTGATTCGCCCATCTGTCTGTCTGTCTGTCTGTCTGTTTGTTTTATCTCTCAGAAAATCGGAATGTGCTGAATTTTATTGGTACTTGTCTCCCCCAGATCCCTTTTCTGTCCTGTAAATCTATGGATCCTTCTTCTCTCCTTCTAACCATCTTGTGCCCTCCTATCTGTTACTCCATTCGTCTGTCTGTCCGTTGTTCTCCCTCCCGTCGTCTCCGTGTTGCCAGGCGCAACCACCGATGCATCATCGCGGCGCAATGCAGTGGAGACCGGTTTCTGGAAGCCGGTCGCCTGCCGGCTGGCAACAATCGCTGTTCAAAAAGTGGCCCGGCTTCAGCGGCTGTAACTGCAGCGATTTCTCTTCGCTTTGTTTTCCTTTCTGTCTTGTTCGAGTCGTTCTCTGCATTGTGAGATAGAGATCTTCGGGCCGATGATGATTAAGCGAGATGACGCTGGGTTTTCCCATTTTCCAGCACTTCCGGACCAGCTTTGGGAATGTTTTGATCTATTGGTGTTTTGCTGGAGAGACGTGCTGCACAAGCGACAGAGGTCCGTGAACCCATGGTGAAGTCTCTGATGTCGCATGGTCATGCTTGCTTCAAAGGGTGAAAAACTAGGTTCTCTAGTCGAAGCAACACTCCTCGGTAGCAAAGGTCTTCGCGTCTCTGAGCTGCACTAGTTTCAGACCCTACTTCCATATCGATTTCTGTTCTCTCGCCTCGACCGAACCTACCCCAAGTGTTGTATTTATAGAGAACGAATTCCGAGAGTGCTTTCTTCAAATCCGCGATAACGGGAACCGACAACCCTTGAACCACATTCCGGGAACTTATCTCTCCGGATGGAGAGGAAACTCACGTAAATCTAATCGGAAATAAGCTCTCGCCCTCCCCACGAGGCGTAGTCAAACAAACCTGGAGAGCATGGGGAGCAGATGCGAAAATATGAAAACAAAACAAATGAAACAAACTTGAAGTAAATAACAAGAAAATACATATGTTCCCTGATATGAACTGCTGCAGATCGGCTCCAATGAAACGTGTGTGGCTCAGTCTGTGCCACCGTCTGTCTGTTTGCCAGTCTCTCTGTCCGTCCGTCTCTCCGTCCGTCCGACGGTCTGTCGTCTGCTGTTGTATGGAATACGAAAACATCGGCTAAACGTGGAGAATGTGCTTCGAATGACATCATCGTGGCTGGCTTTATGGCCACCGATACTTGGGGAAAAATACATCGTTTCTCGATTTAAAAGAGAGCGGCCGGAGAGAGTGTTTAAGGGAATTTCCAATTAGAGCTTTTTATGGGACCTTCAATCCTGTTGCCTCAAAACTTTTCGTATTTACCTTATTTGTGAAACATGTGATTCTCCACAAAGCTCCCTGTGTCTCGTTATCGCTCTCTGCTGGCTCGTCTGTCTCTCCGAGGCACGTGCTTCTTCACTATCTCACTGTCCGTGTCTTCTTTGTGTTTTCCGCTTTGTGCTCAGCTGATTTTGGCGTTTACTTTTGTTCTTTTGTCGTCGTTGTGTACATAAACCACCGGCTTTTTGGCCGTCCGTGTGTGAGTGAGAGCTTGACAAACAGACCACGGACGGACGGACAGACACATGCAAGAGAGCAGAATTGGGGCTGTGCCCAGCAGTGTTGCGAAGTGTCTCCATTGGGTAGTGCTTTAGCGATTGGAACCTTTCGGGATATCCTGGAAATCCTTCTGGCCACAAAAGGGACTTTCCTACCATCGTTGCACTTATGTGCTGAGTGGGTTTCGGAAAAAAGGTCTCCTAGAGAACCGACCTCTCCCACTTGTGAATCACGCTTCACGAAAAACGTGTTTTCTCTCTGGCTCCCTCTCTTCGGTGCCGGTATTTAAGCGACTCTCGCTCTTTAACTCGTCCCCTTTTGACGTTTCTTTTCGACCTTTGTTGTTGTTCGTGCCGGGCCGACTCGCCTCGGCTGGCGCTCTCTCACGCGGCCGGTGCCTCCCGGCAGCCGATCGCACGTGTGTTGGTGTCGGCTGCGGTCGTGGTGGTGCCGAGTATCTGTGTGCCGTCTGCGTCGCGTTTATTTCGCAGTTTCGTCTCGAAATTTTCGAGCATGAAGTCATTTCAAGTTGAGACGTCGTCGGTTCCGAGCGTTCGTTCGAGTTTAGACTAAGTGAAATATATCTGTTGTATATAGAGAATATTGTACATACTTGTGAGATACAGATTGAAGTCTAACGAAATAGAAGCGACAACAAACTTCAAAACTTATAGATATTCAAACTGAAAAGGACAAAGAAAAAAAAATCCCAGAAAATAATCGCAAAAACCCAGCTTATTTGTCGTGCACTTGCTTTGATTTTGGGAGGTGAGCTTGAGTTGTCGCCTTTTTCTTGTTCTTCTTCCGGCTCATTGTGAAATTTCCCAGCTTCACACTTGGCTTAGTTCCCATTGACCTCTGCCCTTCGTCGCACATACTCGGATACATAGATACGCGGCACATACATAGATACATCGGGTATCTGCGCCGAGAGTGTATGAAATATGTCAACGCGTGTCTGGTTCGCCCTGTGAGTGAGCTCGTGTGTGTGTGTGTGTGTGTAGGGACTGCTGTCTGCGAGAAATGTGAAAAATCGAAGTGAAGTCGTCGTCGTTGTTGTTATTTGTTTCGGGACGATATCCAAACATATTGGGCGACAATTGTCTGATTCTAAATCGCAAAAACTGCAGTCGGAGAATCCGAATAAAAATCACATTCTGCACATTTGGTCGCCATCGGGCGTCTGAATCCTCCGAATCACGTGACGTGGATGCACCTCGGAGCCGCATTTCACCACAACCGGGCACGAGTGCGTCTCAGAAACACTTCGTAAACAACGAAATACGTGGAAAAACGATCAAATGAAACATGCTTTAATTTCAACGAAAGTGAAATAGTTAACTTTGTGTGGAGAAATGTGCTCTAAATGTCCTTTCAGATGGCCCTTTAAGAAATTCAACTTAAACCCTCTACCGAAGTTTACAGAGTTTGTTTTGAAAGAAATCACAATTGTCCCTCAAGAGTGCTTTAAAATATTTTCATTCAAATCTTACTGCTACTAATTGTTCATGAAGAGTCAAGAAACATATTATTTCCCCTAATTAAGTCCCCGATGAGCCCTAATTTAAGTACCAGAAACCCATTTTCTCAAATACTAAATCTCATTGCCTTCTCTCCGTCCCACACAGAGTCAAACAAGTGACATCACACTCGCCAACCAACAAGCTCAGGGTCTCATTCGCCAGGCCGACGCCCGCAACCGCCAGCTGATCGAACAGGACAACGCCGACCTGAACCGCCTCTGGGCCGACCTCATCAAGGGCTTGGAGAACCGCCGCGACGCGCTGCAGAGCATCGCCGAGAGCTGGGACCAGTTCGAGAACCGCCTGCACAGCTGGGAGAAGGCCATCGGACGTTTGGAAGATAAGTTCCGAAATGTCGACCCAGTCGTAAGGTCGCGACGTCATTTGGAAGATACAAAGCATGCCATCCAGGTCAGTGAGAAAAAATTACGAAAAGATAAGCTTTAAATTCAACTGAGAACCGGATTCTGTTAGGTTTTTTCTATACCATTTTCGTGTACCTTCGATTTTCAATTAGTAACATTTTTCGGCATTTCGAGCAGAGCCTTTTCATACCTCTTCTTGCCTCTTGGTTACTGTATGTTGTTGTACTTGCTGTTGACGGCATTGTTGTTATTGTTGTGCGAGCTCACGTACAGAACTTCGGGATTACGTGCTGCGAAACCAGTCGAACTGGGCGTCTGCTCAATAATCATAAAAAGTATGTCCCAAAAAATGCCAGCAACTTCAGCTCTTTTTTGGGCTAACAGAGGCGGAAGCCCCGCTCTTCACGCTCTTTCGCGAGCTCTCGATTGTCCATTAGACCGATGTTCGAAAACCGAGTCAAGCGCAAAGTGAAGCGATATATGCGTTGGTTTATTTTTAATGGGAGCACAATAGAGGTTCTAATGAAATTTTCAGAGAGTGCGACAGAAGCTTTTATTAAAGTAAAATAGTAAAACATAAAACGACTGAAGAAGTGATGAAAATTAATAATGAGATAATAAATAAAAATGACATTTTTTGAAATAATTTTTGAACATCATTTTTTTTTATTAAAATTTGATATTTGAATTTAATTTAAACGTGATCTAATGGTCTATCGGAAAATTTTCAATATTTGCCGAGTAAATAACAACTATATTCAGACTTATATGAGCTCATCGGAATTTATTTAGAAATGCAATAACTTGTGCCGCATGAGCCTTCATTATTTCTATATTAGTTTGTTGAGCATTTTTCGTTCGTTTGATCACCCTTTAAATGTGTATTTAGTAGAGGCGGTTCTTCGTGCCTTTGACAGACTGAAAGCCATGGCAATAAATAATCAAATAAAATACCGCCGCGCTCTCCTTCCGCGGAGCCCCTTCCCAGAAGCACACGTTGCCATTGAAGCTATGGGCGCGATAAATCCAAGTTCACGGTCAGATTTAGTCGACTTCGCGTTGTTGTTGGGGATATGAGTGTATTTGTTTTATATTTGTTGTTGACGAGGTTGTTGTAACACAAATTTAGACGCCCGAGGGAGGGTGGAACGAGTAAAAAACGTCAGATCAGGGGCAACAGACGGCGGACCGACTGACACACTAAGAGAAGCTTCGGTCAAATGGGTGGACGATTGCAACATTTTTTGAATCGTATTTAAAAAGAAAGCTTCAAATAGTTTAATTTCCATAATAAATAAAGAAATTTGTTCTGTCTTTAATTCAGCTAATTAAGTTTTAAATGCTGAAGCTATTATTATGGCAATGTGTGCACGATTCCCTCAGTCCAACGCTCTTAGCACTTGCTCACGAAGCCGCCCTTTCTATAATTAAGTCCGTAAGTCGCGACTGCCGCTTATAATTAAACTATTCCGCCCCTGCCCCGCCGTCCTTCCGCTGCCCCTCTGCCCACCCCGTCCCGCCTTGTTAGAGTTATTTTTAAACCAGTTGCGAAACTGAAATTTCTGTCGCTTCGAGCATGACTTGAATTCCGAATGGAGCTTTTGTTATTGTTGTTTTGGTTTGTTGTATTTCGCGTGTGCTTTTAGTTAAATCACTTTGTTATTGTTGTTGTTCTTCCCCATTTGTATACTTTGTATATATAAAACTGTTGTTGTTGCCATTGAGACTGCTGTTGCTGCCGGCAATAATTTTAGCAAATTGAAATCGACACTGTTTATGTATGAGTTGTTGTCGTGTTTGTTGTTATTATTACTGCTCGAGTTCTCTACCGGCTTCTGCGCCATCGACTCGACTCGACTCCAGAGAAAACGTATTTTTATTTTCTCTATGTATTGAGTTTCCTTGCCGTGTCGATCGCCAAGCGTTTCCGAAGTACTAACTGCAATTATTTGCAAATGCTGACACGGACAAAAACAGTCTCCGAGATTTAAAGCATCTCTAAGGAAAATCATTAAAATCGCAAACGGAATGCGGTCGCTCCAACTGATGCGATCAATGAATTCCTCCCAGATATGGCGAGACATGCCGAAATCCTCGGACAGATCTCTCAGGGCTTGTGAATTTTCTCCCTGATTCATCGCCTCCTCCCTCCCTCGAAATGCTGGCTCTAGCAACAAGTGTCGACCGCCCCAGGGGAGCTTCCACAGTAACTGCGGCCGGCGTTAAGAGTTGTTGTAAAATTTAACGATTAAATTGTCGACTTGCGATTGCCCGTCATCGATAGCCCGATATCACTTACATACTTCTTGTGTATGTATGTGAGCTGTGAATAAAATTCGAAACATCCAACTATTTATTCATGAAAGCTTTGTATGGCGTTCTCGCTGTCGTTTGTCAATGACAGTTGTTTGTTGTAATTTCTGTTGTTATTGTTGTTGTCTCGTAATTGTTATTGTTGTACTTATTTCCAAAAAATGACTGAAAATACATTGGGCACGAGGGAGGGAGATGGTGAATAGGCCTATGATTGTGTCATTCCGGCTTTTCAAACTAAAACCAACAACAACAACAGCAACAACAACGTTGATAATGATGACAACAACAACGATATTTGATTAAGCTAAATGTTAATGTAAAAAATATTTAGACGATAGCGAGATAAAGAGAGAGGGAGAGAAAAAGAGCGGATGAAAGAGAGAGGAAAAAATGGAATGACAAAAAAACTCTCGATTTTATGTTGATTTTTTTAATGTTGTGTTTGTTGTTGTAGTTGTTTTTGTACACGACCTTCGTTTTTGATGGTCGACTGGATTTTTGACTTTTTCGTTTTTGTTTTAGATGTTAGTTGTGGTTTTTTCGTTTTCAGTTCTTGTTTTCGTTTCAGTTTCTGTATTGTATATCTCCCTTTGTCCCGCCGCTCTCTTTTACTCCTGTGTTGTTTTTTTTTTTGGTTCTAATTTCGTTTGCTTTTCTCAGCAATTTTGTTATTGTTTGATTTATTGTTGTTGCCGCCTGTACCCACAAACAACGTTGTCATTTTAATTAGACTGGTTTCCCACCGAATGTCGACGACGTCAACAATTTTTATTTATTTACTTATTTATACTTTTCCTTCTGCATGTGATATTATTCTATATATGACGATAGTGAAATTTTAGAGCGGTTGCTATTTTTGTGGATCACTGTTTCAATATTCAATCGCTCGGAACTATGACTGAGATTAGCCGGAAATGTAATTGTTTCCCATTTACAGAAACTTCTTCATACCTTTTTTTAGTTAAATGATTTTTAGAAATACCTCTAATCTGGAATTTGAATGACATCATGTAATTAAATATTTCTTTAATTATAACATTAATCCGGTCCTCAGTACAACTAAGTTTAAAACTATATTTAAATAAATGCTATTTATTTCTGCAGGAAATTCTCGGTGAATCTGAAGAACTTAAATCATCACATAAAGAGATTGAGACGCTCTCAAAATCAATCGTCACATTCCTTGGGGAAGTTCACAAACCCTCGGCGGAGGCCATTCGGGCCAAAGTGGATAACTTAGTCCAACAGCAGACAAAGTGAGTACTCCATCTCTCTCCTTCTCCCTCTATCTACTGTGCAATACCACACTATGCATAAACCCAATGCAATCGATATCTATCCCTGCGATCGAGCGACAATAACAAGTGCGGTCGACAATGTTTAATTGTTCGTGTTAAATGGCGCTTGTAATGAACATACCTTTCAGCCCAATTGAGTTGGATTTGTGAAACCTAAATAGACTCGGCTTTCCATCGACAATGGATGAATGTATATTGTGTATTCAAGCAGTTGTCGGGACTTAATTACGTTTCCGTCAATCCATTGTCACTTATAAAATCAAATGGAATCGCGGTTCTCATGCTGATTCTACTACTATAATTGACAGTGGGTTATTTCTGAAAATTGTTGTGATTGGTCTCCATTACAATTTCTCTAGAAGGTTTATTATCCGTTTTATGTTTAGTTATCTTAGAATCATTTGAAATTCCATTTCCGATCACTTCATTCAACTAAAATTACGTGCATTAAGTAGTTAACTTATTATAATTAACGAAATTATTATCCAGTATTTTGCTCAGCCTTCTACTTATTCTACGGGGTCTGTATCAGATCCATGCGAAATCCCCAGAGAATCCGCTGTCTCAGATGAATCGTAAGCGATGACAAAAACGACAGTTTATTGGACGTCTCATGAAGATCTGAAAAATTTCGTCATCTGGTCGTAATTTCTTTAATTACTATTGTTGTTATTAAAGCCATTGTTGTTGCCACTTGCTAGCCCAGCTTCGATCCATGACTTGCATCTGCAACAACAATGCAATAACAACGGCAGGTACCTGTTGCATGAGTATCGATTACCACACGCTATTGTTGTTGTTGTGGGGCTGTTGTTTTCATCCAAATAAAAATTCGTTTTTATTCTTCGTGCTCACGTCATGATCATCATGATGATGTTTTCTGCTAAGAATTTCATATGCTCGCTGAAGCGGCTGTTCCAAAGGTTGGCTTCGTTCTTCTCGACTTCCCCGGATCTCTGGGCACATTTCTCCCTCCACTTCTTCGATCGCTCTTCTCGTTCGTTCCCTTATCATCTTGCAAGTGTCAGTGTTTTTACTTTCCAGTCGTTCATGCCTCGTGTACTTCAGGCCTCCTGTTCCTCCTCTGCTATTCTCTCCCCCATTGCGTAATATTCAATGAAATTGCTCGCGTTTATTTTGTATTCTCAACATATGCCTGCGTTCCACACTCCTAAGCACTCTTTTGTCTGCCCTTCGTAGCACTTTATTTTAGTTCTTTTCATTCTATTTTTGCTTTGTTGGTTTTTCTTTTCCATTGGAGCTCTTCTTAGCACAGTTGGATTTCTTGGGATTCTATTTTATTGTTTCTGGTACTGTATTTTTATGTCTCGCTGCTATATTTCCCTAAAAGGCAGCTCGACTGAGTCTTAATTAAGGTTTGGAGCGGTTCATGTGGTCATGTGTGAAACATTGACCTTGTTTTCAATGGAAAACTGTTTGTTTTTGTCGTTTCTACCTCGTATGGTTCTTGCTGTAAATCTAAATTAATTTTAATTGATGTCTGCTTTCGCTCGTTGCAAACAACGATGAGTGGGAATGGGATCCTAATACCAGATTTGAATTTCGGATTGTGGGTTGAGAGGCTTCTCGAGGCATGAGTATCAAGACTAATGCAACGTGACCTGTCCAACAAGAATTCAATTTCGTTTTGGTCCATGGCCCATTGGAGACCCTTGCGTCTTTCAATCTGCAAATTGAACACTCCCTCGGCCTATCTCTGAAATCGTCGCGATGTAATGGAAATCATTTTCGCTGAGAGGAACATGGCAGACCCCGAACATGTTCTCCCCATTCGCTCTTATCGCGCCGATTGATTTCTTAACTTCGCACGCATACCGAGGCAGAAATGGGTCATAAATTTCCTTCGGATTCCCTTTAAATGGAGCGAAAATAAGCACATACCTACATGTACATACATCCATATATAACCGGCTACCTCAATAATAGCGCCAACAACAAAACATATGACATCAACTAAGTAGTTTGACAGAAACATGCGGAACTTGTTGTTGTGGCGCTTGCAAACGTCACTTAAAGTTGAAATAAGAGGTTGTTTGTGAGTAGGTGTGTATTGCTCTTGTTTTTGTTATTTATTGTTGTTGTTTATATTTTCGTTGCCGTTGTTTTTGCGTCCAATGCACGTTCGATTGCTTGGGGATAAGCAAGAAAATGCTTTGAAATTTCATTGATGGGATTTCATTTTCAACCATGGGAATGTGACGTTTTTCATTTGTTCGGGTGAAATTTTTAATCCCATTATTAATCACGTCCTCCTGTCCCTTTTCCCCTAATTCCTTTTCGAAGCCGTAGTTTCGATATTCTGTTTGAATGGAAATACTTTCGAACATATCTGTCAAACGACGTCATGCTGTCACGTGTGTGGAGAGAAAGACGGGGACAGCTGCTCCAATTGTACTCTTCTTCTGCAAGTTTATTACATTTCCGCCGATCGTTAAGTATTTATAACATTTTCAAAGATAATACATCTATTGTCTGCTTTTGTTCAAAACTCATAATTCGATTCCTAGAACACTATAAATTATTGCAAAAAATATATCGTTATCGCAAAAGGTGTTTTCATCGAAGGTATTTCCCCTTTTATACTCTTTCCGTCTCGCTCCTACTCTCTCTCCATATCTCGCACGCTTCCTATATTGCTATCCACATATACCTGTCTCGCTCATGAAATGTTTGTCAACAATGTTGATAAACATTGTCCACTCATCAACACAATCGTTAGCCACAGAACTTTGTCAACAAGCAAAAGCTCTCAGTCGAGAGACAGACAGCTCTTTCAGACATGTGGTCATATCCGCAACAGCGAATTCACCATAAGCCGTGGTGAATTCTGTGCGCTGCAGATGTCGTTAGAAGAAACGGCTATTTTGAAAAGAGAATAAAATCAAAACAAAAGAACAAACGCGGGCACAAAAATAAGTCTGAGAATTCCTCGGCACTTTCTTCGATTTGTCGACTCGATTTTGTTCTGTTTGTTTATTTTTGGTTTTTGTTTTTTGTCATTTTGTTTATGCTCTGCCCCATTTTGTGGTGTTCGACGGCGACGGTCGGTCTGTCTGTCGATCGGCTGCTGCAGCAATGACACGATTTCCAAATGCCGTCGCCCGAACATGGGGATGACAGCAGATTTATGACGAGCTCCCTCCGCAGCCGTCGGAGGGACGGGCGCGCCTTGGCTCCTGAGCATTTAGCGCGACAGATGCTGGCAGTTGTGTTGCTCTTGTCGCCATTTATAAATAAATAAGTGGCTCTCGCACCCTCCACCCTCGATCTCCTCGTTCACTTTGGTTCGTCCTCTGACTCGAGACACTTTCGAGCCAAATTTGTCAGACATGACTCGGGTTTCCCCGCAGTGCACCCAGAGATGCCACACTTTCTGCTATTTGTACCGGTTTTTCAAAATATGTATGCCACTGACCCACAGAAGCGATTCCCTCGTATGCGAAGCCTAGTTTTTCGAATTCTAATCTTTTCCTGAAGCCAGAAGCCTTATCGGCGACGTGAGGGGTTGGCGCTTATCGCGGCAGTGGTTGTTGTTTCTCGGTGAAATACCAGAAATGTTAGCGAAATTAGCGAAAAATTAAGATAATCAAGGAGTGACTGGTGCGACGAGGGAGATAAGCCAGAAATTCAATGTGTGTTTGCAAAAATCGAGAAAAGAAACTAATCACAAAGGTTGTGTAAATTTTTTGGAACCACAAAAGTTATTCAAAAAGTTGTATTTGCATTTGGAGGCTACGTGAGGCGCAGATTTCTAGATGTTTGCTTGTTGTTCTTGGTTTTTATTCGGTTGCTCGCAGAACCAGTTGAGGGCGAGAGAAGGGGACCGGCAACAACAACCACTCCAATGAGAATGACAACAGCGGCAGAGATAACAACAACAACTTCTACATCAGTAATGATGATGATCATAAAATTTAAATATTGAATCAGCCAGTGAAGCCGGGCGTGTGGAGCATAACGTCATTTCTAAAAACGATCCCATTGAAAAAAGTAAACAGTATTTTTTTTGCTCCGTCTGAACTTCAAATAATTGCACTTGGCCAAAACAACATTCATTGTCAATGAATAGTATTTTTGCCCATTTAGTGGATGTATTTTTAAAACATGTTTTCAATATTCATTCCACTCAGACGTACATAAAAACACTTGTTCCTCGCACGCAGACCATTTAAAAAGTCTGTCAACTGGCGGCTGACACATGGCGCACGGCAGCCATTTTGCGAAAGTGCTGCCTAATTGCGGCCGCCATTGAACGCGCGATCCTCGTTCTCTTTTGTCGAGGGGTGGAGGACAGGGGCTGTGAAATGGGCCGTGGCCATGCCTTCATTTCAATGGTCAAAATTGCCTTACATTTCTTAAAATACATCCTGAACTGAGCCGAATAAAATAGAAATGAGTAACAATGATTAAAAATTAATAAAAATAATTTTAAAATTCACACAGTCACGAAGTTGCGATTTAAGTGTGCAAAACTTCCAAATTCTACTCAGCTGCAACTCGTGGAAGTAAACAACTTACTAAACAAATAAACAAAATGAACAATGCAAACATCTTGAACATGGTTAATGGAATAATAACCGAAATAAACAAATAAAAATAAGAAAACAACAGATTAAAAGCGTGCTGTTATTTCGGTATTTTTGCGGTGCCCTCATCGAGAAATTATGTCATTTTCGCCATTGCGAAATAAGGAATTGAAGACGCAAAACCGAAAATTTCAACATGAATTGAATGCTATGCAAAGCTCTTTAGTTTTGTATTATTGTCAGATTCTTGTATTTCTCTTTGTTTATTATATTGACTCTAATGACTTCATCGATCGGCGAATGGAAGACATTCAGATCGACCTTGCGATGAGGTGTTTCAAACCAATCGCTTCTCTTGCGGGTGGGGGAGCGGAATCCAGGTGAATGCTTCCTCATTGAGTTCTTTTGATGCGGAATCCGTGTCGGGTCTCGGATTCCAGCTGTGAGTTTGAAACCCCATCTGTTCGATATTTGCCTCGGTGACCAATATTTGCCTTTCCACTGTTCTCGGTTGTCATATTGGGATGGGATTGTTTCTCGCACCGAAAGAATCGTCAAAAGAAGAAATTCGCAGGTGATCGTCGAAATTAGCGCTAGTTCACGCGTCTACTTTGTAAAGCCTTCACTCCTCTCTCGTGTCTCTCTCGTCGTCTGTCTCACTCGATCACCCTGTTTCTCATCTGCCTCTCGGTCGTCGATGCATCTGGCCGCTTGCGATACGTCATCGCCGGCCGGTTGCAGGCCATGGAAATCTCGTGAGATGATTTTTGAGATATTCTGTCATTATTTTCCTATGGGAAACTCGTTGAAAATAGAATTGTAATAACTTATAAACAATTTGTCAAGTGCAAGTTGCGTTGTTTCTGTTCTGCCCCCATGAGGTAATCGCGTAATTATAAATTTATCAATTATTTATTGTTTTTGTTGCTGTCTTTTTAATAATTCTCCGCCGTTTCTTCTTCTTCTGCGGCCGAGTCTATTCTACTCTGCTCACACTATTGTTTTTAATTTCGTTTATTTGCCCGTTTCATTTGCCTGTCGTTTCTCGAGCCCGAAACTCACCACGTTTAGTCATCGCCTGCCGTTCACCCTTTGAGCTTTTCTCGTCTCTCTCGGCACCACTTCCTCGTTCTGCCGCGGCGCCTCTCTCACTCTCAGAGCTCCCTCTCTCGCTCTGTTGTGGTGGAGCCGGCAACATTCGCGGCGATTTAATCTATTTTTACTTCTTCGCTTCGGTTCGTTCTCTTCTGGCTGCTTCAATTTTGTTGTTAGATCTGTGTTAATTTTTATCGAAAATGCCAGCGGTTCGCATGCGGCGACTGTTTAGCAATTTAATTGCTGCTGCCGTCGTCCCGCCACCGTTGGCTTGTTGTTGCTTGCTCTCCAAAGTGCCCATGTTCGGTGTTTGCCGAATAATTATGAATTTCTCCACTGCCGGCATGTGTCGCCGGGTCGGAGGTCGACGAAGTCGACGAAGTCGTGGCTGAGCTTTGATTTCAAGTCTTTTGTTGATATACTTGGAAAACAAAGCGTTGAAAAGAAAGGAGAAATTGTCCCGATTCCGTGCGGCATTTTCACGGAAAACAGTTCAAACAGAATTCTATTCGATACGTCGAGATGAACCCTTCGCTCTCGACTACAAGTATTGGGTGTAATCAGTTCTAGGAACTCGACTGAGTCCCGACGCGACCCGGTTCCGCTCGGTGACATTTTTCCGTCTTGCGGAATCAATTATCGACAGCGCGGAGGCAGAGGCGGAGCAGCGACCGGCAGACGGCGACATGGCCGCGGTCACGCCGGCTGCGATGGGGGAACGCGAGAGAGCGAGAGAGACTCGTGGAGAGCGAGCTTTTGCCGTGGGACGGCGTGGAAGCGGAATCGGTGGAGCCGGCGCACGCCGTGGTGGGTCGTCGTGGTGAAGAATCTGCACCGAGGAACCGAATTTTCGGTGACGATCGACAGCCGTCTGGCCGGTGGCGAGCGCTAGAATGTTCAGTTTCAATTTAGACTTACTTATAAGCGGACGGGAACCACTGGATGGCTGGAAACCAAAGGAATTGCGAATAGAAGCACACAGAAAAGCGGACAAGCACAAGAAAGAGCGACAGAAGAGTTCCAAGAGAATCAACACAAGTCTTCCAGAGCGAGGAAGCATCAGAGAACCAGAGGAGCATTGAGAGAAATCCACAAGAATTCACGAGAGAGAGAAAAGCGATAGAATTGTAAATCGAAATTATTCCTTCGAAGAAATCGAGGAAAAGGAACTTGTGCGAAATTTTGAAAATTCTCTCCTTCTGCAGCATTTTTTCACAGAGAAAGAATTCGCGGAAGGGATTCACCAAAGAGGAGCAACGAGAGCGCATAACGCCGCTTTGTGGATTACCAGGCGTATGCGCAACAACTGCCGTGGGAGCATCAGGACTTGGCAGCAGCTGCACACGCCCACCTCCTCTGGCCAGGATACGAGAGGGGGAGGTTGGCCCACCGAGACGCGGAAAGAGCAAAACCCCACCTGTTCGAGCCAAACCGTGAACGGTCCGGCGGACTTTTTTCAACGTTATCGTCGAATACGAAAACGCGCCTGAGAAGAGCTCGATAAAGCGAACAAATATTTTGGGCAATTGTCGTCGAAGCAAGAGGTTCGTCTAGTCGCCGTCCTCTTCCTCGTCCCCCCTCCCACTCGCTCGGTCGCACTACTTGACCAAAGTCGTCGGTTTCATTTTGGTTCTTTTTTGCAACGCCGTCTGTCGTCAACGATTAAATCATCGCCAATGAATAATAATACTCGAAATCACTATAAAACAAAACCACGAAAAACACCAAAATAAATCACGGACAAAAAATCATAAAAATATAGAAATCATAAGAATATAAAAATCGAAAAAGCGCGCTTGAACTCGAAACTCGCGTACGGTTTTCGGTTCCGCGGTCCGCGCTCCCTCCCCGCCCTCGGGGAGAGCCGAGGTCGTCTCTCGAATCTAGTTTCGATGCTCGTTGGCTCGAGATTAAAATACCGGCTGGCGCTGTTGCCAATGCCCGTGGTTGTTGTTGCTCGTCCACCGTTGTCATTGCTGTTGTAGCTGGAGTAGTCGATGACTACATCATCGACAGCCAGCTTTTGGGCGGCGAGCTCCACGCGTGCCGCGCTCGTCGTCTTCGGCTTCGCTCTCGACAACTGCATAAATTAAGACCGGATACTTAACCTTCCTTCCTTCTTCTTCTTCTTGGCTTCGCTCCCCGCATTCCGCGAGAGAGCGTTTGCTTGTTTCGGAAAACACTTCGCAGTTCCTTGACTTCTGGGTGGTTCCGCCCCCCGCCCACTGGGCTTGCAAAACATTCACAACAACCACAGCCAATGATGACGATTGACCCACATTTGTTGTTGCTCCAAACATCGATCAAACTTCCGTGGTGTGTGTTATCGTTGTCGTTGTTGTTGTTGTTGTTGCTGCTGCTATTATCGTTGATTTCCGATGGCAACAAGTGCTCAAATATGTTTGGTGTCAAAATTTCAGTCACCTCGGAAGTATTTCTCAAAGAAATCTTCGGAGACGGCCGCGAACTCGAAATTCAACACCCGACTCCAATGGGAAGCGTTGAACTCTTGCCTTGGGTTCCTCCGAGGCTGGCCAAATGGTCTCCCGACTGTTTGGTAGCCACGGCGTCCGCCTCTCGGATGGAATCATTAATTTTCGACCCATGCTGACCCATTTCGGATTCGAATGGATTTCCTCGCAGTTTGGTTCCCTCCACTTCTCCTCCATCACCATCGCCGCTTTCGTTCTGTTTATTCGTACTTTGTATGTTGATAAACTAGAACCATGCATTACTTCTTGACCCCAAATGCAAAACGGTTACTCGTAACATATTCGGACTCGAAACTCAATGAACAACAATTAAACGGCGGTGCGAAATCGCAAAATCTATAAAAATCACTCGAGGTTCCTCTTTAAGAAAACATAAAAAACAAAACTGCGCCACAATTTAAATTGAAAGGAAGCGTATAATAACAACAACAAACAATAGCTACAGTAACAACTGAAAAAACGGAAGATTAAATAAAATTCGGAGGAATTTTTAATTTTCTGACATATTGGCCATGGTCCAAGTATTATTAGCCGCATTCTGTATTCCGAAAACGCCCTCAACGCGCGCCGTCGTCATTTCACATTTTCCACATTTTCTGCTCTGCTCTGCTCTGCGGATTTTCTTTAACTAAATTGAAAACTTTCGGTTTTCAATGTTCACTTCTCGTCTGAACTTTTCACACATTTCGCACGTCGACGAAATGCAATTAATTTTCGATTTCTTCGCCGCTTGATTTCCCTCTGGGATTCTGGGAGATCTCGCTTTCACTGCCATTGATGCTTGAGTTCAAGAGATTTATCAACGCGCGATCATCGATCGTCGGCCATCGAACGACTTTATCTGCTCGCCTCAATTTTATTGGCTTCCGATCAATTCGCAGTTGTTTACAACAATCCGGAAAATCAGATATATGTATATATCTTGACTTCCATTGTTGATCCGACGCCCACCGCAATCTGTACAAAACATTGTATTCCCAAGTGAATGTTTCAATTCGCCCAATGCACATGACGTTGATTCGAAATTTATTCGTCTATTTTCATATTAAAAAAAACCCGAATTTTCCGAAATTGCACCGAAATCGAAAACAGTCGAAAGTACTCGGCGTTGACTAAACGGATGAGTAACGTGCATTACGTGATTCAGTCTCATATTTTCCAAACTGACATATTTCAGCGAATCCATTATTTTGAAATACAATATCGGAAATATAATTTCGACAAATCTTTCGACGTATAGTGACATGAAACCGTTGGAGAAGCCTCGGAAACTTCAAAGACAAACATAATGATCGGCAATTTGTAGAGAATTTCCACGGACGCCTCCACAAATAGTTTTGTTCCCTATCGACGGAAGTAAAAATCTGTCGAGAGGTTCTCGGTGACGTATGAGTGACAATAACTCAAAATATCGGCATTGAATGGAATTTGTTTGAAACTTCCGGCCAGCGGTCGAGCTGTCAGTAAATTCAAAACACACACGCATACGCACATACATTCACACACACAATACAAAGTCGGGTCCAAACACCGGGATTCCTGTCCGGTAAACGATGCCTGCTCACCATGGCGTATGAGTGACATTTTCAGCCCGAATCAAATCGGCTGCAAACACGAAATTCCTCGAATTCCCGATTTGTCCGTGGACACGCCCTCTTGTCTTCTCCCGGATATCTTCATATTAATCTCCAAATGAATCACGCATAATTCACTTCGTTGTGAAAGGAGCTCAAAGTCGCACTGAAAATGCATTCTCCCGGCATGACGTCACCGTGTCCCCCGCTCTGCCTCGAGAAAGCTTCATTTCGAGTAAAATTTATTGCCATGAATATTTATAAATATTCGAAACCAAACAAAAATAAAACAAAACGAAACATCTCAAAATAAACACACATGTTCCGAGCGAGAGCAAATCCAATTCTAGCCACGCCATCGCAGCGGCGAAACGAGGCCGTCTCCGAGCCCGAAAATAAAAGAAAATCCATGCGAGTTTCTTTTTCATTCAATTCTTTTTTCTTTCCTTCGTTCTGTTTCCGAAAGCGCAATAAATAAAAAATATAAAATGTTAATGCGCGAGAAACAATAACAAAATGCTCAAAACATTGAGGAATAAGTGATCTTTTGAAATAATCTCTGAGAGATGTTCGAATACAAATCAAAAATCGCCACACATTTTACACATGCCGGCTTCGCTCTCGCTCTCCGGCGATGTCGAGTTTCCTCCCGATCTCTCCCGTTTACAATGAATACATCCGCGGCTTTTTGTAATTTGTTGCTGCTCATAACGATATTTCGAACATGAGTTCGGAAAATTCGAACATTGTGCTTTCTCGTTCTGAGCGTCGAGACGGATGCCGGCATATGACGGATTGAGATTTTTCTGAAAATATTCGAAGTTCGAAATTCGAACACCGAGTCTTCTAGCACTACCAGGCACACATTTTGGTGTTGAGAGGCTCATTTGGAGTAAACTCTCGAAGCCAAGCGGCCGCAATCACGGAAGCGTATTCTTCACGGCGTAGTTGAAGCAACCGACGACGTGCCTCAAGTGGAAACTTTTCAATTCGACGGACATCTTCCTCGGCAAGCGAGGAGAAAGAAGAAGAAGACCAGTAGAAAACATTAATTTGCGCGTTTGCGATCGTAGAACCGAATACAGCACATACAGCGTATAAAAATAGGCGTATTCGGCGTAGAAAACGAACGCAAGAGGAGAACCTCGAACTAAACATATAGCTATATATACACTCGATCCGCGGGCGAGCAGTGAAAACGCGTTGTTTTCCGAAAATCCCGAATACAATCCCTCAGAGTTGTCTCAGGAAACGAATTTCTTGTCGATCCAGGCCCAGCTTTCGCCTTTCTAACTCGTTCCCTCTCGCTCTATCTCTCTCGTTTCAGATTAAACGACACCCTACGCGAAAAGGACCAACAGGTTAACAAGGACCTCGAGGAAATTGAGAGGATCTTCCGCGAGATCTCGGAGCTGCAGGACAAGTTCAACGCACTCCTCGAGCAGATCCAAGACGTGCACGTCTTCGATGCGCAGATCGCCAAGGTCGAGGAGCAACTGAAGCAACTGCAGACCCAAGTCAGCGACACCAGTGAGAAGAGCAAGCTCTTGATCGCCGCCACCAAAGAGAAATACGTGAAGCAGCAGAACCTCGTGCCGAACGATATCACCCAGGAGTTCACCGCCTTAGAGTTGTTGTCGGAGCGAGTGCAGGGCGCCATGGAGACGAAACAGAAGGACTTCAAGCGGGCCAAGACCGTGCGCACCGAGTACCTCGCCGGCGTCGACGAGATCCAGCGATGGCTCATGCAGGCCGAGGTGCAGGTCCAGGACCGCTCGCTGGAGCCGGTGCAGATGAAGGAGCTGCTGCACCGCATCAACCAGGAGATCTCGGGCATCTACGAGCGCTTCACCATGGTCAAGACGAACGGCCAGGTGATCATCGAGAACTGCCGCAACAGCGACGAGAAGGTGCTCGTGCAGACCACCATCGACCAGCTGGCCCAGCAGTTGGGCCAGGTGCGCTCGTGGCTGGACGAGAAGAAGCAGCAGGTGGGCGACAGCCTGGACGCGTGGACGCGCTTCATGAACCTCTACCAGATCGTGATGTCCTGGGTGGCCGAGAAGAACGCCTTCCTCGACGAGCGGATCGACCTGAGGACGTTGCCCGAGGCGCGCAGCAAGTTGCAGGACTACGTGACGGCCGTGAAGAGTATTAAACCGATTGTGAAGCACTTGAGCGAGATGGACAAGGAGCTGGAGAGCATTGGCCAGGTGACGACTGTCGGCGATCTCAAGGACAAGCTGCAGGAGGCGGAGGACGCGAAGGTCTCCGTGGAGGCGGTGCTGCTCGAGAGGGTACGTTGCACAGGCAGATCCCAGAAGACCCACTCCACCTCTCCTCATCGGCCGTTCTACATGTGTCTCGTTTTCTCTTCCCTTTTGTTCTTCCTTCTCTCTATTTCGCAGAACTCTCTCCTGCAAGAAGCCTGCGAGGAGTGGGACCAGTGCGAGCGCAAGATCAAGGACATCCGCAGCTGGATCGAGAAGACGAAGCAGTCGCTGGACTCGCCGCAGCACAGGAAGAAGCCGCTGCGCGACCAGCTGGGCTTCTGCGAGAAGACCATGGCCGACATCAACGTCCAAAAGACGAAGCTGCGACTCTCGATTGAGAAACTGGAGGTGAGTGCGAGACCCATGGACCTCACACACCCCAACTGCAGCACGCCAGCCATGTGAACGACTTACTAAACTCAGTTTTCTTCCCCTTTCTCCTTTCTTCATCCACCCCTCCTTGTTTCGCCCTGTCTCTTTCTTCCACAGGTCCACTTCCGCAACGGCATGGGCGGCGACCCGCGCCTCAGCGAGAACGTCGACGAGCTGGTCAAGGTCTTGGACGGCCTGGGCGAAGTGGTGAGGACCAAGTCGTCCAGCCTGGAGGAGACCCTCGGCCAGATCGACGTCTACCAGCAGCAGATGCAGTCGCTGCGCCAGAAGATCATCCAGGAGGAGCAACAGCTGCGTCTCGTGATGGCGCCCACGTATCTGCCTCACGAGCGCGAGCGCGCATTGGCAGAGCAACAGGTACGTACCCGGTAGTGTGGCCAGCCACGTAGTATTGTGATCAGGTCCAGTCAGGGCAGGGCAGGGCAGCTGGATAGGACGATAGGCTTAGCCGTCATGATCTATTAGAGATCGAGCCGAGGGAGCCAATTGGATGGGAAGTAAAGGCCGGACGAGATCGGGTGTTTGTGACTAAACTGTGTCGATGTTAGTGCGGCAACTGCGGTGGTAGTGCTGCAGTTGCATATGTATGTATGTGTGTGTAGGTCGGTTAATACCGCAACAGCGAAATCAGTCAAGAATCACACCATCAAAGAACCGTTCACAGAACAACAGTTAATTATCTAGAGAATTAATTAACTAACCCAAGCAACTACATCCAATAACCCAATCAGTCGAAGTAGTTACTCGGTAACCACTTGAGCTCCATCGCTCTGCATAGCATAACCCAGTGGTTGATTGCGACCCGGGTCCAGGTGGCCAATCGTTTAGAAACAGGTAGCAAATGTTGCACGGTGGCTGCATTAAACAAACCCTAAAACAGTAGCATATCGGTGAAATGCATTTTTAGTTATTATATTTGTATTATTTTTTTCTTTTCTTTGAGTTTTTGTTTACCTGAGTTATTATCTTTGCGTTTTTTATGAGTTTTTGTAGAAAAGTACCTTCCAATTGATAATCTTTGGTTTTTAATTTTTATCCCCAAACCCTCAGATTTCCCATTTATTTTGAGTTCTTCCGCCTCGATCGATCATTTGCATATGAATTTATTATTATTATTATTATTTTTGTTTTCAACACCGTGCAGCGCGTCATTAAACAGTCATCAAGTCATCACAATCATCGCATCCCATTCCATACGATTCCATACCAAACCATGCCACGGCGACATCTTCTCGCTCTCGTCCACAAATAGTATTCGTCGTGGTAAAAATAACTTTTCGCAAACACTGTACACCGCCATCGTATGTATGTTTGTCCGTATGTATGAGTGTCTTCCCTCACACATAAAACATTGACTTTGTCACGTGTTGCGTTCCGACAGAATAACAAAGAAAGAAAGAAATAAGTTCCTTGTTGAAGGTCTGGCCATGCCTCGTTGTGTGGCCATTTTCATTTAGAATTTCATTTATTTTTTACACTCAATTTTCATATTTCGAAATCAGTTCAGAATTTTGTATACATTTTAACTCGTTGTTTCTCTCCGTCTGGCCCTGTAGTCGGCCGCTCGTGATCTCATTCACTGAGGGCAGACACTTTGTCTGTCTCTCGGGCTCCTTCACACTTCGGGCGTTCTCGCACCTCCGTCTGCTATTCTTAGTCGAAACAGTCTTCACCTTGAACACACGAGTTTTGTTTAACTTTCGAAAATTTCGTTCGAAGTTCCCTCTAACTTCGGAAACTATTTTGTTTTAATTGCGTTTTGAGCAATTCTCATCCACCCCTGATTCACAACTTATTATTAGTCCGTGGAGACCATAGTTACGGGGAGTCTCGGGCGTTTATTTTCGACTTTAAAGAAGCGCCGTAAATTAAATTGCTAGGAAGGAACATAGGTCCAAATGTCTTCTCAAAGATGAAACTTAATTATGAAAATAACTAACAATAGCTAACAATAGATTGAGTTTAGTTAAAGTTTTAATAGTATTTTAAATTAACAACTTTTTAATGAATTTTTTAAATGTATATTCTAACGAATATACCAGACGGTAAGTGAAAGCTTGTTATGTTCATTGAAGTGTTATAGTTTAAACCATTCTGAAAAGCCCCTGATATGAAAAGCCCATGTGAAGAAACTCTCTAGGAACAACAGCCTTGAAACAAAGAACTTATTTTCTAGAGTATAGAATAAATAAACAAGTCCCTTAACTAAGAAACGAAGATGAAATCCGTATCCATTTGTTGCCATTCTACATGCACCGTACCTGAAAAACCATCACACTGTACCATATAATCATTATAGTCATCACCATCACCACCATTTCAACAACTTCATTTCTCACTCACACCATTAGCAGCTTCACCAATAATCTTGCGAATTGAACTTGATATGAAGTGCATATTTCACTCCGATTCACATACAGTTGATTGAATAAGTTGAAACACGCTTTTTTTTTTTAGTCATTTGTCATTTTGGAGAGTAATTAACTGGTTTGTCTCTTTTGTTATGGTCTCTTATAGAAGTCCTTAGTTATATTATTTAGTTTGGTATTTAGTTATTGCTATCTCACACACACACACACACACAAATACATATTACTACTTATTATTATTATGGTTACTATTATCTCTATCTGCCTCATTTCTGATCCTCACAATACATTTAAAAACAAACAAATCCTCATTTTTGGGGCTTAAGGTTTTCTTGTAAACTATTTTTATTTGACATTATTTTTCTCGTTTTTTCTTTTTATTTCTATTCAATTTCATTTATCGAACAAACTCCATATATGAAAATAAAACTGGTGTTGTTGCTCTCCGTTATATCTCTCTCTATTTATCTCCGACTTGCTACCACTAATTCGCAATAATCGCATAAACTGAAATAAAAACTAAACACATGCAACCCTCTCTCTCACACACATTTGTCTCAACCCCATAATACCACATCAACCACTACTCATTACTGTGACTAATTTACCACGCTTTATGCTGTATTCTTACTAACATCGATGCGTAACTAACCACAATCAATTGCTAACTCGACTCATGATGTTCTGACCACATCCTACTCCACATGAAATTAATCCGAAATGCCTTCTTCTTCTGGTTATGGGTGCTTATTGCGCATCATTGTGTACCGTATTACCCTTGTCTATCCATTCATCTCTCAATCGATCTCTGTCTCTCTTGCTCTGTAACTCACTCTGTCTCTGCACGCGTGCGCGGTACCACCATAGGCATGTCGGGAACGTGTGAAGAATCTGCATTCGAAAATAACTGCACGCAATGAGCGCATCAAGTTGTTGATACACCGCGGAACGCCGGATGATGCGACCTTAGAATCGTAGTTGTAGGCGCGCAAACTATCTATGTTATAAACCAAAGAAAAACCAAAAAACTTAATTTAGGCGAATGTTAAAATTACATATGTATAATTTATTATTATAAAAAGCGCAAATCAAAGAAACAGCAGCCACTCGACTGTAGAGCGACTGCAGTGCGGGCGGGCGGAGGAACGACGAGTGGTCGGAAGGGCAGCTCGAGTTGTCGCCGCGAAGCCGTCTCCCATGGCTTCCGTTTGGCAAATTGACACCCGCTTCCGGTTCACCTCAGTTCAACCGTCCGATCGCATCGTCTGCTGGAGCTCGAATGTCCCCGCCCTCATATAGTTGTAATATCTGTTCAATATTTCTTTAAGAAATGCCTCCCTTCAGGGCTGCTCCGAAACATGACCCCAAACCTTATGAATTATATATAAAAGTAATAAAAAATTATTTGAAATCAAATAAAAATGAAAAACCAAAGATTAATAATAAAGCCAGTATTTTACTTGAGCAACGATCGTAACCCATTGACCAGTACCAGGATTTATTTGTGTCTTCCACTCAGTGTAGATCGGCTTGGTTAGGGTTTATTTGATACAGATATATGTTCCGTAGCTTTTCTTTTACTTACTCTTACTCTTCTGAGCGTTATACAAAAAAAAACCTAACGTTTTTGGCAAATCTTCCCTCCATTTTCCATTTTTGACAACGCTAGGCACTACGCACTTCCATCGATGACATGCAACAGAAATACGACGTGATCGCTGCTTTGTCATACACCCTGGACCCGCATTCAGTGGTGACCACCTCGTCGGCTGTGTCGATGCTCTTGAAGCCGTCGAAAATAGGTCTCACCTATGCGGAGGTGCTTTCGGGACAGTCGAGTCCAGTAAGTTTCGGTCAGACGGAAACCGTTGCCCCACCCAAAGTACAAAATGCCCAACTCGAAAGACCGACCGCCTCCAGACAACCAATTGACCCATGCCAACCACAACCCCGCCAGCAGCCAACCCCACCACACCGAGAACAACACGAGCTTGAACCTCAGCAATATGTAAGCGAACCCCGAGAAACCGTTGTGCCCCCACACGAGGTGAGTTCGGTGCGCCACCCGGACGGAGTCCACGTGGAGCAAGAACAGCAAATCACTGTAGATAAGAGCGGCCGACGCCGGGTGAAGACTATCACGACCACCACCACCACCTCGTCGACGACCACCCACAAGCACTCCAAGACGGCTCATGAGACTGACGAACCGAATATGTTTAGCACGACACGAGCGGAGGCGGCTCCGCCAACTGCGACGGCGAGCGTGGAGCAGTTCATTGCGCACGAGAGGCGCCAGAAGCAGCCGCACCCCGCGCACCAGAGGCAGCAGCCGGGTCACCGCGAGGCGCGTCGCGGTCGCTCACCCCGACGCAAGCCCCAACAGCTCGCACAGACCAATGCGCCCGAAGCCGCCGCCCCACACCATCCCCAATACACTCAGGTCGCCCCGCAAGTGGACGAGTCCCAGTCGCATTTGTTCTTGCCAAGCGAGGACCGGACACGATCGCGCAGTCCGCTGTGGGTGCCCGGGTCCACCTCTTACGCAGAGGTGCTACGCGGCATCGAGTTGGAGCGCATGCGCGTCGCTGCCGCCGCTCAAGGGCTGCCCGATCCGACCGCGGCCATGCCAACAACAACGACTACTACGGCACACATGGTGCAAGTCGCGGAGACCACAACCGTGACGCGAGTTCCCGCAATGACGGAGGTTCCGCAAGAGCCAATGGCGCGGGCGCCATTGCAGGAAGAGGAACCGCTCGCCGCGTACGAACCCACGTCGGAATTGTATCCGCAACAGGACATGGACGCACAGTACATGACCGTAGACCAACAGCAGCCAGAAATCGACTCTGTTCAGATGATCCAAACGTCCCCCCAGGTCAACACGTACGACACCGCCACCACTACAGCCACGACCTATATAACCGAAGTGCCTATGACCGCGGCGGAAATACACGCCGCCTACCTGCAACCCGAGGTCCCGCAGATGTACCAGACCTACGAGACGGTCGACCAGAGTGGCCAGTGGAACTACACGGCCCAACAACAGCCGCAGCAGACGGAGCAGTCGCAACAACAGGCATACTACGAACAGATCATGCAGATGCAGTACCCGCAGTCCGCAGTGCCGGCCGCAACGTCGACCACCTACGCGGGCTACCAGTACCAGCCCACGGCCAATCAGTACCAACTGCTCACAGGGTACTACCAGGGCCCGCAGCAGCCGCAGCCGACCGACGGCTCCGCCTATCAAGCGGTCTATGCCGCGGAGCAGTCGCCCCTGTACTACCAGCAGCCCGTCGACGCGATGTCCCTGCAGCAGTACCAACTGATTTCGCAGGACGCCTCGACGGGCGTCCCACAGCACGTGCTGGAGGCACAACAGCAGCCCCAGCCCCAATACCAACCAGTTTATGAGACTGATCTCAACATCCCATCTACGACTGGCTCCAGTGTTTTGGACCGTGTCGTCACCACTCTGGCCTCTATGGTGCAGCAGTCGACGTCGACGACCCACTCCACAATCAGCCAACAGCAATTCCATTCTCAGGATGTACATGAGTTGAGCTCGTTCGAGCCCCAGTCCATGGAAGTGGAAGAACCACGACCCGACATCACATTCGGTCAATTCGAAATGGACGAAATCGAGTCGATCCCCGTTGACTCCAGTCCGAGTCAAAGCGAGCCCGTTCAAGAACTTCAAACGAGACTCGAACCAGAACCGGTTCAAACGGCACAAGAAGTAGAAACGACACCAGCTCATGTTGCAGAGCCGGTGTCCGCACAAGTTGCACAAGCTCAAGAGAAGCACGAACCGTATCCGCGACAAAAAGTTACAACAGCCACCGAAAGCAGCATGGGTACCACCTATGCTGAGGTATTATTCGGCTTAAGACATGGAAGCGATTTCCAGCCATCCAGTCAATCAGAGTTGCCACCAAAGGCACAAGTCCGCGTTACCACATCGCCCACACAAGTAAGAAAAGCACAACCGCAACCGCAACCGCAACAACAACAACATATGACAACTAAAACAGCAACGATGACATCAACGACCACAATGACGACATCGACCAATGTGAGCAATGGCAGGCAGCACAAGTCTCCTTCTTGGGACCCGAGGGAAGTCCATAGAAGTGAAGACACCCAGGTGCTGCAACACCATCATGCTCCAAGCAAGCCAAGCAAACCCCAGCGTCAGAGACCTGAGCAGAAACAGGCCAACGGTAGCAAAACCAAAGACTCTAGGAATACTCCTAGTGACTCTTTAACGAAGACTACGACGCCAAGCTCAAATGCAAACAATAAGAATGCGATCCAACCTGCTGATGCCACAAAGGTTACAACGACCACAGCAGATCAGATCTCACAGGCCGACCATTCTACGACTACGACAACAGTTACAACATTAAATACGAAATCAGCACCAAAGAAGGACACAAAGCCCAATCAGCACAAGGAAAAGAAGGCTCGCACTGAGAGAAGCAGTGCTTCCGAGGTTGTTGGAGAGACCACCGAGGAAGTACAGAGCACCCCTGTGGAAAAAACGGAGTTCAGTGAGGAACCTAAGAAGGTCCCACATGAGCCGGAGAGTGCCGAGAAGACGGCTAAGAAAGCGAAAAGGCACAAGAAACCGAAGAAGAACAGTGAGCCGGAAACGGTCCAAGAAGTTGATAATATTTCGCCGGAAGTAAAAACTGAGGATGTCAAATCCAGTACAATGGATTTCATTGCAAGCGAGCAGAGAGTCGAAGAAGAACATCCGACCAAGAAGGACAAGAGGAAGCACAAATCGAAGACTCATACGCCACAAAAGTTAGAAGCCGAAAAATCAGTTGAGATTGTCTTAGGCAAACGGGATATCGATGTCACAGAGAGTGCAACAGAGAAAGAACCAGTTGTTACTACCATGGCAGCCACAATGGAAGGCGGATCCTCTACTAAGACAACAAAAACAACCACCAAACAGGCCACCACGAGAATCGTGAAGAAAATTACTAGTGGTACCGAGGAAACAGTATCATCTCCAGAGGAAAATTTAACTGTGGAACATTTCGATCGGCCAGTAATCACAACGAGTACAGCGCAATTTGAATCCACTGGCACTCCAGCCACGACTACAACTGCAACTATCATTCAAGGAGGCTCGGTAATTCGTACTATGATAACTAAAACGAAGCGCATCATTAAGCGAATAACTGCCGATGGCGAAGAAATTGTGGAAGAAGTCTACGATGAGGAACCCTCGGTAGAGCGCGAAGTTTCCGAACTGCCCACAACTGTGCACACATTCACCACGGATTCAATGGAAATGAAGGATTCCTAT
This sequence comes from Coelopa frigida, assembly GCA_017309665.1. Lineage (NCBI taxonomy): Eukaryota > Metazoa > Arthropoda > Insecta > Diptera > Coelopidae > Coelopa > Coelopa frigida. The sequence goes on along the minus strand of CM029565.1, from coordinate 933,800 downwards.
CCATCAAACACTGCATTTGAAGTTGAAGACATTTCTACAACGGAGAGGTTTGAGAAGATAGAACCAACTATTGAAAAGGATACAGCAACAGAATCCAAAGAAGTTGAAACCCTATTGGCAAAAACACCGGAAATGAAATCGGAAGTGATCACAAATGAAACCGAGCAAGTAATAAAATCAGAACCGGAAACGATAATAACTGAGGCCGCTCCGGAAATCACCACCTCGAGTATCGTCTCCAGCTCAAGGGAGGGTAGCACGACCGTCACCACCAGGACGATAACCAAGTGCATCAGGAAGAGAATTATTACCAGAATAGTCGATGGCAAAGAAGAAATAATTGAAGAAGATGTCATGGATGAGGCACCCGAGGACAATACTGTTGTAGAAAGATTTGAATTACCACCACAGACAACATCGGTCACTTCAGTAGAAGAGAATCCAACTTCCGACCACTCCACTGTGACTACATCTACGATTGTACAAGGGGGGAACATCGTCAAAACTTTAATAACCAAAACGAAAAGGGTTATTAAGAGAATCACTGCTGAGGGTGAGGAAATCATTGAAGAAGTTGTTGATGATGAACCCGAAGTTGAACGAGAAGTTATTCAACTACCAACAACCATTGTTTCGACGGCAACTGAGCCAATCATGGAAACATCTGAGGATACTGAAAAATCGAAATTGGTTTCTGATGAAACTGAAAGGGAACAAAGATCAATTTCAGTAGTTCTACCCTCAGTTGTGAAAGATCATTCTAATGTTAAGCAGACGACGATGGACTTTATTTCTGGAGAACAAACCAGTGCTGCACCGACGAAAAAGAGTAAGAAGAAGTCAAAGAAACAGCAACCAATGGAACCTCATCAAAATGTTGCTGAACCACAATCGAAGCCGACAGTAACAAAGATATTGCAATCTGGACAAGAAACTCAAATTGTACAAAAAGTAGCAGAAATTACTGAACCCCAACCAATCTTAGAAACAACAGAGCCCCTGAATGAAATAAGTGCAACACCAAATGAACCACAACAAATAGACATCTCCAGTCCTGCAACAACCAGCAATATCATAGAAAGGGTCGATGGAGGCGTGGTAAAAACCACTATTGTTCGTACTACAAAAATAATTAAGAAAATATCCCAGGAAGGAGAATCGTCCGCAGAAGGGACACCATCAGTACAAGAAACTACACTTGATGCTGACATCGATGTTGCTGAAGAGGCAATGGAAGAACCTTCTGTTGAAAAATCGGTGTCAACACATACCGAGATCAGTGATGACGGAATCGTTAAGACAACAACAATTAGGACCACTAAAACAACCGCACAACAGACAGCGACATCGAATGTTGAAGTATCTTCTGTGACCACTCCTGAAATTACCACTGTTTTGGAGACTAAGGAGAAGGAGAGCAAAAATAAGGATAAGAAAAACAAAAAGAAGAAGCAGCAACCTGACAAAAAACCAGAAAATTTGGAAGGCCAAGATCCAGTTCCAGAGATAGTTGGGGAACCTATTCAAAAAACCATTCAACAAACAGTTCATCCAGTTCCAGTTGAGGACACAGCTATTAATAATAGTCAGTTGGAACCTATTCAATCAGGACTTATTCAGAATTCAGCCCAAGAGGATTCAACCGATATTGAAACAATTAACGAAAGCGCTGATGTTGGTGTAGTAAAAACAACAATAGTTCGAACAACCAAAATTATCAAGAAAATATCTCAGGATGAGGAAATTATTCAGGAGAGCGATCTTATTGGAGAACAACCCAGTCCAGTGGAGTCTGAAAGTCAACAACCTATAGTGTCCGAGTCTACTGAAACAGAAGTTGACGATAGTGGCATCATTAAAACAACAACTGTGCGAACAACTAAAACTATTACACGAAACTCTCAAGATCACGAAATTTTAGAGAAGGCAGTGGTTGAAGAGGAACCGGTAGAAGAAACATTGCCTGTTGAAACTGATACTGTCGAGAAAAAACCGGAAGTAGCTCCCATTGCTTCAGTTACGAAAGCCAAATCATCTAAAAAGAAAAATAAAAAAAATAAGCCAAAGGTAGCACAAGAGGTGACAACAACTCCAGTTTTAGTGAATACGCCCGAAACTTCAGATAGTGATGTGATAAAAACAACAATCGTGCGTACCACTAAGATCGTGAAAAAGATTTCTCAAAATAACGAGAATGAGTCTGTCAAGGAACAACATGGAGTTCCATCTCCCCAGACAACTGAAGAACTGGAGACACCTGTGGAGTTAACAGAAGAATCAGTGCCCTCAGATGTAACTGACAATGGTGTAGTTAAGACCACAACAGTGCGAACAACGAGAATAATCAAGAAAGTATCTCAAGACGTTGATTCTGTTGAGGTGCAGCAAACGCCAGAAACTTCTGAAAATAATGTTACACCAGTTCCAACTGAATTGAGAGAAGAGAAGGTTATTATTGAAGAGCCACAAGAAACTTCGACAACATCTACACAAATCGATGGTGCCATAATAAAGACCACAACTATACGCACGATGAGAATTGTTAAGAAAGTCTCTCAAGATGGAAGAATAATATTGGAAGAAACCGATACCCCCGACGACGTCATTGTCCAATCGACAATTGAAATGCCTGAGCAAATATCATCAACAAATGGTGAAGTAGTATCACAAATCACACGGTCACCAGATCAAGAAGTTACAAGAGACATAAGTTCCAGTATTGATGAGGTTCAAAGTATTTGTTCGGATAGTTCAATTACTTCAAGTAACTTGAAAAATCATGGTATTAAAGTGGTTGGCATTGAAACCGTTCAGTTGGCAAATATAGCAGATGAAAAGGGGGATAGCGCCGGAGCAACCGATACCGAAAATATCACAAAGACACATACACTACTGACAGATGAGACACAGGCTAGTAGCAGTGAGCATTTAACAAGAACCACTACCACTACCCGATATTCGACTTTAACAACTACTCAAAGACGGAGCTTCGATCGCGAAGATGGCACAAGTGTCGTCTTTGTGGGAGATAGCATTGACAGTGTTTATCCACCTGGCACAGTTCAAAAAATTTCCCTTATTACACATGAAGAAAAACATAAGACACCAATCGTTAAAATGCATCTTGACTTCCCTGAAGTAAGTCTTAAGGTAACTGAGACTGTAACTGAAAATATTGAGGCATCTGGTTTGACCGCCGAACAAAGCGAATCCACTGCCAGTGAGATAAATATCCAGACAGTAGAACAAATTCCTGAAACACTTGAAACTGAAACCGTAGACGTACCAATGACAGAGGATGTACTTTCAGATAAGACAGTAGAACAAATTCCTGAAGCACAAGAAACCGAAATCATAGACGAACTAACGGAAGAGGATATACATGCAGAGAAGACAGTAGAACAAATTCCTGAAACACTAGAAACTGAAACCATAAATGTATCAACAACAGAGGATGTACATTCAGAGAATATAGTAGAACGAATTCCAGAAACTTTACGAACTGAAACCATAGACGTTCCGATTACAAGAGATGTACAGGACAGGACATCAGAGAAGACGATCGAACCTGTAGTAGAGACAGAACCAATGACCGAGGAGGAAAAACTTTTATTCGAGGAAATTCAGAAACAACTTTCGAAGAAGGACAAGAAAAAACGTCCTGCTCTTCCGGAAGAGTTCTTTAAAGCAGAAGCAGCTGTAGAAAATAAAGAAAGTCAGGTAGTTGAGGAAATTTCTCTCTCTAAGGAAGCTAGTTCCAATTTGATTTTCTCAGAAAGTACACCAGTGTCAATTGCACCAGTAGTTCAGGTTGATTCAGTTAATAATATTCCTTCACGTACTATAGATCTAATAGCAAATTTAGGTGTTGAATTATCATCATCTATGTACACTCCCGTAAATGTATTAAGTGGTATAGAAACCGTATATCACGAAATCCATAACCAACTTGTTAACTCACCACAAGTAGATAAACCCCAAGAGTTAGACCAAACCCTCAAACACCAAGAAGAAGTGCAAACTGCCAACCTTACTAAAACAGATATCATTGCTAATAATGTTGCTAATTCAAACAAACCCACTAGCTTTGCTGAGAAGCTTTCTGTTGAAACTCCTACACCTAACCAAGTATCCATAGCTCAGACCATAGGACCCACTACCCCTGTTACTTGTTTCGAAATACCTAAATATGACCTAACCAGATTTAGTTCTGCTGAGGCAACATATCTCATTATTAACCATAAACCACAAGAAACCATTCGCGCACTACCGCTTGTCGAAGATAAACCAGAGGAAAAAGTGCATACATCAGTTCCAGAAGAAGCATCTGTACGAGAGGAAGTTCCATCATTCGTCAATTTCGAAGTTCCAAAGTACAACATGTTGAACATTATAAACACAGAATGTAGGTACAGAGAGAGGGAAGTTGAAGATTCAAAGGAAACTGAGAAAATTACAGATACAAAAATCATTGAAGAAGCAGAAAAACCAATCATTGAAGTGAAAGATGAAGTCTTTGTCACAGTAACTGAGAATGTACTAAAGGTACACGAGATAAAACAGACAGAAAATTACACTCCTGCGGTCGAAAATCTACAACACAGCGAATCGGACCATATTCAGGAATCCGACGATGTCTTACCTGAGCCTTTCAAAGAAATTCATTCCACACCGATTAAGGAGGATAACTCAACCTTCCTTAATTTCGAAGTACCTAGATACAATACACTGGATATACAACGAAATGAAAAAATATATATGGAAATGGTAGTTAAGGTTATTCAAAAAGACATCGTTGTTCCCAAAACTGAAGAAGTACATGTCATCGAAGAAGTTCAACCAGAGCAAAAACCCTCTATAATTTCTGAAGAAAGTCATATTGTTGAGACAACACCTACAAAAGAAGATATTCCCGAATTTTATAACTTTGAAGTACCCAAATACAATATTTTGGAAGCAAAGAGGTCAGAATGCAAATACGTGGAGATTAATGCGACTCCACTCGAAGTACAGGGAACAATCCAAATACCTGTTGATCATATTCCAGAAGAAGAGAAATCGACAGAACCACCAAAATATGTCGAGTCGACTTCTGTCCTTGTCAAAACCATAACTGAGGTAAAAACAGAAATTTCTGAAACTGTTTCTGAAAAGCATGAAGAATCGAAGCCTGTGGATGAAGTACCTGAACAGCCAATTCCAGTTGCAGCAATTAAAGAAACAACTGAAGAACATGTTGCTGAAGCACCAAAGAAGCCCGCATATGCTGGACTTCCAATTGAAGAATCTACAAACGCTTGGATGTCCGTCATGGACGAACCAATGGTATTATCTGATGATGAAGAACCTGAAACACCACAGCAGGATGAATCCACATCTGTCCTTGTAGAAACGACAACTGAAGTCAAGACGGAAATTTCTGAAACTGTTTCTGAAAAGCATGAAGAATCGAAGCCTGTGGATGAAGTACCTGAACAGCCAATTCCAGTTGCAGCAATTAAAGAAACAACTGAAGAACATGTTGCTGAAGCACCAAAGAAGCCCGCATATGCTGGACTTCCAATTGAAGAATCTACAAATGCTTGGATGTCCGTCATGGACGAACCAATGGTATTATCTGATGATGAAGAACCTGAAACACCACAGCAGGATGAATCCACATCTGTCCTTGTAGAAACGACAACTGAAGTCAAGACGGAAATTTCTGAAACTGTTTCTGAAAAGCATGAAGAATCGAATCGTGTAGAAGAGGAACCTGAAAAGCCAATTCCAGTTGAAGCAATTAAAGAAACAACTGAAGAACATATTCCTGAAGCACCAAAGAAGCCCGCATATGCTGGACTTCCAATTGAAGAATCTACAAATGCTTGGATGTCCGTCATGGACGAACCAATGGTATTATCTGATGATGAAGAACCTGAAACACCACAGCAGGATGAATCCACATCTGTCCTTGTAGAAACGACAACTGAAGTCAAGACGGAAATTTCTGAAACTGTTTCTGAAAAGCATGAAGAATCGAATCCTGTAGAAGAGAAACCTGAAAAGCTAATTCCAGTTGAAGCAATTAAAGAAACAACTGAAGAACATATTCCTGAAGCACCAAAGAAGCCCGCATATGCTGGACTTCCAATTGAAGAATCTACAAATGCTTGGATGTCCGTCATGGACGAACCAATGGTATTATCTGATGATGAAGAACCTGAAACACCACAGCAGGATGAATCCACATCTGTCCTTGTAGAAACGACAACTGAAGTCAAGACGGAAATTTCTGAAACTGTTTCTGAAAAGCATGAAGAATCGAATCCTGTAGAAGAGAACCTGAAAAGCCTAATTCCAGTTGAAGCAATTAAAGAAACAACTGAAGAACATATTCCTGAAGCACCAAAGAAGCCCGCATATGCTGGACTTCCAATTGAAGAATCTACAAATGCTTGGATGTCCGTCATGGACGAACCAATGGTATTATCTGATGATGAAGAACCTGAAACACCACAGCAGGATGAATCCACATCTGTCCTTGTAGAAACGACAACTGAAGTCAAGACGGAAATTTCTGAAACTGTTTCTGAAAAGCATGAAGAATCGAATCCTGTAGAAGAGGAACCTGAAAAGCCAATTCCAGTTGAAGCAATTAAAGAAACAACTGAAGAACATATTCCTGAAGCACCAAAGAAGCCCGCATATGCTGGACTTCCAATTGAAGAATCTACAAATGCTTGGATGTCCGTCATGGACGAACCAATGGTATTATCTGATGATGAAGAACCTGAAACACCACAGCAGGATGAATCCACATCTGTCCTTGTAGAAACGACAACTGAAGTCAAGACGGAAATTTCTGAAACTGTTTCTGAAAAGCATGAAGAATCGAATCGTGTAGAAGAGGAACCTGAAAAGCCAATTCCAGTTGAAGCAATTAAAGAAACAACTGAAGAACATATTCCTGAAGCACCAAAGAAGCCCGCATATGCTGGACTTCCAATTGAAGAATCTACAAACGCTTGGATGTCCGTCATGGACGAACCAATGGTATTATCTGATGATGAAGAACCTGAAACACCACAGCAGGATGAATCCACATCTGTCCTTGTAGAAACGACAACTGAAGTCAAGACGGAAATTTCTGAAACTGTTTCTGGAACGCATGAAGAATCGAATCCTGTAGAAGAGGAACCTGAAAAGCCAATTCCAGTTGAAGCAATGAAAGAAATACCAGAAGAACATATTCCTGAAGTAGTAAAAGAAGCCAACGAGCCGGAAACTCTAAACGAAATAAAATCAGAAAAGTTGGATTCAGATATAAATAAACAAAATATAACATTCACTGAAACCGAAAATGAATTTTATACTGATGCAATTAGAGGTGCTGAAGGAGAATCACAAAATCAAATGACTTTCTCTATTCATCAACAATCTCTTCCTCAAACGCAATGGTCAGAAACTCAACACCTCACGGATGAAAAGACTGTAATCGATACATGGTCTAGCGTTTTAGATGACAGTGGTCCGAATGTGTCAAATATTGCATTTACTTCAAATTTGTCTGCAGATGCACCAGAGTTCACTCCATCCTACCTCAGACATGCATATTCAGACCAAACCCATACATTCCTAGCAAATGAAAAAATTTATAACGAATTCATTCCGAGAAGTAAATCAAAGAATCAGAAACTTCAAAAACCTAAAAGGCATGAAAAAAGTCCTAAACGACCGAATGTGGAACCTTCTGTTGAAACAAAGACAATAAAAACAGTCGGCATCAATGACAATGAAATTCCGGTAGAAAATATAGAACCAGAACAAAAACCAGTTTGGGTAAAGAATCCCGATGGCAAATCCTATGCGGATGTTTTATTTGGAGAGTCTGATCATGTTCCTGAAGAAAAATCGGAAGTTGTTGTAGAGACTCCTAAAGAAGAATTGGCAAATAAGACACAGGAAAAACCAACTGAACAGAAGAAGAAAAAGAAATATGAAAAGACCAAACCAGAACAACAAACAAAACAGAAATCAAAACAACCAGCAGAACCTACTGTTATTGACAATTCTGAGCCACAAAAGTCTCCTAAGGAAGACACTGAAAAACCATTTACGTGGTCATCGTTAGTAAGTAGACCAGGCGAATGGATCGATGAGACCATATTGAAGAAAGATAAAGTAACTGATACAATGAATAAAGAATCTAAATCTGTCACCGATAAGAAGAAAAAACCTGAAAAACCATCACACAAACCTGAAAAAACCGTTTCAAAAACAACCAACTCTAAAAAATTGAAAAAACAGAATGCAAAACACGATTCCGAACCCGTTTCAACAACATCTGAAGAAGAAGAGAAGATCGATGTCACACCCCCATCAACTTCTCCAACTGAAACTCCCACTGCAAAATCTGAGGAAGAGACAACCAAACCAGAAGAAAAGCCTTTCTCATGGGCTTCCTTAGTCAGCAGGCCAGGACAGTGGATCGATGACACGATTTTACGTAAACCGAAACAAGAAGTGAAGCCATCTGAAAGTTCGGAGGCCGTACCAAAACCTAAACCCGCTGAACCCAAAAAGGAGAAGAAAGTTAAACCGAAACGTGCTTCCAAAAATAAAAAGGAGCCAGTGAAATTTTCCGATTCTGATGAGGGTGGAAATATTTCTGACGAGATCTCCAAAGGAAAGCCAGAGGAAGTCGTTTCTTCAGAAGTTGCACTTAAATCCAAAGTAACACCCGAAGATGTTATTACTTCAGAAGTTAAACAAGAAGTTTCTGCTCCAAGTTCTTCTGATGAATTCTCATGGGCAGCTCTCGTCAGAAAGCCTGGTGAATGGATAGATGATATTAAATCTCGACAGAAATCGAAGGAACCGTCAGAAATAGAGCATAAACCTAAAACTGAAATAATTACTAAACCTATGAGAGAGCCTCACAAGAAAGTACGAAAAGATAAACCCAAACCCAAGCAACGTGATGTATCGCTGAACACCTCTAGTAGTGAAACTGACGATAAAGTCGACAAGCCAGAAGCACTCGCTTCCATTGAAGTTCAACCTACTCTGGCGGATTCCAATACTATAACATGGGCAAAGATTGCAAGTCAAATAGATAAAATGACTGACATTGAACCTAAACGACCTGAAGCTGTGAAAGTGGTACAAGAGCTTACTCAACCTAAAAAAGATACTCCACGGAAAATTAAGGAACCTAAAAAGAAACAATCACATAAATTAGAAATGGAAGCATCGTCTACTGCAGAGTACTCGCATCAGCGAGACGAATCTATGTCCTGGGCCACAATTGTTAGTCAGAAAACAACAGACTTCATAGAAACCGAAAAGAAGCAACCAATTAAAGCAACTAAACCGATTGCTACAATAATATCCAAAGAACCTGACTCGCATGACCATAACCAACATCATTCAGAAATAATTGAGGAAACTTTGGATGATTTCAGTTGGTCTGAACTCGTCGAATCCAAAGAAACTGTATCTTCGAAATCTTGGGCACAAATGCTGGAGGAAGATTCAACTACTACTATACAACCAAAAAAGACCTGGGCAGAGCTTATTGATGAAGAAATTGAAATCCCTCTTCCACAGGAAGAATCCGATGAACATAATATAAATACTGTACTTTCGGTTGTAGCTGAGGAATCTTCTCAAATAGTTGGCAACAACAGCGCTGATATCATAAAGCCAATCGTAGAAAAAGCCAACAGCGAAAAACCAGTCATAGAAAAAGAAGACCAGTTAATCATAACAAAGGTCATTCGCTCTGATGATAAACCAGAAACTGTGAATGAAGTAGTGAAGCAGGACGAAACTCAATCTACAATATCCAAAATTAGTTCCACCACTACCACCGTAACAGAAGTGGTTTTCGAAAAACCAGTTAGTGCTCCAGTACCTATTGTTCCCGAAGAATCGAAAAAGCCAGCGTATGCAGGACTCCCAGTTACTGAAGACACAAACGATTGGATGAATGTCATGAATGAACCAATGGTTTTCTCAGACGATGAAGACTCAATTCCATCTGAACCAAAACCAGAAAGCGAGAAACCAGTCACAGAGGCAGTAGAAAAAACAATCATTACAAAGGATGCTCCTGTAGAAAAATCTGAGGAAAAGTCTGTGGAACCGGAAATAGAGCAACAAGTAGTTGAGAAGCAGGATGAAATCCAAACAACAGTATCCGAAATTGTGTCAACAACAACAACCGTAACAGAAGTTGTTTCACAAACCACGGTTCCTATTGTACCTGAAGAACCGAAGAAGCCAGCTTATGCAGGACTCCCAGTTTCTGAAGACACAAGTGATTGGATGAATGTCATTGATGAACCAATGGTGTTCTCAGATGATGAAGACTCAATTCCATCTGAACCAAAACCAAAACCAGAAAGCGAGAAACCAGTCACAGAGGCAGTAGAAAAAACAATCATCACAAAGGATGCTCCTGTAGAAAAATCTGAGGAAAAGTCTGTGGAACCGGAAATAGAGCAACACGTGGTTGAGAAGCAGGATGAAATCCAAACAACAGTATCCGAAATTGTGTCAACAACAACAACCGTAACAGAAGTTGTTTCACAAACCACGGTTCCTATTGTCCCTGAAGAACCGAAGAAGCCAGCTTATGCAGGACTCCCAGTTTCTGAAGACACAAGTGATTGGATGAATGTCATTGATGAACCAATGGTGTTCTCAGATGATGAAGACTCAATTCCATCTGAACCAAAACCAAAACCAGAAAGCGAGAAACCAGTCACAGAGGCAGTAGAAAAAACAATCATCACAAAGGATGCTCCTGTAGAAAAATCTGAGGAAAAGTCTGTGGAACCGGAGATAGAGCAACAAGTTGTTGAGAAGCAGGATGATATCCAAACAACAGTATCCGAAATTGTGTCGACAACAACAACCGTAACAGAAGTTGTTTCACAAACCACGGTTCCTATTGTCCCTGAAGAACCGAAGAAGCCAGCTTATGCAGGACTCCCAGTTTCTGAAGACACAAGTGATTGGATGAATGTCATTGATGAACCAATGGTGTTCTCAGATGATGAAGACTCAATTCCATCTGAACCAAAACCAAAACCAGAAAGCGAGAAACCAGTCACAGAAGCAGTAGAAAAAACAATCATCACAAAGGATGCTCCTGTAGAAAAATCTGAGGAAAAGTCTGTGGAACCGGAGATAGAGCAACAAGTTGTTGAGAAGCAGGATGATATCCAAACAACAGTATCCGAAATTGTGTCAACAACAACAACCGTAACAGAAGTTGTTTCACAAACCACGGTCCCTATTGTCCCTGAAGAACCGAAGAAGCCAGCTTATGCAGGACTCCCAGTTTCTGAAGACACAAGTGATTGGATGAATGTCATTGATGAACCAATGGTGTTCTCAGATGATGAAGACTCAATTCCATCTGAACCAAAACCAAAACCAGAAAGCGAGAAACCAGTCACAGAAGCAGTAGAAAAAACAATCATCACAAAGGATGCTCCTGTAGAAAAATCTGAGGAAAAGTCTGTGGAACCGGAGATAGAGCAACAAGTTGTTGAGAAGCAGGATGATATCCAAACAACAGTATCCGAAATTGTGTCGACAACAACAACCGTAACAGAAGTTGTTTCACAAACCACGGTTCCTATTGTCCCTGAAGAACCGAAGAAGCCAGCTTATGCAGGACTCCCAGTTTCTGAAGACACAAGTGATTGGATGAATGTCATTGATGAACCAATGGTGTTCTCAGATGATGAAGACTCAATTCCATCTGAACCAAAACCAGAAAGCGAGAAACCAGTCACAGAGGCAGTAGAAAAAACAATCATTACAAAGGATGCTCCTGTAGAAAAATCTGAGGAAAAGTCTGTAGAACCGGAAATAGAGCAACAAGTAGTTGAGAAGCAGGATGAAATCCAAACAACAGTATCCGAAATTGTGTCAACAACAACAACCGTAACAGAAGTTGTTTCACAAACCACGGTTCCTATTGTCCCTGAAGAACCGAAGAAGCCAGCTTATGCAGGACTCCCAGTTTCTGAAGACACAAGTGATTGGATGAATGTCATTGATGAACCAATGGTGTTCTCAGATGATGAAGACTCAATTCCATCTGAACCAAAACCAAAACCAGAAAGCGAGAAACCAGTCACAGAGGCAGTAGAAAAAACAATCATTACAAAGGATGCTCCTGTAGAAAAATCTGAGGAAAAGTCTGTAGAACCGGAAATAGAACAACAAGTTGTTGAGAAGCAGGATGAAATCCAAACAACAGTATCCGAAATTGTGTCAACAACAACAACCGTAACAGAAGTTGTTTCACAAACCACGGTTCCTATTGTCCCTGAAGAACCGAAGAAGCCAGCTTATGCAGGACTCCCAGTTTCTGAAGACACAAGTGATTGGATGAATGTCATTGATGAACCAATGGTGTTCTCAGATGATGAAGACTCAATTCCATCTGAACCAAAACCAAAACCAGAAAGCGAGAAACCAGTCACAGAGGCAGTAGAAAAAACAATCATCACAAAGGATGCTCCTGTAGAAAAATCTGAGGAAAAGTCTGTGGAACCGGAGATAGAGCAACAAGTTGTTGAGAAGCAGGATGAAATCCAAACAACAGTATCCGAAATTGTGTCAACAACAACAACCGTAACAGAAGTTGTTTCACAAACCACGGTTCCTATTGTCCCTGAAGAACCGAAGAAGCCAGCTTATGCAGGACTCCCAGTTTCTGAAGACACAAGTGATTGGATGAATGTCATTGATGAACCAATGGTGTTCTCAGATGATGAAGACTCAATTCCATCTGAACCAAAACCAAAACCAGAAAGCGAGAAACCAGTCACAGAGGCAGTAGAAAAAACAATCATCACAAAGGATGCTCCTGTAGAAAAATCTGAGGAAAAGTCTGTGGAACCGGAAATAGAGCAACAAGTGGTTGAGAAGCAGGATGAAATCCAAACAACAGTATCCGAAATTGTGTCAACAACAACAACCGTAACAGAAGTTGTTTCACAAACCACGGTTCCTATTGTCCCTGAAGAACCGAAGAAGCCAGCTTATGCAGGACTCCCAGTTTCTGAAGACACAAGTGATTGGATGAATGTCATTGATGAACCAATGGTGTTCTCAGATGATGAAGACTCAATTCCATCTGAACCAAAACCAAAACCAGAAAGCGAGAAACCAGTCACAGAGGCAGTAGAAAAAACAATCATCACAAAGGATGCTCCTGTAGAAAAATCTGAGGAAAAGTCTGTGGAACCGGAAATAGAGCAACAAGTGGTTGAGAAGCAGGATGAAATCCAAACAACAGTATCCGAAATTGTGTCAACAACAACAACCGTAACAGAAGTTGTTTCACAAACCACGGTTCCTATTGTCCCTGAAGAACCGAAGAAGCCAGCTTATGCAGGACTCCCAGTTACTGAAGATACAAATGATTGGATGAATGTCATGGATGAACCAATGGTTTTCTCAGACGATGAAGACTCAATTCCATCTGAACCAAAACCAAAACCAGAAAGCGAGAAACCAGTCACAGAGGCAGTAGAAAAAACAATCATCACAAAGGATGCTCCTGTAGAAAAATCTGAGGAAAAGTCTGTGGAACCGGAGATAGAGCAACAAGTTGTTGAGAAGCAGGATGATATCCAAACAACAGTATCCGAAATTGTGTCGAATTGTGTTAGTCTCCCTGTTGATGAAACATCAGAAGTTATCTTCGAAGGTACTACTCAAATATCAACTGCATTTGAACTACCTCAATTGGATGTGTCATGGAAAGATATCCGAAATGCACCGAATGATAATATACATATTGAGCATTTGAATATAACACCCGAAGTGAAATCTAAACCTGCAATTGAAAGTGTGCAAATTTCCACCGAAATGAAAGTTGACACGAATAATGATACACCAGTGTTAAATAAGCATGTACATATTTCATACGCTGATATTGTTAAACAAACAACTAACTTTATAGATTTGGAGAAACAACATGTCCATAAAGTTCAATATGAGAAGGAATCGGTAAATAATATAATTCCAACAGAAGATACATCTGTTGCAAAAGAACTTTCTGAAAAATTGAGTGAGATGCCAACTGAGGCAACTCCCACTGACGAAACCGTTCCGCAAGATAAGCTTGAAGAAAGGCCACTAAAGGAAAAGTCAAAGAAGGAATCGCAAACTGCAGAACATGTTCATTCTTCAGAAATTAAAAACGATTTTAGTGAGCCTAACAGTCCTCAAGAAGTCACTAAGGAAAAATATAAGAAAGACAAAAAGGATAAGAAAGTAAAGTATGTTGCTCCAGACCAAACAATACCTACACAGGAAAGTCTCAATGAAGAAGTTACTTCCATACATCGAGAATACGAAGTAGTTCCGCACCCAGATTTCAAAATGTCTTGGTCAGCTATAGTAAGTCAAACTGCTCCCGTGCCTGCTGAGGAGCCAGAAAGTCATGAGATAATAGTCCCGCCAGCTAAAGCAATACCCGAAATTGAATCAAAACCAGAAAAGCCCAAAAATGAGAAAACAAAAAGAACTAGGAAAGATGCTATTCAATCTAGAAACGATAAAGCCTTACAAGAGCCCCCATTACCCACATCGGTTGATGTTCCAGAACCAGTAGATAATTCTTCACAATCGGAAACTAAAATGTTATGGTCTTCTATTGTGAGTCAAAATGTTGATACTGTATTATCAACCGAGGAAACCGAAATTGTTCAAGCAAATGTGTCTGAAACTCTTGATTCTTCGATAATAGAATCTTCAGTTTTAGCGCCAATTAGCGATGAGAAGTCTAAAAAAGAAAAATCCAAAAAAGAAAAACATAAGAAACCCAAAAAAGAACACAAATCCAAATCGAGTCTGGTAGAGGAGAGCAAACGTGTGGAGAATACTTCGGTGATTGTTCCTGAATTGGAAGCTTTGATAGAAATTACAACAGAAGATATTACCCATGCAGTTCCAGAAACAGAAAGTAAAATGTCTTGGTCTTCTATTGTCAGTCAAAATATTGACAGAGAAATATCGACTGTTGAAACTAAAACTAAAGAGGATATCAGTTCACCTATCACAGACACTGAATTTAAGGAAGACATTAGCACAATTAAATCTGAAGAGTTCCCCAAGAAAGAAAAACCCAAAAAGGATAAGCATAAGAAAACAAGAAAGGAGAAAAAGCCGGAGGAGCCTACTTTAGAAGACAAGGAGTACTCGCCAATAGAGAATGTTACGTCGATATCAGAAGTTTGCACTGAGGAACCTATGAAGGAGTTAAATACAAATGAGAATACTCCCACAGTTCAACAAACCGAAAACAAAATGTCGTGGTCCTCTATTGTCAGTCAAAATATTGATACTGTGATATCCACTGTTAAATCTACTTTCCAAGAAGCAAAAATACCTGAATCTCAGGACATTCAACCCGTTAAAACAGTTCCCATCATAGATCGACGACCCAAAGAAGAACATCCTAAAAAGGAAAAGCAAAAGAAGAGCAAGAAGGAGAAACAACCAGAGGTTATGGCGGAAGAACAAGAAATTTTGCTGTACAAAAAGCCAGAAATACAGAAAGATGTTACTACAGTTATTGAAAAAGCTAAGGAATCAACTCCAGCTGTCAGTAAAATGTCCTGGTCTTCTATAGTCAGTCAGAATATCGATTTAGTAGCCGAACATATTGAAGAAACTATTCCTGAAATTGCTCCTTCAAAAACTATTGAAACTAATGCCGTAATTTCAACTCCTGAGAAGGTTGTCAAACAAGATAAATCCAAAAAAGATAAACATAAGAAACACAAAAAAGAGAAGAAGCCAAAATCTAATGAGGACGTACCGGAAGAACTCGTAGAAAGTACTCCAGAAGAACCAGTTTTTTCACAAGCTTCACCACAAGGAAATCAAATAACATGGTCTTCAATCGTTAGTCAGAACACGGAATCGGAAACAGATATAATCCATCCCATTATTGAAAAACCCAAAACTAATGTATACCAAAAAACTACTTCATTTATCGAACTGGAAAAACAACACTATGATTCTCATCATCCAAAACCTCAGAAGAAAAAACATGTCAAAGAACTCCAACAACCTGTCGAATCCCTGAAGTCTACGTTCAAAGAAGAACCACGTTCGGAAAACAAAATATCTTGGTCTTCTATTGTGAGTCAAAATGTTGAAAGTGTAACAAAAACGAATGTGATCAAACAAATTCAACCAGTTTCAACTGCGACTGTTGATATCTATATACCTCACACCACCAGCGAAATGTCGGAAAAACCAGAAACTGAAAAGTGCAAACCTGACAAAAAGAAAATAAAACCAATTGACCAACAACTTTCCACTCCATTGGCAGAACCTAAAGATTCTAAAATCGAAACTAAACTATCGTGGGCCGCAATGGTTGATGAAGACTCTGACGGAACTTGCGAAACGGAAACAGACACAACAGTATCAGTGTCGCAACAAATTGACCTTTTGGTTACCGAATTAAATGAACCTGAGAAGACTACGTTAGTTCCCCTAGAAAGAGTTGAAGAATTCACATCAACAACAGAGGTAATTGATGATGTGGAAACAACTATTTCGGAATCCGCGAAATCAACAGAGTTAAAATTAACTGTCGAAAATGAAGCCCAGTTAATTGAATTAACAGAGGAATTGACTGAATTGCCACAGGAACAGGAATTGATTGCAGATCACACCCCAGTTGCACAGCCAAATGAAGAAATACAAACTCCTGACGAAATCACACCTGACAAAAATGAAGCAGAACTTATGGTTGAGCTGCAAGATGAAATGTCTGAGACGGTGGATATTAAGATCGATGAACCTTTGCCAGCACTTTCCGTGGATGCAAGTCCTCAGTTAGATATCCCTTTGGCTTCCGACATTTGTCAGACAGTTAGCAACATAGAAACATCTGAAACGGAATCGCTTGAAATCAATTCTACTCTTCCTGAAAGTAACTCATTAGAAGAAGTGCGCTCCGAAGTATGTTCTACAGAACCTATTGCGCAACAGGATTATCCAAAAGCCATGTCATGGTCTGCAATAGTATCTCAAGATGTAGACATGGAACATTCGACGATTGAATTAACTGAGCCCGAACCTTTACTAAAATCGAATATCAATATATCTTTCATTGAATCGGAAAAACAAAATACAGAAGTTGATTTTATAGAACCTGAGGAACCAAAACAACAAGCAATTAAAGAACAGCCCTTGACTCAATCAGATGAACATGCTGAACAACCTCAAGATATGGGTCAGCATGAACCAATGTCTTGGTCTTCGATTGTGAGCCAAAATCTAAAACCAACAGAGGCTTCACATGAAGTTTCGTTTGAGGAGGTGATTGAAAAATCTGAGCACATTGATTCAGAGGAGAAACATAAAGAAGTAGTTGAATGTGCCGCAATAGACATAACTGAAACTATCATAGAATCTGAAATTCCTAAGCCCTTAGATATGGCATGGTCATCGATTGTAAACCAAACAACTACATATGAAACTACTGAAGTGAAACCCAAGGCAAATGATGTAATCGATGAAGTAATTTCCACTGACACAAAAACTAAACAGGAAAAACCAAAGAAGGGCAAAAAAGAAAATAAACCAAAGCATGAGGTTTCCAAACCTCAGATTGAAACCACCATCGAAGCAACTCCACTTGAACCAACAATTGAAACTTCAAATATCAATCTCTCCTTCATTGAAGTAGAAAAACAAAATATAGAAGATCATCATGTAATGCCTAAGAAGGAGCAACCGAAACAACATGCGACTACAAAAGAGAAGAAAGAGCAGCCATTGGAAAGTATTACAGACAAATCTATTGAACCTTCTCAAGATGTACCTCAACATGGTACCATGTCCTGGTCTTCGATTGTCAGCCAAAATCTAAAACCTGCAGAGCCTTCACATGAAATTCCACACGCAGAGGTTGCTGAACACAACGAATCCGCTATTTCAGAGGTATCCACAACAGACATACCAAGGGAAGAAACTGAACAGGTTGAGGTTCAAATACCTTCAATGGAAACCATTGAAATAAACGAAGAATCTGAAATTTCTGAGTCTACAAGTATGTCATGGTCATCGATTGTAAACCAAACAACTACAATCCAAACTACTGAAGAAAAGTCGATAACCGAAGAAGTTCCCGTTGAAGTAGTTCTCCCAGTCACTGACATGCAGGAAAAACCAAAGAAAAGCAAAAAGGAGAGGAAACCGAAGCATGTTGATGGAAATGTGTCCAAACCTCTGACTGAAATTACCACTGAAAATATCTCACAACCGGAATTCCCAATTCATATAGAGCGAGAAATTCCCGAACCGGATGTCGTCGATACTAGCAATCTCTTGGAAAGAACTGGAAAAATGTCTTGGTCAGCAATGGTCGAAGAAGACATTTCTGAAGAACAACCAGTAAAGAAAGAGAAATGGACGAAGAAGCCGAAGAGGAGTAAACAAAAAAACGAGGAACCAGCCGAATCTTCTGTTCCTACAAAGCAGTTTACTATGCCTCTTCCAGTCGCTGCCCCAGTTGCCCCCCCATCGGTTTGGTCGTTGAGTGAAACATACGCTGAAGTCGTGAAAAAGTCTGGATTTGTGGATAAAACAAATGTACGCTACCAAGTAACTGAGGAACCCCAGTCATCGGTTGTCTCTACAGACGAGGAAAATCAATCAACTAATCTAGAGCAACAGATTGAACCATGGACGACCGTTGGAATTTCTGAAGAACTTGATGAACCAAAAACTGAAGCCCCAATCGAAGACATCATCCTGGAAGAACATAGAACTGAAATGCCTATCCAAGAGGAAGTAGCACTTGAAGTTGAGCCAGCTACAGTTTCAAAGGAAGAAGATACTGAAACTGTGGAAAATGCTTCTACTCTGGATGCCTCTCCACACGAAGTAAACACAATGGAATGGCCAGAAAAGTCTTCAGAAATGTCTTGGAAGGAGATGATGGAAGATGAAACTGTTAGTTCTACTGAGCCAGGATCATCATCTTGGGCATCAATTGTGCGCAGCTTTGCACCTCAAGTACAACAAGAAAGTACAACAATTACCTACGACATTTCAAGCACAACAACGTCAACCACTGCCACTAGGACTTCTCGATCGACTGATCGCCCTTCAATTCAAGTCACGGAAGCACCTTCTGTAACGGTTGAGCCTGAACCAGTGAAGGACAGTGAAGGATTTTTGCCGTTTGTATCAAAGAAAGAAAAACAAAGACGAAGATCCAGGAGTCGCTCGCAGCAATCTGTGTCAGACGAAAGTCACAGGAGTGAACAATTAGAGAAACCGCCAAAGAAAAAGAAATCGAAGAAATCAAAATCAAAACCCACAACTGAGCCTGAAGAGACCGTTGTAATTGTAACTGAAGTTGAAAAACATGAAGAGGTATCTGATAAGGGAGATGTCAAAGATGAAGTTCCTAAATCAGTACCGACAGAACACGTTCAAGAGCCACAGAAGGAAAATGTTCATTTGGAATCAATAAAACCATCCCCTCTTCCATCCACTACTGGTCTTTCATGGGCAGCAATAGCAGCTCAAAATGTGCCGGAACCCGTTCAATACATTCGTCCACTTTCAAACCAAACCTCAGTCCCCGATTTCATCGACAATGAGAGGCAGCATGCATCTCTGGAAGAGAACAAAGTTACTATTCCCATTCCACTTGAACCGGAAAAGAAGGAGAAGGTGAAGAAACCCAAACAGAAATCAAAGAAGAAATCGCCTGAAATCGATACTTCATCGAGTTCCAGAATCCCAACATCCACACTCGAACCAGGTACAGAGGAAGTAATAGTGACCGAAATTCAAGCCGAAGACAAGCCAGAAATTGAGCCTACGAAAGTGAAAACTCCTATTAAGTCTCTCACAACACCAGATGACATCAACGTAGAACCAGTTGAAGAGAAACCAGCAAAGAGTGAAACGAATGAAAAATCAATGTACTGGGAACTTACACAAACAAGCGACTTTATTGATTTGGAAAAACTCCACGACATTAAGCATGAGGAAACACACAAGGTGGTAAAGAAATCAGAGCCACACCATCCTAAGAAGGAGAAAAAACAAAAAAAGAAACAGCAGAATTCAGAAGCATTCGAAGAAGTACAACAAACAGTCGTCCCAACCGACGACAAATCATTCCTTTGTCAAACTTCTTACTGGTCGGCTACATTAAAACCTACACCAAATGCTCAAACCAAGGAGCCTTCAGCAGCTGACGCCTTACCAGAAACAACAATAGAAATTCCAGAAGCATCTGAAGTTGCCGAAGTACTTGTCCAATCGCCAAAGGATCAACCCACTACATGGTCTGCTATCATCAAAACTGAAACAACAGAATTCGATAAGCCAAAAGCAGAACCGGTAGAGGAACCAAACATGTCCTGGTCCACAGTAGTCGTAAGTAAAACAACTGACTATCAGGAGCCCAAACTACAACATGAAGAAAGCCCTGAAGAAACAACAGAACCAACAAGCAGTTACTTTACTTCTACTACGATCACAACTCACACTGAAACATCCGAGTCGGAGCAACCAGCTTCGTTTGTCTCAATGGTTGTTACTAAACACTCAGAAGCACCGTTGACAGTAAATGACGATCAAAAACCAGATTCGACTCCTTCTACTTACGTATCTACAATTGTAACGACTCATAAGGAAACCACACCAATAACAGTTGAGGGGAAAGAAACTATGGAACCTATGGAAACTAAAGTAGCTGTTGAAATTCCAGAAATTGAAAAATCAAAAACAAGTGAGCAAAAATTAGCAATTTCAACCGAAACGATTACTACAGTCGTTGGATCCACCCAAGAATTCTTATATCACGAAAAGGAACAAGTAAAATCTGAAGCTATCACTACAGTTGAAGAATCTAGTAGTTCTGCCAAAGAATCTATTGTTTCTGATGTAATCACTGAGCCGGCGGTGGAAGAACCAATTATAGCTGTTGAAGAACCGATTACTTCAGATGTAGAATCCAAAACCACTGAAGAAACAACAACTGTGACAACAGTCTCAACCGCTATATCATCCACTATTGTCGGAACCAACCAAGACTTAATTGAACATGCATCAGTAATAAGTGAACATGTGGAAGAACCGATAACTTCAGTAGAAGAATTGAATACTTCAGTTGAAGAGCCTAATGTGATTTCTGAACAACCAACAACTCTTCCAGTCGAAGAACCACAATCGACAATTGAAACTACAACTGTGACAACGATTTCCACAAAAACCATAACATCCGTTGCTGAATCCACACAAAATTTCATTGATACCGAAAGAGAACCATCAACGAAGCAGGATTCAAATTCCCATGACACCCCCTCTGTCATCGGTGTTACTACCACATTCATGTCTGCAGAGAAAACAACTGAACCAGAATCCGAAACTCTGCGAGAAATCACAGAAGCTATCGCTCGTACCACAGAGCTTCTGCAGCAACCGTTGAAAGAGGAACCGCAGTTAGAACAACTTGCCGAGGAATACGTGATAATTGAACCTAGCGAGATTCAAGAAATCAATTCAGAAATACTTGCCGCCAACTTATATTTGGACCGTGATACAATCAAACGTCCAGACTACTCTAATTTCGAAACTCAGTGGCATTTATTAGCAGTAGATGAGTCCAATTCTCAGTTAGTCAAAGCAGACAATGATAGTTCTAAGTGCGTGTTAGTAGATACAGAAATTCCCCAAGAGAGTAAGTCAGAAGCTTTAGTAGCCTCCTCCATTGATCAAACCCATCAAATCGTAGAGAAAATCGACGAAACTCCAGAGCCGAATCGTTTGATTTGGCATCTCAGCCAAGACTCATTCATTAAACACACGACTTATCTCACTCAAATGAAACTATGTGAATTCGCTTGGTCGACATTTGTACAGACATTGAGACACGCTAACGATACCGAGTCCACTAAACTTATTGATAAGACTGAGGAACCTGTTAAAGTAAAGGTTGATGCTGCTGTTGATCGAGAGATAACAATAGCACCAGTGACTAAGGAAGACATTGTTGAAAAGACTGAAATTGACGAAACGAACGAACCACAACAAACCATTCCCGCCCAAGAGGCCCCAGAAGTAACGCCAGGTGTGGCTTTCGAGGACTTGCGTAGAAACCTGTATATGGATGCCTGGAACGACCAGTACTTCGATACAGATTCCTGCGAGACCAAACTTGATAGCTATCGCCAGAATGAGCGTGCTGAATTGGAAAAAGACAAACTCGAAACAGAAAAGAACGACTCGGACGACGACGACGATGATGATGACGATGACGACGATGGTGACAACGATAAATCTGTGCCAGTTATACGTAAATCCGACGACGACAAACCGGACGATCGCGACCCTGGTAGTGGTTCGAGTGGCAATGCGACTCCGACCCCCGAACACGATCAAGCGTCATATGGTTCGAATCAAAGTTGTTCCTCGCAATATATGTCCACAGATCTGCCCGGTGGCATCGGCCACTGGCACGACCAGAGTACATATCTATCCCTCGAGCCAGATCAAAAGTCATTCCAGCTGAAGACAGCTGAGGCTCAAACTACTCAAGAAACTAACCCCGAACTAACCACTGTAGAAGAGCAAACAGTAACATTTGCTCACGAAAAAGAAACCACAAACCTAACTCAAGCAACACCCGAAACAATTGCAACCACAGCTCTTAGCGAACCTCTTCCCGAACCCATTCCCGACCCCATTCCCGACCCCCATCCCGCATCCCCCGCGGCTCATGAATCAAGTGTCGCTTCGAAACTAACCCAGTTGGCGGGCGCCACTACCACTTTGCTGCATGTCGCCAATGCGGCGACTAACATTGCCAGAACAGCAACAACAACAGCAACAGCGGCGGCTACAGCTGCCATGGCACCAGTGGCCAGTGCGCTGCTGGCCGCCGTGGTTCCAGCAGCATCAGCAACAGAACCAGCAGCAGCGTCAGAGGAGATTGTTGCAACTGAGCCCTGTGTGACAAAAACAGACACAAAGACGACAACAATAACTACCACAGGTGACACACCAGGGGATCATCAGCAACAACCACACCTACAGCAGCCTGAGGCAGCAGTCGTGGACCAACAACCCCACGTATCAATCGTTCAACCAGCAGCAACAACACAAACGACAACGACCACAACCACCGTCACCGACGAACTGTTGCGGCCGGATATTGTTGTTAGCGAGAGGCCAAGTGTGGTGAAGCGCACCACGACAACAACCACCGTAACAACAACAACAATCGGTGGCACAACGACAACACCGAGCACAATTGGCCAAGAGCAGAAGGTGATGATAACGTTGAGCCTACGTTTATTTGTAGTTTTAATGTTTGCCGCTTTTCTGTGTGGTTTTGGTGTTTGTCTCTGGCTTTTGAATCGCATTAATTGGTGTGACGATAGCAACTAGCTGCTGTTAAACAGCGGAGCGGTTACTTTTCTTACTTACAAAACACAAAAATAAACAACAAAAAAATCACAAAAATAACAAAACTTAAAAAAAACTAATAAAAATCCTTATTAATATTTACTTTCATTTTTGAAAACATACTGCTTTTTTTACATTGCATTTTGATTTTTAGTTCCATATGTTGAATGAAGCCAGAGTTTTGTATGGAAATGCTATGCTAATTTTATGAAATAAGTACTGTCTAGTTATTATCATTATATCCTCAGACATTATCGCATTTATATTCCTAAGAAAGCAGATCAACAACGAAGTAAACGTTCAAATTGATTAACCATTATTAATATATAAACATTTAATTATTATATGGCTTTTAGTTTATTTTAATTTTATTATTTTATGTTTTTTAGTTGAGTTCTGAGTTTATTACAATTATTATATTTTTGTTTTATTTTCGATTCTCAAGGTAGTATCGAAATACAAAGTATCTTAATTATACCTACATACATATCGATTAATGGTTCCTTGAAGTACTGTAATCAAATAAAAATAAAGAAAATAACATTTAATATGCATGTCTATCTCTCTCTATATTTCTCTTTAACTCGTACTAATTATTAATTGACCAGTTAACAAGTGCAACATAAACTAAAACAGTAAACTTTGAATTACACACATACACACTGTTTCCAATTTTTAGTTTATTTTCGAAAATAACATGCAGTGCACCCAGTACAAAGAACACAAAACATAAGTCGCATAGTATGCACCTTATACTACTTAGAGTTTATTTCGAGCACGATGCATGCATCCACTCAGCACACAGTATTAAAAATGGATATGAAGAGAAGTTTCCTTAAAATCGTATCCCTATAGCTTCGACAAGAAATTGTCGAGGAAGATGCTTGTTGCTAAATTTAAAAATAACTTCGACTTTCTTGCGAAATTCCCCATGTAGACCTATGAGCGAAAATAGACCTCTCTTCGGCAGAAATTCTTCCTTCAGTTTTACCTCGACTTGTGTCGGTGTAGCATTCAGATTCTTTCGGTGGGATCAATATTTCTAGTTTATTTAGTGTGCAAATATAGCCACAGAGTGCTTCCGAATCGAGAGCTACACCAAATATGGAATTTTCTCTCTATAGTGAAGGCTATACGAGAGATCCGGTAATATTTTCTGCTCCAGGCAGTGATTTATATATGTTGTAAATGTTATTGTTACATGTCTAAAAAATCATTCGTAAGTAAAAATCGTGTATGGTTAATAATAAATTAAAAACTTTTTCCATTAGTGTCCATTTTCAGTACTGCAAGTCTTAGAAACAATTCTAATATAACCTTATTCTATATATGTTCCATATATTTGTGTGATCCTTCATGTCCTGTCTTTCTCTATAATGGTTTAAAAAGCATGATACTATGAATCGATTTATATTCATATATATAATACAAACTAAGGTTCTTTATTAAAATTCTAGCTGTGTTATTTTTTCTACACTTAACTCCATTCTATTACTCATAAAACATTTTCCTAATAAATCCATAATAATCCCTAACCTCATCATACTTCTCGTACGTTGTCTGTCATAATGAATTTCTTACTTTGATGCTACTGCTCGCTTTGCTATCTGTCTTTTCGGATTTTATTTTTGCTACATGTGTCAATCCATTCATAAATTTTTATATGCATTTGAAGATTCTCATTATCATAATTATGTTAACATATAGCCTAAGGCCTGCCGTTTTGTTACAGTGTTTCTCGTTTTAAGGAAGCCTAGCTTTGTACATATTTCTCATAGTTTAAGTGCCAGCAATTGACCTTTTGGTAAACAACAACATTATATACCCCATGTTTACCGAATGGCTGTGTTTTTGAGTTTCTTTTTTTGAATATTTAAATGAACGACATTTTTGTTTTCTTTTTCGTATTATTTAACAGATGATATGCATTTCTAGACTTCTAGAGTTCTTTCTTTTACAGCATATTTGCTAATTTGCTAATAAATATATATTTTATTTCTTTTTCCCTCGTTCTCCTCATCTCACGCAACTTCTGGTTTCTAAATATTTTGTCTAAAAAACAACAAAATTCTGACATACACATTCAATACACATACAAAAAATGCAAACACTCATATACTCAATACATTTAAACGTTGCAACAACTACTAAACTATAGGAGTTATTAACGCAAGAAATCGATGAATTGCTTCAATCGCTTTCCACCGTCGAAGATGGCATCGGCAACTTGCCCCACAGTAGCCTGGAAGGCATGTTACAAGGACTAAGGGTGAGTGAACCATGATCTCAATGATCATTATATATACCTAAATATTATCTCCACTTTATCGCAATAGACGAAGTACTATTTTTGTATATATCTATGTATGTTTCATTGTTTGTCTTGATGTTCTTTGAATTAACAGTAGTGAAGAATTTGTATGTGTTGATATTGAATTTGAATTAACATCCAGCAACGTCTAACCAGAATATCGACGATCAGTGAATGCGAGCGTGTGTCTAATATATATTAACACAAACGCATCATTCATCAATCGAACATTTATGAGCAGACTGTAGGATATTTTAGAGATCTAGAATCAGATCAGAACGAAGTGTTTCTTACGGGGATTTTCAAGGCTCTAAATACAATCAAAACACCAAAGTATAAAATAGTAAACTAATATATCAGTATATTTAACATATTCCTCTGTGGTACTCGTAGTCTCCAATAAATTTAAATGTCGTAGTAAATTTAGTACTTGTAAATATTGCGAAGTAAATTAAAAGCTTAAATTAAATTAAAAAGGAAACCTCTGTTTGAAGAAATAGCCTCTGTTTCTAAGCGAACGCTTTCGAAGACTGAAATTAAATATATTTTCCGCACAGCTAATCCAACAAAACCTGGAGCTCCACAACAAGGAGGCGCAGCGGCTCAAGGAGTTCAGCAGAACGCTGCCCACGGACCCAGCGACCGAGCGAATTCTCAACGAGGTCACCGACCGCATCGATCTATTGCTGCGACGCACCCAGCAGGGTATCACCATGATAGCGGTAAGTTCGCGGATCCGTGGCCAATGCACAAACTGTTCTCATCCACAAACTTCTCCGTAGAACGCCATGCATGGCCAGAAGAGACGACAGGAGGAACTCAACGAATACCAGGCGCACCTCAACGAGCTCGAGCAATGGATCGTCGAGATCACGCGCCAACTGAAGGAGATCGAGCCGACGCCCAGCAGCACCAACGACGAGGACGTGCTCAAGTCGCACGTCGAGCAGAGCCAGCAGCACCTGCGCACCCTGAAGGACAAGCAACAGACCCTGGAGGAGCTGGTGGAGAAGACGCGCCTGCTGCAGGAGCACGAGGACGTGGCTCCCCTGGCGAACGCCCTGATGGAGCAACTGCAGCAGTTCATCCTCATCCTGAGGGAGCAGATCACAGTGGCCACCACTCGCATCTACACCATCGAGAAGCGCATCGTGGACGTGCGCAAGCAGAAGCAGGAGGAGGAGCAGCGGAAACGCATTCTCTGGGAGCAGCAGATCCAGCCGCCGGAGCCCGCGCAGCCCGAGTCCATCGACCTCACCGAGAACACCATCGACTCGACCTCGATGCCCGAGGAGGAGGTGAAGCCGACCACGGCCTTCGCCGTGGAGACCCAGACCTCGGAGAGCCTGCAGCAGCAGCAGCCGGCCGCCCCGATCGAGACCACGACGGTGGAGGCGCAGACGAGCTTCCCGTCGGAGAAGGCGCCAGCGCCGATCGAGACCCAAGACACCTCGATGCAGACGCAGAAGGAGCGCCGGCCGACGGAGGACATCCACGTGACGCAGACCGTCCAGGACGGCCAGGAGACGATCCAGATCGACACGATCCCCAACAAGGAGGTGCCGGAGACCCCGGCCGACGTGCTGGTCGAGGCCCGCTACCACCAGCGGCCGAAGGGCGACGTCGACCGCGCCACCGAGCTGGTGCTGAGGAACGTGCCCCAGGCCTTCGAGACGACCTTCGTCGAGCCGGACGAGACCACCACCGAGGTGGTGGTGGACGCCGACGGCACCAAGCACATCATCCTGAAGAAAATCACGCGCACGCGCCAGCAGGTGGTGCAGCGCACGCAGCAGCAGCAGGTCAGCACCATCGAGACCGTGACCGGCGGCGACGGCGACATCCAGGTGCAGGCGACGGAGCAGATCAACCTGGAGAACGTGGAGACGAAGGCGACGACCAGCGACGAGAAGGGCGGCTACCGCACCGTGATCACGCACCAGACGCGCGGCACCGTCGTCGACGGCTCGAACCCGGAGACGGTGATCGTGCAGGAGTTCGAGACGGAGCCCGTGGTCGAGCAGTACGAGGAGCTCCACAGCCCGGACGTGCAGATGCAGGGCGTGCCCCTGCACGAGGGCGACGTGGCCTACCTGGACCGGGCGGACCTGCAGCGCATCGCCGCCGGCCCCGGCCAGGCGGAGGCGCAGAGCAGCATCCGGGCCGTGGTGCAGCAGGTGACGCGCAAGGTCATCCGCAAGACGCGCAAGATCATCAAGCGCATCGTGGTGATCGACGGCAAGGAGCACGTCACCGAGGAGGTGGTCGAGGAGCCCGAGGAGGTCGAGGTCACCGAGGAGGAGTCGGCGCCGCACGTGAGTGTGAACATCGTGCGCACGGTGAATGGGCAGGTGGTCACGGACGAGGAGTTCGAGCGGCTGACCCGGGAGCCGGGCGTGGTGATCGAGGAGGTGTCGTCGGACGTGAATGTGCCCGGGGCTGAAGCGGCCCGGCCGCAACAGGTATTTGAAATTGCAACCTCAGCCACTCCCACACCACAGACACAACCAACCCAACCAACAACTACATCAGCTACAACAACAACAGTTACCGCTACAACTACTCCCAAAGCACCAGTAGAATTTGTTGATTTGCCAACCGCACCAAACGTAGTCGTTGAGTCGAATGTCGAGGTCGAAACCGTAGATACTACTAGTCCTGTTAACATTACAGACGTAAGCAAAAAAATCGTAGAAGAGACCGCAACAACAACAACAAGAACCATAAAAACAACAACCCAAGAACCATCAGAACCCGTAACAATCACCCCAACCGAACCCATTGTAGAAGATGTCAAAGACATTTGGCCCATTGAACACCATTTGACGCCGACAAACATTGAATTCTCGCAGCACACCACCATCGAAACCTTGCCACAGGAGGAGCTCCAGCAGCCTCAGGCGACCGAGGTCGCGAGCATCTGGCCCATCAGCCAGGAGACAGGGTACCCGGTCTCTCTGGAGAAGTACGAGTTCGAAAGACACGTGGAGCCCAAGACTGAACCTGCCCAAGATACTCCGCCCACTGCGGTAACCACGACTGAACTTATCGGCGAACAGCCAGCAGAAGAAAAGACTGAAGAGGAGGCCAAGGCCAGTGAACCTGAGGCCGAACCTGCGGTGACAGAGACCATCGTCACCACCGCCCCTGAACCGGAGACCCAAGAAGAACCTCTTGCCGAAGTCCAGACAACGGTGACTGAAATCGAGACAACCACCATCACTCATGAGGTTGAGAAACCAGTCGAGCCAACGCCCGAGGACGAAATGCTGTTGCAGCAACCTGCGGAAGAGAAGCCGAAGACCGACCTCAGGTCGGCCACAGAGCTCTTCATCGCTGGTGAGGCGGCAGCTTCCGAATCGCCACCGAAGACGGAGCCCAGCCATGAAGACACCAAAACCACAGTCACCACGACAACAACCACAACGATCACCACGAGAGCCACCAAGACTGAGACCGCTGAAGACCCAGCCCAGGACGAGTCGATCGTCGAGGAGCCGGTGCCTTTAGCAACTCTGCAGGAGATCGCGGAGCCCATCGTCACGGAAGCCGTGGGGTCCGCCACCGTGGTTCTCGAGTCCCGACCAGAGTCACTGGAAGAGGCCGTCGAGGTCCCACAACTCGCCGACAAGCAGGACGAACCTGCAGCAATGCAAAAGCCAGAGACAGAAACCCTCACCACTGCGGTCACTGAAGTCGAATCCATCAGCCAGCAGACGACCGAGGTGGAGCCGTCCATCGGAAGCGAGCCGTTGTCGGTGTCGATCGGCACCGACTCCGCCAAGACCCAGCCCGAGGACGAGTTCTTGCCACAGCCTGCCGCAGAGAAACCGAAGCTCGACGTCCGATCCGCCACACAGCTCTTCATCTCCGGAGAAGCAGCCTACTCCGACCTGGAGTCGCCTCGCAAGACTTTCACTATCACGGCCCCGTCGCTGGAGGACAACGGCGAGGGCGTGCTGAAGGTGACGATCGCGCCCGAGGAGAGCGCGGACCCCGCGCAGGTGGCCAAGGTGAGCATGAGCATCATCGAGACCACGGTGACGGAGACCGAGCGCGAGGACACCACGTCGCGCGGCGCAGACGTCGTGGCCGATTCCAAGCGGAGTCGGAAGAAAAAAAAGAGAAAGGAGAAGGAGGCGTCCGAGCAGAGCGAAGAAGAGCCCAAGGTTGAGAAACCTGAAACCCCTGCCCGCGTCTCGGTTTCCGAAATCGAAATCGAGTCGCCCAGGGAGACCGGCTACGAAGCCGACGACAAGACCCTCGAGGACGACGGCGAGGTCGACGAGGAGGACAAGAAGAAGCGCCGCAAGAAGAAGAAGCAGAAGGTCAAGGCCCGCGAGGACGAGGAGTCGCACATCGCGGCCTCCTCGGAGGATACTCCGCGCGACGTCGACTCCCTCAGCATGGAGTCCGAGGGCAAGGTCAGGCAGGAGGTCATCGCCGAAATCAGCCCCGAGAGCGAGGTGTCCAGCATCGAGGTGGCCACCTCCATCAAGATCGTGGAGGAGTCCGTGATCTCACCCGAGTCCGAGTCCCCACGGGAGCCCGTCACCGAGCTGGTGATTCCCACCGAGGTGGTGGAGCTGAAGTACGTGGAGGACGAGCAGCAGCAGACGACGCCCCGAGAAGAAACCCCGGCGGTCGAGCTCACGCGGCCCGAGCCGGAGACCGAAGTGAAGTCGGCTCAGACCTCGCCCGAGCACCGGCCACAGGTGGGCGAGGTGTCCCTGCAAACCAGCCTAGAAGTCGCTCCCGACAACCAGGAGATGGAGTCGCAGACCATCACGATCGAGATCAAGGAGACCGAAGTGCAGACCTCGCCCCGAGCGGAGGAACCGCAGCCGAAGGAGACCGTGAAGCAGACGCCAGCCGTCGAGGTGGCCACTGAGGAGGTCCAGACCGACGAGCAGCCGGAGCCAGTCGAGGCTCGCGCGGCGCCCGAGACCACCGAGATCTCCAGCCAGACCATCGTCGTGACCACCGTCGAGCAGGAGCTGCAGACCTCGCCCAAGGAGTCGCCCCGCCAGGCCGAACCCGAGCCCAGCGCCGGAGACATCGTGAGGCCGCTGGTGCAGGAGCTGGTGAAGGACATGACCACCGAGTTGCCCGCGCAGAAGATCGTGACGACCGACCAGGCCAGCGCGACCGACGTCCTGCCCACGCAGGAGACCAGCATGCAGACCACCACCCCGGAGCCGCAGCCAGTGGTCGAAGAACTCATCGAACCTGTTCGGGTCACCAGAGCGCCCGTGGCACAAAGCGACCAGCAGACCACGACCGTGGAACTCATCCAGGTCCTCGACTCCGAGGCCCAGACGTCCCCGCGCGAAGAACCGGAGGCGACCGAAGTGGAACCCGAACCAGAACCCGTTTCCATCGAGCCCCTCACCCTGGACGACTCCTCGATCACGACCACCACCACGTCCGAGCCGTACAACATTGAGATCCAGACCACGGTCGCGATCCCGGCGGACACAGACGCCTCCGAGGCGGAGCCCGTGCTCTACGAATACACGCAGACGGTGGAGCTGCCCAAGAAGGACAAGAAGTCGAAGAGGGACAAGAAGAAGAAGCGCAAGCAGGAGCCAACTGAAGACGTGTCCATGGAGGAGCAGCTGCCCGAGGTCAACGTGAGCGTGGAAATCCCGCACGACGTCATCCCGGACTCGGGAATCGTCGTCACGACCTCGCAGCGGATGCCACAGTCCGATGAGGAGGGTCAGGCCACCACCTCGACCAGCGAGAAGAAGCCGCAGCTGGTGCAGCTCCAGATCACGAAGACCACGGTCTACGAGCAGTTCCCCGACCTGCCCGTGTCGGTCACGGAGCAGAACAAGGTCACCATGGCGCCGCAGCACAGCAGCAGCAGCTCCAAGCCACGGTCGCGGCCCACCTCGTCGGTCATGATCGAGGAGGTGGCGTCGCCCACCGAGGAGATCGCCGTGCCAATCACGCCCGGCCCGGACCGGGTGAGCGCGGCTGACAGCGAGGCCAGCATCTGGGCCACGGCCACCGCCACCGCCAACATCGTGGCCGAGCAGACGCCGAAGGACGCCTCCCAGGCCATGATCATGTCCGAGAGCCTGCTGCACTACCCCGGCGAGAAGCGGCGCGCACAGCCCCAGGACATCTGGATCGAGACGAAGCAAGCCATCGGCGGGCGCATCCGGCACCTGAAGGAGTCCGCGCCGCAGCAGCAGACCCCGCTGAGCACGGTCCTCCACCTGGCCACCCTGTCCGACCAGGTCATGGAGGTGCCGGTCGAGAGCCGCGTCCAGGAGATCAACCAGGACCTGCAGCAGCTCGAGGAGGCCGTGCAGCGCGGCGACCAGACCGTGATCCAGACGACGGTCATCACGGTGATCGAGAAGGTGTCCACCTGGCTGGAGACCATCGAGTACCGCGTGTACCTGATCCGGCAGCAGTCGAACGAGGGCCCCTCCGAGGAGAAGGTGGGCGACTACAACCAGCTGAACGAGGAGCTGAGCACCATCAAGCAGAACGTGCACGTGCTGGAGACGCAGCTCTCGCGCGCCGACGCCCTGGCCGAGCCGGAGGTGGTGCAGTGCGTGGAGACGCTCAAGGAGCACATCGCGGCCGTCGACGACGTGACCAAGGACAACCAGGCCCAGGAGACGAAGGACCTCGAGAAGTGGAACAACTTCGTGGTGCTCGTCCACCGCATCACCGCCCTGCTGGACGACCTGCAGGAGCGCTACGACGTTATCCTGGCCCAGGACAGCACGCTGAAGGCGAAGCTCGGCCACCTCGACGAGCTGGAGGCCCAGAACGGCGAGACCCAGACGCACATCGCGCAGCTGATGCAGAACGCGCGCGCCTTCCAGCGCGACTTCCCCAACAAGAAGGTGCCCCAGGACATCTACACCTCGTACGAGGCTTGCAAGAACCTCGAGAACAGCATCGTCGCCGAGCGCGACCGCCTGCTGCAGCTGCAGTCGCTGGCCGAGGAGTACGAGCAGACGCTGAAGGAGTTCACCAACATCACCGTGCTGGCGGACAAACTGGTCGAGAGCCCGATCGTGTCCAGCACGCTGGAGCAGCTGAACAACGAGGTGCAGAAGCACCGCAAGTTCTTCGTCAACCTGAGCCACTGCCGCGCCATGCTCGAGTCCCTGGAGGAGAACATCGACCCCGAGACCCGGGAGAAGCACTCGGAGCTGCACAAGGAGCTCTACAACCGGGCCACCGTGCTGCTCGAGAAGGCCTCCGAGCGCTCCTCGAAGCTGGTGCAGGCCGCCTCGCGCTGGACCGTCCTCGAGAAGGGCATGAAGGACGAGCGCCAGTGGCTCCAGGTGGCCCAGCAGCGGGTGCCCGACCTGTCCGCCGTCACCTCGGCCGACTACGACCAGTACACGACGCTCTACCAGTCGCTCAGCACCGACATCTCGCACCACTACGTCAAGATGACCCAGCTGTCGAACATCTCGACCAAGCTGCAGGACCTGGTGCAGGCCCCCAACCTCGTCGAGGAGTCGAACGAGGCGCTCATCGTGCTGCTGAAGCTGCGCGAGGAGGTCGCCCTCTACCTGCACCGCCTGCTGGTCTTCAAGGAGATCTGGACCCAGTACGAGGCCCAGACCGACAAGATGGAGTCGTTCGTGCGCGACGCCGAGAAGGAGCTGCGCAAGATCCACATCCCCGAGGACCCGCTGCAGCAGCCCATCGAGCACATGCGCCAGTTCTGGGAGATGAAGGCCCACTTCGAGATGCACAACAACATCCGGCACGAGGCCGGCCACAGCTTCGAGAAGGCCCTGCAGGTGATCCCGCTGGCCGACGAGATGCTGCAGCGCCAGTTCCACGCCCAGCTCGAGGACCGCTGGACCGCCGTCGCGGAGAACATCGAGCGCATGCAGAACACGATCGTGAGCAGCCTCTCCTCGCAGGAGGTGCCCGCGGCGGACAAGCTGAAGCTGGTGGAGCGCGAGCTGCAGGAGATCTACCTGACGATGACCAGCATGAAGGGCGTCATCAAGAACGAGGAGGAGCTCAGCCTCTACATCGAGCGCATCCAGGTGCTGCGCACGCGCGTGGGCTTCATCGGCAACGAGCTGGGCCGCATCGGCCTCCAGGAGCCCGCCGTCGAGCCCGAGAAGGTGGGCGAGCTGTTCGCCCTCTCGCACAAGATCAGCACCCAGATCGCCGAGGAGCTCGAGGGCGCCTCCGTGCTGCGCGACCAGCTGCAGGCCATCCAGGACGGCATCACGGGCCTGCGCAAGCACCAGACCAAGCTCTCGGTGATCCTGGACGAGTGCGAGGGCGCCGAGAAGCTCGGCAGCGAGGCCATCGAGAAGGCCGTCGTCGACTGCCACGCGGTCGGCGAGGACCTCATCGGCAACTGGCAGGAGATCATGCGCATCCGCCAGATGCTGCACACGCTGCCCATGCGGCTGAAGATGTCGGTGTCGCCGGTGAAGCTGGAGCGCGACATCTCGCAGCTGCAGGACGACCACGCCTTCCTCGAGAGCAAGTGCACCAACATCATGACCATCCTGAAGAACCGCCTGGCCCTCTGGATGCGCTACGAGCGCCAGCTGGAGCTGGTGCACGACTCCGTGCAGGAGACCGACTTCATGATGGAGCTGCTGAAGGTCCACGGCCAAGTCGACTACGAGCGCCTGCGAAAGGCCACCGAGCGCCTCGAGGTGAGTTCTCCTTTCTGATTTTTATGTGAATGGGTTAATGCAAAGCTCAGGGCTCCGGGGCATAAACAGGATATTTTGTTGAAGGCTCTCTCAATGAGCATTAGTCTCTTGGGTCAGAGAGATATCCGACGGACTGACCTGACTCGTGTTTATCGACAAATATTGTGTTTGCCACTGTTTTGGCTGCCGTACCTGCCCTTGTTTACGACGACGATGTTATTGTCTGATTGTTTTCCACCATTCGGTGATCCGAAGTCCTCTTCCGTATCTGTTTATCCGCAAGTTAAGAGACGATAAAAATATCTCGCCACACGACAAGCATCGTTTTCCCTCTTCTGCCATCTCGTCTTTATCGGCGGTAAATAGACGAGCACCGAGACCCGAAATAATTGCCATTTACCGCGAGGAAAGCCTATTTAGGGCTGCTCTGGCCTCTCGAGGCGCGACCGCCACTTGTGTAGAAGACATAGAAGGCTATAAGTAGCGACGTCCGCTCTGTCTGACCGTCCAATAGTTTGTCGTTAATCGAACTGGAGACACTTCATTAGACGCGACGCCAGCGCTTACACTACACGCATGCGGCAGAGTTTCCAAGTTCTCTCGTCACAGCCGAGTCTCAGTCCACACCACCAGACAACGTTTAGAGAACAATTTGAACCCGAATCGACTCCACCGCGAGCAGCAGGCGGATTCTTTCGCGCGCTCTCTCCACCGCTCTTCTCTGGCGAGAGCTGACGTCGTGATTAGTCGCAGGCGAGGGCTTTTTTTAGTACGCGTTGAGCTTGCGAAGTGGTCGAACGTGCGCCCCGGACGTGGATGAGGCGAGAAA
The DNA here is from genome assembly GCA_017309665.1 of Coelopa frigida. Taxonomy (NCBI): domain Eukaryota; kingdom Metazoa; phylum Arthropoda; class Insecta; order Diptera; family Coelopidae; genus Coelopa; species Coelopa frigida. The sequence goes on along the minus strand of CM029565.1, from coordinate 898,522 downwards.
GTTACGGTCGGAGCTAACGTGGTGCGACGTAAGCGCACGTATGGAAAAGCGCGGTGAAAGAAAAATATTTGAATTGGGACTTTAAATGAGCGTGCCCGTGTCCGTGTTCGTGTGCGAGTGAGTGAGTGAGAGTGTGTGCGTGTGTGGTCAGTGGAGGATGTGACCACTTCCCACTTCGCGAAGTCATTGAAAATTAATGTGCGTGGTGGTGGCATGAAACCCAACAAAAATCGATTGCTGTCCACCAGAGAATAGAACAGAGTAGAACATAAAATAGAACTGTGTGTGCTCGAAAGAGACCCCCTTCCCTCAGCATTGGGAGCTTTGCCTTAACCCGTGGTCACCACCGGCCATTGCGAGAACTTTTACCGACCAATCAACCGTTCCAACTACCGCAGGGCCTCGCCGGCGATCTGCAGAACCGCGAAAACCTCCTCGACGACCTGAAGAGCTCGGCGAAGCCCCTGATCGAGTCCTGCGACATCCAGATTGTGGAGCAGATCGAGTCGGCCGTCCAGGAGGCTGTCGTCGCCTGGAATGACACCTCGGACAACCTCCAGACCCTGTGTACGCGCTACCAACGGGCCGTCGAGCTGTGGGACAAGTATCGCAACGCATCGGCAGCCGTGAAAAGTTTCATCGAACAGCAAATGGATACGGTGCAAACCTTGGAGCAGCCCTTGGATTCCATGCAACATGCCAAGGTGAGTGTTAAACTAAGCCACCAACAACCACACTATTGCTACAGCAACAACTCTCGAAAACTTAGCACAAACAGTTGCATTTGGAAAACATTTGGGGGGTCGGCTCGATTAATTAGGGGCTTACGTAGTCGACGCAACGCCCAGGGTGGTCTCGCAGGGGAGCCTCCGACTTGCAGCTTTCTCCACGCATTTTCGAAATTTACATCCGAAGCGAAAGCACTTAATGCACTTGAGTAGTTCTCACATGTTGTGAAAATATATTCTCCCAAAAACAGGGCTTCCCTTGAGTTCCCAGACAGCTCATTATTGTCTATGAAGCCGACTGCCGAAATTAAATTTTTATATGCGTTTTTAATTAGGTTTCGTTCTTCGTTCACACGCAGCTGCCGAATACTTCGGCACTTCTCTCGCGCCCTGCGGGGAACGAATTCGTCCGTCGCTCCGTCCGTCGAATTCACGCTTTCTGATAGTGAAGTCGCCATGCGTTGACACATATTTCGTGCTGCCCTTTGCCGCAGCTTGGGAATAATCTATTGACCTTTTCAATTAGTTCCCTGCGTGAGGGTTTTGTTCCTGGCCAACAGCCGGAGTCCGGGAGTCTTTCAATTACACACGAAACTTTCGAGTATCGATTCCCGAAATCATTCATATTTCATTCTATTCGAATGCTCGACTCGCGCCTCAGAGGTTCTTGACTGTGTATAATCGACAGCGAGCAATTGTTTCAACAGAAATAAAACATGACTCAAGCGTATATTAAAGATCGCAGCAGAACATAATGAGAAACCGAGACAATTTCTGAAAATAAGCCGATTATCAAAGCTCCAGAGTAGGTAAATAAAACCGCATGTTGGTGTAGGATCTACTTGTTCTAAATATAATTTAAAATTTTTGTATCTTTTGATTTTTTTGTAATCAAAATATTTTCACAAAATTGAAATTATTATTTTTCCGACTATTGAATCAAGCAGTTCGTTTTTAAATAAATTGTAAATTTTTGTAAACGTTCGTTTCCTTTTATTAATTAAATAAAAGCATTTACATTGGCGATCCTGAACCTGATATCTCCTGATATATAAGATTTCATATAAATATAAACAATCAACAATTTGAAATTGAACTGAAAAATCAACACTCAAGTAATTGGATTGGATATTTTATTTATTGATCCATGAGCTAATGCCTGATCATCGACATACTGTCTACATTTGGTCAATAATTCCATCAGTCAAATCCAAAATTCAAAATCTTTTTCACTAATCTGATTGTCGCTTGACCTTCAAAACCTCAAAAACATCATTGAAGTCGAAGACAATTCGGACAGATCAACTGAAAGGCATCTCTTCTTCCAGATAAGAAAAGTTTATTCATAATTAATTTTTGTATCTTTTATCTTATTATTTATAGTTATTTCATTATTTTCTTTGTTAAACCCTTCCTTCCTCTCAATTATGTCTTTAAATCATAATTTACGAAAAAGAAGGCAACATGAGGAATTTTTCGGTGAAAATCAACAGAATATTCCAACTACTTCGCATTCATCTACTATTGACACAAATCCACCTGTCTCTATCACTAATACACATACATCTATTCCTAATTCACCTACTACTTATCCAGCTACTTTTTCTCTTCAATCACAATCTGTTAAGTTGCCTACTTTTTGGGTTTCTTGTCCAGAGGCCTGGTTTATTCAATCAGAGATATTTTTCATCACGAAAAATATATCAGACGATGAGACTAAATACAATTTGGTAATTATTGCTCTTCCGGAAGATGTTATTGTTAAAGTTTTGGATATACTTCAAAATCCACCGATAAATCAAAAATATGATATAATTAAGAAAACACTTTGTGAAAGATTTTCAATAAGTGAAGATTCACGGATTGAGAAATTATTTTCTGATTCCCAAATGGGTGACCGTAAACCTTCGGAGTTTTTCCGGGACTTGTCTTTATTAGCTGGAACAAAACCAATTTTTAGTAAAGAATTACTTTTTAAATTGTGGCTCAGAAAATTACCTACACAAATTCAAATACATTTAACATCGTCTCACTCACTACCTATAGATGAAAAGATTTCTTTAGCTGATAAAATATTTGAAGTTAGCAAAAGAAACATAGATTCATCTATTGCTGAGTTAAACCAAGATTCTAAAATTGAACGTATTTTAAATAACTTTTCTGATTTAACTTCTGCTTTGTGTCAAAATTTTAACAAATTATCAATGGAAGTTTCAGAATTAAAAGAACAGTCTCATTCAAATGTACGTGTAACTTCGAGAAATCGTAGATATGTGAATTCGAGAGATAAATTTCAACAACCTCTTCTATGTTGGTACCATATGAAATTTGGTATTAAGGCTCGGTATTGTATATCTCCATGCAATTTTAAGAATAAATTAGGTAATAATAAATCAACTAATGATTTAAACTAAAACAACCCATTATTATGGCGACAAATAATGGGATGACAGTTGGTCCATCTCGTCGCCTGTTTATTTTCGATAAAGAAAATAATTTAAATTTTCTTATTGATACCGGGGCAGTTGTGTCTGTCGTCCCTGTTTCTAAATTTTTCTCTTTAAAAAGACAATCAGACACAGTTTTGTCAGCTGCAAATGGTTCTTCTATCAAAACTTTTGGTCGAACTCTTTTGAAGATTGATCTTGGGCTTCATCAAAAATTTACTTTTCCATTTATTTTAGCTGATATCAATACTCCCATAATTGGTGCAAACTTTTTAGAACATTTTGGGATAATTGTTAATATGAAAAATAAACTAATCATTGATTCGAAGACAAATTTATCTTCTAAAGGAGTTCATGGTTATTGTGAAATATCTTCTATTAAAATGAACATTGTTGAAAATAAGTTTACGAATCTTTTTAAGGAATTTCCATCTATTATATCTGAACCAGATTATTCTAAACCAGTTAGACATTCAACTGTACATAGAATTGAAACAAAAGGAATATTACCTTTTTCTAAACCTCGTCGTCTTGATCCTCTTAAATTTAAAATTGCAAAGACAGAATTCGATTTCCTTGTTAAAACAGGTATATGTCGACCTTCTTCTTCACCAATTGCATCTCCTTTACATTTAGTTCCTAAAAAAGAACCAAACGATTGGCGACCTTGTGGTGACTATCGCCTTTTGAATTTTATTTCAATACCAGACCGATATCCTTTACCACATATTCAAGACTTAAATATTGAGCTGAAAAATAAACATTATTTTTCAAAAATTGATTTGGTAAGAGCATATCATCAGATTCCTGTGGCCGAAGAAGATATTCATAAAACTGCTATTACAACACCTTTTGGAATGTTTGAATTTGTAAGAATGCCTTTTGGTTTAAGAAATAGCGCTCAAACGTTCCAACGATTCATTAATGAAGTTTTCTTTGGACTGGATTTTGTATTCGCATATATTGATGATATCTTAATTGCTAGCTCGAATGAAAAAGAACATCTTCAACATTTAAGAATTGTCATGAAGCGTCTTGATGAATATGGTTTGAACATCAAACCATCTAAATGCGTTTTTGGTTCTGCTTCTTTAGACTTCCTTAGTTTTAATATTTCAAATAAGGGAATCAAGCCTTCTAATGATAGAGTGCGAGTTATAACCTCATTTGAGAAACCAAATTCAGTTAAAGACCTTCAAAAATTTCTAGGAATAGTCAATTATTATCATCGTTTCATACCCTTGCTTGCAAAGTACCTTAGTCCTCTTCATGAAATTTTAACATTTGCCAATAAAAATAAACTTAAAACTCTTTCATGGAATGAAGAAGCTGAACTTAGTTTCAAGAAAGTTAAGGAGAAATTTTCGAATGAAGTTTTGCTAAATCATTTTGATAAGTTTTCAAAATTATCAGTTGCGGTCGATGCTTCAAATATTGCTATTGGAGGAGTTCTCCAACAATGTAAGTCTTCCAATATTTTTGAGCCAATAGCTTTCTTTTCAAAAAAGCTAACAAAAACAGAACTTAAGTATTCGGCATTTGATAGAGAACTTCTAGGTGTTTATTCTGCTATTAAACATTTTAGACATTTTCTAGAAGGACGTGATTTTACTATCTACACGGATCACAAGCCTTTAATTTTTGCTCTAAATTCCAAAACAGAAAGATCTCCTAGACAGACTAGACATCTCGAATATATTGCTCAATTTACTTCCGATATTCAATATGTGGCCGGAAAAGACAATATTGTTGCTGATTCATTATCTAGAATTAATGAAATTGAATTAATTACTAATAATGACATAAATTTGAAAATGCTATATTCTGAGCAACAAAATGATCAATCTCTTAAAGATTTACTATTAGATACCAGCACAAAACAAAATTTAAAATTAATTCTTATACCCAATCTTAATATCAAAATTTGGTGTGATGTTTGTGAACAAATTAATAAACCATATGTTCCATTGTCGATGCGTAAGATGATCTTTGAGAAATTACATTCTCTTTCTCACCCAAGTGTTCGATCAACTCGAAAATTAATTTCTTCTAAATATTTTTGGCCAACTATTAGAAAGGATGTTTATGAATGGGCAACAAACTGTATTCATTGCCAAAGATCCAAAATCTATAAGTACACAAAATCTGCTATTCAACAGATTCCTATTCCTAATGTCAGATTTGATCATATTCATATGGACATTGTAGGACCTTTGCCAATTTCAAAGGGTTATCGATATATTTTAACAATAATTGACCGATTCACAAGATGGCCTGAGGCTTATCCCTTGAAAGACATATCTGCCAGATCAGTTACGCAAACATTTGTTAGGGAGTTCATTTCGCGTTTCGGTGTTCCATCAAATATTACTGTGGATCAAGGTACACAATTTACATCTCACTTATTTTCTGAATTAACTAAATTAATTGGCTCACACAAAATTCATACTTCTCCGTATCATCCTCAAGCGAATGGTATGATTGAACGATTTCATCGACAGCTAAAGTCTTCACTTATTTCTACAAATAACTCTCGTCATTGGTACGATGAATTGCCAATAGTTCTTTTAGGTTTAAGAAGCACAATTAAAGAAGATCTTAAATGTTGTCCAGCAGAACTGGTGTACGGACAGACTCTCCGTTTACCTGGCGAATTAATAATTTCTAATAATTCTTTTCCTTCACATAGTGAATTTCTTCAAATATTGAGACACAATTTTTCACAAGTTCGTTCTAAAATTAATCATCATTATAATAATTTTAAATCATATGTTCCAAAATCTTTATCAAATTGTAATTACGTTTTTATTAAAGTTATTAAAAGATCTGGACTTGAGCCACAATATGAAGGCCCTTATAAGGTTGTTCATAGAAATTCAAAAACATTTACAATTAAAAGAGGAGATTCTGTTAAAAAAGTGTCAATAGACAATATTAAACCAGCATTTGTTGAACCCAGTTTTAATAATAATTCCTCTAATGTTGCTTTATTTAAAAAACAAGTTACATTTAATGTTATTTAAATTGGAAGGGGGGGTAATGTAGGATCTACTTGTTCTAAATATAATTTAAAATTTTTGTATCTTTTGATTTTTTTGTAATCAAAATATTTTCACAAAATTGAAATTATTATTTTTCCGACTATTGAATCAAGCAGTTCGTTTTTAAATAAATTGTAAATTTTTGTAAACGTTCGTTTCCTTTTATTAATTAAATAAAAGCATTTACATTGGGTTCTGAGGCGATTGTGTTCGGAGCAGAGCGAATTTATCTCAACAACAATTGCTCCGAACGACGTCTTGTCTCAGTCTCGTCTCGTTTGCATCTCGGCCCCGGCTTCTTATCACCTCAAAGTGTTGTTGGCACACAGCACGCAGCAAACATGTGTCTGTATTGTTGTAATTCGAAAACATTCCGCGATAAGCCTTATACAGCGGAATTGAATAATTCAGTTTCACTTCAGCATATTTGGGCTTTGAGACCTTTCCTAATGCCGGGGAATTTCAATGTCACAAATAGATAAAAACAAAACGAAAACGAGCACAGGCAATGGGAAGCAATCGGATTCCATTCAAATCCATGACATCAGCAACGCGATATCGTCATCCTCCTCCGTCCGCGCCAAGGAATCACGTAAAACCGTTCCTTCTGTCCGTCTGTCCGCAGGTAGAGGGCTGGGGCAGCAGGCAGTGACAGCATCTGGAAGGAAACGGCCGCTGCTGCCCGGGAAAGATGTCGTTATTGAGCAGATTAGAATTGTAATCCGCGCGGAAGCAATTGAAATGCATTAGCTTCGACTTAGTGGCAAATTGTGTTTTGTTTTGGTTTTTTTTTCGTCGATGATATTTATCCTCCGACGTTGAGCGAGGTATCTCTCAGATACCCTGCCTCCCTATTGTGCGCTGGCCAAAACGCGGCCGAGTTGGGATGCCGAACAAATGGCACATCGTGTCGCCTGTGCTAAATTTCGCTCTAAATGCGAACTAAAAATACATTTTGTAAATTTGAATTGCCACAAACGATACCGCATCCGATATATACCCTTCCCTGTTCGAGATACATGCTCTTGGTGCCGTTTGTCTCTTCGCTATCAATAGTATCAATCGACTCTGACAGGAACTAAAATTGTTGTTCTTCCTCTGCAGGTCTGCCAGGAGAATCTGAACTCTCAGAACGATCGTCTGCTCGAACTGCGAGACATCGTGTCGAAAATCGCCGCCGACGTCGGCCTCGACGCCTCGAGCCTGATGCAGGGCGAACTGGACGCCTTGGGCCAGCGCCTGCAGGACTGCAAGGAGACCATCACCACCCTGGCCAACGTGGCCGAGACGCAGGACAAGGAGCGCAAGGAGGTCGAGGAGAACGTGACCCAAGCCAAGCAGTACTTCAACAACGTGCAACAGGTGAGTGCCTGGCACCAGCTCTGGGACGGCTGACGAAACGGGACGACTGACAAAACACCGAGGGCCTCGGGGACCAACGGCTCGGTTCTATCGCTGTCCGACTTTCCAGAAATAACCCGCAATTAAAACGCAATTCAACTAATTATTCTCCAAAGTGAAATTGACGGGTTGTCGTTCGATGTGGGGCAATTTCAGCAGCAACCTCATGAGGTGAGGTGTTGTGTTTTCGGAAAACAAACCCGTCCGTCCCTCTGTCAAAACTCGCCGCATGCAGCTCCACGCCGACGACGATCGATTAAATTAATTTGCTTAAATTACCGCGGAATTTCCTCCACACACGTTCGATTCCACTCGCGGCTAATCCGAATGAACGAACGGAGAGAACCCCAGGACCCCGTTAGAAGCGAACTCTCCACCACCCTCGAAGTGAGCCCAGCTCTGGTTAAACCGAAGTGAAAGTGAGTTGGGCGCTGAAAACTTTTCTGCTCTTTGACGTCTGTGGCCGACGGCGGAGGAGCTGGGGAGGGTCCTCTAATGACTTCCGATGTGGGTTGCCGCCGTGTCTACCTGTCCGCGTTGTCTGTCGATGAGGTCATTGCGGACGTTGGGAATGGCAAGAGAGGGCTCGTAATAACCAGTAACCGGGAAATCCGAATGCCGCCAGTCGCACGTCGTCCGTCGCCGCCGGTGCCTTTTGCGGATACGCCGTTTACGGCGCGCCCCGAGAGGTCGTTAGTCGCAGTTGCATGCAGGTAGAACCTCAAGAAAGAAAAACGATTGGAGGTGAAAGAAGAGTTAGAAGACGAAGTCTGCTAATGCGATTAACTGACAGGGGCAGCCGACACCTGAGTCTCCTCCCATTCACGTTGGAAATAATAATAACAACCACGTTCTCGCTCTCTTTCAGGACATTGCCCGCCAGCCCCAGAACCCCAAGGAGAGCGAGGAGCAGCTCGCGGCCCTGAGGGCCCACCTGCAGACGCTCGCCCGCACCGAGGAGCAGCTGAAGGAGCTGCGAGAGCGCAGCATCGACAATGCTTCGCTCGACAACCACCAGCACCAGCAGTCGGACAGCGCCGACCGATCCATCGTCGAGGTGCTCGAACTGTGGCAGCGCATCTTCCAGGACACCTTCCAGGAGTACCACCGGCTGTCGACGCGCCTGGTGCGCAGCCAGAACAGCGCCGAGGCGCTCAAGCTCTGGCGCCAGTACCTGCAGCACGTGCAGTCCTTCCTCTCGTGCGCCATCCCCGAGGACTACACCAGCCTCAAGGAGCAGCAGCACCTCTGCGAGATCCACCAGAACCTGCTCGTGTCGCAGCAGAGCGTGCTCGAGGCGCACACCGAGTCCGAGCAGGCCGAGCAGTTCAAGGTGCTGACCAACCTGCACAACGAGACCCTGTCGCGCATCATGCAGCGCAACGCGGAGCTGCAGGCGCGCATGGCCGCCTGGAACACGTACCGCGCGGACACGACCGCGCTGCTCGAGTGGCTGAAGGAGCGCGAGAAGGAGCGCTCGCGGCTGCAGCTGCGCTACCTCCACCTGCGCCGGCTGCCGCGCCTCAAGCAGCGCATCGACGAGCTGCTGCAGACGCTGCCCGCCGGCGAGCAGATGGCCGCCAAGCTCAAGGAGCAGCAGCAGCAGCTGCTGCGCTTCTGCGACGACGCCCTGGCCACCTCCATCCGCATGGAGCACGCCAGCGCCTCGCAGCGCATCGGCAACCTGAAGGCGGCGCTCGAGACGTGGCAGAGCTTCCTGGCGCGCATCGCCCAGCTGGCGGCCGCCCACGAGGGCCAGGTGGAGCGCGTCCGGGCCGAGTTCGGGCGCGCCCAGCAGCTGCTCGAGACGACGGCGGCCAGCCTGCCCACCAGCGCCAACGCGATCCAGGAGCGCCTGAGCGCCCTGCGCGCCCAGCGCATCCAGCTGGCCGCGCTGGCCCAGGAGCTTGAGGGCCTGAGCGTCACCCAGGAGGAGCTGAAGGAGTGCGTCAGCCCGCACGACATGAAGGGCATCCGCCAGACGGTCTGGATCCTGTGGCAGCAGCACGCCGACCTCGACTACCAGCTGGCGGCGCTGATCAACACGATCGAGGAGCGCCTGTCGCTGCACTCGGTCTACAGCTCGCGCTACGAGCGCGTCGCCCAGTGGCTGCAGGAGCTCGAGCACCGCGTGGAGCGCGACTCGGACATCGCGGCCATCGCCAGCCCCGAGGACGCGGCCAAGCAGCTGGAGAAGCAGATCACCGCCGAGCTGCAGCTGCGCGAGAAGGACCGCGAGTGGCTGCTGTCGACGGGCCGCGAGCTGCAGGCGATGTTCGCCGAGGGCTCCGCGAGCGCGGAGGCCGTCCGCGCCGAGGTGCAGGAGAAGTCCGACACGCTGATCGACCGCTGGGAGCGGCTCAAGTACCTGTGCAAGCAGCGCTCCAACAAGATCAACGACCTCAAGATGACCCTGCTGCGCCTCGAGGAGCGCATCGCGCTCATCCGCGCCTGGATGTTCGAGGTCGAGACCGAGCTGGGCCGCCCGCTCGCCTTCGACTCGTACACGCCGCCCGTGATCGAGGCCAAGCTGAAGGAGCACGAGCGCGTCCAGCGCTCCGTCGAGAACCAGAGCAGCAACGTGGGCGAGGTGCTGAACCTCGCCGAGATGCTGCTGAACGACGCCGACACCTGGCGCACCCACGTGAACACCTCGACCCTGGCCGCCTCGGCGCAGAGCCTCGAGAAGCGCTGGAAGAACGTCTGCGGCCAGTCGGCGGAGCGCAAGCAGCGCATCCTCGCCGTGTGGAACCTGCTGCAGCAGCTGATCAAGCTGACCACCGAGCACAAGGCCTGGCTGGCCAAGCAGGAGGCCGAGGTGGCCGCCCTGGAGCGCGACCTGAAGCAGCTGCCCAAGGAGCAGGCCCCGGAGCGCCAGCGGCTGGTTGAGGCCAAGCTGAAGGAGCTCGAGAGCCAGGACGTGAGCCTGCGCCAGCTGGAGCAGACCTACGCCAAGCTGACCATGAGCGCCGGCATCGACCCCGAGAACATCCAGAAGCTGACGATGCCCACCAAGGTGATGCTGGCCAAGTGGCGCCAACTGGTGCCGCGCTGTCACGCCGTCGTCGACACGATCGACAAGGACATGAAGCTGTACCGCGACTTCAACCACGCCCAGAACGAGGCCGTGCATTCGCTGAACCTCATCCAGAAGGAGCTCTCGCAGCTCTGCGAAGCCACGCCCACCTCCCCGGCCGAGGCCAAGGCCGCGCTGAAGCGCGTGGAGAGCCTCGAGGGCCGCCTGAAGCAGGCCGAGGAGAAGGTGCAGGCCGCCGACAAGCTGGCCGCCGAGGCCAAGGCGAAGCTGAAGCGCGACGACCTGGCCAAGATCCTCACCTCGATCACGCAGTACACCACGCTCTGGCAGACCCTGCAGCAGCGCATCGTCACCGTCAAGACCGAGTGGGTCTCGCGAGCCGCGGCCGCCGCCGCTGGAGCCGTCACCGAGGCGGCCATCAGCGCCACCCGCGCCTCGGAGGCCGACGCCGGCGTCCAGGTGGACACGCTGTCCAAGCGCAAGATGCGCAAGGCCGCCATGCAGCGCGAGACCTCGATCACGCCGAAGGACGCCTACAGCATGGAGCTGGAGACGGCCATCAAGGAGTGCCAGACGAACCTGGACGAGCTGCAGCGCACGATCGCCGACAAGACCCGCAAGCCGGGCCCCCAGAAGATCTCGAAGCTGATGGGCAACGCCCAGTCGTCGACGGAGCTGGTCAAGCACTTGAGCCAGCTGCTGCTGACCGAGTGCCAGGCCGACAACAAGGAGGCGCAGGTGGACACTGTGATGGAGCTAACGCTGCGCTTCGACACCCTGCAGTCGCAGTGGAAGGCGCGTCAACAGCACGATCAAAATGCTAGGTGAGTGACTTTTAAATCGATCTGTACTTTGGTGGTGGGTCTGGTTCGCTTTATAAATCATGGGTTGGGAACAAGACCTCTAAAAGAAAAAATGTTTAAAAATTATAATTTATTAGAAAAAGGTTTAAAATATTTTAAATCACATATTGAAGTTGAAATTATAAGAAAGTTCTAAATTTCATAATTAAAAAAAAAATAACGTTTGATAAAAATCTATTTAAATAACTTAACTCAATTTACTTAATTTTGCTTCATTTTAATATCATGTTCTTCTAAAAAATATTTATATATTTTGCGATTCATATAATATATTTTAAAAACTATAATTTATTAGAAAAATAAAAATATTAAAATCACAAATTCCAATTCAAATTTTAAAAAATCATAAATTGAAGTGTATATTTCCAAAAAATTAAAAAATTTACTTAATTTTCATTAATTTCGCTACAATTATTCTCTTGAAGAAGAATTCAAATATTTAGCTATTCATATTAAATAATTTTTTATGTCATATAAGAGAAGTCAAATTTGTCTGATTTTCTGAGAAACAAAATTAGTTCAAATATAGCATAAGTTCCCAAAGCGACTAACAATGAACTCTCTGTTAACCTGGTGTTGGTTTTTATTTCCCATTCTGCTCTGGTCCCACATCTCCCACCGCTCGCTCGCCTATCCACAAACACACAATGCGCCGCACTTAATTCACCACGCTCCGATCAACAAACATGCTTCATTAACATTCCGTTGCGAAATCAAACATCAAAACAAAACACACCCTGTGACCCGCAAATACAGGGCTAGCATAAATGCCGCATACAAATTAACATGTCCACAGTAAGTCTTCTCAAACAACACTCCCCTTCCTGATCTAAGCGTTGCGAAAATGAGTTCCGTTTCCTGTTGCCACGCCCCTTGTCACCACCCCTTTCCAATTGTGCCCACGACTAACAGAGATGTCCCCTGACAAAAACTACCTCGTGGCCTCACCGTGAAGTAGCCTCCAAGAGGAACCGGAAACAGAACTTATTTTCCCTGCCGGCAGGATTCTGTCCGTCCTGTCGGCTCTATTCTAAGTGGTTCACAGCTCGAGCCACGTGACTCCAGAGCCTCCCGCCCGAATGTGATCCCATTTTAATGCTCTCCTTTTTCTCGTTGTAGTGAGGTCGGCCGCCTGACGTGTCCGCTCTGCACCCAGCGCAACTGGCAGCAGATCGACAACGATCTGTGGCGCCTCGAGCAGTGGCTGCAGTTCGCCGAGGGCACCCAGAGCGCCCAGAGCACGCCGCCGTCGAACATCGAGCTGCTCGAGGACATCGTGCAGGACCACCGCGAGTTCCTGCTCGACCTGGAGTCGCACAAGTCCATCATCTCCTCGCTGAACGTGGTCGGCGACCACCTGGCCACGCACACGCTGGACCACGAGAAGGCGCGCCAGCTGCGCGCCCGCCTCCTGCAGGACAACGAGCGCTGGAACACCGTGTGCATCAACGCGACCAAGTGGCAGGGCCTGCTGCAGACCGCCCTCATGGGCAACAGCGAGTTCCACCAGATCATCGACGAGCTGTGCACGTGGCTGCAGCAGACCGAGCAGAACATCAAGGCCTCCGAGCCCGTGGACCTCACCGAGGACCGCGCGATCCTCGACGCCAAGTTCCGCAAGTTCAAGGAGCTGCGCGCCGAGCTGGAGCGCTGCGAGCCGCGAGTGGTGAGTTTGCAGGACGCCGCCGACCAGCTGCTGAAGACCGTCGAGGGCTCGACGGAGGAGTCGTCGCACACGTACTCGAGGTAAGCGGGGGCGGCCAGTGCCGAGGGCGGACCGAACGATGGCAAAGGGAGAGCAAAAATTGTAACTCAACTTGGAGTGAATCAGTGTTCGAAGAGAGGGACCGCACAGGGCAGGGTGAAAGAAAGAGAGGGTGCTCAATGGTTTTAGAACAACTCGGAATGGGCTTCGAAATTTTGACTTATCGTAGAATCGAATTCGTAATCAGTAGTTTAGTGTAACACACATTATTCTCTTTGTAGTCGTAGCATTCTATCTCTTTCTTTACAACTCCAATGTAGTACTATGGGTAGAATCCGTGTATACTATAGTGATAAACATTACCTTCTCTCCACATCCATTCATTGAGCTTTACTCACCTTTATATTTGAATCCAGAGAATTTGTCAAAATTATACTAAAACCTCCTACCAACCATTGGCAATAGATTGAGCATGATTTTTCCTTCCTCTAAGTTTCTTCTGCTTTTCTCGTTGAATTTGCTTGAACAACGATTTCAAATAAATACCCAACATTTAAACACCTCTCCACAGTTATAGCTTTCTTTTATTTCCCCGATCTTTTTTGCCACTGCTTTCTTCCTAAATTCTTATTTTCCAACTCTTGCGATCTCGCGCTCTTCTCGTTTGAAGCTTTAGAAAACCTAGATTAAATCGACTTCCGTTTGTTTGTTTACCGTTACCGTTATTGTTACCACGTTATTATTGTTGCTGTTATTCCTGTATTGTCTCGTTACCTCTTCTAGTTTGAATTCTATTTTGTTTTGCAATTTTGTTTGAACTCAAAATTTTTCGTCCGCCCATTCTAACCCCTCATCACGTTCACCACCACGAGCTCGTCCAACAAACCCATTAAATTCAGAACCCTTTCCAGGTTGACCGACCTGCGTCTGCGCCTCCAGTCGCTGCGACGCCTCTCGGGCATCTACATCGTGAAGCTGGGCGCCGTGCTCGGCTACGACGGCGACGACCTGGGCGTGTCCCTGCACATGCTGTCGAACGAGGTAAGTGGACCGCGCTATTATTCTCCTCCTCCTCCTCCAGACACCCTTCAGTTCCTTAAACAGAAAATATTCTTTATGAAAATACCGTTGAAACAATTGCAAGCACCAGAGAATTAAGAAGTGACCATGAAACGATTGGTATCCAAAGAGTCGACACTGAGAGAAAGCCGATCGAGCTGTAGTCCGGGCTTCGCATGACGGTAGAACCCGCAGTTCTATTGCCATGGGAGCCTCGTGATGCTCGTGAAAACTCCTGCCTCTGTCGACTCCGAAATTGTTTTATTTTCTCTAAGAAAAGCTTTTAGTTTTAAATTGAACATTATTTTAAGTTCTTGTTTGTGATTATGATTTTAATACGATTTTCATTTCTTTCTATTTTTTGTTTTACATAACAAATCGAACAGCTTTTGGATCAATCTGTATCTACAATTCAACCCTCTTCCTCCTCTTCTATGCAGGCCGCCGCACCAAACACTGAAAATGCAAAGTAAATATTTTTGTAGTTTGTGAATTTTATAATTTTATCAATTTGATTGCAAGAAAGTACAATTAAGTATGTTAAGCAGTAGATTATGATTTCCGCCAAACGAATGTTGTATGTTTGTCTTCGTTTGAGCCAAGTTAGCCGCAACACACACGTTTCCGACACCATAGACTCTCTTCCGTAGACCGCATGCGACTCTGGTAGCAGCTTTTTACGAATATGATTTCGACATAATAGCTTTTATTCAATCTCTTAATTTGCCCCACTAATGATCGATCGTTACTCGTTGCAGTGCGGACGATGCTGTCGATGGCGATGTCATCAACACCACGGTACTTGCGCGCGGCGCACGCTTCTTAGGACGCGTTGCGCGTGCCTCGCTGCCCATCCAAGCGCTCATGTTGCTGTTGTTGGGTGTTGCCACACTTGTGCCCCACGGTGAGGACTACACGTGCATGTTCTCCAACACGTTCGCGCGCAGCCTGGAGCCGATGCTGTCCTATCCGCACGGACCGCCGCCCACATAACTCCCCGAAGAGCCCGCCCCCAACTGAAACCCCCATCCCAAATATGTCCCCAAAATAATCCCAAATGAGTCCCCATCAGAATATAAAATACATATATAATAATCTCCTAAATTGTACACGCCTCTAATTGAGCCCCCTGCTGGGAACACTGAAAAAGTAAATGTTTCATGTAATTTTGTGATTGTAAATTAAGCTTAAAGTTGCGAAGCATACGAGACTTCTCTCGTATGTAGGAAATGCCTTTGATATTTTGTACAATAAACGAATGAATAGAGTATAGCCAACGGTTTGACGACGAACAAAGGAAAAGAAAGAAGGAAAAGAGGCGTATGAGAAACAAATTGTAAATTTTATAAAATGTATTTAACATTAGATAGTTTTGTAAAAAGAAAAAGAAAAAATTTAAACCTTAGAGAAAGAAACAAAAAAGAAAGCAACAACTTTTGTAAACGACGATGAACAGAAACACATTCTGACATTCTGAGAGAAAAACACTAACGACAATGAAAGACGCGATAATAAAAGAGTTTGAAATAAATATGAGTAAAACACTAACGAAACGTAATAAGTAAAATCAAAAATATTCTATATTAATATTAATGTAATCAAAGCACATATATAATGATGTAAACTAGCATGTAAGCAGGCAAACCAATTGTAAGGAAATTTCTGAAACACGAATCCAACGCACATCGCCACACACGACATTTGCAGATGTTTTTACCAGAGGTCTCGATTACCCGGGTATCGAGTAACCCGGGTTACCCGGGTTACTCGAATACCCGGGTAATACCCGGGTATGGCATTACCCGGGTAATAGCAATACCCGGGTAATAGCCAATACCCGGGTAATAGCTAATACCCGGGTAATAGCCAATACCCGGGTAATAGCCAATACCCGGGTAATGCTATTACCCGGGTAATGCTACCCGGCCTTTCATTACCCGGGTAGCAGGCAAAGGCCGATATAAGCCTTTCGAAGCGAAACGACGCACATCGTTCGTTCTTTCAAGCGACGGAGCAGGTAGCGGGGGTTGGTTTTGAAGCAGAGTGCGTCGATTGTTGATGTTGTTGTTTTTTGTTCGTTTTTTGTTTTGATGACCATTTGATGCGTTGTGTGTTTGCCTTCGCGCATCTTCGTGTGTTTGATGCGAAAAGATGCATAGGTTTTGAAGCAGAGTGCGTCGATTGATGTTGTTGATGTTGTTGTTTTTTGTTTGTTTTGATGACCCTTCGATATGTTATGCTTTGCATGAAATGCCTTACATATAAATATTAGAATGTGTAGGAATTAATTTCGCAATGATTAATGTAAAGAAGAAATCGATATTTGTTTAATATAATTTCTTTATAAAATATTTTAATAAATGAATTTATAAATAAATTGTAAAAACATTTAAAAAAAATATGAATTAAAATCCAATTTATAAAAATATATAAAAATAGATTTTTTTTTAATTTTTATAAAACTACAGTAGAATTCGGTTATAGCGACCGCCAAGGGACCGAAATTATACGTCGTTATAACCGAACGTCGTTGTATCCAAATAAGTGTGCGCATGTACAAACTATTAAGAACCAAACTTGCTTTGAAAATCCGTCGTTATAAACGGATGGTTGTTATAACCGAGGTCGCTATAAATGAATTCTACTGTATTTTCTAAAGGAACATTTTTATAAAAAAATAATGTTATAAACTTTTTTTATAAATTTGTTTATTAATTTAAAAAAAAAATATATATATATATATATATTAAATATCAATATGTTCATTGCATTAATCATTTGCAGATTGACAAATTAATTCCTACACATTCATACACACGCACTTCAAATGCGCGTATTAGTCTACGTAGCCAAATGCGCAGATTCTAATATTTATATGTAAGGCATTTCATGCAAAGCATAACATATCGAAGGGTCATCAAAACAAACAAAAAACAACAACATCAACAACATCAATCGACGCACTCTGCTTCAAAACCTATGCATCTTTTCGCATCAAACACACGAAGATGCGCGAAGGCAAACACACAACGCATCAAATGGTCATCAAAACAAAAAACGAACAAAAAACAACAACATCAACAATCGACGCACTCTGCTTCAAAACCAACCCCCGCTACCTGCTCCGTCGCTTGAAAGAACGAACGATGTGCGTCGTTTCGCTTCGAAAGGCTTATATCGGCCTTTGCCTGCTACCCGGGTAATGAAAGGCCGGGTAGCATTACCCGGGTAATAGCATTACCCGGGTATTGGCTATTACCCGGGTATTGGCTATTACCCGGGTATTGGCTATTACCCGGGTATTAGCTATTACCCGGGTATTGGCTATTACCCGGGTATTGCTATTACCCGGGTAATGCCATACCCGGGTATTACCCGGGTAACCGGGCGTCCGGGTACCCGGGTACCCGGGTAATGCTAGCTACCCGGGTAGAAATCGAGAGCCCTAGTTTTTACTCTCGGTGCGAAGCCTGCAGGAGCAAAAGTCGGGTCTCTAAGCTTTTCTTGCGTTGTCAGTGCGAATCTCGTGGAACATTTTCCCACTGACAACGCAGGTGGAAATTTGCCCGGCTTTTGTCAGAAAACAAACGACCTGCAAACGCACGACCAGCCATCGTTCGACTGAGGAAATTCGGCCAAGGCATCGCACCAAAATTTCGACCGAACACGAATGAAACTCTCCACATGACCCACAACAATCGAGCCAGAGCCCCACGGCCAGCCCAAGTTTCTCCAACGTCCCGGCTCACATCTCCCAAATTCGAGCCGTGGACTTTATTGAAACTTAACGCGCGGCGGTGGAGGAGCGGCTCACGCGACACTAGCGGGGAGCCGCGATCCTCGTCGCGTTGGCCCTCCGGGTCGAATGCACATTGCCGCAGGAATCCCACCCACAATCTCTCCAACCGGAGATTCCTGTGCAGTCTGCGTTCGTCCCCGGGGCGCCAGCTGCGGCCACGTCTCGGCGACCCACGGTGCGAATATTGCAGGCTCCGCCCCGCTCCCGGAAGCCACAACCGGTGCGGACGCGGCTTGCAGCAGTCCAAGACATTCCCGCGAACAATTCCAAAACGAAAACGAGAATGCGAACAAATCAGATTTGGCGTCACGAGTGCCCTTGGCTTCTCTCGGTCGGCTTGGTGGAGGACAGACAGAGTAAAAACATCGAAAAATGAAAATGAAAAAAACTATATTTGAGCCGCAAAAGTGTCCTACGACGGTGCTAAGTCCCAGAACCCATATTTTGTAAACGCAAATGACTAGAAGCGAAGAAACAGATTTCCTAAAAATAGCAAAATATCAAGAAAATTATTACTTTTGAAACGTCCAGTAAATGAATATGTTTATTATTTAACTAAGTTTGTAACTAATTCAATTATTTGTATTATTTTCGCTTGATTCTTGCTGATTTCAAAAGAACTTTAATTTAACGAACAAATTTAAAAAAAAACATGAAAAAAGTAAAAAAAAATGAGACGAAATACTTTGAAGAAATGCTGTTTTCAGTTGTCATGCGACATAAAAAAGAAAATGTTTATAAAGAATAATCACATTTATATTATAAAAAATATTGTTGATGATATGCTTTTTCACTTGCATTGCGTTAAATTTAAGTCTTTATTAAACTATTTGTACCTATTATATCGTATCTTCTATTCTTACTATTATTGCATTATTATTACTTATATTCGTTTATTTTTATGTTGAACACAATTACAATTTGAACAATAATTATCAATTATATATTTAATACAAAAATAAATAAAATAAATATGAAAAATTATAATAAAAACGATGGTCTTTTTCTTCAAACAATTTATTTTCAAACAAAATTTTCAAAAAAGATTTTTCGAAATTTAGAAACATTTTTTGCTCAAATTAAAATGTTCAAATAATTCTTCTTCTTCTTCTTGAAATTTGAAAATATTGAATTATTTTTGTTTTTCCATATTAACAACAACAACACAATGAGTGAAGAAAATTCATACACTCGCAATCTGTTGACATCGCAGCAGGCGTCGACGTCGTTACGCCGTCCGACCGTAAAGAAAATTCCGAAATTCGATTCGTACGAAAAATTACGAAATCTGGACGTTTTCCACCAGGCGAACAAAATCGGGCAGCAAGCAACCGACTGACAGCAGAGAAATCTCCACAAGTACACTACGAAGCAACTGTGTGAATGTTGTAGCTTTGACACGGCCCCGATTGGTGTGTGTCTCGGCTTCGGAACGACGTACAGTACGACCCGACTGCTTTCGAGTAGATCGACTATTGATTATCGAAAATAACATGGCCGCTTGCTATTTTCTCTGTGCGCCTGGTGCCAAAAAAGTCGATTCGCTGAAAATCGAAATTTCGACGAATTTTAAAATATTTTTTTTCTGCACGTTTTTTCTGCAGAACTTAAACGATTCGATAAATATTTTTCGCACTCGAAGCCGATTATTATCGTTGGGAACAGAATCGATGATTGAAATGCGAATGGTGTTGTTGTGAATATTTAAGAAAAATTGAAATTTTAGAATTGAATTTTCGTCACCTTCCCAAATTAAAAATAACAACTCTTCCCAGTGACACAAAACGCTTTATTTTTTGTTTTTTACGACGTTTCCTGTCAACCGTTTTTGTCAGTCAGTTCACTTTTTCAACTAATCAAAATAAAGCACGCAGTAATCTTCTAAAACTTCTCTTCAAGCCGGAGACAATGTCCAAATGCGCGAACCATTTCACAAGGCGCGTGTGTACATCACGACTCTACTAGTGGTCGAGATCTGTCTCGGCTGCTCGATCGTCCTCATGACCGCCATCTACCACCACATCCTGGGCAGCTATCTGCCGGACATCGAGCGCAAGATGCTGCGCGGCCAGTTCTTCAACACGTACCTGCTCGGCTGCCAGCTGATCGTCACCTACGTCTGCAGCATGGCCATGTGGCGGCGCGTCTGGGCCCGGCGCTGCACCCCGAACATCCAGCTGATGCTGACCGTCTGGATGTTCTTCTGCTTCCTGATCGTGATCTGCGGCTTCGGCACCGTCTGGTCGCTGTTCACCTGCGCCGGCGCCATGGAGAACACCGCCGAGATGTCGCTGACCAAGGGCATCGACCTCTACTACACGTGCCCCGAGTGGAAGCTGCTCTGGGACGGGCTGCAGTTCCACAAGGAGTGCTGCGGGGTGCACGGCTACAAGGACTGGATGAAGGCCTCCTGGATGCCGCCCGACGTCCTGCAGTCGCCCGCGCCCGAGGACGAGCGCTGCCCGCAGATGGAGCAGAGGTGGGTGACCTAGGTGAAGAGATTCATCTTCTCACACCAATCTCCCCCTCTCTCCCCCCAGGAAGACCACCCTGGCCCCCTACGCCTGCTGCAAGCACGCCTGCAACGCCTGCTTCGAGAACTACATCCCGCGCTCCGGCAACAGCGGCATCCCCTACCTGAACCTCACGCAGATCAACACCGAGGGCTGCCTGCACCTCTTCTCCGACTCCATGTGGAACATCCTCTACATCCTGCTGGCCCTGGTGATCATCGCCTTCAAGATCGACGTAAGCCACACACTCGGGTCTCACTCTGCTCCTGTCTGATTCGAAATCTTCTCCGCGCAGATCATCATCTGCTGCCTGGCCCGGTACATTCTGCGGCGGCAGGAGTGCGAGGACTACTCGCGCAACAACTCGGGCCTGATGGACGACGAGGGACGCCCCATGGTGGTCGTGGTAAGCGCTGATTCGGTCATGGTTTCGTCACTCTCTCCTCTCCCCTCCCCTCTAGAAGTGTCCGCCCAACGTGCGCTGCGTGTCCATCGAGGAGGAGGAGGACGGGTCCATGATGCAGCTGGGCGGCCGCAGCAGCCCCGACCGGGGGCGCCAGAAGGAGAAGCCGCCGTGCAACTGCTTCGGCGGGCTCAAGCGCCACTACACCATCAAGCAGGAGGAGGTCTCGCCCTCGGCCTCGCACCAGCGCCAGTCGCAAACCTGTGAGTGCTGCCCCACGAGGAACGAATCCCGCTTCTTGCATTAGGATTAAGTGAAATTTCCGACTTTACCTCATACTTTTCAGAGTGGACGTGTGCCGACCGACCTCTGTCAGTCATTGTTGTGTCTTGATTGCGCCATATTTTTTGTGGTTCTGTATTTGTATTGTTGCTTTTTACATTGTACTTCGTCCTTCTATTCTATTTATTGTCCAACATACTTATTATACACCCTTTAGTCGAATAAAATAAAAAGGGCTAAATAATCGAGGGCTTAAATGAAAGAGTGAACCAGAAACGTTGTGCTGGTAGATTGTCACATACTGTCTTGGTACGAAGCGAGCCAAAAGCGGTTTAAGCCGGACTGTCGCTTTATGGTGACTTTATAGCGGACGATTGTTGGATGAATTGAGAGAGACTACGAAGAGAAGAGAATTCTCTTATTCCTGGGGTGAATATACATATATTTCCGGCTGGGTGGTGTGAATCCAAATATGGTCCGCAGGTTCCTGCTCCGATTTCCATAATAAATCGCTTCCTTCCGGTTTCTGTCGTTGGCAACGTGCGCCCGGCATCGATTAAACGCAGCTATCGGTCGCCATGACACCTCTCGCCCTCGTTTATTTCGAAATTCATTCGCCGGTGACAACGGTTTGTTACGAACGAGACGAGGAAACTTCCGGAAAAACAAAACCGACCGATGAAAACAAAAGCAGAGTAGGACGTCAGGCAGCGACTGTTCGAAAAGCCGGCTTCCCCTCCGCGTCGAAGCCGAGCTCGACTCGGAAAACAGTTGTCGAAATTTTTCATTTTGCTGAGAACCTTTGAAGGAGCCGGACGTGCGCTCCGATCAGCGCCTGAGGAAAAAAGATGGCGTCCAAAGCTGGCGACGGCGACCACCTCAGCCTGGACAGCTCCAACTCCGACTTGGATGCTGCAGGTCACTACCATCAATAGTAGAAAATACTTCTTGGATTTCGCCTTTTTCTGGTTTTCACACACGGTTATGTAATCGATTTTTTCTTCGTCCAGGGGCCGTTGAGAAGAAGGACCTGCAGCCACAGACCCCCGACATACCGAAGCCCAACTACAGCGACGAGGAGCTCGTGAAGCTCGTGGACTTCGTGCAGCGCATGACGATGCTCTTCGCGCTCGACCACCGCGACTGGACCGAGGAGACCCTCGACGTGATCCGGCGCTGGCTGCTCGAGGTCAACGAGCTGATGCTGACCGTGTTCTACGACCGGCAGAAGCTGACCGCCTGCCTGGGCTTCCCCCTGGTGCCCGTCTCCGACCTGAGCTACTTCCTGCGCCAGCCCAACCACATCTTCTCGGTCGAGGGCTTCCACGACGAGGTGCACTTCGGCACCGTGCACGAGGACGTCGACGGCTGCCTGCTGAAGATCCTGCAGCTCGTCTACGCGCCCATCTTCCACAACTACACCGAGTGGAACGACAACGTGAAGGCGCGCTTCTGCAAGGCGATGGACAAGTTCCTGGCCTACCTCACGGGCCTGCACTACAAGATGGCCGGCATGACGGTGCTCTTCGTGCCCTACGTGGTCAAGCAGATCTGCCGCGAGGGCATCGCGCACGACCGCGAGTTCGTGAAGAACCTCGAGTCGGTCGCGGTCTTCTGGACGACGCAGATCCGCACGCTGCTCAGCGACAAGACCCTGGTGGTGCCGCACGACCTCGTCTGCCCCGTGGAGGAGTACGAGTTCTGGCTCTACCGATGTGGGTCCTTCGGTCCGTCTCTTTGGGTTTAAACTGACGCCTTTGTCCCTTCCAGTCGAGGTGCTGCAGGGGCTCAACACCCAGCTGAACCAGGAGGACGTGCAGGCCATCATCAAGGTGCTGCGCGCCGCCCACTCGGTGTACATCAAGCAGGTGGACGAGCTGTTCAGCGAGTGCCGCAACGAGATGGAGGAGGCCAAGTCGAACATCAAGTACCTGCACCTGCTGGTGGAGCCCTGCGGCCAGATCGACAGGGCCGAGAGCCCGGCGGCCGTGCCCGCCCTGATCCCGCGCATCATCCACCTGATCCGCTACATCTGGCTCAACTCGGAGCACTACAACCGGCGCGACCTGATCACGGGCCTCTTCCGCGACCTCAGCAACCAGATCATCAAGTTCTGCGTCGAGCAGACGAACGTGGACAAGATCCTGCAGGGCAACTCGCGCTTCGGCATCGCCATGTGCAACATGTCCATCGACTGCTGCCTCGCGTACAAGCTCATCTACGAGCGCATGTCGCAGGAGCACGCGGCCAAGAAGCCCGAGTTCGGCTGGGACCTCGAGTACGCGATGATCTTCAACCACGTGGACGCCTTCATCGAGCGCCTGAACGACCTGATCGACATCTGCGAGTCGATGATCGTGTTCGGGCGGCTCGACGAGACCGAGGAGATCCCGCAGCCGCGCTTCGGCGGCACCAACGGCCAGGAGTTCGAGAAGACGGCGGCCCGCGTCGAGAAGCAGTTCCTGGCGGCGCTCAGCAGCCTCGAGAACGACTCCAAGGAGCTCATCCTGAACGTCCACAAGAACGAATGGTGGGCTCGCAGAAATCACTCGCTGAACCCCGCTAACGTTCTCCCGTTCCAGGTACGAGGAGGTCCTCAAGTACCGCAGGACCATCCAGCGGCTGGAGGAGACCGTGCAGCGGCTGATGTCGAACGTCTTCCAGCGCATCTGCAACATCGAGGAGGGGCTCGAGGTGCTGATGGTGATGCTCTTCTACTCGTACCGCGCCACCATCCGCAAGACCTACCTGCGCATGGTCAGCGACGTCTGGCTGATGTTCGTCGCCGAGATGAACAGCACCGTGCGCATGCTCATGGACCGCGTCCGGCTGCACGAGTCCTGGCTGCCGCCCTTCGTCTCGCGCTCCATCGGCTACCGCATCAACCTCGAGCGGCTGCAGTGGCTGCGCGACCGGCTCGACAGCTCTGAGTGGCTGCCCTCGGTGCCGGAGGCGAAGGCCGTGCTGGCCAAGTTCGAGGCCCTCAAGAAGGACTTCGAGAAGGAGATCCAGAAGCCGTTCGCCGACTGGGTCGCCAACTGCGGCGCCCCCAACCTGAAGGCGCGCCTCGAGCGCACGCTGCTCGTGCGCAGCAAGGTGAAGCGCGGCCTGCTCGAGTGCAACATGGACCGCTCTGTGCTGAGCATCTGCGAGCAGGCCCAGCACTTCGAGCAGCTCGGCTTCCAGATCCCGGCCACCATCCGCACCGTCTACGACAAGTACCCGACGCTGCGCTTCGTCTACAACAGCGTCGTGACCGTCTGCCTCGACTACAACCGCATCCTGGCCGCGCTCTCCGACGAGGAGCGCAAGCTCTTCCGCGCCCTCATCTCGTCCTGCGACCGCAAGATCGCCCCCGGCCTCTTCAAGCTCACCTGGGGCGGCGAGATGAGCGACGCCTACATCGCCGACTGCGCCAAGCACACCTCGAAGCTGCAGGACTCGCTCGATATCTACAAGCGCTCCAACCGGCACATCGCCAAGCTCTGCGAGAAGATCTGCGACACGCCGCTCCTGAAGCTTAACCTCTCGGGCGCCGTGGAGCTGTTCGTGCTGCAGACGCACCTCAACCAGTTCTGCCGCAAGGCCACGGCCACCGTCACGGGCTACTACAACACGATCATGGAGCTGCTGTTCGCCGTCTACAAGGAGTTCCAGCTGGTCATCGAAGAGGTGAGTGCGACCGAGGCCCCCATCGATTGTCCTTGACGAGTTCTCGTCACACAGATGGGCTACGAGTGGATCAACTACGTGAACCAGTTCGACGCCATGCTGGCCGCGGCCCTGCTCACCTGCGCCCGCAACAGCCTGCGCAACATCCACAACGCCGTGCGCTCCGACGGCAACATCCCGCCCTCGCCCATCGTCCTGATGCAGGCCGACATCCGGGAGCGCCGGATCGAGCTGACGCCGGACATGGACACGATCGCCGCCGAGCTGGCCGGCATGTTCGACCGCATCCACGTGATCTTCGAGGACATCCAGCGGCTGGGCCACAAGTTCCGGCTGCCGCAGGAGCACCGCGAGCCGCCGTTCACGCGGCTGCTCGCCGAGGACGCGGAGTGCCGGGAGCTGCAGGACCTGATCAACCTGGAGGCGCAGTACAACCGGCAGGAGCTGACCGACTTCTTCATGAGCTGGGACTACTACAGCGAGATGTGGGAGCGCACCGACAAGGAGTTCGTCCTGAAGATCGAGGCCACCGAGCAGACGGCCGAGATCTTCGAGGACAGCATCGAGTACCACAGCTCGCTGGCCGAGGACCTGGCCATGCGCGAGGCGATCAGCAACGTCTACTTCATCCTGGTCAACCTGAACTACATGAAGAACTCCCTGATGGAGTTCATCGAGAAGTGGCAGCTGATGAACATCCGGCTGCTGCAGAAGAGGGCCACCAGCAAGATGAAATGTAGGTGCTCTATCTCCCTCTCAGTGGGGGTAGAAATATTAAATACCCCTCAAGTTCTACGAAGGTTTTTCGTTTGTCATCATACACAGTGGATAAACCTTTATCGATAAAGACGATCAAATATTTAACCTTGACTATAAATTAGATATTTTAACGAAACCACATTTCTCCTCTCTGTATCACTATCGATCGTCACAGCCATCTACCGCTACATGCGACGGAACGGCGAGCGCATCATGACCGTGCCGCGCACCATCAAGGAGTCCAAGGAGGCCACGCTCCTGTACGAGCGCCTGGTCTCCGAGGTCCCCATCAAGCAGGGCGAGTTCCCCGGGATCCTCGCGCTCTTCAAGGTGCTCGACAAGTACCAGGTCGACATCTCGGACGCCACGCGCGACCTCATCTTCCGCCTGGACGCCGAGTGGCAGGCGTATCTGAAGAAGCTCATGGACGCCGAGGAGATGCTGGAGAACACGCGCGAGGAGTTCAAGAAGACGCTGCTGCAGCAGGCCGACAAGTTCCGCACCGTCATCAAGGAGCTGCTGGCCGACTTCCTCCTGAAGATCCCCACCTCTGCACAAACGTAATCCCCGCACCTATTTCTTGTCTTCTTTTTGAGTTCTCTCTATGGCCCCGATCCTAACCCGCTTCCCCGCCCTCCCATTTAACCCCACCGCACAACAGCAACCCCAAGATAGCGCTCAAGTACCTGCGCATCGTGTCCTGCAAGGTCCAGGACTGCTTCCGCTTCGAGGAGAGCCTCATCAACGACCTGCTGAGCTTCCAGATCAACCAGCCCGAGAACCTCGACCTGCGCAAGCTGGAGTCCGAGGTGAAGATCGTCCAGGGCATCTGGGACCTGATCCTCGAGTGGCAGACGGCCTGGAACGAGTGGCGCACGGCCAACTTCTGGAAGATCAACATCGACCTGATGGAGGACACCGCGATCACGCTCTACCGCGAGTTCAACATTCTGAACAAGCGCTACTTCCAGCGCAACTGGGAGATGCTCGAGGTGACCACGCGCAACGTGGACAGCTTCCGGCGCACGCTGCCCTTGATCACGGCCCTCAAGAACCCGTGCATGCGCACGCGCCACTGGGACCGAGTGCGCAACATCATGCAGGTGTAAGTGGAACGATCTCCGGTGATGATCACAGCATTTGATAACGAACCATCCCGCAGGGAGTTCGACGAGAACTCGAAGAAGTTTACGCTGGAGACCATCATCGACCTGGACTTCCAGGCCTTCTCCGAGGACATCCAGGACATCTCGAACACGGCCACGATGGAGCTGCAGATCGAGAACGGCATCAAGAACATCGCGAGCATCTGGAAGACGCAGACCTTCGAGATGTCCTTCTACCGCGACGGCATCTACCGCATCCGCAGCGTGGAGGAGTGCTCGCAGCTGCTGGAGGAGCACATGGTGCAGATCTCGGGCATGAAGTCGACGCGCTTCGTGGAGCCCTTCATCGAGGTGGTCGACTACTGGGAGAAGACGCTCTCGTACATCGCCGAGACCTTCGAGAAGGGGCTCGTGGTGCAGCGCCAGTGGCTCTACCTGGAGAACATCTTCGCCGGCGAGGACATCCGCAAGCAGCTGCCGCTGGAGGCGAAGCGCTTCTCGGGCATCACCGACGAGTTCCGCCTGCTCACCGACAAGATGTTCCGGGCCAAGACCGCGCTGAAGGCCACCCACCTGCGCAAGCCGCCGTTCCTGCTGTCGCGCTTCTCCAAGATGGACGAGAAGCTGGAGCTGATCCAGCGCGCCCTCGAGATCTACCTGGAGACGAAGCGGCAGCTGTTCCCGCGCTTCTACTTCATCTCGAACGACGACCTGCTCGAGATCCTCGGCAACGCGAAGCGGCCCGACCTGGTGCAGCCGCACCTCAAGAAGCTCTTCGACAACCTCTACAAGCTGGAGCTGAAGCGGGTCGGCAAGACGCTCAACCGCTACCAGGCGCTGGGCATGTACGCCGACGACGGCGAGTACGTCGAGTTCCTCACGGTGCTCTACGTGGAGGGGCCCTCGGAGAAGTGGCTCTCGATCGTCGACGACTACATGCTGCTGGTGCTCAAGGAGAAGCTGAAGCTGACGCGCGCCTCGCTGCGCAAGCTGGCCAACGACCGCGAGCTGTGGCTCTCGCTCTGGCCCGGCCAGATGATCCTGACCACCTGCCAGATCCAGTGGACGACGGAGTGCACGCGCAGCCTCATCCACTGCAAGATGGTCGACCAGAAGAAGCCGCTGCGCAAGCTCAAGCGCAAGCAGAACAAGATCCTCGGCAAGCTCTCGGAGATGAGCCGCAAGGAGCTGACCAAGATCATGCGGCTCAAGGTGAACACGCTGATCACGGTCGAGATCCACGGGCGCGACGTGATCGAGCGCATGTACAAGGCCAACTGCAAGGACGTCGGCCACTTCGAGTGGTTCTCGCAGCTGCGCTTCTACTGGCAGCGCGAGTTCGAGCTCTGCATCATCCGGCAGACGAACACCGAGCACATCTACGGCTACGAGTACACCGGCAACTCGGGCCGCCTCGTGATCACGCCGCTGACCGACCGCTGCTACATCACGCTCACCACCGCCCTGCACCTGCACCGCGGCGGCAGCCCCAAGGGCCCGGCGGGCACCGGCAAGACCGAGACGGTGAAGGACCTCGGCAAGGCGCTCGGCATGTGGGTGATCGTGACCAACTGCTCCGAGGGCCTGGACTACAAGAGCATCGGCAAGAACTTCTCGGGCCTGGCCCAGACGGGCGCCTGGGGCTGCTTCGACGAGTTCAACCGCATCAACATCGAGGTGCTGTCCGTGGTGGCCCAGCAGATCCTCTCGATCATGTCGGCGCTCTCGGCCAAGATGACCGAGTTCCAGTTCGAGGGCAGCCTCATCAAGCTCAAGCACACGGTGGGCCTCTTCATCACCATGAACCCGGGCTACGCGGGCCGCACCGAGCTGCCCGACAACCTCAAGTCGATGTTCCGGCCCATCGCCATGATGGTGCCCGACAACATGATCATCGCCGAGAACCTGCTCTTCTCGGACGGCTTCACGAGCACGCGCAGCCTGGCGCGCAAGGTGTTCACCCTGTACGAGCTGGCCAAGCAGCAGCTCTCGAAGCAGTACCACTACGACTTCGGGCTGCGCTCCATGGTGGCGCTGCTGCGCTACGCGGGCAAGAAGCGCCGCCAGCTGCCCAACACCAACGAGGAGGAGATCGTGTACCTGGCCATGCGCGACATGAACGTGGCCCGGCTGACGGCCAACGACCTGCCGCTCTTCAACGGCATCATGTCGGACATCTTCCCGGGCGTGGTGCTGCCCGTGATCGACTACAGCGACTTCAAGGTGGCCATCGAGGACGACCTGCGCGCCAACGGCCTCCAGGTGATCCCGATCGCCGTGAAGAAGATCATCGAGCTGTACGAGACGAAGAACTCGCGCCACTCCTCGATGATCATCGGCGACACGGGCACGGCCAAGTCGGTGACCTGGAAGTGCCTGCAGGGCGCCTTCACGCGCATGAACGCCCAGAAGAAGCCCGGCTGGGAGAACGTCATCGTGCACCCGGTCAATCCGAAGGCTCTCAACCTGGCCGAGCTCTACGGCGAGTACAACCTGGCCACCGGCGAGTGGCTGGACGGCGTGCTCAGCTCGATCATGCGCGTGATCTGCGCGGACGAGGACCCCACCCAGAAGTGGCTGCTCTTCGACGGGCCCGTCGACGCCGTCTGGATCGAGAACATGAACTCGGTGATGGACGACAACAAGATCCTGACGCTGGTGAACAGCGAGCGCATCACGATGCCCGCCCAGGTGTCGCTGCTCTTCGAGGTGGCCGACCTGGCCGTGGCCTCGCCGGCGACCGTCTCGCGCTGCGGCATGGTCTACAACGACTACGACGACTGGGGCTGGCGGCCGTTCGTGAACTCGTGGCTGGAGCGCCAGAAGCCGCCCGAGTACGTGAAGCTCGTGCGCGAGTACTTCGACGAGCACCTGGACAAGGTGCTCGAGTTCAAGCGGCACAAGTGCAAGGAGATCGTGAAGACCAACGAGCTGAACGTGGTCATCTCGATGTGCAAGCTGCTCGAGGGCTTCGCGACTAAGCAGAACGGCATCGTGGCCGGCAACGCGGACCTGCTCGAGACGATGAGCAAGCTGTGGTTCCTCTTCTGCCTGGTGTGGTCCGTGTGCGCCTCGGTGGACGAGGACGGGCGGCTGCGGATCGACGCCTACATCCGCGAGGTCGAGAGCTGCTTCCCCATCAAGGACACAGTCTACGACTACTACGTGGACCCGGTCCAGCGCTCCTTCATGCCCTGGGAGTGCAAGCTCTCGGACACCTGGCGCTACGACGAGGAGTGGGTGACCCCGACCGTCCATCCGAAGAGCTCTCTTACGATTTCGCCCCTCTTGCAGGCTGCCCTTCTACAAGATCATCGTGCCCACCGTGGACACCGTGCGCTACGAGTACCTGGTGTCGAAGCTGCTCTCGGACGAGCACCCGGTGATGCTGGTCGGCAACGTGGGCACGGGCAAGACCTCGACCGCGGTCAGCGTGATGGAGGCCTGCGACAAGAGCCGCTACTCCGTGCTCTCCATCAACATCTCAGCTCAGGTGAGATCACCCACGATGGGTAATCACTACACTGAGAAAAAACTAATCTCGTTCGTGTGCAATTCAAACAGAAACACATACGATTCCGAGTCAAATTGGATTTTTGTTTGATTTGAGCGTGAATGAGTTAAAAGTAATTGAACACACATTTTTTTGAATTAAACATTTAAAACAATGTAAATCAATCACAAACATGTTTGAATTAACAAAATGTGGTTAAAAAGTCTGTGGACGTTTATCAAAACAACTTAAGTCCGGATAAGAAAAATATTATATTTTTTAGCATAATTATATTTACTATTCAAATTTAATATCTGACAATATATCGGAAAAATCAAAATAAGGGACACATTTTTACTAAAGTACAATGTTTGAATTCAACAACGACAGTTTACATTATACAAATTTCTGCTGAAAATGCATCTATACATGAAATGTATGAAACAAAAGTTTGTATTTATACCACTTAAACCAAGAGTTGTTTTGTGTTCCACCCTCAGACGACAGCCGCGGGCCTGCAGGAGTCCATCGAGAACCGCACGGAGAAGCGCACGAAGACCCACTACGTGCCCATCGGGGGCAAGCGCATGATCTGCTTCATGGACGACTTCAACATGCCGGCCAAGGACACGTACGGGTCGCAGCCCCCGCTGGAGCTGATCCGGCAGTGGGTCGACTACAAGTACTGGTTCAACCGCAAGAACCAGCAGAAGATCTACGTGCAGAACACCCTGCTGATGGTGGCCATGGGCCCGCCGGGCGGCGGCCGCCAGGTGATCTCGCCGCGCACCCAGAGCCGCTTCTTCGTGATCAACATGACCTTCCCCACGGAGGTGACCATCATGCGCATCTTCGGCACGATGCTCAAGCAGAAGGTCGAGGAGTTCACCAACGACGTGCGCGAGATCTGGCACCACGTGACCGCCGCCTCCATCGAGCTCTACAACGAGGTGGTCGCGCGCATGCTGCCCACGCCCGCGAAGTCGCACTACCTCTTCAACCTGCGCGACATCTCGAAGATCTTCCAGGGCCTGCTGCGCAGCCACGCGGACGTGCACACGAAGCGCGCGCTCTTCCTGCGCCTCTGGGTGCACGAGTGCTTCCGCGTGTTCAGCGACCGGCTGGTGGACGACCTGGACCAGGGCTGGTTCATGAACTGCGTGAACGACGTGCTGGGTCGCCACATGGAGGTCACCTTCCACAGCCTGTGCCCCAACAAGGTGGTGCCCATCTTCGGGGACTTCACGAACGCCCAGGGCCACTACAACGACCTGCGCATGGAGGAGCTGCGCGGCTACATGGTGAACGTCCTGCACGAGTACAACAACTTCCCGGGCAACGCGCGCATGAACCTGGTCTTCTTCGTCGAGGCCATCGAGCACGTGACGCGCATCGTGCGCGTGATCTCGCAGCCGCGCGGCCACATGCTGAACATCGGCATCGGCGGCTCGGGCCGGCAGGTGCTGGCCAAGGTGGCGGCCTTCATCTGCGAGATGGGCATCTTCCAGATCGAGGTGACCAAGAAGTACAAGACGCAGGAGTTCAAGGAGGACCTCAAGACGCTCTACAAGCTGACGGGCGTGAAGCAGCGGCCCACCGTGTTCGTGTTCAGCGGCGAGCAGGTGGTCGAGAGCACCTTCCTCGAGATCATCAACAACATGCTGAGCACCGGCGAGGCGAACCTCTTCAAGGCCGACGAGTTCGAGGAGCTCAAGACCGAGCTGGAGCGGCCGGCGAAGCGGGCGGGCATCCAGTTCACCACCGAGAATTTGTACAACTTCTTCATGAAGAACGTGCGCGAGAACCTGCACGTGGCGCTCTGCATCAGCCCCATCGGCGAGGCGTTCCGCAGCTACATCCGCCAGTACCCGGCGCTGATCAACGCGACCGCGCCCAACTGGTTCCGGCTGTGGCCGCAGGAGGCGCTGCTCGAGGTGGCCCAGAAGTTCCTGCTCGGCTTCAAGCTGAACGTGCCCGTGCCCGGCAAGGAGTCCGAGGTGCACCGCGACAGCCTGATCATGACCACCGAGGACACGCTGCAGCAGAACGTGGCCTACGTGTTCTCGGTGATCCACTCGAGCGTGGCCGAGATCTCGACCGTGATGCTGCAGGAGGTGAAGCGCTACAACTACGTGACCTCGCCCAACTACCTGGAGCTGGTGAGCGGCTTCAAGGACCTGCTCGAGCGCAAGCGGCTCGAGGTCTCGTCGAGCGCGAACAAGCTGCGCAACGGGCTCTCCAAGATCAAGGACACGCAGGAGAAGGTCTCGGTCATGTCCGAGGAGCTGAAGATCAGCTCGGAGCAGGTCAAGGTGCTGGCCGTCGAGTGCGAGGAGTTCATCGCCATCATCGAGGTGCAGAAGGCCGAGGCGCAGGACCAGAAGGAGAAGGTCGACGCCGAGGCGGTGATCATCCGGAAGGACGAGGTCGTCTGCATGGAGCTGGCCTCGGCGGCCCAGAGCGACCTGGACGTGGTGATGCCCATGGTGGACGCGGCCGTGAAGGCCCTGGACGCACTGAACAAGAAGGACTTGGCCGAGGTGAAGTCCTACGGGCGGCCGCCCATGAAGATCGAGAAGGTCATGGAGGCCGTGATGATCCTGCTGGGCAAAGACCCCACCTGGGAGATGGCCAAGAAGATGCTCGGCGAGTCAACCTTCCTCAACGACCTGAAGAACTTCGACCGCGACCACGTGTCCGACAAGACGCTCAAGCGCATCGCGATGTACACCAAGAACCCCGAGCTGGAGCCCGACAAGGTGGCCGTCGTGTCGCTGGCCTGCAAGTCGCTCATGCTCTGGATCATGGCCATCGAGAACTACGCCAAGGTCTACCGCATCGTGGCCCCCAAGCAGGAGAAGCTCGACAACGCCATGCGCTCGCTGGCCGAGAAGCAGGCGATGCTGGCGGCGGCCCGGCGCAAGCTGGAGGAGCTGAACGAGCGGCTGGCCCTCCTCATGGCGCAGCTGCAGGAGAAGACCGACCTGCTGAACGAGCTCCGCGCCAAGGAAGAGCGGCTCAGGTGAGTTGGAACGTGGACTTCTCCACTTGAGTTTTTTCCATGTTCAATTTTTAGGAAGCAACTGGAGCGCGCCATCATCCTGGTGGAGTCGCTGTCCGGCGAGCAGCAGCGCTGGATCGACACCGTGGCCCAGCTGGACCTCGCCTTCGAGAAGCTGCCCGGCGACTGCCTGATCGCGACCGCCTTCACGTCCTACCTGGGGCCCTTCGACACCAAGTACCGCGAGGTGCTGATGCAGCGCTGGGACAAGCTGATCAAGGAGAAGCTCATCCCCTGCACGGAGGAGCTCAAGGTGACGCTCTTCCTCAGCGACGCCGTCACCATCCGCGAGTGGAACATCCAGGGCCTGCCGGCCGACGACTTCAGCACCGAGAACGGCGTCATGGTCACCCAGGGCAGCCGCTGGCCGCTGATCATCGACCCGCAGATGCAGGCCAACACCTGGATCAAGAACTACGAGGCGCGCGCCGACCTCAACGTCATCGACTTCAGCCAGTCCGACTACCTGCGTACCCTGGAGCGGGCGCTGCAGAACGGCAACCCGGTGCTGCTGCAGAACGTCGGCGAGGCCATCGACCAGGCGATCAACCCGATCCTGCGCCGCCAGTTCACCATGCAGTCGGGCCAGAAGCTGATCCGCTTCAACGACAAGTACATCACCTACAACGACAGCTTCCGCATCTACATGACCACCAAGATCACGAACCCGCACTACCCGCCCGAGATCTCCTCGAAGACGACGATCGTGAACTTCGCCGTGAAGCAGAGCGGGCTCGAGGCCCAGCTGCTGGGCATCATCGTGCGCAAGGAGAAGCCCGCGCTGGAGGAGCAGAAGGACGACCTCGTGATGACGATCGCGCGCAACAAGCGCACCCTCATCGACTTGGACAACGAGATCCTGCGGCTGCTGAACGAGAGCCGCGGCTCGCTGCTCGAGGACGACGAGCTGTTCGCCACGCTGCAGAAGTCGCGCCAGACCTCGGTGCTGGTGAAGGAGTCGCTCAGCACGGCCGAGGTGACCGAGATCGAGATCGACACGGCGCGCCAGGAGTACCAGCCGGCCGCCGAGCGCGCGGCCATCCTGTTCTTCGTGCTGATGGACATGTCCAAGATCGACCCCATGTACGAGTTCTCGCTGGCCGCCTACATCCTGCTCTTCACGCAGTCCATCGAGCGCAGCCCGCGCCACCAGGTCGTGGCCGAGCGCATCGTGAACATCAACGACTACCACACGTACTCGGTGTACAAGAACACGTGCCGCGGCCTCTTCGAGATGCACAAGCTGCTCTTCTCCATCCACATGGCGGCCAAGATCCTCGAGTGCGCCGGCCGGCTGGTCGAGGCCGAGTACGACTTCATCCTCAAGGGCGGCATCGTGCTGGACAAGCAGGGCCAGCCGCCGAATCCCAGCCCAGGTGAGTAAAACGAGCCGCAGACATGCCCTACGACGTAACCGATTCCATTCGCAGGCTGGATCAGCGAGCAGGCCTGGGACAATATCTCCGAGCTGGACAAGATCGCCGGCTTCCACGGCATCATCGACTCCTTCGAGCAGAACGCCAAGCTGTGGCAAGGTGCGTCGATCGACCGGTTGTCCTAGTTCCGTTCACTGACCTCTCTCCACGCAGTCTGGTACGCGACCACCACCCCGGAGGCCGAGGAGCTCATCGGCGAGTGGAACGACAAGCTGACGGACTTCCAGAAGATCTGCGTCGTGCGCTGCCTGCGCCCCGACCGCATCTCCTTCTGCCTGACGGCGTTCATCGTGAACTCGCTGGGGCCGCGCTTCGTGGAGCCGCCGGTGCTCGACCTGAAGGCCGCCTTCGACGAGTCGATCCCGCAGACGCCGCTCATCTTCGTGCTCTCGCCGGGCGTGGACCCCACGCAGTCGCTGATCACCCTGGCCGAGCAGGTGAAGATGACGGCGCGCATGTTCTCGCTCTCGCTGGGCCAGGGCCAGGCGCCGGTGGCCACCAAGCTGATCATGGACGGCGTGCGCGACGGCAACTGGGTGTTCCTGGCCAACTGCCACCTGTCGCTCAGCTGGATGCCGACCCTGGACAAGATCATCGCCACCATGCAGACGATGAAGCTGCACAAGCGCTTCCGGCTGTGGCTCAGCTCGAGCCCCCACCCCGAGTTCCCGATCTCGATCCTGCAGTCCAGCATCAAGATGACGACGGAGCCGCCGCGCGGCATCAAGGCCAACATGAAGCGGCTGTACAACAACCTGACCGAGACCAACATGGACCAGTGCAACGACGCGGGCAAGTACAAGAAGCTGCTCTTCGCGCTCTGCTTCTTCCACACGATCCTGCTGGAGCGCAAGAAGTTCCAGCAGCTGGGCTGGAACGTCGTCTACAGCTTCAACGACTCGGACTTCGAGGTATCCGAGATCCTGCTGGCCCTGTACCTGAACGAGTACGAGGAGACGCCGTGGGGCGCGCTCAAGTACCTGATCGCGGGCGTCAACTACGGCGGCCACGTGACCGACGACTGGGACCGGCGCCTGCTGACCACGTACATCAACCACTTCTACGTGGAGACGGCCATCACCACCAACAAATACAGGTGGGTCACTCTCTTTCCACTCCCCCTCTCCTCGCTCTCACCGCCCCCCCTGCAGGCTCTCCTCCCTGCCGAACTACTTCATCCCGCCCGACGGCGACCTCCAGTCGTACATCGACCAGATCCAGCAGTTCCCGACCTTCGACAAGCCCGAGGCCTTCGGCCAGCACCCGAACGCCGACATCGCCTCGCTGATCGGGGAGGCGCGGCTGCTGTTCGAGACGCTCGTCTCGATGCAGGTCCAGACGACGGCCGCCGTGGGCGAGAGCAAGGAGTCGAAGGTGCTGCGCCTGGCCCACGACATCTTCTTCAGCACGCCCGAGGAGATCAACTACGAGCAGACGGCGAAGCTGATCGGGCCCAACCGGTCGCCGCTGGAGGTGGTGCTGCTGCAGGAGATCGAGCGCTACAACTTCCTGCTGCGCAACATGAAGGTGCACATGCGCGACCTGCAGAAGGGCATCAAGGGCCTGGTGGTGATGAGCACCGACCTGGAGGACATCTACCAGGCCGTGTTCGAGGGCCGCGTGCCCAGCGTCTGGCTCAAGTGTAAGCAGTCCAGGTCACCGGGAAAACCCCGCCGCAATCTTCTTCTTCTTCTTCTTGCAGCCTATCCGTCGCTGAAGCCGCTGGCCGCCTGGTCGCGCGACCTGATCCTGCGCATCGAGCACTTCGCCCACTGGGCCAAGACGATGCGCCCGCCGGCGCTCTTCTGGCTGGCCGCCTACACCTTCCCCACGGG
This sequence comes from Coelopa frigida, assembly GCA_017309665.1. Lineage (NCBI taxonomy): Eukaryota > Metazoa > Arthropoda > Insecta > Diptera > Coelopidae > Coelopa > Coelopa frigida. Next base: position 861,882 of record CM029565.1, on the reverse strand, counting down.
CTTCCTGACCGCCGTGCTGCAGACCTCGGCGCGCACCACGCGCACGCCCATCGACGAGCTGTCCTGGGAGTTCTACGTCTTCTACGAGGACGACGCGGCCGCGGCGCGCATCGTGCGCGAGGGCGGCGGCGTCTACGTGCGCAGCCTGTACCTGGAGGGCGCCGGCTGGCAGCGCAAGTCGCAGTGCCTGCAGGACCCCATGCCTATGGAGCTGGTCTGCCCCATGCCCGTGATCCACTTCAAGCCCGTGGAGAACCTGAAGAAGCGCACGCGCGGCGTCTACCAGTGCCCCGCCTACTACTACCCCCAGCGGGCCGGCTCCTACATCATCGCGGTGGACCTGAAGTCGGGCGGCGAGAAGCCGGACTACTGGATCAAGCGGGGCACCGCCCTCCTCCTCAGCCTGATGACCTGAAGCGCCCACTTGCACTCCATTTTCAATTTCATTCCTTTGTTCTGTTTCGACTGTTATTTGTGTTCCACCGGTCACTCTCTTTCCATTTTCAATTGCAGTTCATTGTTTTGTTCTTGTTGTTCCATCGATCACTCTCTGTTCTCGTTCATCTGCAATAAATCGACTCGTTCCTTACAAACGCCTCTGTCCATGTGCTGGTGGGTCCGGCCGGCTGTCATTCTAACCAGTGTCAACGTCATTTCCGTGCTCCGTTTGGTTTGCTATTCCCTTGATTATCGATTCCGTTGTCGCTTTCGGCCTGCGGATTTCCAGCTCCATCCCGCTCGCTCCTCGCTGTCTCGCTCTGTGGTCGTGTCTATCTCCGTCTCTTCGCACATCGTTTCCTGGCTCAGAAAGGACACGACTGCATTTAATTTACTCCCAGCCCGATGGCTGTTAATTGCTGACATCCGCACTGGTGGGGTAGTGAGAGAGGTCAGAGAGCGATTGTTGGTTGGCTTCAAGGCTAGGAGCAGGCGAGAAACACTTTCGGGTCATGGAGAAATTTCAAGACTCATGGCGTGTGATGGGTCTACAACAGAAGCGGAAGACGAAATTGGAAAAGGACGACGCTTGTAAATCTGTGAATCGACGGAGGTAAAGCAAAGGAGGAAGTACCTTCAATACATCCTTCAATACCAACATCCAAACCAATCATTAAATCCTTGTATTGATCACCTACTTCTAAGTTTACTAGCTGCTCATTTAAAATCCTCGTTCTATAGTTAAAGAAAAGAACGCGTTTTAGTGAGTATGTTCATGCCCACATAGTTTAGTTTATTGCTGAACAGGACGCATATCATTTGTGACTCGTCGCTATTCTACCTATTCAAATAACTCGCAAGCTTGAGACTGTCGGGACGACTACTGAGTAGGGCTGCCGTTTCAGAATTGTAAGAGAACACAAGGTGCTCAGTGACTTTACAATGCAAAGAGTTAAGTGTTTTGTTCGAAAGTGAAGTCAAACTCTCTTTGGCAGCCCTGCAGCAAAGTCTGTTTACTTTCTGCTCCTTGCTACTGAGTGAATTAATGCCTATTCCAATCAGACGAGATTCTCGGATGACAACAACTCAATCATTATGACGACGATGTGGAGGAAGAGGAAGGACAATGAGGAGGAGCAAGTATGACGACGACATCCAGACAGAGGACGGAATCGCGAGGATATGGGTGACGACAATGTGATTTCAATTGAATTGATTGTTGTTATATATTGCGGATTTGCTTGAGGAGGATTTGCATAATGGACGAAACATCAGGCGGACCTCCTGTCGGTCGATCGACCAGCTGAGAGACGTCTGGCGCTCGGACGGATTGAATCAAAGTCCGGCGTCTGGCTGATGGAGTCGACGGTGCTGCCTGCCAATCAATAAATACCTTCCAGGTACCCTTTGATTTGATTGTCGCTTAAATTATTAAAATGCAAATTAAACAGAGGGACATTTGCATTTAATGGGCAAAACAATAACAACGAAGCAACAACAACCGAGCCTAACTGAGAACTGGAAATGAAGTTGTATGCAAACATTTGTCGCCATTAAGAGTCGGGAACTCCTCACTCCCTCCCCTCTCTCTAATCCGCTCTGTCGCTCTCCCTCTCACCCAGTGTGTGGACGATCAAAAGGCTTTTCAACATGTCGGTCGCTCAGCCAGACATAGACATATTTTATGGCTCCTTAGCGAACGACGATGTGTCTGCAATTTAATTTCATAGTTTACTCCGTTTTATTGTTATTTTCCCCGACTCACTCCACTTGCCCCTATTTGTGCGCTGTTGTGACCGCTGTCTGGGTGTGCGGATGCGTGGGCCGAGTGTGAAGAATAAATAAACGGCATTTGCATGCAGTCCAGGCCCGGGCTCAGAGATCCATACGAAGGAGAAAACCTCGCCGAAGGTTCAAGAGTTGACTTTTGGAGGCTGCACCACTGCGAGCGTCATTAAATCAACAATAAGTCACATTCAGAGCGTATTAGCGCGAGCTCAACTCCTGAGTCGGAGCCACGGGCACAGCCAGGGTCCCTTTCAGAAGGCTCCGCACACAAGCGGCTTATGTCGAGGCCTACGCAGTCTCACCTCGACTCAAAAGGACGCATTTGGCCTGGATGGAGAATAGGCCTAGACGCACACAAAGGACACACAGGAACATAGACTAAATTTCGCAATTGTTCGTTAGTAATCAACGCGGATTCTCCCCAACCTCCGAGTTCCCAGGAAATCTAACGAGATACTCTTCCCTCGAGAAGGTGTTAGGAATAAAGGTGCCACTCGAGTTGAATCGAGTTGAGTTCTTTTGGAGTTCATAATAGTGTCTTTGTCCGATGGCTTAGGTAGGTAGTTATGTGAGGAGAATATTGAGCTTGGGAATACTATGGAATCACTGCATAGAGATCATTATGAGAGTTTCAACATTGTTTCCTATAATAGTCTCTTAGAGAATACATGTTGACTTGATTATGGGGAATACTAACGATAATCATTTTTCATCACCAGGGTGTTTGGAGGCTTGACTTGGCTTTTATGTCATGTTAAATATTAGAGTATTAACAGAGGTTTAGTTTAGCCAGAAACCCCGTTTAAAGTTTGGCCAAATTTCACCGCGGATTTTCGATTAGACGCTTAATTTAGCTTAAAAATTAACCGTATTTGGGACTCACTCGAAAAATTCGAAAATTTTAATTATTCGGATTCTTTATGTCTACTTTGCTGGCTCACTGCAGCAAAAGTTTTCATCGGATCTGGACAAACTATACCGCAAATGAAAGAAGGGGAGTCCTTCTTCCTTTTAAGCACAACCAGCTCTCTACAACCTCTGAGACGGATTTCAGGGATTAACTTTTCTAGGTGATCACGATTTCAGCTCAAAGTTTCGATTAGACGCTTAATTTAGCCAGAAAACGCGTGTAACGTTTGATATATTTTCAGTTTCACATTATTATAAATTAGTGCTTATACTCCCCGAGTACAATCATTTCACTTTGGGTGTTTTCACGGTGGCACCTGGCCACTTGTATAACCGTCTGCCCATCTGCCCTCCTCCCGATAGAGCTTCTGGAGTATCGGGTTCGTATCTGAGCAACATTTAATTGCATTTTAATAGATTCGCCCGGTTTAAGGCGTGGTTCCGTGTGTCCGAAGCGTTATCGCAAATTGATTCCGAATTCCGAATGAAGTGAATAAATAGCTTTTCTTTGTTTAAAATCAATTAAGACAACAACAAAACTGTCCCCCAACAAGATCTCATTGTGCTTATCGAGCAAGTGTTTCTTATCGAACGGTGGCCACCCCGGCGTTGATTGATTGACCACAACCTGTGGCGACGTCGGCACCCCGAGACCTCGAGTTGTGCGGAGACCTCGGTTAAAGCCTCGCGAACATGTCGGCGACTCGGTTCCACCTCGGTCTGCTGCTCTTCGCGCTCGTGTCGGCGGCTCCCGGGCAGGCGGCCCACGTCTTGGCCCTCTTCACCAACGCCCAGCGCTCGCACCAACTCGTCCATGCGGGCGTCGTCCAGGCACTGCTGGATCGCGGCCACCACGTGACCGCGCTCTCCCGCCTCCCGCTGCCCGTGGAGCCGCCGACCGGCGCCCAGGGCCGCCTCCGCTTCGTCCAGCTGCAGGAGGCGGCGCCCGAGGAGAGCGCGCCCGGCAGCAACGGCGTGCAGAAGCTGCGCCGGATGCTGGGCCGCGTCGAGCGCTCGGGCCGCGTGCTCGAGGACCCCGCCCTCCGACACCTCCTCGCCGACGGAGACGCGCACTTCGACCTGCTCCTGCTGGGCTACCTCTTCAACGACTTCCTGCTGGGCGTGGCGGCACACTTCGGCTGCCCCGCGGCCCTCGTCTGGCCCGCGCAGCCCGTCGGCTTCGTCCACTCGCTGATGGGCAACCCCGAGGAGCGCTGGTACGTGCCGCAGCCCTACGACCGGCACCAGCACCGCGGCCTGCGGGCGCTGGCCTTCGGGGCCTTCGAGAAGTTCGTCGAGCTGCTGGCCCTGGAGCGGATGGGCGTGGTCTACGAGTGAGTGGCGTCCAGCCTGAGGGAGATCAACTGCTAATCACCTACTTTTGACAGGTCCCACTTCCCCCCGGGTCGCTACCCCAGCTTCGCGGAGGCGCGCCGGAACGTGTCGCTGGTGCTCTGCAACCACCACTCGGTCAGCGAGGGCCCCATCGCGCCCTACGTGCCCGGCATCGTGGAGGTCGGCGGCATCCAGAGGCGTGCGCAGCAGCAGGTCCTGCCCGAGGTGCGTGTCCAGAAGCCAACAATTGCTCTCCACTCACTGACAGGTCCACCCTCCCACAGCCCCTGCAAGGGTTCCTCGACGAGTCCGCGGCCCGCCCCGTGATCTTCGTGAGCCTCGGCTCGCGGGTCAAGTGGTCGGCCCTGCCCCCCCGGACCCTCAGCGCCTTCCTGGAGGCCTTCGCCCGGCTCGCGACGAACGCCACGATCCTCTGGACCTACGACGGCGACTGCCGCGCCCTGCTCCGCGAGCCCTCTTCCTCGCACATCCTCTGCGACAGCTGGTTCCCGCAGGACGCGGTCCTGGCGCACCCCCGCACCGCGCTCTTCCTCACCCACGGCGGCAAGGGCAGCGTCTCGGAGGCGCTCTACCACGGCGTCCCCATGCTGGGGCTGCCCGTCTTCGGCGACCAGCGGCCCAACGTGGGCAAGCTGGAGCGGCAGGGCTTCGGCCTCCAACTGGACATCTTCGCCCTCGAGGCCGGGCAGCTCTTCGCGGCGATCGACGAGCTCCTGCGCAACCGGACGTACGCCCAGAACGTCGGGCGCTTCTCGCGGCTCTACCGCGACCGGCCGGCCCCGCCACAAGACACCGCCGTCTTCTGGCTGGAGTACGTGGTGCGCCACCGGGGCGCCCCCCACCTGAGCAGCCCCCTGCGCCGGCTGAACGCCTGGCAGCACCATCTGGTCGACGTCTACGCCGCGGTGCTGGGGGCCTTCGTGGCGCTCCTCCTGCTCTGCGGCTGGCTCGAGCGCCGGCTGGACTCGCGGTGACTCCCATGGCGAGGCAGCGAAGCCACCTCGGGGCCCGGGCGCATGTTCTGTCGCCGCCACTCGTGGATTCATTCTCCGCCGACTCGTTCATGGCGCTCATAATTTTTAATAGTCCCGGACCCCGGTGCTGCGCTGGGCTGGCTTCGAGTGGCAGCCGTCGGGCGGGGCGGACGGGATCAGCGCTCGGGTTGGTGGCCTCGAAAGTCCTGTTAATAAGTTTTATTGGTCACTGCGTTTACGACGCGCCGGCCGGACGGATTTTATGCCCATGGCTACGAGTGACTTCGATGACATTTAACGCTGGCCAAATTTATTGCCAAAGATCAATGGGGGGAAAAATGCTGTATCAATTATAACTGCAAAGTGTTGCGCTCTCTGTCGTCTTCTTGGTCTTTTGCTCCATGTCGTGCGACACCATTTTCCATGGGAGCCCATCGGAGCAATTGCGGTCCCAGTTTCTCCGGAATTCTCCGCTTTACGATCGTTCATTGCTATGGGCGCTGAGTGCTCGATGATCGATAATATGCCTTGTGATACTTGGGTCCATTAGGAATATGGAACTAAGAGCTTCCTGCTTCTGTTAGGAGGAGTTTAACTACCGGCTTTAATGCCCGAAGATCGAAGAAATGGAATCATGAGACTTTGTGTTAAAATGTTTTTGTTTGGAAATGGAAATGCATGCGAAAGAACTTTATTTCTGTAGGACAATAGTATAAAAAGTTCAACTGAGTTCAACATGGACAAGAACGCAATAAAAGATTTGAAATGAATGGAGTAGAGAAAAGACAAAGGAACTATTAAAATCGTCTGTGAAATAAATTATTTTTATTTATAATTTTTATATACATATGAACATATTTTTATATGAATATATTATATATATATATGTATATATTTTTATGGTGCTTTCTAGCGCCACGAAGTTGGATTTTGCTGCCCATTTTCTTTAAACTTTAATCTACAGGCTAAAGCTTAAAACTACTTGAAAAAGTATTTATTTTTCAATTTCCACTTTGCATGTATCTACTTTGTTAGTTAAATTTACTTTAAGACGAACACTTTCAATTAATTAGTTTCTCCATTTGTTGCACACCCTGTGCTGTTCAATCAAAACTCGTTCCGTTTGACATTTTCAGTGCGCGTCCGTTGAACTTGTTCGCATGTTGACATTTAATATAAATAATAATAAAAAATATGATAATTATCTTTTATAAGTTGACCCGGTTCGTGCGTTAAGTGAAAATAGTGAGAAAGTGATTCAACAAAATTAAAGTAAGTTTTCAAATCGAATCGGCAGCTGCAAGACAAGAAACGACTCCCCAAATTCAAAACAACAGCTTTGCAGAATCGATCGTCAACTTGACTAGCTTTATTATAAGTTTTCCTTTATACAATACAAATTTCATTTAAAATCGTCGTTGAATAGAAACTTAGGGTGTAAATAAGAATAATGGTGAACTACATATAGTGGATCATGGATAAAATGCTTGATTCGGAAATGGGTTGCCAGTGGAGTTGCCAATCGACTCCTAATTTCAAGGTGGCGTTCGACTTAAGTACTGAAACAGCTGCTAAATATAAAAGCAGAAGCGCGAAGCTGCCGGAAAATACTCGTTTCAAAAATGTAAGTAAAAAAATAAAATATGTATAAATTCTTGTGAGGAGCATTTTGCTCAAACACCCACGCTCACACACACATGTGAGGTGCGGTGGCCGTGGCGAGTTCTTAAAGTAGGCTTAAACTAGGCTTAACCCGACATGACTGCTTATGGCGATGTGTTTATGTACATAGACGATATAATAGAATAATCAGAGTAAGATAATAATGACACAAATCCTAAAGGCTGCAGTAAAAGTAGTCCTAATATTAATAATCGTAATAATCGTGATGGAAAGAAGCACAACTCCCAAGACTCAAGAAGGTCTGCACAGATTCTCGGAAACCAACGAAGGCGCAGCGCTGCCCTCGTCCTGGCTTCGCCCTGGGCTTAACCGTAGCCGTAGTCGTATCGCGTGACGGTGCGCTTGTGGTTCCTGCGGCGCGGACAGCGGCCCGTCTGGCGGCTGTAGTCGCCGTGGAGGCACGTGGGCGCCTGGCAGAAGCGTTCGCCGATGCACCTGCAACGAGGGGGAGGGAGAATTCTATTAGCTCAAGGCAATGAACGACGAGACCGATGGGGCGTGATCGGGGGGCCGCGATGCGCGACATTTAAAATGGATCGCTCCGACCCGAGATGAGGATGTTCTGGGTTCATCTACTTTGTCCGCCCCGTCCGCTCGCAGTTATTAATCAAGTGGGCGGCGGGCGTGGTCGTAGTTCGCGAACACTTTTCATCCACTTATTTCGTGATTTCCGCTTCCGCTCGACAACCTCCGTCCTGTCTCCGCCGACAGCGTGCTGCAGTTGACTCCGCGCTGATGCCCGGCCATAACTTTTAATTAAAACAAAATCAGCAATTACGCCGGGGCCGGCACCAGCGAGGAACATGTTTTTCTAATTAGTTCCGCGGACCCTGCCCTCGTCCGGCAGGTGATCCTCGCGCCGAAGGGCCCAGGGGGAGGGCTAATGGAGTTGCGGACGGACGTTTGTCGTTGGCGACTTTAATTAATTCGCAGCCGTGTGGGCGAGGCTGCTGCGTCTACTTACTTTCGATCATCGACCGCGAAGCCCTCCTCGCCGCTCTGCAGCCGCCGACAGGGCTGGTTGTGGCTCAGGCAGTCGCAGCGACAGCGCTGCCCGCGTTGGCGCGCCTCCTGCGGCGACGGCTCGTCCTCCTGGAAGACGTCGAAGTGCTTGGGGCAGCGGCAGATGGCGTTGGCCGCCTCCAGTTGCTCCAGCGACTCCTGATCGGGGTCCTGCAGGAGCTGCGCCGACGGCATCTGCAGCTGCTGCAACTGCGGCTGCTGCTGCTGGTGGCGGTGGTGGCGACGCCGCGACAGGTCGGAGCGCTTGTCGCGCGGCACGAACGACGACAGGGCGGACGGGTTGCTGCGGTCGACGCAGTGGCACTCGGTGTGGTTGCGCAGGATGAGCACCTCGGTGTCCCGCTTGTTCGACCGGCTGTTGACCTTGATGACCTGGGGAAGAGATGTGAAAAGCGTTATGCAGAGTGGGAAAACAAGTCGACGACAGGTCGGCCAAGGGCTCGTCTCCTGCCGCGGTCGTTGAACCTCGACGCGGGTTCACCGCCCTCTGCCGCGGCCAACGGCTCTTATTCCTCGGCCGAAATTTATGTTCCGTCGTCCACGCCCTTCGCTCACAGTCGGCCCAGGGGCCAGGAATGCACTCGGGCCTGGCTCGCGGATGACGCACCTCGATTCGGAGCCCGGCTGCCACCGCGTCTGCGGAGACCAGCGCACATTATGTCACGGCGCAAGCGCGGCTGCGGTGGCTGCGATTTCACGATTAATCGGGCTTCGATTAAAGAACCAGTGCTGTAAATTACAGTGACGACAACAACGCGATCAAGTGCGATCGCCACTGGCGCTTCGACCAATTGTCGCGTTGGCAGCACCGATTGTTGCTGCTGCCGCGGGAATTTCAATTGCAAATTCTATTAATACGAGAATGTCTCTATTTCGAGAGTAGTTTAAGGTAGCCGCAAAACCATTGGAATAAACGCGTCGATAAATACTTTGACTTAACTATTTTCACGAGTTTTCAGGCATTTACGAACTGAGCGCAGAACCATGCGATGGTGGGAATGAAGGCAATCGCTTCAAATTTGCTAAATCTACTTTTTGCGCAAATTTGAATTTTACAATAACTTATCAAAACAGAGGCCGACTAACTTTTCTCTGCGAGTGCAACGGCGGCGAGATCGATTTTTCACATTCCAATCGAAGGCCAAGATTTGCACAAATCAATGTGGGCAGCGCGGCGTAATTTCGTGGGCGTGGCAGCAGTAATTTGTTTGCGCTGCCCATGCGCATGCGCAGACGTGGGGGCTGCCGAGAGGGGCGGGGCGAGGCCGTTATCGGCTCTGATCGCGGCGCAAAGTGTTGAGCGTTATGTCATTTGTCAGCCGCGAACCGAGCGCGAGAAATAAATGCGAAATAAGATTATGGGAAACGGCGAATGCAATTGAAATTTCAGAGTTCGTTTTCTAATTGCGGCCCCGCCCACTTTCACTCGCGGGCGGCGGATGCGCCACACTGCGTTATGCAATTAGGCAGACGTCAAACCGCCGTCAGCTTGGCCGAGGCGGAAGGCTCGCGGGGTGTCGGAGGCTCTAAAAGCCGTTGACTGGAGTCTTTAAGAGGCTTTTAAGCGCGATCCGAGGCTCTGCATGCGGCTGAAACGCCTTCGATTACGGCCGCCGCCGTCGATGCGGACGACTTTCTCCGAGTGCGGCGTGTGTGGCGCGCACGGGGGCGGACTCTGGGGTGGTACTCACGAAGAAGTAGACCGGAACGTCCTCGTAGCTCTTCGCGGCGCACACCTGGCGCGTCGAGTCGCAGCAGCCGGTGTCCTCGCCGCAGCGGTGCAGGATCGTGCAGTAGGGGACGTAGCGCTTGGAGGTCTCGTTGGAGACGTGGATCACGCGGGGCAGGGGGCGGCTGCAGCGGCCGGCGGTCTTCATGCGGTCCATGTGCTCGCGCGCCAACTCGGCCGGCGTCTCTGCAAGAGGAGGAAGCGTTAGTGAGAAGGCAAATGATGTGAACGGGAGGGCGAAAGAAGGGGTGACACTCAGGGCAATTAGGAGGAAATCGAAAAAGTAGTTGGCAACACTCTCCGGCCACCAGCCGGCGGAAGCGACGTCCGTTCCTCCGTCTCATTTTCGCGTTATGCAAATCTTCACCCGAGGTTCGCCAGGCAAAAACAACGGGGGATCACACGCAACACTGGCAGCCAGTGAAACGGGATTTCCACGCGCCAAGGGGAAAAACCCGAGGAGCAGACGCAAAAAGCGCACCCTAATTTCGATGCGGGCTGGCAGCACTGGGCGCGGATTTCGCAGAAAACTGAAAAGTTTTCCCAAATGGCGAACGCAAATGTGTTCGCAGAGGGAGGGGCGTGGTGCATTTTCCGAGGATCAACTTCTGCATCGAATGATTCGTTAATTTGCGAATGAGCGGAGGGGATAGTAAGAGAGAGAGATAGGGATGTCGGTCAAAGGGTGAAGGGGAAGGACGAGTGGAAGGAAGGATAGTTTTTTGTTATGTTTTTGATCCACTCCTCGGCCCTGCGGATTTCGCTCAAATTTTCCGCTCTACTGCCGCGGCCCGCGTTCTGCGGAAACCCAATCGCGCGTTTAATATTCCAAATAAGTGCGCCCGCTGCCACGCCCTCCCCTGCCCCCTTTCGCTCGCTCGCCCTGCCCGCGGGACCCGGTCGCAATTTCGCGCGCATGACTGACGCGTGTAATGACTTCATTTGCCGGCTGCTCCTGCTGTTGCGCCGGCGCAGCGCAGCCGTGCAGGGGTCGGAGTGGGGGCGTGGCAGGGGGTGCAGGCAGCCCGGCTGGCTGGCTGGCTGTGGTAGGTGTGCATTCGCAATTAAGCGCCTGGAGCCGCGGCGCGCCAAGTTCACGCCGACCGGAGCGCGGCGGCTGGCGGCAATTTATTTATGTTGCAGTTAACGCTGCATGCAGCATGCAATCGAAACCAACAACAACTGCGACTACAATCGCGATGCCAGCCACATCATCCGCCGCAACAACAACAATAGCGAAACCACCACCGAACACCAACAACAAGATAATCATCGTCGTCGTCGTCAGCATCTCCAACAATTGAATGTTAAATGCTCCGCGCTCTAACGGTGCAAGTTCAGGGTCGCCCCGAGTGGGCGGAGCGAGCGTCGCGTTGCCAACGGAAGAGGCGGCCCATTGTTGTTGGTGTTGTTGTTGTGTTTGGTGCCACGGCCACGGCGACGATGACGACGACGACGACTCTGTGGAGCATTGTTTCGCCGAGAGTGGGCGACACTTTGACCCACAAACATTTGATTTAATTAAACGTTCGCACGTCGCCGCAGAGAAAGAAATCCGAGGCGTGGATTTTCGATCCTAATTCAATTTGGAAATGCTAATGAAATGGGGAAAAGTTTCGTCGTCGGCCTCTGTGAAAGGAGTTGGAGAAACCTTTGCGAAGGCTCGCAGGCGAAATCATCTGCGGGTGCCTCGAATTCGGGAATTGAAACATCAAATTTTGTTCCCAATTCCCGACCATTCCCATTGTTTTCTCACAACCTTTCCGTCCCACCGATGTGTTGTCTCCCTCACACTCTCCCGGAAGCTTTCAATTTCGAAGTCGGAATTTCGCTCTGGCTCCCCACACGCGGTCGTCATTCCGAAGCCACCATTACGCAGTCGTAAATTCCCGAAAAAGCAATTTGCGGCTTGGAGGAGAACATAAACTCCTTCTTCCTCCCGGCTCCTCCTCGTCTCCCTGCTACCGCTCCCCATCTCTCTCGCACACTGTCTCCTTCCGAATATAAAGTCGCAATGCGCGAAGTTTTTATGACGGCGACGATGACGACGACAACGGCGACAGCTTACATCACAATGTGGCAACGCCGTGCACTTGAGGAGTTGCGCATGCGCGGTGACAATGGCAACACCAACAACTCCCGTGACACCAACACCGACAACAATAATAAATCACTCAGTGCTCGAAATTAGCATAAAGTGCTAAAAATAATGTGTTTACAAAATAAACTCAAAATAGAAACAAGCTTAAATAAAACAAAAATTCGAACAAGTTTAAAAAAAGAAGAAAAAGTAAGTGCATGCAAATTAAAATTAATGCAAACGTTGTAGAGAAAACATAAATAACTAAGTCGAAATAAAATAAGAAAGAAAAAGGGAAGAAAACTCGGAGGAAAGAGGCGAAAATTGAAAAGAAAATGGCGTGACAGTGCGTTAACCGCAATTGGAGTTAATTTTATTGACGTCACGTTGGCATCACATCCCCCCCCCCCCCACACTCACACACAAACATACACACACACACGTGTCGACATATAACGGTTACAGCTGTCAATTTAATGTCAGATCAACGCGACGCGGCGATTGCGTGCTTTTAGTCAGTCAAATTGGTGACAACTATTTCTTGTTGTTGTTGTATTTGCGGAAATTCAACTCTTGTTGTTAATGTAATTATTGTTGTTATCCGTTACCGTTATCGTCGGTGTTGTTGTTGTTGTTGTTGTTGCGTTTATTGCTGTTATTTTTGATTTTGTTGTCGTACCGAGTAAAATTGGGCTTGGCATGATTTTTAATAGAGACATTAAAACGTCACTTCATCTCAACAAGCAACAATAATAACAATAACAACAACAACAACAAAAACAACACTATAATCATCAAGAGGAGCATTGGGAACAACAACAAATAGCAGCAAATTGCAATCGCCTGCAGGTGAGAGCGATCGACAGCGCGAGAGGAAAGCTGATGAACATCGTTGGTTGTTGGTTGTTAGTTGTTGATCGTCGGCTTGTTGTTGTTATTGCCGCTGATCGCGGCCATGCCACCCAGGCGGGCAACAACTACAACAACAACAACAAGGCCCATAATAGCCAATTGATAAGCATGAGCATTTCCCTCGATTTTCCGATGCCAACGACGACGTCGTCATCGTCGACGTCGTCGTTGCGCATGCGTCGCAGCCGCCACACACGCCGTTGCTGAAGGTGAAGTGGGCGACGTCATCGGACAGGGAGAGGGAGGGAGGGAGTGCGGCGAGGGAAATGCACTATCAATTTGTGAAGTAATTTCTCTGATTAAATTTGCGGCATAAATTTCGCTCACAGTCGACAACAACAACGAGCACACTCCTACAACAACAATCTACGGCAACATCAGCGCCAACAACTTCGGTCACAAATCAAACGACGTCGTCGCCAGCCGCCGACCGCCCCCGACCCGGAGGTCCATCCGTCTGTCTGTCTCTCTTTCTGTGTGTCTGTCCACCTCCCGCCAGGCTGTCTGCCTGTCCGCCGAATACTTGTCTGTCTGTCTGGCCGTCGGCGGCCCGGGCGGCCTTTGACAGCGCCATGCGATTTCCATTTTCCGCGCATGATCGGCGATTGACTTACTGTGCGCCGACGGCAATCAATCTTCTCGTCGGTCGATCGGTCTGTTGCCCTCCCCGGCTCGTTGTTTGTTTTACTGTTGTCGGCTCCCCGTTGTTGTTGTTGCTGGTGGGCCTAGTGGCAACCCCACGGTCGTGAGTGCAACCGTCTGGCGATATCGACCGATCGCGCAAATATTCCATAATCCGCGCTCGATGTGAAGGAGTTCGCCATCGATAACGATATCGATTATGTAGGCGATGACGATGACGACGACGGCGATGGCAATGAAGTCGATGATGTTGTCGATGGAAGTGTTGCCGGCGACGATAACGAAGAGGATGTCGTCGATGACGACGGAGATGTCGCCAAAGGGGATGCTGTCGACGAGTCGATGGTGGTGAGCAATAACCACTGCTGGCTGGTGAGTTATGGTCGTTGGGGTCTCTCGACGGCCCCCATGAAGGCGCATCGAACGCATCCGCGATCACCGATGATTGACGAAGTTCAACCGGGGATCGAAAGGTTGATGAGGCGTCGTCTGCAGGCGATTGAATGGATTTCAAGCGAAACGTTTCATTACAGAGCTGTGGAGATATTGCGGAGAGTGAGGACAAACTTCGATCCGCCTCAGACTTCCGTTACCTCAGCGATTTCAATCAATTCTTAAATGCAATCGGTTAGATGGATGGAAATCGATCGTCGATGTCATCAAGTTCCTCAGGCGGCCCTCTCATACCCACCGATCGATGATAAGCTCTGTAAACGAGTGTTTGTCTCCGGATTCCCAGAACTGCAAACACTGCCTCGACTGTAGCCCCCGCCCCCCTTTGGCGACATCCCCCGGCCGATAACGATGTTCGCAAATAACTCGCATTGATAAGAAAATTCCAGCAATTACCATCGACCGCGGCTCGCATTCGGATTCTTATGCAATTTGTTTTCCTTTTCGCTGCGAAGTCGTCAGTCAGGTGGTCATTTGGACCCGTCCTCGCCCGCGTCCCCGGCACCCGCGTCCCCTCGCAGGGAATGACATGAAATTAAGGCCTTCGAGAGCCGCGGGCGCGTCTCGGCGGACGACGACGCGTGGCCCACTTTTTGCAAACGGGTTGCAAAGGAAAGGAAAAAAGAAAACAAGAGGCGGGAGGCGGAGAAGAAGAGAAGCAGAGAAAGAGACATCGATTTCATGGAGTGATTGAGTAAAATTTGCTACTGACTGCAACAACAACAATGTCGACGATAGCAACATCAAAGACCACTAATCGATGAAGACTACACAACGACAACAAAAACAGCATTGTTAACAACAACAACATTGCGGTGACACACATTGCAACAATTTCCACTTTTTCCCATCGATCGATCGCATCGAATGCCAACCATTCATAAAGATTTTCCATATCTTTTCTTTAAGATTTTCCTTCAGTTTCTTTGAAACTCCCCTCTGAGTATCGGAGTGATTTTCTTTGGTTTTTCTCCTTTTTTCTCCGCTTTTAGTTTCGCCGTATCGCATCCTTCTCTGTGAGATATTCGCGCGATTTTCACAAATATCGCGTTTCATTGCCAATAACGAGCGATTGACAGCGAACGAGCGACAGACAGCCTAATGAAGTAATCGTTTACGGCGAGGTTAAGAGGCAGCGGAGGGGAGATGGAAGAATGACGGGGGCCAGTGAGAGGAATCGACTTGCGATTAGCTTAGTTGACAACGACATTCGCTGGAAGAAGAGGAACAGAGGTGGCTAGGAGCTGGATAGGTCAGGAGGAGCAGGGGACGAGTCTTCAAAATGCATCGGGAATATTCATTGACATTTGCAAGCTGTCTTCTGGTCGCCTCTCAGGGGTTATCAGACCCGTGGGACCCAGTCGTTCTCGCGAGAGGGGGCCATGCGATTAATGTCGCCGACAACGGCGTGCGAAGAAGACGGAGAGACCGGGGAACGCATCGCAAAATGGGAATTGAAATTAGCTAGCGGATTCCTGAGCGCTTCAGGAGGTTCTCATGGAACATCTAACAGAAAAGAAGGAGAGAATAGAACAATAGAATGAGACTGGGAGAAGGAGATTCTTCAATATTCATCAGGAACTAATTTCTCTGTGAGATTCTTCTGTGCATTACTTAATTTATGGAGATGTTATTCGTGACCCCGATAGAAGCAGGATTGATTACCATCTGCTAAGCGCGTCGTCGTGTAATTGGGGAGCTCTTAAAGGAACTGGATCACGCCATACGAACTTCCTGTTGAAGGATCCACTCGAGGCTCCGGACGTCAAGCCAGCTGGCGTCCGGGGCGATGAGAACAAACAGTGGCCAATCGTGACAGAACCGTTGAAAACCCATTTCGAAACGATTCCGACATCGCGAATGCCAGCCAACAACAGTAACAAGACCCAGGCAACAACTTCTGCAACAACAAGAGGCCGCTCTGCAACAACATTGACGTGGCTCTGACATGTTGGAACCTCACGGCAGCCGCCATCAGAATCTGTTCCAATCCACGGCTGGTGGGGGTGGGGGGAAAAGCGCCGCCGAAAACGCACACAGACGCAAAAACGGTCTGTTTGTGCCTGCGTTATATGCCACGCCCCCTTCCCCCGAGACCCCTTTGTGCTACGACTGAGTCCCACTAATTCGTTGGCATATGCGAGGGTCGTGGGCGGGGGTAGTGAGGCGAAAATCCATGCGATTTCTTTGCACGTCACGTTCGTCACTCGCGTTCGTCATGCAATGTGTGCGTGTGTATGTGTGGCTACACGTCTATGCTTCTATTTGACTACATGTGTCTGTCTGTGTGAGCATTTGTGTTTGGGTTTCAAACTCTTTGCATGCATGCCTTTGGCTCCCAAAGGATGCGACTCGCACGGCAATGATGCCGTCTCTTTTTCTCTTCCTATGTCCCTCTTTTTCTCTTCCTCTCCCTCCATCTGTCCCTCTGTCGCTCTGTCTCTTTTTGTCTCCGTGTCTGCCTCTCGCTCATACTTTCGCACTCTGTTTTTCTGCCCCGCAGTCTCTGAGTCTCTGCATGTCTGTCGGTCGTTCAGTCTATCGGTATATCTGTCTGCCTGTCTGTCTGTCGGCCATATGTCTGTCTGTCTATGTACCAGGTTCGTAGTTAAGCATTACGAACTTTTTCCCTATGGTTTTTGTGTGCGCTCATCTCCGTCTCCTTTATGAGAAAACCGTGACGCAAGCTTTTAACCAGAGAGAGACAGAAAGAGAGGGAGGGAGAGAGGGGAACTTCCACTCGTCCTGCACTCGGAGGCTCCTCCGAGCCTTCTCCTTAACTGATTCGCGATTCTCTGTCTGATTCTATGTCCGTCCGTTTGTTGGTGTTTCTGTCTCTTTATCTCTGCAGATAGGAGGATGTATGGGGATGAGCTGGCATCTGGAGGGTCGTGTATGTGTGTGTGACTGCAGGAATGTGTGTGCGTTGGGAGGATCACGTGGTAATGGTGTAAACATGTTGTTCAGCTTCGTAATTTAACAGATTCCCTACGTGCATTTATTGTTTTATTGCCCCCGACTTCTCAGCTCTTCGCGAATTCCGCTCAACTCGCTTGGCATCACCTCACTTTTCCCCGATTTACGCGACGGAGTGTCGAGAAGACCGAGATAAAGAGAGCGAAAGTTCGTGGAATGGTTTTAGAGAGAGTAATTTAAGCGTATCAGAGAGGATTCTCTCAAGGGAGAAGAGATGATCTCAAGTCCTGAGAGCGGTAATCGCGATGACCAAGAGAGGACTCACTTTGTCGCAGCTGCTCCTGGTCCAGAAGGTACTTGTCGCGGGCCTGCTGGACGGCCTCGTAGGTGCCCAACTCGCGGAACTTCTGGTCGGTGAGGACTCCGGGGGCGTCCCTCTGGTAATGCTCCGCCGATGATCGGTAGGGCTCGTCGTCTGCGTAATCTTGCTGGAGAGAAACGGGGGGAGAAACAGAGAAAGAGAGACGGATGTTAATTTCTTTCAATCAAATCAAAGGGAGAGGCAAATATGGACAAGGAATGGAAATAGAGATGGATATGGCATCTGGGGATCAATATATTGATGGGACTCTTGAGAGTGCGAGTGAAAGCAAAGAAAGAAATGTTCTGAGGCTCAACATCAAAGTCACTGGTGAGCCCCGACCTCCTGACCTCTGGCCCAATCATGATTCCCTAAGCTATTCATCGAATGCAAGACAGAAATTTCAACATTTGAGACATTTTCGGAAAATTCACATCAAAGAAATGCAGAGGGGAGTTCGGGAGATGGATACAAAAGTGAGAGAACGAGTGCAAAAGCATTGAGAACGATAGTGAATGGCGGAAAAAGCGACTGCAGTCGATTTCTGTCAAAGGGCTCAAATGACGACACACGGAAAATACATACATAAACTGCCAAAAGGCAATCAGATTCGTTTGTTGGCGACGCGAGAGAGAAATGGGGAGATTGAAACTTGCGCTTGAGTAAGCGAGCTTTTTCAATTCGCAAGGGAGAAAAGTAAAAGTAAAGTAAAGTAAAGTAAAGAGAGAGGAAATGAAAAGAGAATTAAATAAATGGAAGGAGAAACAAGGCCCAGAAATTGAAGAATAAGGACGTGGGAAGAAGAGGGCAGAGGAAATACGTTCGACTCTAGAAACCTCATAAATTCTGGCATCTTGAAAGTCGTTCACGAAAACTCATCAATGGTTTTGTTACATGAATAGAAAATTTCTATCAGAAACATAAGAGAGCGAGAGAAGTGTTTGAGTAATATTCCATATGGCTGTCATTCGTCCATTTTTCCAATTGACAGCAACATTTTTAATCCGCTTCAGAGAGGAGTCCAAGTGCGGTGTTTTAGAGAAGGACATTCGGCTTGTGCACCCCATGGAATTGACATCAGAACTGGTGGCCACGCAGTTTCCGTCGAACACTTTTTCCATCTTGACATAAGCTTCGACCTACTTCGACAGCTTTAAACTTGGAGACATTCTACGGAAGCATGTGAACTTGGCTTTAATCTCTTTTTACTCTCACTCAACCTCTTCCATCCACATATTTTCCAAAGACTGAGACAGCAATGAAAGAAGGCACATCGCCAGCACTGCTTTTATCCACTGGTTCCTAATCCGATTTCCTCAACAAACCCATTCACATCCCTCTCGCTATCTCTCTCCACCAAAATACAGCAACAATGTCTGGCGCTTTGTTAAGTTCCGTCCGTGCTGAATGCGGCAGCCCTTGGATGAGGTCCAATGGAGCATCAGGTGGAGAGAGTCCGCCAAGGCGCTACATCAAAGGCGCCCCAGTAAAAACATACTGCTGTTTACCATTGAGGATGCATCATAGAAATTTTTCTCATTTCACCAGACATCGTACCTCGTTCTATAGGCCCTTTCCAACCTTCTCTTCCGTCCCTCAGTCTCCGCTCTCAGTTTTGTCTCGACTTTATTATGTTTCGCAGCAACTCTGGCCATCGATTCGATGTCTCGAAAACTTTCAATAACCACTCGTCCCTTCCACCATGTTTATTTCGCCTTCTCTTTCGCCATATTCGTTCGCGTTTCCTCTTTATCGGCTCGTGCGCCTTTCTTTGTCGAATTCTTCTCCCCTTCTTCTATGTATTTTTCAATTTTCTTCATTTTTATACCTTGATGTCCCTCTGTCCTCCATCCTCAGACTCGTCGTCCTGTTTTTTCATATCCCAAACGTCGTCCTCTCATCTCGCTCGTGCCTTTTATGAGCTCCCGGATATCGCTTTGATATTATATGCAACGGTAGGAAATTGCTGTGTGTGTGAGCGTGTAGATTCCCCCTCTCTGTCTCCTCGTACCAGACGTCTCACAGACATATTGCATATTCCTATCTCTCTCAAAGAGTTTTCTCTCTATCGCTGGGCGTCGCTCTCTTTCTCGCAGTGGATGTGTGCAGATATTAAAAGAAAACATAAATAGATTGGAGTGTTGGCAATGCTGAGAAAAGAAGTTGTAATCGAGTCGATCTCCCCCAGGAATCCTTCTCCCTCTCACCTCATCCTTCGAGAAATTCGCCCCTCGTCCGTTTGGATCGATCTCTCTGAGTGGAATCCGTCACTTCCTCAATAATTCGTGCCAACCACGTCGGCGGTTCATCGATTTACGCCCCTCTTCCCCACTCAGGCGCCACATGCTGCTGATTTTATGGACATCGTTGCCCCCTCCCCCATTTATTCGTCGATCCCTCCCCTTGGCCTCGCGTTGAATTCCTAACCAGAAAAATCTGGTTCCTTTGTCTTTCTCCTTTTTTGGCGGGACCCCGAGAATTATGAGTCTGTCATTGTTGTTATTGTTGTTGCTATTGGAGTGCTCTCGGCGATCGATGCCTTCGGTTTCGTTGTGATTTGCCCCACAGTCCACTGAGCTGTGGGTGGAGTTGACAGCAGCGGGGGAGGGTGGGGGCCGATAGAACACGGGTTCACAATGCGTGGTTGCGCCCAGGAACACGCCATAAAACAAACACACACACACTCCTCTCCCTCTCCTTGTCTCGCTCTTCGATGAAAAAATCGCAGTTTTAATTGTTGCAGAAAATTAGTTGCTGCGCCCCTGCGACGGGTGGGCGGCCCTGTCATTGTTGTTGTTATTGTTGCTGTGCCAACAATGTTTTTGTTATAATTGTGGGCGGGTGGACATCGATTTTACTGCTAGATTTTTTCCCTCTCACTTCATTGTTTTTGCCGTTCTTTCTCAAGCTTGTTTTCTCGTTAATTTTCTTGTTTGCGAATTTGAAGAGTTTTTTACCTCTATCTTCATCTCGGAAAGAGTGGCTCCCGTGATTGACTTTGGGCTCTTGCTCAGCTTTCGCGTCCACAAGCCATTCATTCTGCTGTCTGAGGAATGTCTGTCGACGAAATTTCTTCCCCCGTCGCAGCAGCATCTGATGGGACGCAAATCAGTGATAACGATTCAGAGAACCCAATGACTCATATTCAGAGAGAGAGAGGGGGACGAGGGAAAGGAAGGACTCATAATGATCTTGAGAAAAATACTCCAATGAGAAACGAGTCACTTGAACTCTTCGAGTGATGCATTCTCAACCAGAAACAAACAACTTCATCAAGATTTAAAAACTTCAAAAGATCAACAACTAAATAATCAACAGCAACAACATCAGCCAAATCAGCGTTTGCTAAGAAAATATTTGAAATTTTTTATGAAATGTATTCGTATCGAAAATTTCTGACACATTGAGAACACGATGAATACTTTATGAATATGTGTATTTGTGAAATTTATGCGTTGCCAAGACGAATGGAAAAATCCAGATCGAGATGGAGCGAGGTTTTCAGAGCAATATACAGTAGTCTATGATAGGTAACGTATGGCATGCATATGTCGCTATTTCGATCTGAAAAAATGATCGCAAATCACTATTAAATTGTGCAACTTAATTTACTCTCCATAAATAGACACATCGATATGATCAATTTTATTTTTTGAATAAATTTGTAAAATCTGAAACGATCGACAAAAGTTGAAATTTTTGAATAATCGAAAATGTTTAAAAATATGAAGAAATACATCTTAAGTTGAGATAAGAAAATTTGCAAATTATTTTTATAATATTAATTTTAAATATTGAAATGAAATGTTTAACAATTAAAAAAAAATCTAAAAAAATGTAAGTGACATATTTATATATAGCACAATATTTTTAGAAGTGTTCAAATAAAAAATGTAAGGTGCACTTTATTTTATATTATTCGACCTTTGTTTTGTCCGAAGTCCACAGATATAGAAGTCGCGATCGATTGTACAAATCGCAGTCCCACAGGTGGCACAAGAGTCGTATGTGGGTTAACGCTACTCCCCGGGAAATCCCGCCGCCGCCGACTCGACGCCGTTGCAGGTCAATTAATCACTTGTTTAGTGGATCGATCGTTCACAAATCGACGATCGAGGAGCGCTTTCAGCCGAATTTGAATGCGATCCGTTGCGGAAGCGATTAATAATATTTATGGATTTTTAATTCCATTTTACGGAATCTCCACAGCGACCACTGGACCGAGAAACCAATCGATCGCTGGATCGGTGGACGGACTCGCTTGCCGAAAAGTCGTCTCTACGCTGGTGCGCTCGGTTTACGACCCGGCCGACAGACCATCGGCCGCTATTTCCATCTGCAACAAAGAGAGATGGCGACGGCATCGAAATTTCATAATCATAATCCTCTCAACGCCATCCGCAGCGGTCGTTGTCCGTCGTCGGCGCGGTCTCGGATTTCGTAAGCCCGATAATTACGAGGGATCCGTGGGGCGCCATCCGTCGGTGGAGCTGGTCATGCTCCAGCCAGGCGCTAGCGTAAATATTTACGCCAGCAACAATGGTACCAACGGTGGCGGCAACAACAACACCGCGACCGGGAGCAACGACAACAACAACAACAACGGCATCGGTTGCAATGGCAACAATCAACGAACGAACGAACGACAAACAAACAAAAAATAATCGGCCTCCCACTACCACGAGGGGCCTCGGCATCTCCATTCATCGTTCGCCAGATCAATTATTGATAAAGGGACGGGGGTGGGGCGATCGACTTCACTCAATCAAAGCTTCAAAATGCGTCTGCGTCTGATCTGGCAACGTTCCTCTGAATCATTTCCGGCAACGAGCACTCTCGCACTCACACTCGCGTGCGATCGGCGCGATCTTCATGCATGCCTAGGAAGCGTCTGCATCAGCGTCTGGGGATCTCTGGACCGGCCGGAGCAGGGTCGCTTGGTTGGGTGCCATTGTTTATTTAATTGGCTGACAACGGCGACTTCTGTTCGCCGTTCGCTGCAGACGTGGCGTCGCGCCGTCGTCGAGGAGCGCGGTCGGAGCACCTCCGAACATATGAGGAAGAGACATGACGATCGCGTGTCTAGAACCAACTTGGCAGCTCTTCCGCACCGGGTTCCTGACGTTGTTGTTGGCGAGGTGTTCTTTTGCTCAAGCCCTGATCTCTTCCTGACGATCGTGGATCCCCATGTTTTCTGCTGTTTCGGTTTGACAACTCCAGCATAATTGTTTTTTACTCTGTGATAACTCGCAATTAGAGGGATCGTCATCGAGAATCATTCTCTCAAGTGTTGATGGTGCCAAGCACAGAGACGTCGTCACCGTTGGCTTCCGATCTGTTCTTCTACAGCAGATGTCGACTATTCGTCATATCTTCCTCTCTCAACTCCTCTGGAAGTCATGAAAACTTTCCGAATGGGATTCGGTGGCGGACTTTGTTTATTTCGAATGCGATCGGTTCGTCTATGTTCTGGCCTTTGGACCTCGCGTCCCTGCCACTTGACCGTGCTTTAAGTTCATTAATCATTCCAGGGACACATAAACACACAGCTAGACAGAGAGACATGTAGACAGACAAGCGTACGAAGAAGCTGACAGACAAACGGGACGAAGACCGACAGTCGGATAGACAGAGTCAAGCACCGACACATTGAATGTCTCGAAGACTATAAAACCTGTGCTCGGTGGAGATCCATTCCATTCATAAACTTGGGTGTTTATGTCCATTCATGAGAAATCATTATAGATTCAACGATCATTGCGATGACTACTCATTGATCATGATGTGCAGTTTCTATATTAGTATTCGCATTCTGCATTATTTCATTCTAACATCGTAGTTCAGGCTACAGATCATAAAGTGTCTACTATAGATAGTGTGCCTTAGTCTATAATTATAACCTTATAATTCTCAACAAGGCATCAAGAGTCAACGAGTTTTGAGTTACATTGTATTTTCAAATGCTATTTCTAACGACCTATATTATATTTCCTTTCAATTATAATTTAATTAATCTCTATTAACTCCTTACATTCTTTAGATAATCGATTTTTCTCTTCAGAAATGATTTTGCTAACCCCATTTTGGTATTCGGTAACCTACTTCCAATGGGTAGTCGGTAGTCCATTCTAATTCGCAGTTCCATCATTTCTCAAATTCCTCCGATCGCCCCTTCATACCCACTCGAATTCCTTCACCTTCACTGATAATCGTTCCACTTGCTCCACGTTCTCGGGGATTTCCGTGGGTTCCACAGAATCGAATCAACCCCTCGCCCTCCTCTTCCTCCTTCGTGGCTTCTGTAATCTTAGCCCCGTAACCTGTAGCCGCTTGAGCTTAAAATATGCTGATTTATGTGTGGGTCCGGGGAGCGAAGGCGCCGTTTAATGGCTCTGACTTCAACACAAACGAACCGTCCGCGATCGTTCTCGATGGCAGCCGCTAATTAATATGCAATATAAATAAATTCTACTACTAATGTACTCCGGAATTAGTTGAAAACTAAATTGTGAATGTAATTTTTATTGTGTAATTAAAGTTATTGCTCCATTATCGTCGTCACTAGTGCTTCTACGACACAAGCACGTCGTACACTGAGCGATAAGAGGTGGCATTGAAGAACCCACAGATCATGATTGACTTCAAATAGATCACATTTGTATAGTTTCATTTTCGTTCGTCGTTCACTGATTTTCGTCCCCAACAAATTCAGAGCAATTTTATTTCTCGGAACCTTTGAATTGTTCCTCTCTTTCTTTCCATTTTTGCCTCTCTCCTCTTTTTTCCATTGTATTTTTGCCTGTTCTTTGAGAAGCTCCGGGAGCTGGAGAAGCAACAAATTTATGGCGCCAATTACTGCAGTTGCACATTGCACTCGCAGTCGGAACTGAGAAAACGAGGCACGAGCAGTTGCATCGATGTCCGGTAATGATGTCGACTGCTTCTACCTTTGTGCGCGCATGCACTCAGAGAAAACGGGAATCGTTCCTTCAGAAAAAGACACCCGAGGACGAAGTGCGAATCGCTTACAGTAGTTGTCCACGAGTTTGAACCCGTGTGTACGCGAAAAGTCCTTGAATGCACCTGTCTGACTGTCTGTGTGTCCTTCGCAACGATAAACAATTTCTCGTTTCCTTTTCCTCTCTGCATTTTCTCTCCTTCTTTCGTTTTTCTTCCATTCGCCATCCATTTCCCGTGCTCCCTCAGCTCCTTGGAAGCTGTTTCTCTGCGCACACTATCTCTCTCTAACGCCCTCTCTCTTTCTCACTCCTGCTCGCTAATGGCGAGCACCTTTATTTATTGTCGGTCCAAGATTTACTTTCATCGGACTCGCGCACCGGTCGCCCACGGTCCATGGTGATTCAGTAGCGGAGGCGAACGAAGAGGGCGAAAAGCAATTGGTGGAAAATAAAAATCAACAAGAACTCGGAAATAAAGACGAAAATCAACAACCTTCAATTTAAAGTTGTCGTTATTTTCGTTATTTAATTAAAAACGCATTTATTTCCTCGGAAATCATGACTCGAACCTCTGGCAATCACAGCAGCCGAGGGACGGTGGGGATGCAATTAATCGGCTCAATGGGCGAGTCAAAACATAATCGCCGGACAGGTTCGAAGGTCTCTCCGACGAGCGATGGGACCGAAAAGGCTGAGGGCGACTCCATCGACAGCTCGTTAATTATATCGGACAAATTGGGATCGACGCACCAAGGCGGGGGGACAATTGACAGAGAGGGAGAGAGAGTTAATTGATGGCAACAATTGATTCCCAATCACAGCCATGCACTCGATTGACAATGGATGCAACCGATGATTCGGGTGATTTGGAGATGCGGGTCGTTTGTGGACTCCCATTGATGGAAGCTCTATCTCCCTCACTCTCTCTCTCCCTCACTATCTCTCTCGAATGAAGGTGCACTTGTGAAGCCGTTTGCTAGAACAAAGCCAAGACCTGCAGGTGCCTCCTCCTGCTCACGTCCTCCTCTCTACCTCCCTCCCTCCAATTCTGTTGTCTGTCTCCCTCACGATTCGTGGCTCGGAGCGCATCTCTCGGTGCATGTTCCTGCCAAAGGATGCAGAATAACATCGAGGAACCGGAAGGGGTTTTAATTTTTGAGAGTGGCTTCGCTGACGGGAACCGACAACATGCTCACATTAGCAGGAGCGAAGGAGGGACCAAGGGGTGCCGAGGTAATGATGAAAAATTCAATATGATGGCAGCACTACGTTGATGCGCCAGTGCTGCCAAAGCAAAGCGGCTTTTAGCGGAATTACATCAGCCGCCATGGCAACTCATTACGCGAAGAAGCCTGAAGATGGAGAAATTAGCCCACTTCAGAGAGGGGCTGAGGGAGGCGAGGACGAGTACCGCTAGCGATGGAGATGGAGAGAAGCCGCCCTTCCATCAGGTTGACAGTTGGTGCTTGAGTGCAATAAAAAGCCCCGCGGAGGACGCGGGAAGTCGCCGGCATTTGCATTCGAGTAGCTGCAAAAGCACTCCGATGGAGGCTCCCGTGGCAGGTGGCTGACGAGAGGCAGCGGCGGAGACTTGGCCGGATTGCCTTTAATATCAATTTAACGGCCACAAACACAGGGACATTATTAGCAACAACAACCCCATCAGCAACAGCAACTACGGCGAAAACAACTCCGCCAATAAAATAACAAGATCCACAGTACGGACAGCAACAACGAAGAACCCAACATTGTTTCGAAGGAGTTCGAGAAACTGAGCCTTCCTCGTGGGGGACGAAGAGGAGTCGAATGTGATCGTAAATATTTTACGATCCCTCGGGCCCTGGACTGGGCCGAGCAAAGGCCTCTCGACGAGGCGAGGCAACTAGGCTTGGGCTTGGGCTGTGTGAAAGCGTCGCACGGCGTGACCAACTTACGGCCCCCGTTTAACTGCGCCCGTCCGGAGTCGGCTGCCCTTTGAGCCCCGTCCGTCGCCGGCCTGTCGTCCTGCCAGCCGTTGTCCGTGTGTGACCCAGTATTTCGAGAATCCCTTTGTGCGCGCACCGCACCCCGAGGCGACCAGGAAGCGTCGACCGTCCCTCCTCCCAATGTCAAGTCGGGTAATTGTCGCCTTTTATGGACCGGCTCCGACCACCGACGAGGGACGGGTTCTCGCTCGAAAAGTGAAACCTCGACGTTGCCGCGGAACCTGCGCACGACCGCGATGCGACCGAGTCGAGGCGGTGGATGGTCGAATTATTGAATTAGCCACGATTTAATTGAATCGCGTCGCGGTCGGCCCCGCGTCTTTCGCTTGGGCTGCGCATGCGCGTCGACCGGGTCGGGCGATTCTCGATTCGACTCGTTGCGTACTCGTCGCCAATCGGATTATTAACGAAATTGCTTGTTTTCGTTACGTTAATTTCATAATTACGGAGTTATTGGGTCGCAATGCCGCGGGACTTGGCCTGGCTCGCGGATTGGGGTCTGGAGAAACGCAGACGTCATAGCGTCCATCCCATCGGTAATGAGCCGTCTTTTGAGGTATTAATTTTCCCCGACACGGCGCACGGACAGGCGGACGGACGGACGGACGGAAACCTGATCTAGGTTTCTCCTGGCTCCGATTTCGTCAGCCAAAGTGCTGGGGACCCTCCCCCCGCTCACCCCCGGTTTCGATCACCATATCCATCACATCCGATCGATCGATCGAGGGTATCTAAAAATACCCATGGCAACCCAATGAGCTCTGGACACCGACGGCCACCCGAGAGCGGCCCAAACTAGTTCATTCTACTCACATCGCTGCTCGCCAGCCGCTCCTCCTCCAAGTACTTGGGGTCGCCTCTGACCATCGCCGTCTGCGGCTGCTGCTGATGACGACGATCGCGCGTCGCCTCCTCCTCGTATTCGCCGTCGACTCCGCCCTCGTCCTCGTCGTCGTCCTCCTCCTCGTCATCGTAGTAGTAGTAGTCGCCGATCTCGTCCAAGCGGTTGCCAAGCGCCTTGGGGTCGGGGTCGGGCAGGCGTCGCGGCTGCCGATCGATGGAGGCCGGCGATAATGAATGGGCCGCCTGGGCTGATGCGAGGGCCGGGGCGGGCGTCGCGGAGCCGACCTGCGACAACGCGGTGGAGGCCGTGGTCGTCGGCTGCCGGTGACCTCGGCCGGTCGTCGTCGTCGTGGTCGAGGAGGAGGAGGAGGCGGGTCCTTCGGGGCGGTGATGGGGCTGGTGGTGGTGGTGCACGTGGTGGCCGCGGTGGAGCGGAGCCCTGGCCGTCGTGGTTTCCGAGAGGTTCGCCGCCGCCTTCTCGAAGCGGGTCCAGGGCGTCGTGCGGTGGTGCTTGGCCTCCGGCGACCAGGGCGGCGGGCTCTTCTCGTGCTGGTGCCGGTGCTGGTGGTGGCTCGGGTGATGGCTCGGGTGGTGCTGCGGCCAGGTGGGCGGAGCGGGCCGCTCGAACGAGGGCCGGGGGGCGGGCGGCCGGTAGGAGACGGCCGTCGTCTGCTGCTCGCCGAGCAGGAGGGCGAGCAGGAGCGGCGTCAGGAGCCACATGGCGTGCGTGTTGTGGTTGATTCTGTTGTTTCCGTTGTTC
Source organism: Coelopa frigida (assembly GCA_017309665.1). Taxonomy (NCBI): domain Eukaryota; kingdom Metazoa; phylum Arthropoda; class Insecta; order Diptera; family Coelopidae; genus Coelopa; species Coelopa frigida. The sequence continues at coordinate 834,071 of CM029565.1, read as the reverse complement.
TGCGGCATGACGATCGCGCTGACGTTCACTTGGACAAAGGATTTGTGGTTCTCATAGGTCGCATGTTTATAATAAAATTTGGGAAGAAGGCTTCCTTCACACCTGGACACGAGTTCTCAGGAGGAACCGCTCATGGGTCCGCGACCAGAGGCGTCCACACGATCGACGTGCAGGGGAGGATCTGAAGACGGTGGCTTGCTGAGATGACGACGATAACGTCTGCGATGGTGGCAAATTACGAATGGTGTCTGTTTGCCTGAGGCGCACTCGCGTAATTGGCCACGTTAACGAGCCACCGATCGCGGCCGCCGTGAGCTGTTTGAATGTCTGTCGCTCGGCGCAAATGACCCAGTTAATTGATCAAATTTGCATTCTCACTTCACTTCGCTCGGCTTCACTCAAACGCACGGCGGTTGGCAACACTTGTCTCCCGGACGCACATCTATCTCCAGTGCGAATGGACAGATGCTCACAACCGTACTATGTACACAAAAGATCGCATCGAAGTGTTCCCGAATATACTAATGTGGCTAGCGAGGTGTGTATCGGATGATGAATCGCTTTGTTCTCCTCACTTGTTCGATTCCTCTCGGCTCGATTTGTTTAAAATTAAAACCACTCGCGATTCGACTCGACTCACTTCGCTTCGATCGATGCTTCGTTATTGTGTGCGAGGCGAATGCAGAGAACTGCGATCCTCGACCCTCGGGGGATTCCAAGAAGTGGATGTTTACGCGTTGCCAACTGCCTCACTTCGGCGAGTGACGAGATCGGCGGGTGGCGGGGGAGCGAATTCCACGCACGCCTGACTTATAGATAATTTTTTGTGTTTCTTTGATTCGCAACGATAAGCACTACAACGGCAATAAATACCGCAACAACAAGAGCGCGCACAAGGCGTATCCGATCCGCCGAAAATAGCAGCTGTCCGTCTGTCGGCCGAGCCACGCGTTCGCGAAACACTCGCCGGCTGTCGCCGTCTGTCCGCCCGTCGACGGGTTCCGACAGATTTCCCCGCTGTTGCGATTGTTCGCCTCGACCTCGACGCGATCACGTTCGCGAGCGATCGCTTCGCCCCCAGGACGCCAGGCGCGCGCTCCAGGGACCTCGCTTCCGCGAACCGAGTCGTCGCTTCCGACGCGCCACCAGCGGAAGGTTAAGTTCGGCACGTTTCCACGCCGGATCGCGCCAGACGCCGTCTGCTCACGCTGGGTCGCGTGCAGGTTGTGGCCCGGTTGTGGCGACTATCAATGGGCGCTCTGGGCCCAGCGGAAAATCCGTGCCAAAATCGTGTCAAGATCGCGGCGTCGATCACCGATCACTGGGTCTCGGGACCGCTTGAACCGCGTCGCGAACGCTAAGTGAGTGGAGGCTTTCCTCGATTCGATCTTCGTGCTCCGTGCTCGATCCACGTTCCGTACGCGCGTTGTTGTCTCGTGCGCTGTTCTCGCGTATCTGCCGCGGCACGACGTGGAACGGCTCGTGTCTTACGGCCGCGCTCGCACACCATCCGCCGCCTCCGTCGTCGCGTCGTCGTCGCCGCCGCCTCCACCTCCGTCATCGTCGCCAGCTGATCGTCTCCTCGCGATCTCGCGCGAGCTCCATGTCTCAGTCTCCCCGCTGTGGCTCTGTTTACATTTCTCTCAGCCGATCCACTCATCCGCCGCTCTCTCCGCCGCTCGCCGGCCCCCGCTCGCGCCGTCTCCCTCTCGCTCGGACGGAGCGACCGAGAATCGTCGTCCCGATATCGTCGCTCTGTTTACGCAGCTCTCGACTCGGACCACGCTCGAATAGCCTTTTAATTGAGTCGCCGAGGAGCGGGACTATGTGGAAGGGAGCGAGAGAGAGATGTAGTCATCCGCCTGGGGAGGCTCAAGAGAACCGGGAATCCCCAAAGATGAGTTGAGTGGAATGCGAATCAGACTCCCGCTCCCTTCATTCTCTCTTTGCTCGGTTCCTCGTTCTCTTCAGCTCGCTCACTCGACATCATTCGCTCCCAATCGCTCTCCCTCGCTCAATCGCTCTCCCTCGCTCAATCGCTCCCATTCGCTCACTTGTGCCCATTCACTCACTTGCTTCATCCACTCATTCATTCCGAGCGATCAGCCGGCTTTTGTACCTTCCCCTAGTTTCGTTCTGGATTTCGATTCGCTCTGGGATCGCAAAATCCAACAGATTGGAGCGGATCGTGCGATGACTCACTGCACGAAAATATTCGCCAAGTGAGCGTTGTGTGCACTTTTCAAAATTAACAATAAGAGAACAGTTTTAAAAATAAGGCAATCCGAGTGGTGAAAACACTAAATTAGATCAATTTTACGAGCCACTCGTTGCACGGTTTACGAACCTCGGAAAGAGAGAAATCATTGTCAGATGGGGGAGCGGTTTATGAGGACCAGGGGTGGGAGGTGGTGGTAATAGCTAGGAATAGTTAATCTCTTGTCCGATTTATGCCATTCGATTTGTAGGCCGACGAACTCCTGAACATTCGGACGATCCGCAGATTGTGAGCGCTGTGGAAATCGTGCCGCCTCCTCCTCACTCGGATTAGGGGAGATGGAAGGACTTTCCACTGCACGATTTGTTTCTCGCTCTCTCTCCTCGATCATCGCAGTGCGATCCCTCGTCGACCTCAATCAGAGAAACGGATCCCAGCCGTGTGACTCGGCATAAAATTAGCAGATCTGGAGCAGATCCAGCGAAGACCTAGAGCGGATCTGGAGCCGCGTCCGGGCCGAGGGAGCGGGACGGACGACGCTGAGATAGATTAATCTGATTAAATGAAATATTAGGAGCCAATGAGGCCATAAAAATGATTTACGCCTCATGACAGCGACGGGTTTATGCAAATGCTCGGACGCCAACAGATGTTGCCATCGAGTCTCGGGCAGTGAATGCGAGTGTGTGCGTGAACTCCACTGGAATGCGAACCGATTCAGATTCAGTGGGATCCTCGGAAGCCGTTCGGTGGCCGACCACCGCCAACAACTGCGACCAAGAGTCTGGTAAATATTTGAGAAACCGTCGGAGCCTCCGCGGCCACCTCGGGTTTCGAGCTCGCGTGCAGCTTCTGTTTAGCACGTTTCACGCGCTTGTGCAACTCCCGAACTCAATCGCCCGGACCCCGCCATTCGCCACCTGGCGATCTTCACGGATCTCTTTACGACCGCAGAGGTGGGAGTGCGAGAACGTGGAGGGTCGCGCACCCGGCTCCCCGGACCCCCCTGGCCAAGGCTTCCGCCGCCGTTGACCATGACGACACCGGCATCGTCGCCATCGTCATCGACGTCGATTCAGAAGCCGCTGCAGCTGTCGACCTGAAGATCTCTTGAGGCTGTGAATGGCCCGCGGACCGATCGTCGTTTATGACAAAAATCCGCTCGCACACAGCAGCCGTCCACACGCACACACACGCGCAGTAGGCGACTGTGGTTATCGCGGCGATGTGGCCGCTAATAGCGCATAAATCTTATTAATGATCTTGTCAAGTGGCCAACTCGCACACAGCCGCGCCGCACTCACACACTCACGGCCGCCGACACTCGACGGTGGACGCTGCAGCAGGCCCAGGGGGCGGAAGGGCAGAGGAGTCGAGTAGTGGATGTCGTTCGATGGAGTGGAGAACCTTGGAGTCCGCCGCGGTGGCTACCGTGGTAGAGCCCCAGGCCCATCCTCCCCTTCGCCTCACCCGAGAGAGCGAGGGAGCGAGCGATCCAAGAATGCAATTTGCAATTAGATTCTCTGGCGAGGCGTGCTTTGATTTGATTGTCGTACGCTTGTTGAGACGAGCAGAGGTTGATTTCATAATGGAAACCCGACCAGGCGAAGAGAGAGCGAGGGAACGGCTTAACCCTGTGCAGGAGAGAGATGCCATCAGGAACCAGTACCATTACTATGAAGTTACCGATTGAGGCTTTATTGGACTGTGAGATAAACATCAGGTTAAGACTATGGTTTACTTGGACAGTTGCATTGATCACTATAATGAAATCTCGGCGATAACTTCTCAAAATAAAAAAATGCAAATATAGAACAAACTGCCTATTCTGTCGATCGAGTGTTATTTATTTAACTGAATTATTTAATTTACATTGTATTACATTGGTAGTATCAGTATATTTTAGTTATATAATATAAAAATATTACTATTAGATTCCATTAAACAATAACACATGTGTAGCAATAAATATTGCCCAATCAGCCTCTAGGACAAGTCCTATCATCACAATATTTGAGTCATTGCTGCGACCTTAATTTCTCAATATTTCTCCATACATATCCATCGATGGGCTAATTTCCATAATTAGTCCCTGCGGACTAGGATGGGCTGCGTATCGTTGGCACTTCTTGGAACCATTTGTTACACTTGCCCTACATTCACCCGTTATACTGGCCCAAGCCACCGCCATACGTGCACCATATAATTAGCCTAATTTCGGTGCTGGCACGAGGGCCCGCAAGTGATCGCTACGAAGAAAGGGTTAATTCTATCGAAGATGGCGACTGCAATGGGAGGCGATGATGGAGTTGGTGCTGGCGATGGCAATGGTGGTGATCAAGGCGATGCAAACTTAAGGAGTGGGTGTTGAAAAACATTTACGCGATCGCATGTTTAACAAAGTGACGCTATCGCTGTTGTCATGCAATGGCGAGAGCAGCAACGGCCATTTGAAGATGGCAACGACAATGCAAGGCAGAGACGACAACAACTCCTCCTTGTATTTAGAGCAAACACCATTCTCGTTGGTGTCGGTTGGAATTCCGAGCGATGGACGTATTCTATGCACACCGACTCCGACTCTGACTCCTCCGACCACGGCCGCGATTGTGACGGCGACTTTTTGACAGGGACAGAGAAGGAGACAGACACGCAATGTCTGCACGCTAGACGGCCAGACTGCGCAATAGACGAACGCGCGGACGGACATGGGACAGACATCTCGGGAGAGGCGAGGATGAACGGGGAGTTCGGTTGGACGGAGACAAAGCCAGACAGACACAAACAGGGCGAGAAAGAGAAGGGGCTCCGACAGTTGGGCAGATAGACGGTCATTCCGAGAGACAGACAGATGGATGCATGAATGAATGGATTGAGCGCTAAGACACTAATTGTCAAAGTGTTGAATACAAATGTGAAAATTGCATGCAAACAAAACAACAACAGAAACAACAACAGAAACAACAAAACTCCCCGACGGGCGGGTGGACAGACGGACGGACGGAAGAGTGGATGCTGATCGGTGGACACTTAGCTGTTGTTGGTTTTATTGTCGGCCACGGTGTTGGTGTCGGTGTTGTTATTGGTGCGGTTGTTGTCGTTGATGTTCTTGCGCTATTATTGTTTTGTTAGAGATATTGTAGTTGTTATAGTTGTTTTTATTAGTGATATTGTTGTTTTTGTTAGTGATATTGTTGTTTATGCCTTTGTTTACATGCGCCGCTGCGTTCCATATACATACACATATTCCCATTGTTGTTTGTGGTTTATGTCTGATAAACGATTGACTGTGGGGTCCGCAGCGATCGTGATCGGCCACGACAAGTCGTTCATCATGCGGCTCGTTGTTGTTGCTCTCGAGGCGATAAGTATTTTCGGGAATTTGTGGAATTTCGGGGCGAGCGCGACTTCGGCTCGCGTTTTTTCCACTCGCCTCCATCGTCCCAGGGTGGACCATTTGATGGCGGAAGGCGAGAGAGGAGGGAACCGATCGATGATTGATGGCTTCTCTCCGTCGATTGGGAGGCGTGCGTGGAGATGCTCCGACCGGATTAGTCACCAAAACGGGCAGATGGCGATTGTGACGAGGGCGTCTGTGGGACGGTGGCACGTTCTCCAGCTCTCTCAGCTCGCCAAGTGAAAGTACCTCGGGTCGCGCATCATTAGGTGCACTTTATGCAAAGATTGTTTGCTTTCTTTGGGTCTTTGGTTCTAGCAATTGCCGGGGGCTTAGCCTGGTAATGGGGTTCGAGCCGCTTTTCACTTTCGCCTCCTCGTGCCGGCCGTCACGTAGAGGTGAGAAAACCCACCGCAATTTCACCTGATTAACATAATTTGCTTGGTTAACCCCGAAGGTCGGGCGAGTCAACAAACCAGCGCTCGTCGGGAATCAGTCTCTGGTTCTTGGTTCTCTTCCTCATCTGTGGAGAGGTGAATCTCGAAATTGAGTCCCTCTCAGGGAGTCTCCTCTCTTTATAACGCACCCTTTCTCACTCTCTCCTTCACTGACGTCCTTCAAGTGAACCCCTTAAAGCCCTTTGAACTTGGTCGAAGCCCTTTCAGCCATCGATTGCGAGCGGCAATTAATTTGCCCGGCCCCTCTTCTCCACCCGGGCTCCCTTGATCTGCCATGGATTGTGTTCAGTGCGCATGACGTTGTTCGCCGTCATGTAAGTCGTTCATTAGAGTTCAGCAAGGGGGCGGAGAAGGCGGGGTTTGGGACGGGAGACATGTGTCGATGGGACAAAGGAAAACAGGAGGGACTTTCCATCGGAAAGGAGAGCACGAGTGGGAGTTGGAGGGGAGGGGAGGAGAGGAGCAGAGAGTGGAAGAGTGGAAGAATCGAATAAAAGGAAATCGAAAGAGAATAGGAGTAAGGGAGAGAGAGGGAGAGAAAGCGGAACGGATGAAACTGCGAGGCCGTGGAAACAATATTAAAAATTCAATTAATTGAATAAATGATACTCCACGAGGTCCCCACGGATCCATCGTCCACTCATACATATGTATGTATGTGTCATCGACTACTAACGGACTGGTCTTAGTGAGTGTGCCTTAGTGTGTGCGTGTGTGTGTGTGTGTGTGTGTGAGGTGTGGGGATTCAGGCCAGGGTGAGAGCAGCATCGTCCATTTTAATGACACTCACCAGGAATGCGATTTCATGCCGTGAGATCAAAATTTTCTTATTTCTGACGAACTCTTGGCATCTGAGCAGATGTTATTGTGGTTCTTGTTCTTCTTCTCCTTGTTTGCACCATTATTATTATTCTTGTTTCTGTTGTTGTTGTTGTTCTTGTTGTTAGTGGTATTGGTGTTGTCATCGTTAGAAAATGTCATGCTCACGCACGCAGTCGACAAATGTCATCTTTGCGAATGGTCACAATGCAAATCATTTGCTATTTGTTGTTGTAGCGACAGATCTTGTTGTTGTTGTTGTTGTAGCTACAGATATCGTTGTTGTTTCCTCCTATATATAGACGTCTGTCATCAACGTCTGTGCCAAAAACTATAGAAAAACAACCAGAGAGACAAAGCTCTGAAAACAAAAAGTGTCGAGAAATAAATTGAATACACGAAAAAAGAATGCAACCAAATAAATAAAACCAAAATAAATATGAAATGGAAATACAATAAACAATAACAAAATACAATAAAAAAGAACAAAATAAAATAACTGAAATGAAAATATAAATTGAATAAATCGTCTGAGGAAAAAAGCAGTAAAAATGTCGAAAACTTCAAAACACGTCGCGAAATCCCGACGTCGCACATCGAGCGTTGGAGGCGGGGATCGGGGAGCGTGCGACGACGAGACGACAGCTGATGACGGATACCTCGCGACAACGACGAACGCTTTTGTCTGGTTGGTTTTTTTTGTCTCTGCTGAAAATGCGTCCGACCGAAATAGAAATAGTTTTGCATGCGCGAGAAGAGCGAGAAACAACAACGACGCGAATGCGACGCGAAGTCTGCGACGGACGACACCGTGAAATCGCACGATGCATTTCCCCGGTGCTGCCAAGTTTTCGCCCACCTCTGCCCGCCCGCCCTCTGCCGTTCAGACGCCCGTCTACGAGCGCTAAGTGTGGCACTAGGGATTCGGCGGCGACGTCGGCGGCGGCAGCTGCTCCTTTTTTCGGGCGCAATTAAACTAAATTAAGTGCGATTTCGTAGGCGCGTCTGTGGACGCTCCATTTCTGCCGCTCTATCGCTGTCTCCCTCGCCCCCACTTTGCACATTCCCGCGCCCTCCCTCTCTCTAGCGGCAAACGTTCTTTAAATTCAGACATTTAAATAATGCTTCGCTATGCATTTAGTGAATTTCATCTTCGGTTTCAATTTCGCGGGATCCGCGTTGTGGGCGACAAGTGTGGGGCATTCATTATGTTTTAATAGCTGTGCACGAAATTCCACGGATGCCTCGGGTCCTACGAGTCTGTCGATGCCGCGCATGTGGGTCACAGAGGATCAGCTCGGTGTCTGATTCCTCAAATGTGTGCGCTGCATTTCTGAATATTTTCGGAAATATGTCCATGAGATGGCTCTGAGGAATTTTTAGTGCCCTGAAATCTCGTCTATATTAACTCGTCGAATGAGTCCAATGGACGACATCCATGTGCGAGAAATTTCTTCAGTCTCGAATTTCTTAAATGTTCACCTCAACTGTTGTGAGGTGAACCAATCCTCGAAGTTCAGTGGGTTTCTGTGCTCTATGTACACTAAATTATTCCTGCGTGTTAACCCTTTCAACTACCACACAGTCCTAACCGGAATTGCACGAAAGCTCCCCGAATCCCATGGAACCCACTCTTGCCCTCACGTTCCCCAGGCGGTCGTAGCTCCAGGTCACTCGCCTCCCCGGGCCGTGTCATTCTCTTATTTTAATTTTCGTAAGAGCTCAATTTACCAGCCCCGCCGCTGCCCGACTCTAGCCGGCATTTGCTTAATTGAGCTTGCGAATATGTTGATTTACTCGCATTCACATGGATGTCGGGCAGGCCATTGACAACAACAGCACCACGACTATATTAACAACGAAAACATTGCTAACAGCAACAGCCACGACGACAACAACATGTCCACATCCAGAGGAGAATACAGAAAGCTCCAGTGTTTCAGCAACATGTGTTCCTCGCTCCCAAGGAGCTGGAGCCGAGCTGGAGCAAATATGCAACCGAATACGTGCGAGAGACCTCTGTCTCCCTCAACCCGCGCTCCCTCCGACCGTCTGCGCAAATGGCAAATTTTTAACCTCAATTAGAGCAACTTAAGCAACACCTCGACATCGGAGCCGACTGCATCCACTCGGTTCGAACGCACATTCCCGAGAGGTGTCGGAGCGCGTGAGAAACAGAGACATTAGCAGGAGGAGAGAGAGAGGAAATGATGGGGATGACGGACAGCATGGCAACCCGAGACCATGCGAATACGATACCGAAATTAAATCTCCACAAATTTAAATACGGCCCAAATCGAGAAATTGAATTTTTCTCTTCTCCGAAATCGTCCCCTAACCACGTCCATCGCCGCTTTCGTTCCAATGTGTGTCGCTTGTTTCACCATCCTCATCACTCGGATCTCCATCACTCACATTTATTTAATTAATCAATTCGGAGCCTCCGTCTAATTGCACACCTGTCATGTTAACAACCTCGTCCGCAATCCTTTCCCGCACCGTCTCCATCAGCGACCGAGGCCGATCTTGTTTATCGCACGCACATGCCAGATTCGTCTGCCTAGCGTGACTTGCACTCCTCGTCTGAAGGATCCTTTTCTCGTACACCTTCCCTCCGTCCATTCGTTTCGTCGTCACGGTTTGATCCGGGTTGGAAAACGTGTAAACACACGATTGCAGGGCATTTAAAAGGGATCCTCGGGTCAATGCATCGGCCCACGAAACACGATCCCTCGGCGCGATTAGATTTCCGTTCGTCTGCCTGGCTTTCCTTTTGTCAGACTCTGGTTTCCCTTTGTCAGACTCCGGTCTTTCGATGTCTCTGGCTCTCAGCTCTGCGGACCTGGGTCTGGCTCCATCGCCAGGTCCCTCGATGCCTCAGACGCCCGTTTCGACAGCTCCTCGGCCTGTCGGAAAGGGTCGATAAGGATCATGAGGAGTGCACCAAGGGCCGCCGGTAGCTGCAGCCATTCATCCGTTCACCCATCAATTTGTGCGCTCGTCCATTGTGCGTCACGTGCGTTTGAGTTACCGATTATGACGAGCACGATCGAGCACCGGGACCACACGGAATCAACCGTGGAGATTTGCTTAGAGTTCCCCGAGAGTTCCGATCCACGCTGGGCCCAGTTGAACTTGAACTTCCTCGAGACGCGGGGGTCCCCTGTGAGAGGGAGCGAGACAGAGAGAGAGCCGCCCATTTTCCGAGGAATTTAATTACACGCGGCCGCAGAATCCGAGAAGAAGCCGAGTGTTTGCTTTAATGGTCGTGGAACCTCTTTAACCTCCAGGAGACGGCGTTGATCTTGAGCGCGATCGGCCGCAGGCCCAGCGATAAATGCCAGATCTCGTTGCTCCGAGGGGCGAGAGCGAGGAGGAGGCGAACCAACCGAGGACCAAAGACCGGCACCGGCGAGAGTCGAAACCACGATCGGGAGACATGCAAATAAACAAGAGAACACGGGAACCTAACAACAACAGCCTCCACTTCCCGAAACAACAACGGGGAAAAACAACAAAACGCAAACACAAAAACACAATATTTACCAAACAACATCAGCGACAATGAGAACTGCAGGAACAACGCCGCTTGTGCTGCTGCTGCCCGTCAAGATAAGATCATTAGCCGGCCGACAGCGGCCACATCGTCGCCCAGGAGGCCGCGGACCGACGACTGTCACCGGCGACCGTCGCCGCCGTGCCACCGAGCCCAGGAACAAGGGAGTGCCTTTGATACACACGCCAACCATGCGCGCCGTGGACCCGGGAACTTTGAACTGATTTCTCGGCGCTGAATAAGTTGTTCGCGGCATGTTAGAACTCGGCGAGGGGGAGACGAGAGGCAGAGTCCCTGGTTTATGGAGTTGGTGAAGCGCTCAACAACCGGACTCTAGGTAAACACTTCCTCGGAATCGCACGCCGGAAGGTTCGGGTTGTTCGAGGAAGACCTCGGGGAGGAGGCCGAGGTAAACAGTGACCTCTGGGACTCGAAGGCGGCAGACCTTTCACTCCACCGCGAAATTAAGAGATCTCCGTTCGGAGCAGGAACGATTCACTTCACTGGGACAGTTGGTTATCGTGGCCAAACCACGGAGGTGTCCAGACTTCAGAGATGTCCGTCCGGCCCAAACGCCTTCTGTTCCTGCTCAAACTCTCGTCAGGACTTCGGGGAGAGGCCGCTGGCGGCAGAGACCAAAGGCGAGGAGAGCCCACAAAGTCGATCTCGAATTATGACCTCGCCTCGAAACCACAGACGAAACCGGGGTCCCGCACACAAAGAACCACCTACGGAGACAGAGAGAGGGGGAGGTGTGGACGAGACGAATAAGGATCAGCATCAATCAGGGAATCTCGTCGTGTTGCGTCCCCTTCCTGTCCGTCCGTGGTGAATGGTGAACCGATGTAAACATGGATCGAATGAAATCGAATGGAAGAAGGAACGGCCATCATGCAGGAACCTCAGAGAAAGAGGGAGAAAGAGTGCGACAGAGAGAGGGAGAGAAACGGGAGAATAAGCTAAGAAGCTTTTTACGGCCAGGCAGCTGCAGAGTCAGAGTCGAGGTCAATAAAAGCCACCAACACCTCCAACAACTCCAACAAAACCTCCTCGGCTCGTGCATGGAGGCCTGCGTCGAAATTAATAAATATGTCAGACGAGGGGCGGCAGAGATTAAAATTGAAGGCATTATCGGGGACCCCATCCCACCCTCTCTTCCTCACGGCCGACCACAACTCAATCTCATCGACTTGTTGGTTCTTCTCCGCTTCGAGGCTGGGGGGAGGGGGCGTGGCCCGCCCTGCGACCGAGGTGGCTGCGCACGTTGTGGCCGCCTGAGTTATGGGCGAGCATTAAAGCCGAGTTATTGAATGGCATGTTTTCCGCTTGTTTGCATATTAGCTGCAAGTTATTCAATATTTGAGAAATGAATTTGAGAAATAGCCGGAGCCTTGCCAGAAACACACACACACACATCTTCTCCCTCCGAAGATGAGACCCGGCCTCGGTTGGGATAGATCGGAGAGCCGGGAAGACGGCCGGCATTAGGCATTATTTGGAAGGATTTGCCTCGCCTCGGGCCCATTGTGTGCGAGCCGAGCCGATGCGTGCGCTTGCGAGTGTGAGTGATCGTGTGCGCCTGTGAGTGTGTCGTGTGTGTGTGGCTTGTAATAAATTTGGGCTTATGGCCATCGGAAGCAATTTATATTCGTAGTTAATAACCAGGATTTATTTTTCGGTGCCGGAGTAGGCTCGACGCTTAGGGAAAATGCCCACAAATTTGACTAATAACCCGGTGGACTCAACCTGCCCTCCCTTCTCCCTCTCTCCTGCACAATATCTCCCTCTCTTTCCCCTTGTTTGTCTTCCTTAATGTGCGCCAGGAAGATATTCAAATGGTTTTGGATCCAGAAACTCGTTTGCCCCAGACGAAGCCATCTTTGGTTTGGTTTGGTCTGTTGGATTGTTGTTGGTGTCTCTGAGGATGTGACATAAAATTTAATTGAAAAATCTGAAGGGAGCTCAACGAGGGAGAGAGAGAGAGAGGAATCGTGAGAATGACATGTGATCACGGGTGGGAGACATAGGAAATTTTTATTCGGCAAAGCAATGGATTCAGATTAAGTTAAGGCATGACACAACAACAGAAACTAAAACAACAATAACTAATGCAACAACAACTGCAACAATCTCCAGTCTCTCCATCATCCCATCTCTTCGCTGTCCACTGGCAATGAATGAAATCGCATCCAGCGAGAGCCGCCTTCAGCGCTCGATTCCGCGGAGGCGGTAGAAAGGCGCCATGCAGAGGACGCGGGATCGGGTCGGCCGGGGGGCGTGGCGGGGCTGAGAAATCTGAGCAATCGCAAATCCACCACACGTCGCCGAGTTCCAAGGGAAACGAGGCCAAAGGTTGCAAATGGCATTAAAAATAAATTGTCAAAAGGAGGCACATTAGCGCCTCGACTTTGACTCGAGGTCCCGGCGGTGGCGCGACTCCTGCCATCGCCGCCGGCGACCCACTCAGTTAAAGCCGTCGTCGTCGTTGTCGCATCAGTCGCCGTCTCCGTCTGGCTCTGCGCGGATCGCGCGATCGATCTATTGATCGAGAAAGCTGTGGGAAGTCGCCGGCGAAATGGGTTTCACACATCGTTGGCGTTCGACCCGGGCGGACGGGGGGCGTCTGGGACTGGGGCACACAGACCACGAGCCGGAGGAGCGGGTCGAGGGCGGGAGACGTTCCCCGGGGCATGCAAATATATCATAGAATGGAGGCGACTTCGGCGCACACGGCGAAATTTGTGAGATGGAAAATGCTAATGAGTGGGAGTGGAGAGGGAGCGAGAGCGAGAGAAGATGCGGAGTGAAGATAAAGGGAATACGAAGCGGACTGATGAAGGGAAGGAGAGAGAGAGAGGGGGAGGTAAGCGACAAAAAAGAAACGCCCGAGAGGATTGAGTTTGAAATTACCAGGAAGAGAAATAGAGACAAATATCGATGGATGACGACGAGGAAGTGTGCGGAGAAATTAATAAGCCAAAGAAAAAGTGACAAATCGGGAAGCGATTTCGAAGAGGAAGAGATGGACACGAAGGAGATTGATTAAGGGAACGGAGCAAAAACAAGGAAGGACTTTGGCCAGTGAAGAGAAAGAGACAGACGAGGAAGTGACAACAGACGCGAAAGAGGAGGAAGTCGAATGAGAAAAGTGATTTGTTTTGTGTTGGAATCGGTTGGAGGAGGAGGAGAAGGGACGAGAATTTAACGAAAGCTTACATAATCCTTTTTCAACATGAGCACGACGGGGACATCGACAAGAGAGACAGAGAGATATGTGAGAATATACTGGGAGGCGAGGCCTTATGTTCTGATAAACGCTAATTGAAAAATATTTCGGGGTTTTATTACTTCGTTCTCCAAGCGAGGTCGACGATGCATCCTCCGCAATGTTCGCGGGAACAAAAAATGCGAGAGCGAAATTTCAGCACGCGCCAAAATTTACAGAAGACCGAGGACGAGGGCGAGGGGCGGGGGTGGGAAATAAGCCGTGCAACACTGTTGCCAGCTTCGCCGAAATTCAGATATTTATGGAATTTATGATCCAGGCGATGCAAACGAAGGCGCGGACGTCGGCTGCACAGCCACGGGGAAAAGTTCGTAGAACGAAACGTGAAAATAACAGCAAGTTTTTGTAAATTCCGCTTGCGTAATTTTCGCTTCATTTTCCACGAACTATTCAAAATAAATGTTTGTCATTCGCATGTTTATTTATTAAAGCTTCTGAAATCGTGCTCTCGATCGCTTTGTTGCCAAATACTTTTTGCTAGCCTGCTTCGGGCTCCGTTCCCAGCGCGTTGCCAACTGTGGATGGCCGTTTCTGGCGATAATTATGGCAGCTCGTGTGCGTGCGTGAGTGTGCGTTATCCTCCCGATGACGCCTGTGGGGATCCTGTCGTTGGTGTCGTTTATCGCGAGCCGAGGGAGACATTACAATCAAAACTACAACACCAACAAAGTCAGTGCGTTGGGTTCGAGTGTAATAAAAACAACAACAAAAAACTGAGCAACAACCATCAAACACGATGATCACACCAATATCAGCCACAAGATAAATTCACAGCTAATCTATTAAACAGCAAAAATCCCATTTTAAGCAGAGAATATCGTCTATATGTCCTTTCATGGTTATGTTTACCATGCGGGTCATTAGCATCGGGCGTCGCTGGCCACGCCCACTCTACTCCCACGCCGCAGCAACAACACCAACTAAGACAACAAAAGACCGCAGCCGATTTCACTCGATAAACTCGTGTCCGTTCACCAGGTGGACGGTCGTCGCCCTCCCCCGATCTGTCTCTATTCCTGTGTCGTTCTCGCCGTAGCACACACACCCGCAGATTCCTCGCAGACACAGGCACGAATTCGCAATTGCGAATTTCATTCATGCGAGATGAATTCGCATTTGTTGTCGCTGCATCGCGCGTTGCATATTTTGGGGCGCTTCCCAATGTTGCCAATCGCTAGTTTGGTCGTTCCTCCCGTTACAGCACCAACAACAACGACAACAACTTGCATAATTAATTAGCCCTCTCTGTCCCAGTCGCCTGGCGCTCGATCGACAACTGTTGGCGCCCACAACGGGGCCGCCATCGTCGCCGCCATATTGTGTGAAGGCTTGTGTGACGTCGGCGTGCGCGCGTGTGTGTGCGTGTCTGTGCTCCGCAAAGCGATTTATTGTCCTGTGAAATGTTTACGCGGCGCTGCCACACTTTGGCGGCAAACAATCGTCGGCGAAACTCAAAAACAACAACTGCGAAAATGGCGGCGAAACTCATTTTAATGAGCATTGAAATTGGGCTGAATTTTCAATTAAAATAAAATCCCATCAATAAAACGCAGCCAAAGGAAACCAATTAATACTCAGCCCAATTTTCCTTCACACTTGGCGGCGTTGCCAACTATACGAGGAAATAAAAGCAAACAATTATTTTGCACACCTCCCACCTCGGACCCTCGCAAATAAAAGTCCGTTGCATTCATTTTCTAATATATATATTTTATTTAATCATAATATTCATTATTGTGTGTTTTTGTCTCAGGGTAATCATCATGCTTAATTGTCATCATCGTCAACTACGCTCTGATCATGTTTTCGAGCTTTTGTTTCAATACAAACAAAAAAACAAATCGATAAAAGGTAAAAATAATCACTTAAAAAAAATATTTTACAACGGAGTTATTAGTATAAAAAAATTAAAAACTAGTTTCAATAGGTTCAATAGAAATTACGCATTATCATAATAAAATCTTTGAAAACATGGTGAATTTGTAATCTTTGTTAAAACCTAGGGTAAAACTTCTCTTTAGTTAATTCGAACGCTGAAGAAATCAAATATTTTAGTGGTTTAAAATTATTAGTTTCTAAGTTTTGATAAGAAGCAGGTCTCTGCTCCGGCTTGAATGATTTCATATATTCATTTCCATTTGATTTTATTTGAGAATTATACTCTTAATTGTACAAACTTGATCAGTGATTAACATTATATATAATATATATATTTATGTGTTCGGGCTAAAATTGATCTACTAATAAAAGGGATGAGTTTTGATTTCAGTGGCTAATGGATGCTGAAAGTATGGATTATTTGGATTATTTACTTATGTTAAGTTGATAAAAGGGTCAAAAAGTTAGGTAATGGGATTATACATACAATCTTCTATGAATATGTGGGGAATTTGAGTTGGTAATGGATTTGTTCGGGGTCCTCGAGAAAGTCGGGGACTCAGGTGGATCAAGGGATATCTCGGGGATAGGGGCAGGGGGTTCAGAAATGTGTCGGGGCTACCATTAGAAACTATAAACAACTTACTTTTACAGATATGCTTACACGAAATAGCATTCGGAATTTGACTAGAATTATTAATAATCTACCATAAAACTAACTGCCATAAAGGGTTAATAAATACACTAAAAACACATTTCTCCTAACGAACAGATGCTTTGATTGATTATTTAAAACCTTCTAAATATCTGCAATGTTAAAAATCGTACAAAAACGCTAGATTAATAAAAATAAAATTCTTCAGAAAATAGAAAAAAATATATTAGGAGGAATTTCTCATAATTATTAGTATAACATTTAACAATTAACTACAAACTAGAACGCAGTCAAAATATCATTGGAATTGTTGTTTTTCTTGTTGATCTTACAAATACGAATAGTTTAAATTGTAATAAAATGCTTTATATAATTGTGATTTGTTATTTGAAGTCGTCTTAACAAAATCTATTTTATATCATTTCCCTCTTCTATGGAACGAACTACGGTTTGTTTTCTAATGAGACGATGAAGAAATACTTTCGCAAGTTATTCGTGTGGCTCATATTGGAAATTCTCCGCTTGAAGTTTTAATTGTGAGCTCTTTTGGAAATCTCTTACTCTCGTATGCTGCTCATATTCGTCGGGGACGAGGTTCAAGAGTCCCTCGAGGACATGCGGGTACAAAACAAGGATATGCAACGTAATATTCAGTTGGATCTCTCAACTTGGTTCAATTCGATTCGATCGTCCCTCTTTCGCATCAGATTCAATTCGCGACCCAATCAGATTCCTTCATTGCTCCACTACTTTCTCCTATCTCTTTATTTCTTATGTTTCTCCTATCTCTTGTCGGCCTTTTATTATTCGTTTTGTTTAATAAATATTATTAGTTTTAAAATTTTAATACTTAGTCGCTACTCCTCCCAGTGCTCTCGCTTCCCACCTTCGCCCTCTCTTTCACTCAGCGCTCCTCCTTCTCCCTCTAGTGGTAACTCCGGGCCCTCAGCGCCGGCCCCCCGAGCGCGGCCGAGAGCTGCTCCTCGCGCCGCGGACAGCGGCCGTGCTTCTTGATGTAGGCGCCGTACTCGCAGGTCGGGGGCTTGCAGCGACCCTCCAGGATGCATCTGAAAGGTAAGAGGCTCGTTAGTCAAATCTCTCGATCCCCCATCGCGCTACTCACTTCCGGTCCATCATGGAGAAGTGCTCCATGCCGCGCTTGAGCCAGTCGCAGCCGGTGTTGCCCGAGGAGCAGTCGCAGCGGCAGAAGCCGTCCTCCTGCAGGATCTTCTCGTACAGCTTCGGACAGTTGCAGTTCAGGATGGTGGCCCGCCGCAGCACCGGCCCCCCGGCGCCCGCCCCGAAGAACGAGGCGCCCCCGCCGTACTCGGCCGGCTGCTGCTTCGCCTTCTCGACGCAGTGGCACTCGGTGTGGTTCACGAAGGTCAGCCGCTCGATGGAGCCCTTCTTGTCGTTGATGCTCTTCACCTGCGGAGAGAGAGGGGGGTTTATGAAATATAATACAAAACTATTTTACACTAGGAGCGGCTATTTCCTCCAGAATGACCGATGCTACGCAGCGGATAAACCCCGTGCAGATAAAATTACTTTCGAATCAATACATTTCCTTAAACTAACATATATCTAATTTTAAAATTAATTTAAATTTATTTGCTTAAGGCTTATTAAATAGAATAACATGGGTATTTTTTTCCAATAATAATAATGATACTGACAAATAATAGTTAGAGTTTAGCAGCAGGTTTAAGGACATCGGAGTAGTTGAATACTGAGAACAATACTCGCAATATGAGCAAAGGCACTTATTCTTATCCTTATCTTATCAGTTCTTAGTTGTCGTTAATTTAATTTGATATTTCATCAGGGATGGTTCAGCGACTAAAGCGAAAACTTAAACGCCTCTCAAGACGTTTTAAGATTTCCATGAAAATTTGAATTAATTCTGAAATTTTCGAAAATTTAGAGGTCGTTACTAATTAACGTCCTTTTCGCGAAATAACGCTATTACGGACTTGAGATTAGATCATGAAAAAAGCATTATTTTCAAAAATAGAGGTCGTCAAGATAGTTTTTCGCGAAATAACCGTATTACATACGAAAACTGTCATTGAATTTTCAAAAATTTCGTCAGAGGTCGTCACGAATTAAACGTTCTTTGTCGCGAATAACGCGTAACGCGTATTTACGGAGATATGAACGAATTAAGATTTATGAAAAACTGAGATGTCAGATTTCTATTAAACGCATGAATTTTAAAAATTTAAGAGGTCGTCACGAATTAACGTCCATTTCCCGAAATAACGCGTTTTACGGAGATATGAACGAATTAAGAATCTAAGAAAAAATGCATTAATTTTCAAAAATTTAGAGGTCGTCACGAATTAACGTCCATTTCCCGAAATAACGCGTATTTACGGAGATATGAACGAATTAAGATTTCCATGAAAAACTGCATTAATTTTCAAAAATTTAGAGGTCGTCACGAATTAACGTCCTTTTTGCGAAATAACGCGTACTTACGGAGATATGAACGAATTAAGAATTCTAAGAAAAAATGCATGAATTTTCAAAAATTTAGAGGTCGTCACGAATTAACGTCCATTTCCCGAAATAACGCGTATTTACGGAGATATGAACGAATTAAGAATTCTAAGAAAAAATGCATTAATTTTCAAAAATTTAGAGGTCGTCACGAATTAACGTCCATTTCCCGAAGTAACGCGTTTTTACGGAGATATGAACGAATTAAGATTTCTATGAAAAAATGCATTAATTTTCAAAAATTTAGAGGTCGTCACGAATTAACGTCCATTTTGCGAAATAACGCGTACTTACGGAGATATGAACGAATTAAGAATTCTAAGAAAAAATGCATTAATTTTCAAAAATTTAGAGGTCGTCACGAATTAACGTCCATTTCCCGAAGTAACGCGTTTTTACGGAGATATGAACGAATTAAGAATTCTATGAAAAATGCATTAATTTTCAAAAATTTAGAGGTCGTCACGAATTAACGTCCATTTTTGCGAAATAACGCGTACTTACGGAGATATGAACGAATTAAGAATTCTAAGAAAAAATTCATTAATTTTCAAAAATTAGAGGTCGTCACGAATTAACGTCCATTTCCCGAAATAACGCGTATTTACGGAGATATGAACGAATTAAGATTTCTATGAAAAAATGCATTAATTTTCAAAAATTTAGAGGTCGTCACGAATTAACGTCCTTTTTGCGAAATAACGCGTACTTTACGGAGATATGAAGAATTAAGAATTCTAAGAAAAAATGCATTAATTTTCAAAAATTTAGAGGTCGTCACGAATTAACGTCCATTTCCCGAAGTAACGCGTTTTACGGAGATATGAACGAATTAAGAATTCTAAGAAAAAATGCTTAATTTTCAAAAATTTATAGGTCGTCACGAATTAACGTCCTTTTTGCGAAATAACGCGTATTTACGGAGATATGAACGAATTAAGATTTCTATGAAAAAATGCATTAATTTTCAAAAATTTAGAGGTCGTCACGAATTAACGTCCATTTCCCGAAATAACGCGTATTTACGGAGATATGAACGAATTAAGAATTCCATGAAAAACTGCATTAATTTTCAAAAATTTAGAGGTCGTCACGAATTAACGTCCTTTTTGCGAAATAACGCGTACTTACGGAGATATGAACGAATTAAGAATTCTATGAAAAATGCATTAATTTTCAAAAATTTAGAGGTCGTCACGAATTAACGTCCTTTTGCCGAAATAACGCGTACTTTACGGAGATATGAACGAATTAAGAATTCTATGAAAAAATGCATTAATTTTCAAAAATTTAGAGGTCGTCACGAATTAACGTCCTTTTTGCGAAATAACGCGTACTTACGGAGATATGAACGAATTAAGAATTCTAAGAAAAAATGCATTAATTTTCAAAAATTTATAGGTCGTCACGAATTAACGTCCTTTTTGCGAAATAACTTGTATTTGCGGAGATATGAACGAATTAAGAATTCTATGAAAAAATGCATTAATTTTAAAAAATTTAGAGGTCGTCACGAATTAACGTCCTTTTGGCGAAATAACGCGTATTTACGGAGATATGAACGAATTAAGATTTCTATGAAAAATTGTATAATTTGTACAGAACATTCCTGACTGACACGAGATCAACATGGGATACATTAAAATTTTTGTATAATTTTAATTAATTTAACAATTTAATTTGAATTCAACAACTTCAGTAATTAAACAACGTTAACCACTATATGATATGACATTGCAACAAATTTCCGAAAAGTGTAAAGAAACCCAGGGAATCCAGTCGTCTTTCAAGTTTTTCTTCTCGAGTTTTTGAGCTTTCGAAAATGGATAGAGTGGCAAAGGCTACTTGATGATAATATAGAACTATTGAGGAAATGAGTTCCAGGAAAGTGAGAGAATCCTCTAACGATCTTTGATTACTTTCGCCCACCATTAACCGCATTAGCCACATGCAAGTGTCGGCTCCGCTGTCATCGCCCATCAACGTCGCTGTCGCCAACATCGTCGGCTGCTTAATTAGCCAGCCTTCGAATGCAAATGGCGAACTTTCCCAGACCTCCTTCGCTCTCTCCTTGGTCTATCTGTCTGTTCTCTCCTTCCCCCAGACAGACATGTGTCTCCGGGTCTGGTTGTGCTTCTACATAATTCTAAGAGTATTTAATTTATTTCACTTCTCATCTCATCAGCAACAGTTTTCACTTCGGCTGACAGTTGCGATGACAGCGCCAGTTGTTGTTGTAATTATTGGTGTTCTTGCTGTTGTTGTTACTTGATGACTATTGTTGTTGTTCTTGTCAGTGTTGCTCTTGTTTTCATTACTGTTGCTCTTGCGGTTGTCTCCGATGACAATTGTCAACACTCGGCAGCTGGCGACAGGAATTGTAACTTTTCGCTCTGCTGCTGATGTGCGTGCACAAGTATATCTATCTCTGTGTCAGTCCATGGGAATGTGTGTGTGTGTGCCCATGTCTGTTAATTATTATTCTCTTTTAATTTAAACATATCACATACACGTCCACCAACTTCTTCCCCCCAGACCCATCCGCATTCCCTGTCACCGTCCATGTCCTCGTCATCATCATTATCTTCATCGTCATCACCACCAGCATCTTCAGCAGTCGTCACATGTCTCCGCCTGCGCCCCGCCCCCTGCGCCCATCTCCGCCGCCATCTTGTTCGCTTAATCAATTCGTCAAATGTCATGTTCGGCATAAAAACTCTACTATTTGGGTCGTCGCACTGAACAGCTCCACGCAGCTGCGGCTGTGTTTAGTGAAAACGCGCCGGTGTCGGTCGGTTGTTTAAATTGTTGCTAAGCTGATGTTGTTCCTAAGCGGTTGTTGCCATTGTTGTTGCTGCCTCTGCTGATAATGCTGTTGCCTCTTCTGCTACAGTTGTTGACTCCTCCATTCGGCTTCAGCTCATCGCTACTACTTTATTGTTGCTGCTGCTGACCCATATTTTAGAGTGAATTTATCGTCCCGCTTCCTCTGCCACGCCCCCCAATTAACGAAACCGACGAGAAGAGTTTTCTTCCGCAGAGTATTTTGTCAAAACGAACAGACAACTGGGCGGAGACTTGGCTTTAAAAAGAAGGACACAGACTTGGAGTGAGGCAGAAAGAGATAGAGAGATAAAGTGAGATGGAGGAGGGACGGAATCTCCATTGATTCCTAAAGCCTTCGTCGCCTTGAATGCTGATGCATTTATTGGTGAAAGAACGGCCAACAATTTCCAAATATCCAATTGGATTTTAGATCAAAATGCATTCAAAATTCCTTTAAATTGCACCTCGATTTCTCCTCCTTCTTCTTCTCATCGTTGCTTTTGTTCAATTAATCTTATTTTGCTGCTTTGCTATCTGCCGGATGTTGTTGGCTCCTGCCTTCGCCTTGTTCTTGTTGCTGTTGTTGATACATGGTATAATAGAAATTTATTGAATTTCTGCGCGTACGAACATTAATTTGACTCCGGCAGCCGGAAAGTATGCAGCAGAAAGTAAACACAGTCTGCAACAATTTAGTCTACAACAACAATAAAATCGCCGACATCAGCTGCAATAACAACAGCAAATGTTTATTCACGCACTATGACAACAACAGCAGTGAAACAAAACAGTTGCCGACGAGAACAAATGTTGCTCGACGAGGAGGAGCCTCGACCTCTGTCCGTCTGACTCTTGCTCCAAATTTGCATTCATGGAGCGTCGGCAGCAACAACTGAAGCAACAGCAGCAGCCACTGCATTAGTAGCAACAATGGCAACAACGACAATCGCCGCAGAAATAGGACCAACCAACAACAACAAAAACATGAGGCCATTGTTGCTGCACAAATGAGGAAGAAGAAACTTCTTTTGTAGATTCTCCGAATTCTGCATTCACTTGATCTGCCTCATAGTCGTTCTATCTACTCCATACACCCCTCTTTCTCTCTCCTAACCTCTCTTGCTCTGTGGCCGCCTTTGTCCCCGGGACCTCGAAGAAACGGAATTTTGTACTCGATTTGCTTCACTGCGCCTCGTACTATGCAATGAAAAATGCACACAAAATGAAGCATACAAATTGCTCGACAAACAATCCGACCCCGACCCCCATCCTATCAACTGCAATTTGACGTTCCAGGACAATTTCTGCGAAGGACGACCAGTCGTCGTCCACAGAGCCAAAAATATATCGGGGGCCGGGGTCTCGAGGAGGATCCGAGGCCACATTTCGCTGGTCAGATGGTTCGGTTGGTCAGATGGTCGTTCGGTTTGTAGTAGTCTATCTCTCTCTTCATTTTTCAGTGTCAATCTCTTTCTCCTAGCTTTCGTTTGATTTGTCTGTTCTCCGGTTTCGTTTGGAGAGGATCGATTCGGCACGAGTGAAAAATAGAAACTTTGCTAAATATTTTCTCATTAATTTGTAAAGAGTTCTCGACTGAAGTTCAAGGCTCGTGTTTCGATTATTCACTTTCATTCTCTCTCCCTGTCTCTTTTATTCCTAACAAAATCAAACCCCGAATCCAGATTCGATTCACAGTCAATCTTTAATTCATTTCATAATTGACCCAATTTCCATTGTTTCCTTGTTTCATCTGCTGTTATTCATAATGCATACAACTCCCTTCTTCTCTTTCTGTCTCTCTCTCCCATCGCCCTTTGTCTCTCTTTCATTCAGCGGACGGAAGAAGCAGGCGTCGACTTCCAGCTTCGAGGACAAAACCGCTTATGTTAATTTGGCCAAGTGTCAGCTCTTTGTTGTTGGCAACAAACAATGACGGCAACAACAACAGCAGAAGCCACACGTCCATTTTTAATTTGAGTCCCATTCATTTTTCTCCTTTGATCGCTATTTAATTCGATTTCTAGTTCACTTCCTGCCCAGAGGGCGCTGTCAATGCGAAAGGCTGAATGGTTGATCGGCCTTCGGTCCGGAGGCTCGCCGAACGTTGTTGTTGGCCTTTAGTCGAAGTTGTTGTTGCTGTTGGCCTTTATCGTTGAGCTGCTTGTTCTTGCTGCCAGCCTTTATTGCTGCTGCCGGTCTTTTTTGCTGTGGATTAACGGGATTCGCATTGACTTCAATGCAAGTCGAACGCACTTCGACACTTCCAGCACTCGGCATCTGGGCCTGGGGCGGCATTTTGTCAATGGGATTCAGCTGTTGTTGCCTTACCATATGGGTGGAGAATGGTTTAAAATGCAGGAAATAAGTTGAGGGAATGAAAAAGAAAGAGGCTAAATGAGGAAGTTAATGACGACGTATGAAGAAGGCTGAATGAGGAGTGGAAGGCAGAAGACCAAAGGCGACAGGTAGAAAAGAGTTGGGGGTCAGACATATGGAGGGATTGAATGGGGAAATTCGAAACTATGAATAAGAAATTAGCAATATTCAGTTATAATTGCATTGAGCAGACTTTTATGGTGGAAACTTGACCCAATTGTAGATCGGTTCTATAGAGAAGTCCAGACAAGACTGTCCTTTATTAAGTCTGCCTATAAATAAATCCGAACTACGAGTGAGTTCAACGCGTGTCAAGCCTTGAGAATTTCGAAATTCCACCGAGATCACATTTGACTCACGGCCTGTGTCTGGGTTGGTTGAGTGCCTCGTGTCCCTCAGAAGCCCATGACAGCGAGCAAATCTTTATCGATTTATTTCACGATCGCATAACCACGTGAAATGAGCAATAGCAGCAATGATACACGACCACCAACTCAACAACAGGGACAGAAAACAAATGCAGCCTGCGTCGTGGGTGGAACCACTTGACGCTTCGCCTTCGACGGAGTCACTCCGACAGTCGCTGCAACTGCGAAATTTTCGGGGAGCGGCCGCCGTGGCCCCTGAGCCCCATCGGTCGATAGCAAAAATCGCCCCGAGTTGTGTCAAAAATAAAATTCAAAGACCCGCGAACGAAGTCAACGCGACAACGATTACAGGAGATTTTTCTCATTAGTGGCCGAGGGGCGGACGAAGGGAAGGGTTAAAAATCGCAATTAATCATGCGACGGCTTCGCGCCAAACATTTGCATAGATTTTGTAACTTTGCTAACTGTCGATGTTGCTGCTATTGGTTTATTTGTTAGCACGGAGTTGTTGTAAACGGATTTCTTGTTGCAATTGTGTCGTTGTTGTAAATGGAGTTGTTGCTGCTGCAGTTGCGATTCTCGCTGTTGCCGCCGTGGCATCGTTCGCGACATTTGCATGAACTTCGATTATTTATCGATCGCCATAAACTTTTGGAATCACGCCATTTGCATAGTTTAATTGATTTTCCACCAGTCCCGCGGGGTCCAGGGACAAAGGCGAAAATCTCCCCCGGGGGGCCGCAAATGCGCTTTTAATTCGCGGCAACAAATTGGGCGATAGCAACAAATCGGCCGCCGCGACTTCATTACGCGTGGGTGGGGTCCGAGGCAGGTCGCGTTGACACCACTGGTGGGGGCGTGGACTCCTGGAGGGGCGGAAGACAGAGAGAGAGGGCGACGAGTGCGCGATTACGTCGTTCCGGGCTATTTGTAAGAGCGGTTTATACTCGAACAGGTTCAAGAAGAAAGAAGAGTTCGATATCGAGTTCGGGAGGCTGGAGAAAAGGAGTACAGAGGGAGATAGAGAGAGATAAGAGGAGTTCCGACTACTCGACTTTCCTCAGAAGGTTTTGTTCTTTCTGTCGGTGCAACACATCCGGGAGAATCCGCATAAGAAGCCGTCGACTTCCCTCCTTCCAAGCCTCGTTCCCCCTGGCGATGAAGATGATGAATGAGCCGAGATGAGTTGCAGTGTTGCCACTCCATACATTGTTGCCTCGCCTCTTTCGTCGTCTTAACCACAGAACGACGCCCACTTTTTGTCCTTCCCGGTCTCGGCTGAGCCTGCGGGCGATGGTGGGGCGGAGGGCGTTAGGCATTTTTTGTTGTCGTCGTCGCCGCCGTCACTCGCTGTGACAAGATGATTAGTGAGCCGCCGTCGCTCGTGCGGTCTCCGAAGCAGGAAGTTTCTGTTTTTGTCCGGATCCTCGAGGTGTCGTCCTGGCTCTGGCGCAGACAAGTGCGGGTTCAACGGACGCTCGATGGGCTGAGGTTGGCGGAAGTGGTTTGATTCAAGGCGGCAAGGATGGGGAGAAAGAGAGAGGGAGCGTGAGGGTGAGAGGGAGGCAGCTGCGGTGATGGGAAAACTCGGAGCTGTAACTTCTCCAAACGACCGTCGCCTCTTCCGTCGATGTCGTAAGCACTTACGTTATTTCCACTGAGAGAGTCGTAAAATTCTCCACATCGGCGACACTTTCACTTGCGCCCACCACCGGCCGTCGTCGTCGCCCACGTCTTCTGCGATCCTGCCCCACGACCCGAGGCTTTCATCGGCCGTCCGTCCATCCGCCGTATCGCGATAATCAGCGCAGATAATTAATTCATTCAATTCAGAGCGAGCCCCCTCCCTCGCCCTCTGCGTCTGGCTTTCCCTGGACGTCGTCGTCTACACAATCGCACTCAATTCAATTAGTCTGGCAACCATGGCGACACATGTGGCCGCCGGCGTCGCGTTGCCAGCCGAAGCGATGCAGGCTCACCTTTCATTCGCTCACGTCGTGAAAGTCGCCGAAGGGATTCGCGATTCTCCTCCACTCTTGTTGGAGGCGGCTGGTGGAAATTAATGTCCGTCTGTCAGTCAGTCGAATCCTATCTGTCAGCAGGCGGAACGATGTTCTATTGACCGTCTCTCTGTGATTTTCCATTACATCCTTTTACCACCATTTCCCTCCATATGACTCTCTCTCTCTCTCTCGCACTCTCTGGATGTCCTCCCTCTGATCTGCCCACTCACCCGGAATCTCTTTCCATTTGGCCCTTGTTTCCATCCAGCCCACCATCATTTGCAATTTGAAATTTGAAAATCGCATCACTTTTCGGGGTTCGTTCCGAAATTCCCATTTCGTCTGCTTCGTTTTGTTCTGCCGTCCATCCGTTTGCTCGCTCGTTGTTCTTCGCATTCGCTCGGGGCGCTGGCGTGAATGGTGAACTGTCAGATCATCTGACGGCATACACTGAGAGAAAGGGCGATACAGTCGTTCTCTTTCTAGCATTCGACTTTGATCACAGTTCTCTAATCGATTACATTCACTAGGTTGTTCTTATTAACAGTCCCTTAATTTTTTTGCAGTGTATTCTTGCACTCCGCTGCAATGAGTTCTAGCCTCGGGTGAGAGGACGAGGATACGAGAGAAGCTCTTGATACAGATTTATTAATGCTGTTTCCAGGGCGAGACCTGGGGACAGAAATATGAGAGACGCGAACCGACTCCAGCGGTGGTTATGATGAGGTGTACAACAACAACAACAATCTTGTAAACCAACAGCAAAGAATATAACAACGACAACAGCGAGGACAAAGGCAACAAATTTTAGATGGAAGGATGTTTGGGAGAACGCGCCAAGGACGACCGAGCTGGAAGTGAGTGTAAAATAAAATTACGACACCATTATTTGCCACCGGGAGCCGAGCTGGGAATGACGAATGTGTTCTTCTTTGTCTGTCTCCTTCTCGCAGTCTTGTCGGATGATATTATTTTCATTCGATAGCGGAAAAATTGTGTATTCATTAAACATTGATCATGTAATGATGGTGGATAATGTGGGGAGGAGCGAAAGATGAAAGGAATGAATTTGATGATCCTTTGATGATCTTGAAAAACTTTGGATATAATTGGTAATGAGATAATTTGCACCGATACTTGTTTCAGGAGAATCTATGGATAATACTAATATTAAATCTATTTCAATTTCACTCGAAAACTTCCCTCTAACGGTTGGAGCACTTCACACTCGACCCCTTTAATCAAAGTACGAGGCTCCTTAAAGGCAGTACCTCCCCGTCCGAAGTCGCTCCTCCTCCTTCCTGTCGTGCTCACTTTCCGTTAAAACACGAATCCCCTGCTTTTACAACTTTTAAACACGGGTTTTTCGACCGTTGCCATCTCTCCACAATCCGCCCGAGCCAAATCCGGTGGTGAGGGGAAGGGAGGGGGCAAGACCAGAGTGGGTCGAACAGCTGCGATGTCCAGCCACTTTGCATGTCCAGCCTGAAATTCCCTCAAGCGTGCTCTGCGACTGCGGCTCCAATCGAATGGAATCGCATCGCATCGAAACTGATGTAAATTGGTCGGTGCTGCCCTGTTTTTCTCTCCACGCAGTCTGCTGCGGCGTGCATGTTCAATTTGCATGTTCTTACTAGTTGGAGTTGTTGTTGTTGTTACCATCGTTGTTGTTGTTCCTGGTCGTAAGCTCCAACTCTCGCCCCAAGCAAGAGCCATGTTTGACTTATCAAACACTTTCGCTAAATATAGGTTTCTAAGCAAACATTCCTCGGTTTCCCTTTTTCTCTCCTTGGCCTCGAACGGAGCAAGTATTTTAGTAGGTTTCTAGTTTCCCTCTCTCTCTCTCTCTCCCTGCCTCCCCCTCCCTGTCAACTACCATTTTTCGCTCCGTGCTTTTCTCCCCCGGGCGATCTCCTTTCCATCTTCATTTTGTGCTAAAACCTACGCAGACACCATCGACACGCCACACCCGAGGCCATCCGGAGCCTTCTTCATCGCAGAGGAGAGAACAAGACGGCTGTGTGTGTGTTGGCCGTATTTTAAAAATAGAGTCAAGATAAAATTTTATGAAGGAATTACTATTATACTTATCCCTGGCTGCCAGAGTCTTGTGGGCATGGACGGCTTTAAATTCCGGCATCATCATAATTTCCATCGTACGAGCGATATTTTGTGGAATCATAGGGTTACCTCCGACGACGATGAGGAGTCTCTCTTGGGGTTTTTTAATCTTGGTCCTTTATCAACCATCACAGATGATGAACGTTTGTTCTGATTTTCTTGGGAATTTTCCCTCAGTCATTACCGACTTGTGATGATGGTTATCCTTTTTATTATTATTTTAATCTGGGCCTTTTTCTAACGAGGCGTGGGCTTTTCTTGGAACTCGAACTCGGCTTTCGTGTTCTTTTTCGATATTCTCAGCTGATGCTAGTAATTAAGCCGAGCCCATGGCTGCTCCCTTCTCTCAAATAACTCTTTGTTTTAAACCCAGCTCCTCCCCTTCTATCGTTGTAAAATTGGAGCCGAAGCTGATGTCGTCGAAACTCATTAATATTTCATTAATTGCGACATTCTTCATTCTCCTTATTGTCCCCTTCTTCGCAGTTTTAATTACCCTTTTACTACATGTTGCATGTCCCTCTTCTCCTGCCCTTTACTCCCTTCTATTCCATTCTCATTGTCGCGCCAGCGTCGTCGTTTTAATTGCAGCAAATCATTGAGAAACGTCATCAACTGATCTCGAGGCGATTCGCGTGGGCGTCGGAGCATAAATGTGTCGATTTTTAGAGATTTCGAGGAGGCCGCTCTCCCCCGCCCTAATTGGCGGTGTCAACGGGTGGCAACGCTGCACCTCCGGAGTTCTTAGCACGAAGTCCCATTCTTAATTGAGATTTTCCAGCAGCGAACTCGCAGCTGCTGCCGCTGCGCGTTCAGTGCTGCCAACTTGGCGCAACAACCTCCCGGCCCCGGCCCCGGTCCGCCCCGCTCCCCTTTGGCCGGCGTTAATTTATGTTCGCAGTCTGCGGAATTAGAACAAGATCTGGCAATTAATCACGGCGGCGTTGCCACCGCCACGGACACTTCAATGGGTGATTAAATGGCCGGGGTCAGGCAACTGGACGGCAGCCGGTGTTGCCAAGCAGATTCAAGACATTACCAGAGGAATGCAATGAAGGGCAATAAAACAGTAGTATGAAAATAAAGTGCGAAAAAGGGACATAGAAAAGGACATAGAAAATATATATTTTCTGTAGAATTTGGGAGGAGATTGAAGAAAATATAACATAAATAAGACAGGAGAAGGAAACAAAAGGAATATCTCGATTTCGATATAACGTGGATTTCAAACAAATAATTTTTCCGAAATTATTCAATTGTGGTCTTCATAGGGCTTGTTTTAAAAAAACTACAGTCGATTTTTGAATTTCAAATTTATAAAATATAGAAAAAAATACAATGCACACTGTATTTTTGTTCAAACATTTCTTTGAATTACATACATATGTATATCGACATAGGATATGATTTAAAAATATTCAGAGGACAAAATAGTCATCTACTTACGAAAAAGTACAGGTCGACACTTTTCGTGCGCTTGGGGGCGCACGTCTGGCGGTCGCTCTTGCAGCAGCCGGTGTCGTCGCCGCAGCGGTGGAGCACCGTGCAGTGGGGCGTGTAGATCTTGGTCGGGTCCCGCTGGATGCGCTCCACGCGTCGCTGGGGCACGCGGCACGAGGCCTCGCTGAAGATCTGCTTCGCATGCGCGTTGGCCAGGGCTGAAACGACGGAGGGAGTGAAACGGGGATTGAGCAAGGAACACGGTGAACGGGAAAAACATTCAGAAGTCGGAAGAATGTGCTGCAGGAAATGCAATGCTTCTTCCTCCTATCCGCCCATTCGACCGAAGGAACTCGCTGCCTTATCTTGATTGCATGCTTTCAATTTCTAGTACAGCGGTGTCCTGCACTCGGCCAATGTGGCCCTCACTCACCTTTGCTCTGCATGTGCCTCGTCTGGTGCTGCCGACGGGCCTCCTTGACGGCCTCCAGGGTGCCCAGCTCGTCCTGCTTCTGGCGCGTCAGGGTGCCGGGGATGTAGTTGCGTGCGAAAATGTTCTCCGCCTCGTCCTGCAAGTAGAAATGGGAACGATTCGGTGAATGATGGAATTTGAAAACAAATCACGATAGCAACTAAACTGAACTATATTAAAAATATCTTCAAAATCGTTCTCCTCCTCATCCACCCCAATCCTTTTACCCATCACCAGCCCCTCGTCACATGTCGATTTGGGACTCTTCCTTCGAACCCTCCGCTCGTCGATCGTGAAGCGTCTTTCGCCATGTTCTTCGCACTCTCTCACCCTTATCCCACTGTGCCTTCCTGATGAACCAGTGCCGATGTGAAACTATAATCACCTCCGTCCGTCCGGCGGCAATAATTAATTAATTTCACCCCGGGCGGGAATATTTTGTGTTTCGCTTGTAACAGGTGTTTGCGGTACAACATAATTTCTCACTTAATGACAGTCGTCGCCTCGGGCCCCAGACGACTTCCTCCGACGACGGTCTCTCAGTCTGTCCATCCTTCTCTCGCTCTTTATGTTGTCGGTCTGTCTGTCCATCTAAGAGTCTCTCCACTGCTTCAGTCATTCATGGAGTGTTGTTACGAAATTCCTTTCGTTTTCGTGTCTGACATCGATATATGACTTGTCCATTGTCACCTATTCATCCCGTGAATAGACATATGCAAATACATTGATGTGTGAAAAGAGAACGGTTTGCGAACGCCATTCGAAGGACGCATGATGGATCAGCAGGAGACTGCAGCTGGAGACTTCCTAATGACTGACATTAGTAATTACTATATGTAAAATAATAATTCCAATAAAGAGTTAATGATTGTCATAGTGACATAGGTTAATGATCTGATTTCGATATCCATTTGAAGATTCATGTTAGAATTTCCATTATCATATATTTAAGTGTAAATTTCCATGTCAAACGATCCATAACCGATTATACCCCTAATGAGATATTTTACGATTATAAACTTTAATTAATTGCTTATTGTGCGTTTGATAATCCCCAAGACTTATGATCCCACCGAATACCGTAAACCACGCCCATGAAAACGCCGTCTTCTTTCGAATTATAATGGCCCAGTGTCTCTGGTAATGGCCCGTGATCTACATGATCCTGCCGCTGCCATAAACTCGCCTCACGTCCATTTCCGAATGGCGCGTGATGGTTGCGACTCCCGAGGTGTCAATGGGCCATCGCAAGCAACGAGAACGGGATTCTTTTGTTGCTACGGCGGCCAGTGATGCGGGGACGAGCAGACAATTCGTAATATGGTGTCGGGAGTGCAGTGGGCTATAACGGTAAATGTTTAATTGCTCGCAGTGGCAGCACCGAGCCAGATTCGAGAGGCTTCAAACCGAGGCGGAGAACACGACGAGGCCACCCATCGACATCAATTTTGTAGATTCTCTCGGAGGTCGTTCTCGCCGCGATAGAACGAAGCTCCTGAGGGGGGCGAGGGAGGTGATGAGGTAGAGAGAAGTGTTAGAAAGACAGGAGGTGAGAGGGAGAAACTATGAGAGAGAGATGAAGTCAATGGAGGAAACCTGTAAGCGATCTGGAAGCTATCCAGGTGGAGGAGTGAAGAAGGAATACGCAGAGTGAGACAGGGCTAGTGAAAGAAGGGGATGGAGTCATTACTGTTGTGTGGAAACGAGGTCGTAAATTTGAATAAGGCATGAATTGCTTCCATGTGATTCTTGTTGTTGTTGCTGTTGTTGTTACTTTACGAGGCGATTTTTAAATGTGCGCCAATTCCGATGATGGTGCCAAAGAAACCAATTGCAGTAAACAATAGCAACTGTTACAATAACAACAACAACAACAACATTAACGATAACAACAACGTTAACGATGACAACAACAACAAGAGTAATATTC
Source organism: Coelopa frigida (assembly GCA_017309665.1). Lineage (NCBI taxonomy): Eukaryota > Metazoa > Arthropoda > Insecta > Diptera > Coelopidae > Coelopa > Coelopa frigida. Next base: position 801,766 of record CM029565.1, on the reverse strand, counting down.
AGCCTGCATGCACAAGCAATCGATGCAACATCAGCTGCAACAACAAAAAACCTACTGCGACTATTGCTGCAGTAACGACAACAAACGCCGTCCGAGCCATCGTCAGGATGGCAGCAACAACAATCACAGTTGCAACAAAAACAACGATAAGAGGCAGCAGAAACGCTTTATGAATTTCATGGCAAATTGCTTGCCATTGACGTTTGTCGCAGTTGTTGTTGTTGCCGCTGCAATTGTTGTTGCTGCTTTGTCCCATTGTTGTCGACGTCTGCTTCTTCGACGACGTCTCCTCATCAAACCTCGATGCTCCAAAGATTGAAGCACAAATTTCAATGTCGCAACAAATATTGTTGTTGTTATTTTGTTGTTGTTGTTGGTGCTGCCTATAATGCTGCTGTCGTCGTCGCGTCCCGCGAGTCGTATGGAAAATTTCTTTTGTTGCAGCGTGAGGAAAATTCCTGTTGTCGTCGTCATCATCGTTGAATACCATGTTGTTGTTTTTGTTCGAATCATTGTTGTAGTCGTTGTTCTTGTCGTTGATTCTGTTGTTGTTATTGTTGCATGGCTTTTTTGTTGCAGTAGCTCCCCTTGTTCTTGTTGCTGGCCGTTGCAGCCGCTGCCTCGGCGCAGACAGTGGAAAATTTGCATCTCAATCGCAATTTGTGCGAGTTTGTGTGAGTTGCCAACCACCCGTTTTCGCCCATTCGACCGTCCGGTCCGATTTCCTCCGCCGGCCGCGATTTTTCCCCTTCCCGGCGTTTGTTTGCGTTTTACCTGAAGCCTCTCGTCTGCTGAATCGGTCGCCGGCGATGGAGCTGACGTTGCCAACGTCGTATTCGTCGTCCTCAGCGTTCCGATCCAACCACCAACAACGCCGTCATCGCATCATCATCCAGATTATCCTCAGCCTCGTCTGCGGCGCTCGGTGCCTCCTGCACTCAGTCTGATTATCGCAGAATTTTCATCCAATTATGAATTTCGCAAGGCCCTCGCCCCACCTCCCCCACCTTTGGGTTGCGGAATCGCTGTCTGTTGTCTGCTCGTTGATCGAATTGATTTGATTGGCGTCGTCGACGTCGTCGTTGGGGCCTCGCCACGCAAAGTAATGAGAATCCGACTCGTCGAAGACGGAGGAGGATGGGGAGTTGGCCTCCCCACCAACAACAAGAACTCCATCAGACATCAGCCAGCCAATGGAACGGATCGTTGTCGTGGTCGTCCAAATTACGAGGAGCAAAACCCATATCATCAGAAAGAGAACAGACTCCAGAGAGAATAGGGTGGGAACGATGAAGCTCTTCGTGAAATAGAGCTCTCGTGCGGGAACCAGAAGAACCTTCGCCCAGAGCCTCTCCTGCCCCCGCCATTCGCCTTCTGGAAGTGGGTTAAAAACCCTTCCGTCCCGAACAATGGCCCATTAATGGAGCCTCAAGGTTGCTCCGCCGTTCGATGGGCAATCTGTTGCCATTGTTCTGGGAACAATGCGATACCGTGCAATGGAGAATCGAAACAACAGATATAACAACAACACCAACAAAGACAGCAAAACCAGCTGCAACGAATTAAAACCCAAATTGAATGAATGAATGAAACTTTTTATTGTGAATGGGAATTAAATTAAGAGCGAACTCTTTTGATTTTGGCCTCTGTACTGATGTTGTCGTAGTTCAAGGGTTTTGTTGCTATACACATTGTTGGTGGTCATGATGTTGTGATTTTTGTTGGCGGGACTGTTGTTGTTGCCGGCGCTGTTGTTACTCCCATTGTTTCCAGCTCAAGGCAATCGAAGTTTTATAGTCTTCCTCCAGTCGAGAGCTGAAAGTGTCTCCCAGTCGAAAACTTTTCTCCTCACTCTCTCCTCCATCCCTTCGCCTTCTCCTCCTCTCTCTCCATCCCTTTTCCCAAATATCCTCGCTGGGAAATCCGAGAGAAATTTAATTCTGTGCGAAATACCTTCGCTCAGAGACGAGAAAAACGGAGCTCAAGAGCGACAAAGACAGCGTTTCGTGTCATAAACTCTCCGTCCCTCTCGCTCCCGGTGGAGCCAACTTGGTCTTGCTCTCTCCCGTATCTTTTGTCACTGTCACTCGGTTGATACTTCAAATTGTCAATCGTGGTGGACATGATACTTGTCATTGTTGTTGTGTGGGCAATTGCCATTGTTGTTGCTGCTGTGGTTATTGCCTCTCCAGTGGTTGTCTTGGCCATAACAATGGGTACTTTTGTTGATACCGCGACGTGCCCATTGTGGCTGCCACACTTTGATGAACTCCAGCCCATCAGAGAACTTGACAAATTAGCGCTATTATTGCAGCGGCCTCCTCCTGACTTCATCGGCCACGAGTTGGTGGCGTGGGAATTTTGTTTTATGGCCGCCATCACCGGGCTGACGGCCGAGCTGAGGCACCGGCAACTCTTAATGGCGGTTTAATGTGGCGTTGAAATATTAAACGCTCGTCTCCAACTTCAATATTATTCTCTGCTCCACTTCCCCATCCTTCCGTTCATCCCACTTCCATCGCTCTCCTTTCCAACTTCAGCCACTCCGCTCTATATCCATCCTCTTTCAATTATTTAAGACCACTTTTAGATGGCTCTTGGACAATGGCCGGTGGGGGAGGAAAAGTCATGCAACTAATTGCGTAATTTATTCCACATCATTCCAACTTTGCGAGGACGAGTGTCGCAGACACTCAGGACTCACCGAGGCTAGGACGAGAGTTACTCCTTGCGCCCACGGAGTTGCAGAAGTGAAAACAATTCCCATCATCTTCAGTTTCGTGCTAATCAACATTGAGTGCGATGCAAGATGCAGACAGGGACGGCTAAAGATGCCGCGCATCATTTAAATCACTTTGATTAATGGCGCCTAAGTCTCGGAGTCTTCCTCTCTTTCGCTCTCTCTTCCTGTCTCGGACTGCATCTTCGCCAGGATATCCGGCAGACAGTGAGCGTCGAGGAGTTCGTCGGCGGATTATGCGACGATGAACTATGCAAATGTGTTATTGATAGCAGTGCCAGGCGTGGCCTTCTAGAGCTCAAGGTGCAAGATTCACAAGGTATGCATTTGCAATTTTTCTCAGATCATGCAGAGAAGTCGTGCTTGTTGGAGTTTGTCTACCATAGCATTTCTCTTAAGTATAATATTTCTATTCGAATATTTCGTACTTCATTGGAAAACCCCAAAATCAGGCATGCATGAAGTTCAAGATGAACAGAAAAAAAATTATGAAACTAGAATTCATAATTAGAGGTTCAATGTAAGTCCTTCCGATACAAAGAAGAATAACTCTCATCACGTTATCCATTTGATAGAACATTAATTTCCTGTTTCAACTTTCATAAGTCTTATGACAAGAAGGCAATATAATTTTTCCTTTAATGTCGTGGTAAAAAATTATACTTCAAGTATTTATCCCTAGGGCGCTTCTGTAATTCTTTGATCCACAAGTCATCTTTAGCCGAACCCTTGTTATGAAATTGTGTTATAAAGTTTAATCCTCGTGGAAATTGGAGACAATCCCGACGCCCAGAAGTTATTTAACTGAGCAGACGGCCCATGTGGCCTCCTTAGGGCTGCCGGCGTTGCCACGTTGTTGTTTATGGGCCCCTTTGCCCCCTAAGTAATTCACTTACAGTCGCCAAAGAAAACATTGCTGCGTCGCCAAAAACGTCACTCCAAGGAAATTTATACTAATGCTCCTCCGCCCTCGAACTCCCGCCGTGGAAGGAGTTGTACACAGAGAGAAACACAGACAGAGGGAAGGAGTTGAAGGACGAGCGACAGACGTGGAAAAACATGTCAAAACCATCTGATGTCGTGGAGCAAATTTCGCCTATCTGTCTATCGCGCCGTCTCCGTCGCCCATCTTGCGGTATACGAGCGTATGTATATCTGCTCGGCTATCTGTGCGGCGACAGACGTTCGTGTAATTCGTTTATTTTTATTTACTCCAGCCGCGCTCCTCGTTCAACTCTTGTTGTGACTCCAAAGTACATGAAATCTTTTATCTCCTCTCGTTCGGCGGCCGGTGCCTCTGCGGGGAGGCCGGAGGCAACCGCAGACAAGCCGGCGAACGAGTGGCCGCGAGACAGACAGGCGGACAGACAGAAGGGCAGACAAAGTGCAGACGGACATGCCGAGGATGGACGGACGGAGAGGAGAATGAGATGGACATATCGGCGAGGGAGGATGTGACGAGGGAGAAAGAGAAGTGGAGGATGCGTTCAATGAGAGGGACAGCGAGCGAGCGAGAGCTGGAGACAGACAGACGGACGGAGCGACGGACGGTCGGATCGGCGGACAGACATTATTTATAAATCCCTAATGAGTCATTTGAATTAATTTCGCATAAAGTGCGCGTTTGTATGAATCTCCTCCGGGTGTGTGTCTGGCAGATTCTGAGTTTTGTTGGCGCGTATGTTATTGTTGTGGTTGGCTTTGTTGCTGTTAGTCCTGATGTTGTTGCTGTTATTGCCGGCGTCCTTAATGGAGCAATTTGTTCGACTCGCTCACTTTTGTGGTTATCGTCCAAGTCCACGCTGTTGTTATTGTTAATGATGTTGTTGCTATGGTTCTCGTGTTTGTTGTTACAGTTTCTTTCGTTGTCAGTTTTGCTCTTTTTGTTTTCTCTGCGATTTTTATGGCTGCTCCGCAGCTCCAACGATGCTCACCCCTGAGACGAATCCGATCTGATCCGATCCGTGCGACACTCTTTAATGACCTGCACTAAAACTTTATTAGTCAAGGAGTTATCGCAGCAACGGTGTATACGAGGGCGGGAGGTGAAAACGCAGAACCAACGAGACTACGCTTGTTGACAAGGCGTTTAATTGATTTTTGAAACCAGCCGCTGAGGGTCAAGGGGCTGGTGGAGAATCGTTGATCGCTGATTTCAGAGTCTTTTAGAGGGATTGAAGTATCAATCATGGAGAGATGAAACATAGAGAAGATTTAGGTTTCTCCACTGACATTGATTCATAAATCCTGAATTTATCGAGATTTCTTCACTGATCGAAGTAGGTTCCTTTTGTGATTCAGAATCACTTTCGTTCTTTTGAGGTAGCTCGGATCACAAGGATCAGTTATCGATCTGAGTTTCGTGAGAAGATGAAAGATAATCCCATCAAAAGGTTTTTCCACTTGTCGAAGGTCGTAGTATGTGGGTCACAAGTTCATGGGGAGGCGGTCAGGGTCCCATCGACTGTTTCAGACTGAAACCGATGAATTATTCGTCAACAGGAGACAGGGACTAAATGAGAGACAGTGAGAACGAAGTGAAACCCGAAATATCGAACGTGATCCCAGGGAATGTTGATGAGAGAGAGAGAGAGAGAACACCAGAAAGAGACAGCCAGAGATGAGCAGAGAAAGGGGGAAGATATGCGACCGAGTGTTTTCGTCGAATGCCGGTTGTTTCTTTGCTCCCTCTCATCTTCGCTCTCTCTCGCGCCTCTGGCGATAAATACTTCGGGCTGATTATGCGACTGCCACGCCTGCCACCAACGGCCCAGGCGTCGCAGCTGGGACGGAGTGACAGAGATGGACTTATCGACATGGCGAGAGAAAGAGAGGGGGAGAGACGGAGAGGGAAAAGGCAAACGAAAGTACGAATGAGAGCGAACGCATCGCCGAGTGAGCAACTGCGCGACATGTGCTCTTAATTCCCCGACTTAATTTATGACATCGGCTCTCTCATTGATGGGCAGCGAGGGGGCGGACGGGGGTCGACACTAAGAGCAGCCTTTGCAATAATAACAATAACAACATCAATAACAAAACAACAACAACAACGATAGCAACAAGGACTCAAGCAGGAGGCAACTCGGGAATCGAGCGACGCCCGAGCATTAAGGCGACCACTCAAAGGAAGAGACTCCGGCTACAACAACAACAAAAATAACAACAAAGCCAGAAGGATCGACAACAGTTGCCGCAATGGTCACCGACCACAACAACAAATGCAACAACAACTGCAATGGATTGGTCACTTGGTTGCGGAGCAAAGTGTCGAACGGACGCCATCCAGAGAGAGAAAAAGAGACAAAGCGACAGCAAGCGAGATGAAATGCATGCATTTTTAAAATGCAATTCGGACGAAGCTGCCTCGGAAACAACCAGGATACGTAGACCTCGGACTGTGTGTGCGTGCGTGGCCGTGTATGAGTTGTTTTCCGTGTGGTAATGACACGTAATGAGGTGCTTTAATTGACATTTAAGCAACGCGAGTCTTGGTATGATACCGTGAGAGAGAGAGAGAGATAGGCAGAAAAAGAGAAAGAGACGTTCAAGGCGTTGACTCCACCTGCGTTTCGACTTTTTCCTCCCCACCTCTCGTTCGCTTCCACTTGGCCTCGATGTCCTCTCCTGTGATCGCAGCTGTCGAAGCCCTGCGAAGGATCCGCTCTTGTTGCGAACTGTTTGGCATTCGGGGCAACCGCGGCTCCGAAGGACATTCGAGGAGCCGAGGATTCCGTCCGCAAAAAAAGGAAGGGGAGAACGAAGGGACGAAGGAAGCGCAGCAAGCGAAATGAAAACATTTACGACAAATGTTCTCAGCTTCGCGTGTAATTTTATGTCAACGAAACGTGTTCCCGCCACATGTGAGTGAGTGAGTGTCTGTGATATGAGTGTGTGTGTGTAATCCTCCATGTGTCTGTAAGTCCCCGATGTGTGTTCCCTGTGTGTGTCTGTCCCGCTCTCCCCCTCTTCCCTCTCCTTCTCTCGCCGTCGGCAGGTATTTAACCCCAGCTCAAGTGTCCACTTGAACGCCAGAGGGCGCCGCAAACCCACACACATGCACACACACGTGCTCACACTCACGCCATCTCTCAAACCAACACTCACACCTTTGCACGAGCTTCACTCACACACACTCATCCGGTCGCGTGGCTGCAGATCCGAGCTGTGTTTAAATTTGCGGCGAACACGCTCGCACTAAATGGCGGACACACAAGCACACGTCACACACACAGGAGCACACGAACACATGCGACAAGGGGCATGTCTCAAAGATGGCGTCACATCCGCTGCACAGGTCGTTGACTGTCAAGCTCAAGTTCTACTTCATTGCCGTCTTCCCCTCGCTTCCGCCTCCCCCTCACCAACCTGATCCCCATTTTCTGCTCTCCATGCTCGTTCACACGTCTTTGTTGTTGTCACAAAGACACTCGTCCTGTCGCATTTGGCAGAGGGCGGGATCCGAACACAAGGACGACGTTATGAGGTGAGGTGCTTGCGTGAGTGTATGAGTGTGTGTGTGTGTCTGCAGGAGAGAAATCGCTGTTCTTGCTCATTAAATTGAATCGACAACCATTGGCAACACTTTCTGCAATCTGCTGCTCCCCATTCGCCCCGTCGTCCCTTTGAGAAATCGGTTCTCAGACTTTGATAAGTAGGAAGAGGTTGTAGGGTGAAAAAGTAGGGTGGAGAAGTAGGAAATGATAAAGGGAAGTCTTTTCCTCGTAAGTGAACAATGAAATCGGAAATGCGAAAAGTTTTCCACATTAAGGGCTAATGAAATGAAGGAAAACCACGTGACCTCAAACTAGCGACCAAAGCTTCTCAAAGTCCCCGATATGAAGGTTCTCAAATCTCCTGATTATCACTTTATATTCAACAGTTTGTGGTTTCCTCCAAATTTCCAACTCTAATCGCAAAACTCCTTAATTCATGTCAGTTGCCAGGAGCCGAGCGTAATCCGGTCGTAGGAGACCTTCGGACCACGTCCCAAGGCGGCTAAAAGCATTCACTAATGAGATAATTTTGTATTTTTACGCCCCACCCCAGCGACTACGCCGCTCCATTAAAACTATTGTTTATTATGTAGTTGCACACACACAACAACTTTTGTTTCTTGCTTACGAAAAGTTCCGTAATAATTTGAAATTTTAAATTTAATGCCGAGTCCTCTGCATGATGGGACCAGGGACCGAGGACTCCCTGGCCGCCCGCGGGAGCCTCGTTTGCACTCGACGCTCACGTGAGCCGGAAAAAGTTTCACGTGCGAGCGATGAATTCGTCGACACTTGAGTTGAGTGCCGTCGGAGTGTCGAAGGAGGTGTGGTGAGGGGATTTCGGGAGGTGTTTTAAGGGACTTATGCAAACTACAATGGAGGGTGGTGAACGCTGAAGTTGGTATTGAGCGAGCTGAGATGTGGTGGTCGAGATGGCGACACCCTGGCCATAAATTGCTACGATCGCACCAATAAAGAGTAGTGCAAAATGAGTTTAAACAGAGATCGGGCTAAAAAAGCAATGATAATGGATATTTCAGTTGGAGAGATCATCGTGAGATGGATTGTCTTCGTTATGAAACTCCCTCAAGTCACGGAGAAACCTTTGATTACAATAATACTATACTATTTCTATAGGTGTTCACCATCCCTATGTGGCCTACGAAATTATTATCCTAAGATCCGCCTTCGACTACGAGTGTCGCCGACCCTGGTATAGTTTGTTTTTGAAACTCCTGTGTGCATTTGTAATGTATTCATGTGAGTGTTGGCTATCCCTTTACATGTATGTGTGGGTGTGTGAAGGTGGTCGAGGAGAACACGGCAAAAGTTGGTCTATTCTGCTTTGTTCTTAATTTCATTATGAAAGATAAACACCAAAGTATTTTAATATTTTATCCGCTTGTCGAAGTCGAAGTCAAAGTTTTTCTGAATGGAAGGCGCCAACTCGTTGGGAAAACACTCTCGCTGTCTGTCTGTCTGTCTGTCTGTCTGTCTGTCTGTCTCACTCTCACACGTGCCCTCACCCACTCCCTTTGCATTGTTGTTGGTGTGATGTTGAGGTGGTGGTGGTAACGACGATGGCGAAGTTGGTGGCGACGATGGTGATCACGGTGTGGTTGACTATGGCAATGATGATGATGATGACGATGATGATGATGACGAGGGTTCTGTTGGTGGAGCAGCAGGTGCGCGGGTGCGTGGTGTTGACTTTTGGGCTCCTGCAAGTTATGTTAATAACTGTTCAAGATACTGTCAAAGCTTAAAAAGGCGGAAACGCAAGTTTCGCCTCCCAGTTGTTGTTGTTGTATTTGTAGTTACGACAGAGGCTCGGTGGGTGGCAGAGAAAGTGGTTGTGGTGAATTTCCATCGCTACATGCGGTGAAGGTCGAAATATAATTCGGAAGAACTTTTCTAACTAAATAAGAACATTTTCCCAAACGAAGAGAAATTCATCCAGAAGGAAAAATCGGAAGAAGCAATAGAAAGGAGGAGGAATAACTGCAGAAATGAGAGAAGAACGCACACTTTTTGGTTAAAATTCCGACTGGGAAAACTTTCAATGAGTTTGGGTTGCGAAGTAGAACTAAGATTTCCTCGAGAATCAGCATGAAGTCGCAGAAAGTCAGAGGAGTCGAGGGGCCATCGGAGCCAGAGGGGTCACGTACGATTGAAGGTGACGGAAGTCGGAGGGTTCGAGGAATTCGGATGTTTATTTTATTGCGGGATTGTCGGAGTTGCGAAGTTGCAAATCCGAAGAAGTATGCGTGGGTTTCCCAGTCAATCTCGTTCGATCCAGAGAATTCTACCGTTATTCTCATGATCGATGAGAACCAGTCCTCTGCATCAAATTCCAATTTCATCTTCTTCGTCGCTCTTCGCTCCATCTTCTCGTGCATCGTCTCCGGCCCAACTTATGATTTACAACGTGTCCAAAGTTTTCGCTCATGTTTTCGCAAATACGAACTCCACTTCCAACTTCTGTCCTCCTGAAGAGCGATAAATTCGCACTTGAGAGCGTGGTGTGGAGCAGGTTGGATTTAGTGTCATGTGAAAAACGAATGAAAAATTAAGTGAATTTATGTTCGCACATTCCGGAATGATCCGCCTGCCCACCTCAGGCCGACCCACCACGTGATGAATTCCCCGAACAAAAGGAAAAACTATTCCAGACGCCGAGGAACTTCGTCAGCCGGAATCCTTCGGGCCTTCGGGGGCAGGGAAGGGCGCGGTTTTCCGGGTCGTCAACAAAGCGTGCGCCCGCATTCCCAGTCGAGGAGCCATAATCCGAGTGGGCGTGGCAGGGCGGCGTAAACACGACGGGCGACGACGTCGAACGATGGCCGGGGATAATTTGGTAGTTTTTCGCCGGGCGGAAGGATTAAGGCGCCGCCGGATGGGATGCGACGAAAACTTTTGCGAGCCGAAGTAGTGTGGAGGAAGCGGGCTGGCAACACTTTAATTGTTGCTTAGCGGGGGCCCCAGAGGATGGATGGGGCTAAGGAGGCATGAAAGGAGGATAAACGGTCTCCCAGAGATGGGGGCGGTCGCCAGGGGATCGCATGGGCGGAACAGAGATAGCGAGGGACGAAAGAGATAGACCGGAACGCCTTTCGCTCTCACAAATTAAGGATTATAATTAGGTAGAAGAATTTAACGCCGCGTTCGTCGCGCCGCACGAGCGTCTGGGAGATAATGTGAGTTTGACTGTCGCCTCGGCGTTGCCACGTCGTCAGAGCGCGGGCCGCGGATAATGTGGCACTTTGCGGCGTGCATCAGTGTCAAAGTGGGCCTGTGTACAAGTGTCAATGGGTGCCTGGGAGAGTATCAGTAATTTAAAATGATTAATTTGCGGCTGCTGAATATTTAATTTATTTACTCCGAGGATGTGTCTGAGCACCACATAAGGAGCGTGTCTGCCCACGGATGTGTGCGGCGGCTGTCGATGTGAGGCCGTGTCTGTGTGTGGGCGTCGAGAGTGTGTGACATTGGAAGTGTTGTTCGTGGCTGCTCCCAATGGTGCCATTTCGTTGATAAGTTACTAATTAGAATTGTGTAATGGGATAAGGGAATTCTTTCCAAGAACAGCTCCGCCGAGAGGGTGGTGGAATTTTTATGGTGTTCGTAGAAAGCTGGAGGAAATGGGATACAGAAACGTGCGAGTTTCTGGTTCTTCGGAAGAGTTTAAGTTTAATTATAAGTCATTTGAAGAGTTAAACGTGGTTACTTTAAGTTTGCAGGAACTTTCATCGATCATTTCTAAGAGGAAACGAAGTAACATTGTTTAAGTAACTTTAAAAAAATTAAATAGTAAAGTAAATAAGCGTTTTTATATTTTTATTACGTTTTTAAAGTTTGTTTTCATTTGCAGGAACTTTTATAAATAATTTGATGTACTTTGTTTTCGTTAACTTTAATAAAACAAAAAGTAAAGTGAAATTATTGTTGTTATATTTTTTACGTTTTGAACTGTGTTTTTATTTTCTTAATTTTGGTGGAAATTATGTTTGAAAATGTTTCATATTCTAGTATTACAGAAAAACAATCTGATAACATTACGTTGATTACCTTGATTATAACGCAATAAATAAATAAATAAAGAAGTTCTGTCAAAGCTTCCCTGAGAAGTTCACATTCTTTCGTTTGATTAAACACCCTCCCTGCCCCGTGTTCAATTCACACCATTCGCCTCTCTTTCACTCCCACTGCGTGCTTACTTTTCTGGTTCCCCTAAATCATTCATGTTCGTTCGTGTTTTGATTTCATGCAGAATTTTTTGAAAACAAAGAAAATATTTCTCCGATTGACGTTTGCGATGAAAAAAGTCGAAAAAGTGAGAAATAAGTGTGAAAAAGTGAAAGAAAAAAGGAAAAAAAAAATTAAATAGTGAGTAAATAAGGAAAAAGTGAATCAGTGAAAAAATGAAAGAAAATGAAACATGAAGAAATTATGAGTTTCGGTCGAAGGTCAATGAAAATCGAGGTTAGTTCAAATGGGATTGCTCCAGAAATTCCCTCAGAGGACAATTCTGTGGAGAAAACATAGAGAAGAGAGAAAATAACAGAGAAGAGAGAAAATCTCATCTGCAGTTTATAAATTTTAAAATATTTTCCCAAATTAAATTGGAGAATTTACGAGGACGTCCACTGAAATGAATCCCAAGCACTGCGAGGGACCCAAATTGTCGGTCTCTTTCCTTCTATCGGTTCCCTTCGTCCACGCTGTTTTCACCCCCACCTCCCTACCTCTCTCTCTCTCTCACACTTTCGCATGCTCGGCCAATTCCCAACAGAGAAATTATCAACAGGCAGAAAGAATGCACAAACAACCGCATTTATTTTGCTCCTATTTTTCATCCTTGCTTTTCCTTTCCTTGTTTTTGGCGTCCAGTATCTGCTTCTGTTTTTTGCTCTCCAATTTTTGTCTCTCGCTCGAGAAGAATGGAAACTGACCATAATTTCAAATTTGCACACAAATGTACTACCAACAACAACAGCGACATCACTACTTCTGCCTCGCTCCCAAAGAAGGAGAGAAAAATAGTAGTGAATTTTTAAATAAAGTGATTCACTGCAATTTGCAGTAATTTTAAGGACAGCAGCTTGCGTTGAATTATGGGTCTTCTCTTCTTTAGAGATGGAGATGCAACTGCCTGAGTAAGCAGTAAAGGAGCCGCTTTCTTTGGCATTAAATACCCCGTTTTCTACTCCACAATGGCAACAACGACAAGTGGTAATCCTCGAAAAAGAGTAGTCGAAATCCACATTAACTGCTCCATCTCGTTCGTTGTTTATTTATTCGGGCTCGCTCTGTGCTTTCTTCGGACTGCCCGTCTCTAGTTGTTCATTTCCGTTTCCCCGTTGTTGCTGTCGGGATTACATGCTGATGGTTGCTTTGAAGTTGTGGTTGTTGTCGGTATCTATTTCGAAATGGTTTCCAGGCTGCATCCGGAAGGGGCTTGAGTCAAAGCCGCACACTCAGTGGTCCCGTGAGAGGCATTTTTCGGCTTGCATCACGAAGCCAGTAAATATTTACCATCTCCCCACTCACTCATCCTTCGCACCTCCGTCTCTCTCTCTCTCTCTCTCGCTCCCTCTGGCCCTATCTCTTTCGCTCCTCTGACCTGGCTCGGGTGCAGCGCGTTGCCAACTGAGAGTGTTTGTTTGCTTCTGAGCCTAGCAAATGAATTTACATACGCCCCTCCTGCCGACGTCGACAGGACGGATGTCTGCCAGTGTTGCCAGAGTTTGCACAGACTTCCGTGTGCCCTGGGTTCTTCTGTGTGTTGTTGTTGGCTGTTTCGTTCTCTCTGTTGCCGTAATCTCCGGCGCTTTCAAGCCACAACTGACTCTCGAGCGAGTTTCAGAAATGTTTGCGTTGAGGAGCGTGTTTTTTGCAGTGAATTGTTGGAGTCAGGACTCAGGACGAGGGCGTCATCCCCATCTAGCAAGAATGCAGTCAAGTCTGAAATTAGGTGACGATTGTGAGTGCTCTGAGGTTTATTTGTCGTCTCCTAACACGGTTGTCAGAAGAGTTCTCGAGTGTGGATCGCATGGAGCAGCATTTCCTGATGAAATCTAACGAAATTATCCTCTGTATACACCTTTTCAAGTTGTTTATGCAACAATATCTGACTTGACTCAAGCCCTATTTATTTTCATTAGAAATTTAATATTTGAAACACTCCCTTTTCTACTTTTTGTCGCTTTTTCGTTTCCATTCTAATCGTCCGCCTGAGATCAGAAGAGCCTCGGACTAGATCTCGACAATCGGGACAAACAGCGAATTATTTTGAATGGCCGAAACGGCGACTTATGAAGTGCGGCCAATGAAAATAAATCACGGCCATAATCCGCCAGAGGGAGGCCCGGGGCTTTTGGCCCGCAGTGCGTTTGTCGCCGTCTCAGGTGTTTGCGTCCGTCCGTGACTCTGTCATAAAAGTTAATAATCGCCGTCATTTATCGCGACGCAAACAAAGAGGCCGCACCTTGACGACGGCCACGCTGCTGCCGTGGAGTGGCAACGCCGCGACTCCAGGCGAACCGCGGCCGACGAGCGAAGTCAATTAAAAGACTCTAATGATATTTTGCGGTGTTGGGCAACATTTTATAAATGTCCATTGTCGACGGAGCCCGAGGACCGACGCCGTCCGCTGCCCGATCCTAATTAGCCGAGCCTGGCCATGATTTGCGACACCATCTGTGTAATCTTCGCCACTCGCCATGCTGCGATTCTCGCCCACCTCCCCCTGCTTTATCTCTCGCCGCTTCTTCCTTTCTGTTGCGTCCGCATTGTTCTTTTACGAGCCTCGGCTGGTGTCTCTTCTTCGAACTCGTTTTTGCGATTTTCGAGGCGTGCTGCGAAACAATAAACTCGGGAAAACTAATTTCCGTTTTGCCGAGTTAATTGCTGGCTCGGACAGACGGACGGCTGACGGGCAGATGGACAGATAGACAGATACACGGCCAGTTGGAGCGGAAGAAGAACCAGAAGCAACCGAGTGTCAGTCACTGCGCTGTCCGTCCTGTCTGTCCGTCCGACCCGCTGCCGGTGTCAGCCATTGTTGTCTGCAACAAAGCGGCGCTGCAGCGACGAAATACTTCGCTCCAAGTGTCGCCATTGTTGCCGTTTTCTTCATGTTCACTTATTTTCCAATTCATTGTCAATGTTGGCGATGGCTGACATTTGGCGCAGGAGTGGGGGACGAGGTGCGTGGGAGTCGGTACACAGACAGTGCGAATAGAAGAATCGGGTGTTGAAGTCGTCGAGGCGAAACATGAAATCGTGGTTTCAGACAATTGTGGGTGTTGGGGCGAAGAACGAAATATCAAAGAAATATCAAAATTCACAAGTAGCGATTTTATTCTCCACCCCGATGAGTTCATAACATGAATCATGAGATCCCCACAACTTCTCAATCTTAAGACCATCCTCGGCCTCGCATAACTCCTCTTTATTTACGAAATCCCCGGCTGTCAACTCGGGACTCGCTGACTGATTGACCGACTGGCAAACGAGGGAGCGAACGCGATCCCATGTGTCGCGAGACACCCTGTGTCGCTCGTTTCTCCTCGCGTTGCCACCCGTCGCCCAGCTGTCAAACTGCAAATCGTCGCATTAAAAGTTTTGAGTAGAGCTCGAGTGAATCGTCGATGTGTGCGTGCGTTGTGTGAAGCAAAAGCTGCATGTGCATAAATTGCGAGTTTTATGGCATTAATCGGACACGCAACAACAACAAGAACAACAACATCGTGAGCAGCCCAACTAAAGACGGCACACATTTGTTGCTCATTAATTATTTCGCAATGTCTAAGAGAAGGCTAAGAGGGAAAAAGTGTAAACAAACCATTTATTAAGAACTTTAAGCAAATGACTCACGCGACGTACAGTGGACGAAATCATCGAAATGTCATCAACTTTTCAAATTGAATGGGAGTGGGTTCCAGCGAAACCCACTTAATCAAGATCTCGTAATATTGAGACGTGTTTGATGGTCAATTTCGCTTCCGTATCTCAACGTACGTGACTAGTTTGAAATTTTATTGTGTTTTTATGTCGAAATTATTGCTGTTTATATTTTTTATGCTTATAATATGTTTATGTTGGAAGTACTTGCGGCTCCAAGCTTTAAATATAGTAATTTCTGAGAATTTCAATTGGTCTACGAACACTGAGAGTGACCTTGGAATGGAGATTTATTAAATCGCAATACATGCTCTGAGCATGACTAAACTAAATTTTCCAGACCGAATCAAACTCACTGGGGTGTAAAATCTGGATGTTGCTATCATTGAAATGTTATCTTATATTAAGGGCCAAGACTTTGTTTCACGCTCTACATTTGCTCCACTGTTCCCTTTCAATACCATACCTCACCCTACAGTGAGAATAAAAACTTACTATTGACTTTTCTATCTCCTAAGCACACAATTCCACAAATATTTTCCTTATCTCTTATTGCACTGCCCACCTACAGTTCTCTTTCGTCAGTTGCAATCAATACCATGTCCAGGTCTTTTGTGAATTCTCGCCATACCGGGACTTTTACAGAAAAATTACTCCTACACATCGAACTCTTTGGAAGTACTGTCTGTAGCTGTCGAAGAACAGAACAACGATATCGATGAAAAGTCCTTCTCTCTCATTCGCACCCTTGGTGTCTCTCTTTCGCTCCCTTTCTGTGATCTCTCAGAGGCGAGAACGGTTTTTAGGTCACTTCGCTCAGATTGGCGAGATGTCGTTTGTTTCGCAAGAGGTTAGAAATAAATTGAATTTTCGCTCGAATCGGAGTGCTTGATGACGTTCATTGCATTCAGCAGCTCGGACTGTTATTGTTTTTGTTGTGGCACTGATCGCTGTTGTTGTTGTTCTTGTTGTGGCACTGATTGTTGTTGCAGTAACGACTGTTGTTGATGCTGGAATTCTTGTTGTAGTCGTTTTGACCGGGAGAAACAGCGACATCTACAAATAGTTGCAATCGATATCCATCCATTGCTCGGGTCGGAAGCGGGCGACATTTTAAAGCTCCACGGGGAAATATTTAAATGTCCTCCGTCTCCCCGCCCGACTCCTGCGGAAGCAGGAGCGAACGAACGGAGTTCCCACAACTATTCGCAATCAACATATTTTGCATATTTCTCGGCGCTGCTGCCGGGAGCAGGAAATTACAGTCGGCCAGAGGACGCTGCCATATTGCGCGCTCTGGAGCCGGGCGAGTGGCCAGATTTTATCGCTGCGAATAAATGATTCCACATATTTTAAAATTTTGGCCGGGACATAATTTAAAATTTCGTGCTGTCTGGCGGAGAAATGGAGAGAGGAGAGCGAAAGTTCTGGCTCTCCCTGGGCGCTGCCGCCGCGATGCACGAATTGCATACTTTGCGGCGCGCACATTTTCATGCAAAACTTGTTACGAAGAATGGAGATTCGAGCAGAGAGCAAAAACAACAAAGGCAACAACGTCGACAAAGGGATGGAAAAACAGTCTCAAAAAAGATGGCAGTCAACAATGAGAAATGCATGCAACTTCCGCACACAGGATGAACGTGGGCCAGCAAGGAAACGGAAGTGCACGGCCATCTTGCCTCCAGCGCTGTCTGCCTGTGCGACGTGCGAGCGCAGGACGCGGATCGCTTCTCGATTTCCTCCACGCCGCAAATCTGGCGGTGAGCGGGATATATTTTGCCAGATTTTGAATTCAATTTTCATATTTTTTAAAATAACTCTCCGTCCTCGCTCGCTTTCGCTCTGCGCCTGCATCGCTTGCAGAAATATCTGCCTCATAATTCTCTGAACCGACCGAACAAACGAAAACCCCCAGCTTCCCTCGGCACCGGTCGCATTGGCAACACTGGCATGCGAGCCGCCATAAATTTCAATTGAGCGCCATTCATTGTGTCGTCTTCTTCGCACGCTCTGCGCCTCGCCCTCGATTCGGCCGGCCGCCAATGGTCGGCCAGCGGTGCCAACGCTCGGGAGTGTTTGTTGTAATTGGCCGATAAATCGTCGTCGGCCGGCGGAATTGTCAAACCTTATCGCAGCGAGCTAAACACTTGGGGCGCTCGGCGTCTGGCGTGCAGCGATCGGCAGACGGCGGCCAACAGTCGTGGCCAACGATTGTGCATAAATTAGGAGAATCCCATCTTGGCTTCTCGGCATCGCCGTCGATTAGGATTATGGATATATTTCAGAACCTCCCGCCGCCCCCGCAAACACCCCGATTTATTGACTGCCAACAAAAGCTCTCCTCCCACTCATCGGCGTCTTCTCGGAAACTCCAGCGAACACTTGAGGAATCTCCGCTGGGAACTCGAATAGAATTTTAAATGGAAATTCCTCTCGGCCCCCATCTCATCTCACCATCGCTAGTTTATGAACGGCGAAGGACTTCCAACTCGGAGGTGAGTTTCGCACGGCGAAGCTCGAGAGATTGGGCCGGGAATTCGGTGGCCAGAAAGTAAGATAAACGAGCGCCGGCCATGAGAAATGTTGACGAGAAAACAAAACGTGCCGCGCGAAAGAGAGAGAGCGTGGGCTGGAGCGGGATGGATGTTCCATATTGGCCGCAAAGGCCCCGAAAAATATGCAACACTCTGCACTCGCGCTTAATTGCTTTCTGTTGGCAGCACTGAGCGGTATTGTTTTTCCCCCTGAGTGCCTTCTGCTGTCCTTCCGCCGTCCCCCGTTTGGCCGACAACTCGACTTGTTGCCAGCTCAGGTGTTGGTGCTCCTATTGTTGTTGTTGCTGTTATTGTTGTTGTTAACAGTTGCAGTTGTTGTTGTGAACATAGCAGTTGTTGTTGCGAACATTGTGGCGTTATCATTGTTTCTGTTCGTTTAAAGTTTTCGCTCGCTCGCCACGCTCTTAATTGGAATCCATAAAAACGCATCCAAGGATGCAATGAATCATCCTTAGTCGCTGTCAGAGGACCGAGGAGACGAAGGAGGCAGGGGGAGGTTGAATCGGATTAAATTCCGAAACTGA
Organism: Coelopa frigida; assembly: GCA_017309665.1. Lineage (NCBI taxonomy): Eukaryota > Metazoa > Arthropoda > Insecta > Diptera > Coelopidae > Coelopa > Coelopa frigida. Next base: position 783,546 of record CM029565.1, on the reverse strand, counting down.
AGGAAAGCTTTTCGGAGCCTTCCCTCGAGCAGAGTAGCAACCAGCTTCTGCTCCTCTCACCTGCTTCCGAATGTCCTGCAGGGCTTTGGTCCATTGATGCGGCATCACCGTTCGCCGCGCACCTGTGATGGCATCCATCGACAGTGTTGCCTCTTTCCCCCCCTCTACCAACGTCACCCCACAACGAATCGCAGCACGATGGCGATGGCGAATCGAGTTAAAACGAATTCATTAAATTTTCGAAAATATTTCATGTCCCATCGAATTTTGCTGCAATTCAATTACTGCAACAATCAAACTGACGACAACAACAGCAATGGCATAAACCCACCACAGAGGTCGCCACTGTAGGTCGCGGACAAAGCATGAATTTTAATGTCCTCGCCGAGAAATTAAAACAGCGGATGAGTGAAAGAGGGAGAGGGGAATGCATGAGAAGTGGTCTTTCATGAATTTTGAGCAAATTTGTCGAACAGTTGATTTTCAGGCTTTGATTCGCGTGCGAGCGTTAAAAAACGAAATACATCAAAACCAACAAACTAGTTGGCAACACTGGTCAGGCCGCAGCTCATAAAAATGCATTGCACGCTCGTTTGTTTGTGATTTTTTTCGGCTTCGTGATTTTTCATTTTCGCGTTGTTGCTGTTGTTGTTCGCATTTCATTCATTGACGCCATGATTTATGATTCGCTCTCCCCTGCCCCGCCCCCAATCGCGCCGCCCCTCCGCGCCTGTCGCGGCGGAGTGCGATTTTCATAAATTCACCACAGCGACGAGGATTTTGACAGCTACGCGCCATTCGCCGTTCGATTGTCAAGAGCTTTAAATTCCGTTTAATTTGTAGTTAATTTCTTCGTTTTTCTTCGGATGGGATAAATAGCAGAAGTAATTTCCAGCAACTCATGGCGCGTTAGCGTTTCCACCTGATTTATGAGCGACTTCTTCTCAATTCAAGTTGTTTTCGATTTCCCAACGGAAACTTTGCTGTTGGTCGCACACTCGAATTTCCATTAGCGCGAAGAAGGTGCGCGTTTCTCTCGCCTTCTCCTCAGCTCGATGACTGTCTCAATTCACGAGTCTCTCTTTCCCCCTCTTTCTCTCTGTCACCCTTTCAACTGCTTGCTAACTTCGTTTTCGTTGCAAGTTCGATTTCTTTGCGATTTCTTTCAATTTCAAACATTTTCGGCCTCATTGGGGTTGAGCGATAAGCTTGACAGATTTACGTGCTCCACCACTTTGTTGTTGTTGCTGTTGTCGTCGATGCCAGTGCAATTTCGGAGTTGTTGTTGCTGCTGTCGAAAAGGTGGTCCACTCAAAGCGATTTGTTAGCTTGACTCGATGGCCACCTCGAATGACCTTTTGTCGAACGGTTTTGCCTCAACTCGTTGCCTGAGTGACTTCGAAACGAAATTGATTTCTGCGAAAATACTATATATTTTCCTAACTTCTCCTTCATTCTCTTCTCTGCAGTTTGCATTAATCTGGCAGCACTCAGTCGACAATGGGGAAGAAAGGAGCGCAGCCAAAAGGAACTCTAATGGACCTTAACCAGTAAGTGACTAAGCTTGATTTTAGAGAACAAAATTCGATTCCATTTCAAAGGTAATGGTTTAAATAATATAATAATAAAACATATAAATCGATTCCAATGCTTTTTAAATACTTTTTAAACATCTGTTTTTTTTATTTAACACTAAACCCGATCTGAACGCGGGAACAGTTCATATTTTTTAGATGATGACTAGAATAGTTTGTGTTTTTATTTGAGGACCCAGGTCTCCAGGAATTCCGTGGAGTTTTGCCCCAGTCAGCTTTCCACAAGTGCTTCATTTAATTATAACTCTTTCCGGCGATCCTCGTAAAGCCTCTCCAGCCTCGTTCTGAGTAAATAATTACTCATTATTCCATTACATCTTGCACCTCCTCTGGGCTTCTTCCGGGCCCTACAGAACTTTCTAGTTCTTCGCGGTTCCGCTTGCCTCGTTCGCAGCTCTGCTCTGAAACGCCTTTCTTTTCTCCGCCCTCTTTGTCGCGCTTCGTCTGTGCTCGTTACTTCCGGTGGGAAATAATTTATGCCGAAAGTATGCAACGAAGAGAAAGATGAGGACTGAGGAACAAAAGCGAGGCGCAAGAGCCCCAAAGAGTGAGAGGGAGGGCGTGGGTTATTAAAAGAAATACTGCTTTCATTTCCATCTCTATTTAAGTGCGCGTCCTTCAACCTCCCGCAGCCGGCAGAAGAGGAAAGCGCACATTTTTATGAAGTGCCTGCTTTTCGTTCCCCCAGTGTTGCCAACTGCTGGACATTTCTTTCCTTGCTTCCATCTTTCTTGCGCCATCACTTGCAGCCGCGGTTCACTTCCGCTTTCGCTCCTTTGGCTGCAGTGGCTTTTGTTGTTGTCGTAGGAATAGTTGTTGTTTTAGTAGTAGTAGTGGTCTTTTTAAGGTGAGCTGCGAAATTAATTTATTTTCGCATTTTCTGCTCTGCGATTTTCTCTGAAATAGTCTTATGTTTGCATAATTTTATGCCGACCTCGTTTCTCGCCTCGCCTCGGTCAAGAAACACAGACCTTGGCGGGGTTTTCAAATTTCGTTCCATTTCAACAGGTTTGAGGTGTCAAAGAAAAGTCCATAATCCGCCGTCGGACTCGCACCCTTCCTCAGGAGCCCGCAAACGACGTCCTTGTTCAGTGATTTTCCCGCCCCAATGGATTTCCATTAATTAATCTTTCTTAGCAACGCCGGCTAACAACCTGCGTCCGACATCCACCGGCGCCAATCACGCGAAACTAGTTTAATTCGTTTCGAAATTCATTAAAACCCAATAAAATCAATCAGCTTGCCCCGGTTCCTTCGCCTCCCGTGTCTCTGATCGGACATTAGCCCTCTTCCCCTCCCTCGCATGCCATGGCGCCCGAGGCCTAATCACAGCAATCAAAGGGGAAACTCCCCACCAGGCATTGATTTCAATAAATTCGGGATCCGCCCGGCATTGCGGCATCAGACGGCCTCCGCCCACACCGACCGTGATCATCCGTCGCCTGATCCGCCCTCCCCCTCGTCCCGCCCACACCCAGTCCTCGGTCGCGAGAAAGCTTAAAAGTTTAATATAATTATGACGGAGTGAACGTTAATTTCGCCGCAAAATTTGACGCCGTTCCCGAGGGGCGACGGCCAGAGGGGCGGATCGGCGCGCTTCGTTGAGCGCGAAAATCAGCGTTTTTAATTAAGACGCTGCCTTCCTTCCGTCTTCCTGTGGGACGGCGGAGACGCCGAGTTCGTCGTGGAAAGTTTTCGGAGCGCCATTGACGACGATTTGGAGACGCCCTCCATTTTTCGCCCCTCCCCGCTCCACCCTTGCCCAGACGCCTTGCTTTGCACAGTGAAGCGATTGGTTTCGCCGAGATTTGATGCAAAATTCATCGCAGCTGCAGTGATCGAAGATGGAATTATTTCTGACGTGGGGGGAACGTTAACGGACAGGAAATTTGTGCCGAAGGGAAATCGTGGCTAAGGGGAAATTGTGGCGGATGCGAAGTTTGTGGATTTCGCAAACGAGGGTTTAGTTTTTTCTATGATGTGGCGCCGGAGGAATTTAAGATGGTTTTAATGGAAGGAAACGAAGAAGTCTACTAGATCGATGTTGGCCACAGGCGGATTTGATGCGAACATTTTAATTTCAGGAAACATTTTCACTGCAGGCATCTCCTGTTCCGGCATCTCCTTCTTCTCTCCTCTTCCTCTCCGTTTCTCTCTTCCTCCTCTCCGTTGGTTTAGGACGGCAATTAATGTGTTTGCGTGGGAATCTCGCCCGGGGCAGAGGAGACTTCCAAGGGAGATTGGCGAAAGTCGCAGTCTGTGCAGACAATCTGTCTGTCTGTCTGTCCATCTGTCTGTCCGGAATTATGGAAATATTTCTGGTCAACGCAACAAATTGAGGAAAAATTAATTTTATTGTAATTGATTTATGGCGCCAACAGCTGATGATGTTGCCAGCATGTGGCGGTTGTTGGTGGCGTTGCCATCTTTCGTGTGCTGATATTGTGAATGTTGTTTATTGTTGGGATTGTAGGAATTGCTGCTGTTGTTGTTGATTTGTGTTGGTGGCAAGATTAATTGCTTTAATTACCGTTATCGCCACTCACTCAAAACGTCCGCAACGATGATGCCGACGACTCCTATCAGTGCCGCCCCCCTGTTCACGCCCCCTTCGCGAAACGTCTTCGACAGATGGAAATTTCCCTAATTAAAGGAAGTTTCGCTTTGCGGATTTTATGCTCGCAATTGCGGAGTTGCCACATGTTGCCATAAACGAACCATGGCTCGAGGTATTTTCATTTTCAATAATTATCATTTTTGGGATCCTGTCGCTGTTGTTGTTGGAATATCCATATAATTTCCCCATCCACTTACAAAGTATTCCCTCAATTTCTCTCCCTCTCTCTGTCTCCCACTCCCTCTCTCTGTCTGGCGCCGCCTCCTTCCCACCGATTTTTCACTTCATTTAATTTTCTCTCCAAATTTATTGCAATTTAATTATTTAATTTGTTGGAAATTTTTCTTCAGGCGAGTGAAAAAAAAGTTATATAAAACAACTGCCCAATTGTTGTTTTCAATTGATGTTTTCATTGTTGTTGTGCTCAGTGTTTCATTGGGATTTTATTGGGGTTTGGCCAAAGATGCGGGTTCTCATAACATAGCAACAACAACGACAACAATTACACCATCAACCACGACAATGGCAACAACAATAACAGCAACGATGACGACAACAACAGGACCCGAAATCAACCAAACCCAAAATCTCTGCTGCTCAGCGAAGCCGCTTTAATTCGCCGCCGTCTCCCTCTCGCTTTATTCACCCCCTTCCTGCTTCTCCTCTTTCTCTCTCCCTCTCCCACACATTCTGCGTGCTTCCCTGCAGGTGGTCGCCAGAGAGAGAGAGGGAGAGAGGGACAATGGATCAGAAGATGCGGTAATTCGTCAAAATTATCTCCACAGTGTTTGGGTGCCTGCTCTTCTTGTTGTTGCTGCTGTGGTTTGGCTTCTTGTTTTTGTAGGCTCCGTTCCATTGTCCATTATTCTCGTTGTTCTTGTTGTTCTCATTGTTATTTACGTAATCCACGGTTGCGCGAGCGGATCGAACAGATCATCACAGAGTTCTGTGGTTTCGATCGCGGCCGTCGAGGGATGCCGCAAGAGAATGGAATGCGGGACAAAGGGAGAGAGGGGAATACGAAAAGGGTAAATTGATGGCAGGACACAGTAAATGGTAATCGGAGAATGAAGAATTGACTTAAGAATTTCCACAATGGAGTCGACAAAGGGAGCATTTAAGTTCCTACTATCAAATCCCTAAATAAATCGACTCTTTTAATTTCCAAAGGATACCGATCTAAATACAATCGAAATTTCAGCGTGATAACCAATGCAACTGCCAACAAATGCCCTTAGAATAATGCATCAAATTCCCTACTATCACACACTAAAAGCGATCGAAAATACAATCGAAATAACAAGTGACAATAAATTGACACTTTGTCGCCGTCACCTGTTCCTTTTTCGACACGGGGTTTCCCACAGTTTATCAGCCGCGATGGACAGCAGTCGGTCAGTTGGCCGGAAGGAAAAGAGTGACAAAGCCATGGCACGACTACGCAGTTGGGCCTCCCGTTCCGCCCCCCGCAACTCCAGCGTGTCCCAGCTTCCGTTCGACTAAACATGTGGCTCGATGGCGTTCGCCATGAACTGCGGTTGCGGCCGATGGTGATAGTCGTGCATCGTTGTTGCTGTGGTAATCTGCATAAAATGTCAAATATGTCCGAGATCACACATGCGCCGGGGGCATAAATTTCTACATTTCATTCGCTGCATACTTTGCGGCCTTTGACGATTGTCGTCCGACACATCCGATTGCAATCTGTCCACCCGTCCGTCCGGGCGAATCAAAATCAAACCCGTGTAGTCGTTAATTAAAAATGCGTTTTGCCAAAACGTTATGCGATTCACAGAAGTTCAGCCGTCAAAATTCACCGGAAACGCCAATTAATTTTCCGTCAACTGCTTCACAATTGCAGCAAAACCCACACCGGCCGAGCAATTAAAGTCGTCATGGCGTCAGTTGCGGCTTCCGTTGGATTATTTACAGGTTTTGAGCGGTTGATATCTGGGCTTTGTTGTTGCCGAATTTATTGCTCTTGGTTTCACCGTTTGCATCGATCATTTGCCATTTGATTGTCTGGAAGTGCGCTCATCAGCGGTTTAGCGTTCGTTGGATCTGTCGTCACCATTACCATTACATCATCGTCACCTCCGTCATTATCACTATGTCCGTCACTCCATCATAACTTTCATCATGACCACAATCATCATCATCGGCCATCGCCATGACCAACATCGTCCTCATCACCATTACCACCACCATCGTCATCATCATCAGTCGTAGTTTTTCGTGTTCTTAACCGCGATCGCGAAATAATTGTTCCTACATTCTCGCTTCACACCGATCTCAACCACTTCATTTCGACCACTGGAGTTCGAGTTCACTCGCAAACTTATAAATGATTAATGCTCTCGAGCGATGAAAAGTGGTCGCGAAATTGGAGCTGACATTAGCTGAGGTGCAACAGGACAAGTTTCAGAGATATCTGGTTTTCGACTGCAATAGAATTATTAGAGTCAATAATCGTTATTTTCCCGAACATGTGTAATTCAATATTTTGAATGTTGTGGTCGGAAAATTCTCTAATGATTTCAAATGATCGAAATATTATGAGAAGAGGCAGAAGGGAATATCAACCTTAATCTATGCAACAACAACCTTCCATCCCTCATTTCCTTCTTAGAAACGCTCGAAATTCCCACAAAGCAATTCATTGTCCTTTACAATTATCCAACAATCGCCCTCCCTCCGCCGTGATCGCCCTTGATTGCTGGTATCAGTTAATCCCGGGATGAGCCCATGAGCCCCATCTTCACCGAATCCCGGTCGCCCTGACATCGGACTCGTGTTAGGCAATCGATCATTTCGGCGGCCCTGAGAAATAACAATTAAACTGTCGGCAACCCTTTATTTCACGGACCCCACCCCGCCCCTCTCTTCAAAAGAAGAAATTAAAACCACCGCCGGGTCGCCTCCATCTCCTTCTCTTCCGAGTTCCACGAAAAACAATCAAGAAGGAGGAAATTTACAGCATCAGCAACAAACAAACGGCGCGGCGCATCTTTCATCTCGTTCCCGCACTCTGTTTACACGGGAAAATACAGCGATAGCAAGCGTCTAAATAGGGTTATCGTCGACCCCCAAATGCACTTGAGACGGGCCTCCGTCCGAGGGTCGGGGATTCTTCTCGTCCCGACCCGTAATTGGAGTTGTTGTCCAATTAATTAAGGTGTTGCCTGCCTGCCCGGACCGCGTCGCGAGGCGGTTCCCATTGAATCCATCAACTCCATTCAACCATTCACGCCGCCATAGAATCGTGCTTGCACTAATACTCCAACTCCTAATCTTAATCCCTTTTGAATGCAATTGAAGTTCCTCCTCCTGAAGGATCTTCGCCTCCTTCGGTGTCCAACGAAGCGAGAAACTATTCCCGGCTTCGTCCGTCTCTCCGTTCGTCCATCCGTCCGTCCCTCCGCGGAGTTTCTTCGGAGTCCGGGTGAATTGTTTTAATTAAGTGAAGTGCTTCTGAATAGATGGATGCGATGGCGATGGAGTGCACGACAACAACATCATTCACTCTGCTCACTCGGATGCTCTCCCGGTGCACTCGGCGCGGCTCTCGCGTCACTGCCCTGGCTGTGATTGAGCCCCAGCCATGGCGACTGCAGCGTCAGGAACAGACAGGAAATGGCTCCAATACAATGTGGATGGACGTCAAAAGGCGTCGTTAGAGCGCGAATCCTGAGTTGATGGAGGCGGAAGGAGCGACCAAAGGTCGAAGGACATTGGAGTGGTCTCCCCCAGAATCCATTCCCTGTTATGATCCGTCAATAAAACTCATTTCGAACCCTGACCCCAGGCGGAAGCTTCGCTTGGCCTAAATTCGAGTCGATGTCGCCGTCCGTGAGCACTTCAGTTGTTGTTATTGTTGTTCGGGACATGTTTATTGCCACCTCTGTTTTTGCTGTCGGGTGATGGAGATGCTGCCGTTATTGTTGTTGCTGTTGCTGCTGTCGCATTACCCACAGTTATGACGCAATAAAAAGCATGTAAAGCAACTCCCAGCTTCCGGTTGCGAAACGAAACGACGACATAAACAACAGAAGCCGAAGAGTGTCGGCGAGAGTTTGGTGTGAAAGTGTGCGTGTGTCTTGATGGGAGTCGGCGAAAGTGTGTGTGTGTGTGTTAGTGGGGGCAACAACTATTACCGCACGGGATAAATGGATGGAGAAATGAAAGAAAGCAAACGTCGTCTGACGCGGCGCAAAAACAAAAGGAGCGACGAAGGAGACCCTAAGAGGCAGATGGCGAGCGTGAGTGGGGTGAACGGGGCGACGCGAAGGACGCTCGCAAAATATTTATCCGCCGAAGTCAACATCTTGTCACAAACACCAACTCGGCTCTCACACACTCAGTCCCACACACTGAGTGGCGAGTGGGGCGCTTCCGCTTCCTGGCGGCGCACTTCCGTTTCCGCTCCCTACGCGTTATTACAGCGTTGTTAGTTTCTGCTGTTCTCATCGCTTATCGTGTTGTTCCTCTGGTTGTTCTTGTTGTTGCTCCCGCGGCTTCGGCTGCTGGCATGCGTTCCGCAAACGACGAAATCTCGCTGGATAAATTGCAAGGACAACTACAAGAACAACCCCGATTCCCCCATCATGATCGCGAAGAAGAAGTCGAAGAAGTGCATAAGGAAAAAGAGGAAGGCGAGGGATCTGAGCGCATCCTGCAAAAAGTCCGCAAATATTTCATGTTCCCAGGACTCCTCGACGACGCGAGCTTCAATTGCAGGCTCCCGGGATGCCAATGGGAAAGTTTTATCTTTGCGTCTGTGGGCAACAAGAAGAGGAGGGGAGTGAGACAGAAGGAGAGTAGAGTTGTGTGTGAAAGAGAAAGGAGAGTAAAAGAAAGGAAGTTGGTCGGGGGAGCAGACAGTGGACCGAAGAGGAGGAAGACACCATGAATAGGAAACGGCGGTGGAAAAACCGGGAAGAAAAGTTGAAAGGAGAATCCGAGAAAAAACCCGAGCTCCGAGATCAAGAACAGGAAGGGAAAACACCAGAGGACGGAGAGAGAATAGAAGAGGGACCCGAACAAGAAGACAACCACGACGGACAAACGAACTCGAATGGAACCCCCAGGGAACGAGGACCTGAGATGATAAGGACCGGGATATGATAGCACAGTCGGAAGGAGATCGAAGAAAGAAAAATCAAGCCGCGAGGGGTAAGGGAGAGAAAAAGCTGAGCTAAAGAGAACCATTGTGAAAGTCTACAAGTCTCCGGGACCGACGGAGGATGGCGACGAAGGGCGGAGGCGTCATCAGAAGCGGCCAACTTCAGCCAAAGGAAGCTGCTCGGGGATCAGAGGAGGGAAGATCCAGAGTTCTTGAGGGGAGGACTTCAGCCCAGGCTTCTCCACTCGCCCCACTCGTTCTCGTTACTCGGGACTCGCATTAGGAGGAGAAAAATATGCTCCGCCATGTTAACTCGCCGAGGCAGAGGCGTGGCGTCCATTTTGTTATTTCGCTCATTCACCGCTGTTATTGTTGTTGTTGTTCTTATTTATCATCGTGCTAGTTGTAGTTGCAAACATTGCACTGGTTGTTGGTGTTATGTTTTATATTTCTCTCCAAAGTTATCCGTCGTCGTTTACAGACGACGGAGAGAGAAGACGAGGAAGCCGGAGAAAGGCAAAAGTTGAGCACGTAACACGTTGCAGCCCTGGTTCTCGGTACTTCCAAGATTTTTTCTACCGAGCTTTTAGCTGACGCATAACTGTAATTTATTGCGTAAAAATGGCGTTAATGCAATTGTTGTTGTGGTTGTTGTTGTTGTTGTTTTTACTGTGGAGGTGTATTCTTATTCTTGTTGTTGTAACTGCGATTGATGTTATAGTGTTGAGTTTATTGTTATTGTTGTTGTGATTCTAGTTAAAAGCAAATCCTGGGAAAAGTGAACTTTGTCCATTCATTCTCTCGCACTCTCTCTCTCTCTCTATATTTATTTTCCTCTATCCCACATCTCGTCCTGAACTCACAGAACAGGAAGCGATCTGAAGACGGGCCCAACCTCCTCAAACCAAAACCACAAAACCATGGAACAACATCCACAACAACGACAACAACTATTCCAATGAGTGTTGCCAACGTGCGACTGATCGACGTTAAAACGACTTGCATTTGACAGAATCGAATCGATTGGTGTCTTCCCTTCTGCCCCTCGTCCCTTACCGTGATTCACAAAAGCGACCGCCAACAACCACGAAAAACCGCAAAAGCCGCAGCAACAAAAACAATCACAACAATTGGTCACGATCAGTTAGTCGCAATTGTTGTTGATATTGTTGTTGTTCTTGTTATTATTGCCATTGTTCTCATTGTTTATTTCGTCTTGTTGTTATTGCTACAGTTGTTAATTTGCATTGTTATTGTGAATTGTTTTTGTGTATTGTGGTTCTTGTTGTTGTCATTTCTTTTGCTGTATTGTTGTTGTTGCAGTTATTATTTTGTTGCTGTTGTATTTGTTGTTTGTTTTTCGAAATGCTATTTGTTTTGCTTGTCTCCGTTGTTCTCGTGTCACTCGCCGGCAGTTTCCCCCCCGTCCTTTGTTGCAATTGCCTTAATCCGGCAACGCTGATCGCCGATTTGCATCACTGACTCTCGTCTCCCCAGCCTCCTCGTTCTCTCCTTCCTTCTCGCGCTCTCCTGCGGCGGCTGCGCCTGCGCTCGATTTGCATCCCATCCCAGCCCGAACCGAACCGAACCCGTGGTCCGTGGCCCGTGCGATCGCTGCTCAGGTTCAGGGCCGCCATCAGCCGCCGAGGGACCCCGCCCCCCTCAGCCACCCCTTGTGCAGCAAAGCATGCCTTTGTTTTTGCTCCTTCACGCGGAGGAATCTGCGGAAAATCGACTTCGACCACACGCGTCGACTGCCCCGGAGGTCGCGTCGCCATCGTCGACATCAGCGTCAGCAGCGCCGCCGCCGTCGACTGCGCGCCACGCATTCTCGACAACCTGCGGCGCCGTCCGAGGGGCTTCGATTGCGGAACCGTGACGAATTGATGCGCTCCGCCTGGACGTGGGGCGGACAGCCGAGCGTCGGATGGCGGAAAATCAATTACCGTCACGACTGCGGGGCGAAGAGAGAAAGGTGGATCTCGATTTTCCCGGGAAATGTGAAAATCCAAAGGGCAACGACATGTTTTTTTAAGACACGGTCTTTAATGATGAATGGATTTCGCGTGAAAAAATTATCTTTTACAAAAAAAAATTTAATTTATCAAAAATTGTACAAGTTTGATAAAAACAATAGTATGAAAAAGTAAATAAAAAAACTCTTCTTCTTTCATTCGCGGTATAATTTGTCCAGATTCGAAGAAAAGTTCAAAAATATCAATTTTTCGTGTGACTTCAAAATACGGTTAGTTTTTCGATTAGAGGCTCCGTTTAGCCAAACGCGATTAAATTGTTGTCTATTATTTCCATAAATGTGTTCAAACATTATTTTCCGAACATTCAACTTTATAGTTTCTTGATTATTTCAACAAATCGAATTTTGTGCGGAGATCAATTAAATTATTTCTTCGAACTCTTGTTTCAAGAAATAAAGCAAATTTTCCTTAAACTATTCCCGAATGTTTTATGGGGGATATGGATCGGAAGCAGTTCGAGTTTGGAATTGAAATATGGGTCCCAAAAATAATTCCACGCCTCACCGGCTCCCACCACCCTTCGCTACTTATTTTTATGACGATTTCTAGCGAATTCGAAAAGGCAATTTCGAAATCGCGCGTCGACACCGCTGCCTTCGGTCGCCGTCACCGACTTCGGCCCCCCATAAAAATGCGATGATTCATGCGCTGCCGACCGCTCGCGCGAAGACGAATGGTAAATAATCGAGGTAGAGTCGAGACATTAAAATGCAGCGAATGGAAATCAAATAAATAACATTTTACGAGCTCGGAGTGGGGCGTGGTGGGGTCGGGTCGGGAAAGCTCGGAATGCTCAATTAAATGCATTCAGCGCAGACAACGGCGATGACGACTACGACGACGATGGCTTCTGAGAAGCGCTCGCATGTATGATTAATAGAATATCCACCAGATGCGCACGTCGAGAGCGAGAGATGGTTTTATAGACAAGAAGAAGGGGGCCAATCGGGCGGACAACACAGGAGAATGTGCGCTGCTTCTTCTTCTTCTTCTGGGAGTCGGATGCGGGGCCGAGCGTAATGCAATCAATCGGAGACGCGAAACTTTTTCCCCAATTGATTCTCAATTGATACAATTGCGGAGGATTGATTGCCACGAGGCGAGAGGACGGGAGCCAAAGATAGCGGAGAGAGAGAGAGACAGACCGGTAGTTGGTAACCAAATCATGGTTAATGAATCAATCAACGGTCTGTGTTCTCTGCTCGACCTCCAATCAGAGCGCTTTTGCTTCGGCAAACAGTTTGTTGACTTGGCTTCGAAGGAAGCCGTCCCTTGGTCGGTGCAAAATACCAATTATGGATCCCGCCAGGGTCGTTGAATTCGCCATGAATCATTTACCGCTCTCACCATGTCCAGCGTTATTAATGAAAAGTCAGTAGAATGTCCTGCACTTACCTGAAAAGAGAGGGAGAAAGAGAGAGTGAATTAGTTATTTTGTAATTTATGACTGCATCGCCTAATGAAATTATAACTATTTTAATTGGAACCAATCTCGATAACATGTCATCCCAACCTCCCCTCGTGCTCTCCTCAGCTGAGCCACAGTCAACGTCTGACATTTCACTCCCCCCGCCTTCGTCCCGCATCTATCGCCGTCGGTGTCTCTGCGTTTATGGCTGTGACTTTGATTTTTATGATGATTGACAAATTGTGATCCTTATCGCCGCTCGCCTATCTCTCCGACGGCGATCTCGGTGATCGCGGCGATCGCTTTACGGCCTCGTTCGTGGCCAGCAGGCGGTCGCTCTGTGTGGCTTGGCGGCCACCGCGCCGGCATCGCATTTGATGAAGTGACAACTTGCAATTGAACATCAACATCACCCAACAGCCTCTCCCCCGAAACGGTGGCTGCTCCCCCCATTAATTATGGTCGAAAAAGGAATGGTCAGGTGGTCGAAATGATTGTAAAATGTGGTATGAACGGCAAAAAGTAGTATAATGCGGAAACTGAAAAAAACTGATTTTATACTGATGAAAGCTGATTTTATATTTTATGTTTTCATTTGGTCGACAGTTTTTAACTGATACAAAAATGGGCCTACAATACCATAAGTTGACAAATTACTTTGTCATTTATTTATTACTAGTTTATGTTTTGAATATTAAGCAATAAAAACTATCCTTTTTTTAGTTTTTTGCCATATTTATTCTTTTACGTTAAAAGCAGAGATCGTTGATCGAAAAATTATGAGCAATTGATTTAAATTCTAATTCCAAAACTGCAAATGGACAAAAGAAAGAGACAGAAGGAGAAATCTTCGATACAGAGAAGCGACGTCATTTGCTATTGTGCAGAGTTGTTGTGGAGTAGTTGTTGTTGTGGATGCTGTTGCCATCGCTTTCCTTTTCACCTCCCCCTTCTCCTTCCACCACCTCCCAATTGGTGAATATCAAACAGTGCGAACAATCACTAACCATCCATTCATTCGTCCGTCCGACCCCATCCTCTCTCTGTCTCTCTCTCTCCCCCTGGCCCCACATTTGGTGCCTTGTGCACTCTCGGCTGCTCTCCTCCGATCAATTATTTATTTATGCAACAATTTGTTGAATTATTTGCGTGAAAGTCGACGAGGGGAGCGCATGCGACTCCTCGGGTCGGGCGCCCGAGCGCGAGCGGACCGAAAGGAAATTCCTGGTGGAATTCGCTCCGCTGTGGCCGCGAGATAAGGCAGAGTTTCGCATTTAATTAGGCGAGGAGGCGGAGAGAGCGAACGGAGGCTGAGGACGACGATGCGATGCGATGGCTGGCACTCGTGCAGATCAATGGACTTTTAATTATGGACTCGTAGATGGTGAGTGAAATTTTAGAAGGCATCGCTGCCTGTGATGCCGACTGCCTTAATCAATGGGCATCGATCGCATCGTGCTCTGGAATGCATCCGCATGACGACGACGTCGACGGCTTCTCATCGAAACCAGAAGCCACGAAGACCCCGACCTCAAGCTGGCATCGCCCGATTCGATCCGTCTCCCCGGTCTTCGGAGGTCAGTCGGGTTCTTGGGGCGAAATGTCAGCCACCTTCCGTCTCGTTCTGTCCGCCTCTAGCAACGTCTCCTGTCTTCTCGGTTCTAAATTTAGTCGCCTGCGTGACTTTCCGAAATTCGCTTTCGGTTTCGATTGAGCGGCCTTCGGCGACTCGTTGCCATCGGAGGCAACCGATGTGGCCATCTCCCTCTCCCTCTCTCTCTGTCTCCCTCCTTCACTCAGTTCGTCGACGTAGACTCCGCGGCTGCTGCGGTCCATGAGTCGCCATTGAATGCAATAAATATTTGCATTTATGGCAGACTCCGCTGTCGCCGCCGCAGTCGCGAGTTCATTTGTAAGAGTCGGTTGTTGTTGTCATGACTCTTGTTGCTGCTCAGCAGTTGTTGTGACTGTGATCGGCCGTTTGTGTTTCCAGCGATTTCCAGTGGTTGCCGTTGTCATGTCGTCGTTGTTAAGCACATACATTCGCCCGACGGATGCGACTTCATTAGTCGACGAGCGGCCGCCGTCGCTCTTTGAAGGCGGGCAACACCTGCCAGTTGGGCCATGGATCCTCGTAATCCCCTCGAGCCAATATCCATCCATCCACATGTCCGTCCGTCTGTCCGCACGTCAGGAGGCGACAAGATCGTGTCAAATGCCGACAGCTTTTTGCTCTCGGTTTCGAGGAAAAGAAAGGTCTTTCGCTGGCGGATGATCGGTCGTCGATCCGGCCGAAGTGAAAGAAACTGGTCTGCGAGCAGATGGAGTGAAAGGGGCGCCACTCGACCTTCAGACACCGACTCCAGAGACACCTCCCTCCCTCCCTCCGAGCTGTGACCCCACCCTGCCTCATCTAACGACAAATTTCGGGCCTCCGATTGACAGACAGCGATCCCAAGGATTGATGATCCCTCCGAGCATCAGCGCACACTGGCCTCATAAATCACGGCCACACCTTGCTCGATGGAAAGAGGGGATGACGAAAACGTTGTCCATGGGTGAATCGTTAAGCTTCAAGGCCTGCCACGCGACCCATCGAACTTTGGGCAGCGCTTGATGCCTGCGAATCGGGAGATCGAAAATCGCATTAAGAATTATACGAGCTCAAGAGCAACAACGCCAATTGAACTCATCACGTGTGCGTTTCGTAGAACAATCGGCGTTCTGGCAGCAACCATTAAATGCGTCGTTGCCATGGCTCTTGGGGAAAATCGTGAAATATTCCAGCGATAACAGCAACCATGCTCGACCACAATGGCAAATGGATGTCGGTTTAATGGGCGGCCAGCGAAGCTCATTAACTGGGGTTTTAATTGTGGTCGACGTGAAAATAACGCGGCTTAAAAGGCGTTTAATAACAGATATTTAACAATGGGCCGGCAGATGTTGTTGTTGCAATAATAATGATATTAACGACAACAACAGCCGCAATTAATCCATAAAAAGCATTGAATCGTCGAAAATGCAACTCAACCTCACCCGATGTTTCACTTGAGAAATAACTTTGAAATTAAATATTTCATTATTGTTGCTATTGGCGATGTTGCGGTTGTGGATGTTGTTGATTGAAACTGTTGCTGTTGCAACTCTCATTGTTACCACTATCGCAGTTGTTGATGTTGTTATTGTTGTTGTGTAAATGTTTGTCTTTGTCTCGCTCTGAAAATCACAACTAATGGAAACCAATCGACTGGTAGATCGATCCATTCATTGATTGATTGATTTATTGATTTGATCCCGCATCAACGCTTTTACCATTTTCGCTCCCATTTGTTGCCGCCGTTGTTGGTTTTACATAAACCGAGCTTTCACTCGAGCAACCACCGCCATCGCTGCGAGTCGTCGCCATCCATCATCCACGATCGGTGGGAAGTGCGCTCGACTCCTCCTGTTGATGTCTCTATTGGGAGCCGCGGACTTTCGATTTCATCCGCGATGATAAATGGCTCCTCCACAATTTGTATGATCGCCACGGATATCAGCGTTTGCAGACACATGTAGTTGCTCCACTCGTGATCATCAATTTCCATAAAGACCATCGGATTATTCATTTGTGAGAATATGAAAATCCTTGAATAGTTATATTAACTCATCATGATTATTGCATTCTTATAATCCTTGCATTTAGTTAATATCTCTCGTATTCCTATAAAAGACTCGAGTCACCCCAGTTTTCTTGATTTGATCGCCTTGTTTCCTCCCCCAACGACTCGTCCTTATCTCGCTCAAGACCTGTTTCATCATTTTCCACGCCCCAATTAATTCGTGCTCCCTCCTCCGCTATGATGGTGGGGTCTCCCCAAGCTCTTAACCCACACAGTTCAAGAGTTCATCCCATTGTAATTCGATTCCCTGCTGATGTCACAATGCTCGCTGCATGGAAATTATTTAAATTCGTATTCGTTTCTTCTGCGTACGCCCTCCGTCTCCATCGCCCCCTCCCACTCTCTCTATCGCTCTATCTCTGGCTCGCTCCCTTTATCTCGAATGAATTACAATTGCAACATCAGCGAGTCGACGCGGCGTTGCCACCCCAATGCATTCAATAAAATTACAATATTTTTGGTGTAAAACATGAGTTTAATTGATGTTTCTCTTTCATTGCTATTGTTGTTAAAGTGATTGTTCGTTTTGTTTGTGGTTTTTGTGCTTGTTTCACGATTATCTTTTATGATGCATCATTTTAATTTGCATGTTGTTGTAAGTGTTATTATTATTATTATTATTATTGCTATTGGAATTTCAGTTACTGTTGCTGTGTTGACTGACTGACTGAGTGAGTGAGTGACTGAGTTGTTGTTGTTGTCCATGTTACTCTTGTTGTCCTCTGTCATGGCTTTTGATTAATTGAAGTGTCATTAACAATTATGTCATTGCATTTTATTGCCCGCCACATTCCGTTTTTTCCTGCCCTCAAGTGGGGTTCGGACCCGTCACAATCCAACACGCACACAAAGGCGCCCCTTGTGCACACGCACATCAAGTGTTTGGATTCACTCCCTCCCTCTCTCGCTCCCTCCTGAGTTGCGTTTGGGACTCTTTAAACACTTGTTCCACGATCCCTGCACTGTTGTTGTTGTTACTGTCACAACAACACCGTCACTTCCTGGCTCGCTTTGGGTTCGGCGCAATTTTCTGCTCGTTACCGTGGTTTTCACCGCCCACCCTCCGACCCGTCGGAATCCATCGAAACCCATATTTAATTCCGATCTCTCGACTCAACCCGAGTAATTGGATAATGATCGTGGATGGTGGCTGGTGTCATGCAGTTGTTGGAATGATTGCTGTCAGCAGTTTGGCTGCGGAGTTCACAAATATGCTTTGGCACGGAAAGCATTCGCCTGGGACTGCGGGAAGGACTCGAATAAATTGATTTTAAATTTCCTTCTATCTCCCCATTTCCATAAATTGCTGAATTGGAGCCGTTCTACATGGACATTTGCCACCTCCATCCTAAACTCCACCCCACCCCACCCCATCTCGGTAACGACTCCATTATTAATTACTAAAATATGCAGCACCCGCTTTAATTAAACGATATTTCATATTTCCATTTTTCCTCCGCTCAGGTCAACTGGAAGCCAACAAAAAATCGACAATTTATGCAGAATCGAACAAGTAATTAAAGAGCCGAGAGACAAAACAACATCCACCGAGTGTGAAAAAGTATCGAATTCCCAAAAAACGCTTGCCCTGCCCCATGTTGGGGCACACTCCGAGTGCCGGAATCTGGCAACGCTGGCGTGGCGCTACAAAGTGTCTTGTCCGGCGTTATCGGCACCGAATCTCCAACTGTCCACTCGTGCGAAGTCTGTCCGCCGGTCGTCCGTCCGTCCGCCGCATTTGCATGTCGCTCGTTGGCATTTACATACATGTTGTCTGTCCGTCCGCAAACGTGCGCCTGCTGCACGTTCGTCTGTCTGTCCGTATGTCGTATTCACAACTCCTCCTTCATCGGGTCTGCAGCTATATCCGTGTCTCCGCCGCAATATCTGTCTCCGTAATAAGCTCTTTAAGTCTGCACAACTGTCGACAACGATTCTCTGCTTCTCTGGTAATAACCGTCGGCGTCCGCAATAACTCCACGTGCCGATGTCTGTAACAACGCCCTTATGTCTCCATCTCTCTATTGTAAATGTCATCGCAACCACAATTGTCCGTCCGTCTGTCCCTTCACATGATCGTCCTAGTGCCTGTTTATGTTTCTCCTGTTGATTGCGTCTAACAGTTGATTGCATTTGCCCCGAGTCCTTCCGACACTGGCTTCTTCTCGCACTCTTTCTTCCTTTATCTTTTCTTTCCTGGAGATCAACCTTCTCACCACTGTCCACTCTTTCTCTTAAGTACTCTTCCAATCCCTTCTCAGCCCGCAATTCGTCCATTTACCTGTCCACCACGTCCGTCCGTCCATCCGTCCGTCGTGGCCACTTGATAAAACCATCAACGAATTGTCAAGTGCAGCACTCCCCGTGATTTGCATTGCAAACGAGTAAATCCTTCCTCCTTCCTCGCCCCCTCCCCCACATCACCCCCCGACAACTCAACAAATTAGCAAGATATAACAGCCGCTACAACAACAAGTACAACAACAACAATAACAACGACAACAATAAAAGCGTCTAGTGAACATTATGTAAATGTGCAAAATGCATGCAATTATTTAATAAATTGTTAATTGTTTTTACAAAATGTTTATTCGCCGCCGCCGTTCGACAAATGTCGACGAGAGTGAGTTGCATGCAACGAAATATCCACCGAAACCAACGACAACAATAACAAAAACTACAACAACAACATCACCGGCAAGATCAGCGAATATGTGGATATATCTGTGCATATATCGCGAGTTGCGGGCGCGTACGTTCGCTTTCAATTAGTGGCCGAGTCGTTCGCTGCCTGTGCCCAGCGTTGCCAACGATCGCAAGGTTTTGACTCTTGTGATTTTTGCTGTTGTTGTTGCATTGCTGCGTTCGGATCTGTTCGCGGGCATTAGTTTTGAGTTTTGCACTTTGGAAACTCGCACTATTGACGCCGTCTCCGTGGTTGGTCAATGCGCACATCCGCCCGGTGCCTCTCACTCAGTCCATCGATCAGGCTGTCTGTCCATCTGTCTGTCTGGTTGTCTGTCTATCATGGCGCCCATTTGTCGATTGTGCTCTGCATTCGTTTGCACGCGATCCGGCGATCAACGCGAGCCGTGGTTTCGCGAACTTTGTCTCTGGGGAATTTTTCATGGATAACTCGATCACGTTGATTGGGTTCATGCTTCTGACTTCGTCCCTTCCCTTGCCATTCAAGATCAATACCAATATCAAGGATTTCTCTGTGAGAAAGAAACACAAAGGAAAAAAAGGAAAGCATTGAAACTTCGTTAAAATTTTCCCCTAATTGGAAACATTTTCGAGGGGTTCTTGAACCCATCTTTGGGCGTCGACGTTTACGACCCCGAACCTAACCGAACATGCTTTCGACAGGTTGTAAATGTGTTGTAATCTTTATTAGTAGAGCCAGCAGCAGCAGTAACAACAACTCCATCATCTGTGTACAACAACCACGTGCACATCATTTTTACAACCTTCACACTTCTCACTCGCTCATCGAAGGCATTGCGAAACGAAAGAACAAACAATGACAGTAACAGCAGCAGCAACAGCAATAACAACATCTACTGCAACTGCATCAGCCACTGAGTTAACGGCAACAACAACAAAACCGTCTGTCAATAAGACAGCCACAACATCATATTGACAGAAGAACTCCAACAACTGTTGCTGCACCGAGCTGTCAAATATTTATTTAAAGTTTTTTACGATTTATTTGCATTTTTATTGCACGCACAGGGGGCGGAAGAGGCGGAGGAGAAGATAAGCAGCAACAACAAGAACAACTGCAATGAGAAACCATTTAAGAATTGCTCGAAGCCTCAAAGTTGAACTTATAAGTATTTCGGGTGATTCTATCGCATTTAGTTAAGCCTCAGGCAGCGAGGAAACGAGAGCAATAATTAATTTTCAACGCTTGGGCGGGAGAGTGGAAATTATCATTCTTCGCCAGAGCAGGAATAACAATCACAAAGAGCAGCTCCCCGAGGCGTCGAAGATCGATGCGTCTCCGCCCACTTGAGGACCACTCACACAAAACAAACAATGCAAACAAAACCAACAAACAAATAAACCAACACAGCTGATAATAATTATTGTAAAACAATAAAAATGCACCAGATAATACTATATTGGAATGGCTTAAAAATTATATGACACAAAAATAATAATAACATAAAATATGTGTCTATACCAATTAAATATATACGATTATATATATACATATAATATATGGCCGACCATAGCAATCCTAACAATGGAAATCTTTAATTAAAACAAAAGCTAATGACGAGTGAAATAAATTTTCGATCGCGTGTCAATGGCTGTGGCTGTGAGTGTTGTTTTTGTTGTTGTATCGATTGTTTTTCACATGTTGCTGTATTTTATCGCTTCGTGTTTTTTTTTTTTTCTATTATTGTTGTAATAGTCAGCTGGGCCGGTGGTGATGGTGTTTGTTGTTGTTACAACACGGCATACAGTTGTTGTTGTTTGTGTGAATAGTTATGTGACACCATGGTATGTGTCTTATTGTTGTTTCTGCTGGGGATACCATGGTTGTTGTTGTTGTTTTTGTAGTTGTAGGTTCTCGTTGCTCGCTGTCGATCGTGCGCCGTCGTCACCGCTGACACCACGCTCCGCGATTCGTTTTACATTTCGAATTTTTCACATTTTTTCCCTCACTCGCAGCGAAGTGGGAAAATGCAGAAAATATCGAAAATTGTGGAAAATGTTGCTGGAATTTCGTTGCAACGACATTGACAACATTTTTGCCAACATGATACCATAATCGAGAAGCCACCGTCGAACTCTTGGCCATGAACTCGTTGGAGTCTCAGCTTTCGCTCTCGTTGACCTTGATCTCAATGAAGGAAACGATTCCCAATCTCTATTAATACTGGTTATGGAAATTCTTTTCAGAAATTTGTCCCCCATCACCCGAAGCTGAAGAAGCTTGTGGTTGACATCGCGACGACGGGCTCGTCCTCGATATGACTTGTAATTAATTCGTCTAAAATGATTTCTTATCCTCAGGACGGAGCCCTTCCCTCGTCGTCCCTGAGACTGAGCTGAAAACCGCCATCCATAATGGGAATCGCATCAGGAGCCACGTCCCCTGCCCTCGCCTCGAGTCCTCGCCGTGGAAACCGATGCCGCGTGCGATTTGGAACCGAATCCAACTGCCTAATTAAGGCAACGACGACCATCGTGGTCTGCAGCAACGACGTCGTCATTAGCATCGGCAACGCTATTATCACCATCAACGTTTTCATCACCAACCGCATCCTCATCATCAGCCTCAGCTCTGCCGCGATCACCCTCCCCTCCATCATCACCCCACGCCCTCCCCGTGGCGCTCTTCGTCGCCCGAGTTCGGGCCCGTCCATTTGTCGGCTGTAATGAAATAATTGACGTCTCCCAGATAATTGCGAACATCGTCGCGTCTGACAGTCCTCGTCTGTCTCTCGGCCGGATCGCCGTCTTCTCAGCCCGGCCGACAGTCGGTCGGTTGTCTGAGATTGGGCCTCGAATGCCTGACGTCGCGGCTGGAGCGGCGTTGATGGGATGTAAAGCGCGCCTAGATTGCGGCCATTAGTGCTCGATTTCTCGGAAGCGCGCAGATGATGAATAAATTGAAAACGTAATGAAGGAAAATCGTCCCCGACCACGCGCCTCGCCCGGCTTTCACGCAATGCCCGCTCTCTTTGATGACGTAGATGGGAAATGAGTGATAAACTGTGTACAAGACATGTGTGGAGATTTATCAATTACATCTGAATGCTCGCCTTTTTCCATTTCTCCGCGAATATTCGCCGTTCGATGTCTGGAGCGAGCATCTTGTTTCATTGATGTTTTGCAGCTTTCCTTCAACATTTCTCGTGTCACTTTCTGTGTCATTTTCTGTGATCTCTCATCTCTCTCTCTCTCATCCTCTCGGCTGACAAGAAATGAATACAATGCAATATTCGCATAGCTTAAATTTTCTTTTCCCTTCTTGCTCGGAGCTTATTGAAATTCCATCTCTTACGTTACGACACCTGTTATACCAGTTGCTTCTCTCCTTTTCTGCCTCGGATGTCCTTTCACTCCTTATCACCGCCCCACATGGTTCCGACATCCTCTTGCTTTCTGCTTACTCTTCTTGTTGGCACTTTCCTGTGCTGCAGGACTTCACATATCATATTTTTCAAAGGCCTCGTTTTTGCCTCCTCTCCATCATTCTCGCCCTCCCCTCATCCCATTTCCACTCCCGATCATTTTCCATCCCCCTCCCCCGCGGCCGGTGGTTCTTCGTCCACAGCTTTTAAGAAATGTTATATTTTTACTTTTTTAAGTGCTTCCTCTCGATATTTATTGCATTCATGTTGGCCGAGAGTGTTCGTGAGTGCCTTCCTGTGTGTGTGTGTGTGAGTAGAGTTTATTGCAGTCGGAGTTTACGCAGTGTTGTTGTTGCACTTAAGGCTGGGGATAATCCGCACTGCCGGAGCTGGTGCTGGAGGTGGCGATCACGAGCATGGCCACGAGGATGATGAGGATGTTGTGGTAACGCTCAACTTTTAATTGATTCCCCCGTGCATGGATGAGGATGAGGCGTGGAGAAGCGGTCCTTAGTGGCGCATTAAAGAACGCGAGGAATTTCTGTGGAAAACAAAGCCCCGGCCTTCTCTCATTCCGGAGGGCCTCGGAGCGTGGGAGCTGCCCCTCCTCCTCCGTTGATTTATCGACCGCTCCACTTTGTCCACAATGGAAAGGTCAGCAGCAGAAGCGACGGCTCCGAAATCCCGTCCAAATCGCCGCCAAGACCCACTTAAATCACACTTTAATAACTTGTAATTCGGGCGCTTAGCTGCCGAACAATGCAGACAAACGGCGGCCTCGCCATTGGAGCGTCGTCACGACCCCTGCCCGCCCCCGCAGAGCGGAGAAAAGTCGCTTCTTTGCCATTGATTTGCACATAAATTATCGGGTAATCATAGGAGCTGTCACGAGCAGCTGCCGCCGCCTCCTCCGCATCTCCCGCACCCCCCGTCCAACTTAATTATGCGCCAACAATGGAGCCCAGCGACTGTCGTAGGTCGTGTCAGCAACCACAACAACAACATCGACGACGACTCACTGCCGCCTTCGACAGCAGCAATCGATAACAAAAGCCACAGCCGATAAACACCGAATTATTTGGAGCTCGCGCGAGAACCCGCAGAAGTCCGCCGACTCCAGACCTGACCTCACACGATTCCCTTCGACAAACTCCGTTTGGTTTTGACGCGGATGCGCCCGACCCATGGGTGCCGAAACCAGTTCGGGAACCTCTGCAACTGTCGGATGGGGACGGGGAGGCGGAGGCACCCCAATTTGTTGCCCTTGGTCATTGAGTTAATGCGATTTTCAATATTTTTAGATCATTTTTTAGCTGCTGTCAGAGGTCGTTGCTGGAGATGATGTTGTTGGTTGCGATGTTGTTGTTGTTGCTGTTTTCAACCATTGAACCGGTGCGGTGTTTTTTTTCTTTATCGCCAGTCTTTAGCGTTTTATCAATGGTTTCTTAATTGTGTTCAATTTGTGGAAAATTATATGTTTCTCTCAATGCTGCTGCTGTTGTCGTTGTTGTTATTGTTGTTGCTGTTGTTGCTCACTCGAACCTGTTGTGGTGGGCTGGGTTTTTATTGCATTCAAATTAAATTTGAATTTTTTATCAATTTTTCAATCAAGATTAGCATCATTTTTGCTGCGAGAAATGAACAGAGACAAAAAACGAGACTTGTTTCCATTTGAGCCGACACTTTGGCGTCTGGAGTCACTTCAAAGACTTGTTGCCTTCATCATTCTCGGTTGTCCCATTGTTGTTGTTTTTGTCATAATTGTTGTTGTACAGCCATTGGCAAGCGCCAGGTCTCTGGGTTTCCACGAGATGTCTTATTTTTAGTTGAGAAAATAATTATTTTCCGCACAGAATTTATGAATATCTTTTTTGGTAATATTCTCCGCCGTTGAGCGGGCAAAGAGGTCATGTTTTCGTGATGGATATCGATTCTGTCTGCTGTAGAGATCGGCTGATACGCCGTAGGTGGCTCCACAGCTCGATCCATGTTTAGTGACGGATCGTAGGCCGTTCATGTTCTCCCCGAAGGTCGTGCTCATGTTTCTGTCGATCGCTTATCTGCTGCTAGGTCAATTTTTCTAATCTGAATCGGGCATTTCGAAACTCTTCTTAGCGTGGTTTCCAATGTCTCTCACGATTAATGCGATGTGTTCGTCGCTGAATCTGAATCAATACAGAGTTTCATCTCTTCGAAGGTTATTTTTCTCTATTTGATCATGGCTATTTATTTAGACTGATTTGAATTGATCGGGATTCTTTTGACCCCTAAAGAAACTGCGATTGTTTCATTTCCTTCAACAATTTTTCAGTGTTATGTATACAAGTTACTTGGCTTGGTTTTAAGAACTTTTGTTTGTCCTCAAAGTAATTTTTCTTTTCTTACAATTCTTCTCTTTCTAGGTATCTGCTTGCAACATATCCCGGACATTCTTCAGAATACGAGTCACAGTCGATGGTAAGTGTTTTACTATTACTTTTTTTATTCTTCTCCTATTATAATAAATTCCCGCTTTCAATGCTATAATTCTTTAACATGTATCCCGATATATTTTTTTCAAAGTGAAAAATTCAATCAGACAAATATCCAATATTTTACAATTTATTTACGTAATTCAGACTCTATCCCTAATATTATTTTTCCAAATATGTATCCTTCATATTTTTTCTGGTGAAAACTAAAGCTTCCGCAACCGGAAAAAACCTCTTACGTGAGAATTTATGACAAAATATTTGTTATTAAGTTTGCTTGCCTACTTTTGTTGTGTGTTATTCGCGCAGCGTTTTTTGATGGAATTTATTGCGAAAATAAATGGCGTTATGCAAAGAGTTTTCGCGCGCTTTCCTCCCGCCCGATGCTGTTGTTGGGGCCTCGTTTTCGGAACACATTTTAAGCTGCTCAAATATAATTCTGCGGGTTATGGCAACATTTTCCGGATCCCGGCTCGCGCGGGTTTTGTATCGAATCAAAAGCGGAGTCCGTTTCCACTCCACGTCATGAATGTTCCCGAATCCCGAAATGAATTGCAAGCGCTTCTGCCCATCCCTCCTCCTCGAAGGTTTTCCCTCTGTCTGTCTCGCTCTCGACTATTTGAGTGTTCGAAATTGCGTTTTCGATGGCTTCGAGTGGCTTCAAAAGGCGATGAGCATGACCGGCAGCAACAACGGCCGTTATAACAACAATGCATCCTCGAAAATAATAACAACAGCAAACTCCATCATCACCAGCCTCATCGATCTGGCATCACGTTTTCGAGGGCAAAAAATATCGGAGTGAGAAAAAAATGTTTCTATTTGCAAATGGCAGTCATATTTTATTTGCTTAACGATGAGAGTCGAGTTGCTTTTGTTACATTTGTTGTTGTTGTTGTTGTTGTTGTAATGGTGTAATGAACGACTCCAACACGGAATGATGGGATCACGGGTGTTTATTCGTTTCAAAATATCAGGGGTTGAGTCGTATTCAGTGTGCCATGAAGTGTTATTGAAAAGTATTGCGAGCCGAGTGTTGTAGAAATCTCAATGACCCAATTATTTCCGGGATGAAGGGTCGAAGGATAAAGGAGACGAAGAATAAATGCGAAAATGCATAAAAAGCGTTTGAGGTTTATTCAAAATACCAACATCATGCAATTCGAATTCTTCGTGCGCGCTGATATTTCGAAAACATTTTCCGATTTATTCGCGCAGCTCATTTGATTTATTTTTGCGCTCGCAGCGTTGCCAACAGCAGTGAAGAGAAAAAAATGTAAAAGTGAAACATGTGGGAAGAGAATTCAATTAAAATGCACTGCGAATTAAAAACTTAATTCGGCAAATTAATCCACACCAGGGGTGGGCCAACAGCGCCGTGGGGCCTAAGATCGGTCATCTTCGCAAGCCAAAAGCCAACGTGATATCACGCATTTAAGGGAATCGCGCTTATGTGGGATTTTTTGAAGATTTTTTGAGATTTTTCGCTTTCTGGCCCTCGACTCCGGCGACCTTTTGATTCGCCTCGGAGTCTTTCACTACTCTTTTGCTCCATTTCTGTCCAATTTCGAACTCAACTGTCACGGCTGTCAGTTGCAATCAGCTGCTGACGGACGCTCGAGCCCTGCCGACTGCACGACGCCGACAGAAACAGAAACAACCCGAACCTACCGCGAGAGCAGGACGAGGGATTCGTCAAATGTTGCAACCAGAAATGTTAACACGATTTCCAGTCCCACTCTCGCTCCGTTTTTTTCTTTCGTTACTCCTGACATCTTGACGGAGTCTTTCTCTCGTCTTAGTTGTTTCTCCCTGGTGTCTCGCTCACACCACGCGCGCCTTCTCGCTCTATCTCACAGGCAGCCACTCTATCAGGAGTTGATTTAAGTTCTCTGCGAAAACTGTTGCCAATGATTGATGTCTCTGGAAATTTATTTTATTCTATGTTTCTCGTTTCCTCTCCTTGACCGCCTGCCTCGGCCGTGTTGTGGATGTTGTAGTTGTTGTTCTTCTTGTTGTTGCCTGTCTGCTTCTCAGATTTCCCGCTACCAAATATCGGCTGCCAGCGCTGCCAGTTAATTTTGATTTGAGGTCATTTATCTTCACATCGCTGCAGATCGATCAAGCGAAGTCAGACCAGCCACTAATATTGTTGTTGTTGTTGTTGGACACCGAGGAGGTCGGTAGACGGACTCCGTGAAGAACTGTTTAATCAATTTTTCACCCACTTCTGCCGTGGACTGAGTGGACGTGTAAACATGACGGATACTTCAACGGAATCAATCAAATTGGACTAATAGAGGTTTCCTTCCTCTTCTCCTCTCACCTTGCGCCGTGGCCGCAGCCTTCGATCTGGAGACCTTTGGCACCCAACGGCTAATCGAGGACTCGCCTCCAGCCCCGCTCCCGGGGTGAACCCCGACCTCAGCCGTGGCCGATCGATTGGATTCGGGGAAAGACCAAAGTCGTTGGCTTTTGTATCGAGACAAAAGGAAACAAATTATTGTAACACGAGTAAACAACGAAACCACAGCACAACACCCGAGAACAATTTGCGAACAATGCGCCGTGCTGAATGGTTATGGGCTCTGCAACGACCGGCGATTTTTCCAACTTCTTTTCTAGCCTTTGACAAAAGCCGCGTCACGTTCTGCGCGTTGGGGTTTCGGAGCGGTCGAACTCGGAGTCTTTAATTGTGGGTCAGCCCTTTCCAAGCCCAGCTCGTGGCCTGCGCCGCGGGTCGCCGCAGACGCCCGCTGTTTAACTCGGCCGATCGCCGGACAGACCGCTGGACAGACGGATGGACCCCCATCGACCGGCCACGCGATGAACTTGAGCTTGACGCGATCACCGAATTCACCAGGCACTCACTCCCACCGCCGTGTTTTCGGCGCGGCGAGCACTTTGTTTCATGTTGTGTTTACGGTATGCGTTGACATTTCACTTTCTGACAACGGCCCACCCGTCGGAACCAAAGGCAACCCGACACTCACGTTTCTGGGCGTCGATTGGGCCATTTCGGGTGATCGACAGACACATAAAAGTGTCATAAAAACATTATAAAGAAATTTATTATTTGTTCATTTGGAATTCAAATCGCTCACTCGCTCATGTCATCAAGGTAACGGTCCCAAATGGAAGGCATTTGCCACTAAAGAGGCGACAATAAATGTGGGCAATTGGGGAATTAAAGGCCACCAGGAGGGCCTTCGATCCATGTCTGAGAGGCGGAGAGAATATTCTGGGAATAGAAACAGTTGGGCTGAGAGTACTCCAACGCGATCGTAAAGGTCATAGTGACAATATTATCACTTCCTGTGCTTCCGAGAGACCTTCAACAGCTCTTTCAATATTAATTTAGACGGTTTATTTAGTATTCAGCTAACAATTTTAATAATTTTTATATTTTTTATAATAAATTTTAAAATGTAATGAGGAACTAAAATTTTAATTGTTAATCTCATTTGTTTTTTCAATTATTAAAAAGATCAGAATATGCCAACAATTCCAGAAATTTTTATTTCGAACGTTACCTATTGGCGATACTATTTAGGGCTCAATTCCTGTGACCATAAAAACTCTTTAGTTTTTACAAGGCTTTTCCTTCTTAAGTTTCTGCGTAAAGAAGATCTTAGAACTCCTTATTATGAAAACATTGAGGCCATCAGGGAAATATTTCGATTTTTATCCAAGTATGATAAACTGAAATTCCAGTACGAACCCTAAATTTATTTATTCGGTGTTAGTCTTTTGCCTTTTGTAATAAATACCACAATAGAACTCCATCCCATTATTCGTATGCATTTCCCTTTGTGGGAATGTCGATTCGAAAGTTTTCAGAATGGAGATTTAGGACCTTATTGATAGGATCGTGACACAATAAATACATAGGACAATACCTGGCTTTAGAGCCGACTGATCCTCTTATCACGGCCTATGGAAATTGTTTTATTTTCCGAATTTCCATCAAACTATATTTACGACCTGCCATAAATCATCAGTTACTTCGACAAATCCCCCACCGCGAAGAACGAGCGCGAGGCCCGAGTTGGGGCCATCAAATTACGCGCTCAATTATGCCTCCATTCAGCCTCGTTCATTGAAACATTTTGTCACATTCCAACTCTCATATTTCGCCGACGACGGGGACGGACGGTGTGTCCAATGCATTTCATCCGAAGGTATTTTCACAACTCTCTTCTGCCCCACTGTTGTTGTTGTTGTTGTTGCCGCGTTTCGCTCGATGGCTTTTGATATGGAAATTCGTTATTTTATTTCATTTGATTCCGTCTCGCTTCGGTTGGTTTCTTTCTTTCGTGTCGGGAGCTAGCAACGAAAATTGATATTCAGTGCGAGGCGATGGTTTTTAATTGTTTTTGACAGCATTCTGATGGGTTGGGCGGGAGGTAGAAGGGGCGTGGCGCCTTGTTGCAGTTGTCAGTTTTTCGGCAGCTTTGTCCACGGGACGCCGCTCAGCGATTTTCATGCTCTTTACAAATTTTCTATTCGTTTTTCCTCCTCGTTTTGTTTCGCTCCCGTCTATATTGTTGTCGCTTATGATGGAGAACAATAAACACCGAACCTTTGTTTGCATGACAATGGCAACAGCAGCAGCAACAACAACGAGCGCTGCCTAGTTGGCCGGCTGAGTGGCTGTCCGCCGTCTGTCCCGCTGTCTGGCAATATCCATCAGCTGCAGTCTAGAATTCCAATTGACTTCCTTCTGTTCCCGCACAAAGGCTTCGTGATACTGTACATGGAAAATGGAAGGTCGCCCAGGGGGAGTTTTCGTCGTCGCCTTAACACTTTCGATTTCCAGCATTATTTATCGGAGCTGCCTGCGGCCGGCGGCTGAGCTGTTGATCCGCTTGGCCGGAGTTGGTCGAAAGGGTTTTAATGGAAATCGGTCGGAAGCAATAAACGGTTCATTTGTACAATTTATCGCTCTCTGTCGCGCTTGTTGGGCGCGCTCTTCTCGCCCTCTGCGCCAGGTGCTGCAAGATTTATGAGGCCCACTGTACTCCCGACCGACTTCGTCATTCGACATTCGAGTCCTCCTGCTCGGCCGTAAATGGTTTAACGGATTTTCGCACATCTTCCCGTCTTCGCCTGGTTCTTTAAAGCAACCTTCGTCTGCTTCCCCCTCTTAAGCCGAAGTCGCACCACGATCGACAGCCAGACGTCGGGAGGACCGACCTCAGCTTTTTTATGACAGATATTAATGCGTTCGAGGGGAGAGCGGGGTGCGAGACAGCGGTGGGCGGACAGTCGGCCAGACGCGACGCCAGAACGAGGCTCGGGGCACAACGGGTTGTGCTCTAATGACACCGGTTTCACTCTCTCTCCCTCTCATTCTTTCTGTTCTTCTTTTTGTCGCTCAATCCTTTTATCTTCCCTCTTTCTGTCTCGATATTTGCATAAAATCGTTATTTTACGACTGATTCCATAATTTCCGATGCTTACACGAAGCTCACAACGCGAGATCCAGATTTTATTGTTTTTGCTGCAGTTTATTTCTTATGCCTGAGTGGTTTTTGCTTATTTTAGATTATTATAAAATATTTTACGTTGGCTTCTTTTTTGCTTCCTTTTGTTTTAAATTATTGCGATTTTTTGAGTTTTCGGTTGAAATTCTCAAAAATTTTCACTGATATAAAGTTGTACTCGTGATATCCGAGATTTCTGTCCTATTGCCCAAGAACTATTTTACCCGAGATTTATTCACTGTTGTCCGAGATTTCTCTCCTATCGCCCGAGACTCAGAGAATGTCTAATGAAAATATTTACTCAAGCTGCGTGTGATAACTCGGAAATGAGGATGACGATGACTGACGGCTGGGCGGGCGGTTGAGCGAAATGAGGTCTGTCTGACTCACGGCTGAGGGGAGGGCAGGGGCGCGGAACTAGAAGAAAGAAAAATACAAATCACTGAACACAAAGGCGGCGAGCAAATGTGGAGCGATTCCCAGTGGGCCGAGCGTCAGACAAAGGGGCGACAGGTGATGAACCAACGACGACACAATGGACGACGACTGTGATGAGGACGAGGAAGAGAAGAGAGGGTTTCTGTGCACGAGAGAGAAATGTTAAAGAGATATAAAAGGGGAGAAAAGACCAGAGAGAGAGAAAGACCGGCAGCCTGTTGAATTGCGACGAGAACTGGACAATGGAATGATTTAGGACTGTGAGGGGAGAGAAGCGAACGAGGAACGGGAATGGGAACAGGACATAGGTTGATTCGGAGGAAGGCCCTCGTGACAGTGAGAAACGATAGTGAAACCTGACAAAGGGCGAACGAACCCTGGCATGAGTTGCGGAGTGGGACCTGGAAATAGACGCGATCACGTCTGAGATGTCAAGAACCTCTCGGACACAGATCATCTCGGGATCGTACGCATTCGACGCCCTGTGTTTGTCGCATAACTCGCTTGTTTACCTATTTGCACACTCGCCAACACATACTCGAGCCCACTGATTCTTCAGACCATAGACGCACACTCCCACACCTACACTTGAACCTCATCCACTACAACTGCGAACTGTTTTCTATATTTGCCTTTGTGCAAATTTATTTATTTTGTTTCGCTTCTGCCTCTGCTTTCGCTTCGCTTTGTTTTGTTTTCTTTTCTTTCGTACAACTTTGCTCTTGGTCTTTGTTTTTGCAAATTGAAATGCTTTGGATATTTGCCCCACAGAGGGGGACGTGGGGAGAGGAGGGTTAAATGAGTGCATTTCGCTCAGGAATATAGGAATATGATTGTTTACCCGCGAAGAGGAAGCAGCAGCAACAACTGCTGCTTTGTTTGCCTCAACAATGGACGGAGTAACGACAGCAGCAGCATCAGGAGCAACAACCAGTCCACCTCGTCGTCGCTCTCGTAGTCGACAGTGGATTAGATTAAACTATTGTGTTAGGAACGAAGTAAGAGCTCCTCCAGGTGAATCGCCATCCAGTCGGATTATCCGCCGCCCAAGGGTTTGGGTCGGGAAATGGTTGATGAAGGGAAGATGGATTGGTCTATTGTGGATGGTGGAGTGAGCTATGAAAAGGCGGAGGATTGGTTAATGGGACGGACGGAGGTACGACAGTGTGAGAAGGAGGAGACTCGGATGATGGAAAGTGAGGTGAAATGGGTCCTCTTCGGATGATGGAGTGATTCGATGATTGAGAGGTTGTTTAGATGACAAAATAAGCGGACATCGGGCACGAGCGACCCAAATCAAATCAAAGGAAAGGTGTCCAAGATCTGAGATTAGAAGATTCCCCATAAAGCAAAGTTCGGATGATTTAATTAAAGTTCGACCAATGGCGTCTTAATATTCAAAAGCATGTAAATAACATGAACAGTATAGAGAAAAATCGATTGATATTGGTGAACATTAGGGGATGATGAAGATTGAAGATAAAACAGTATTTATGCATGCGAACCAAAACAAATCTGTTGATACAAGTTCTCGACAAGAAATTCAACAGTTTCAAAATAATTGAAGTCGGATCGCAGGGCACAAATAGTGTTCGTCCGAGTACGAGTAAAAGTACTCGTATACTCGATTAAATGGCACGATAAACGATTATTTTTTGAATCGACTAATTGTTACAAATAATTTGACGGTACCGACTAACTTGACAATATATTGAAATATTTTATTTATTTATAATTTTGATACAAAAATGAACAAAAATAATATTTGATTGAATTGATATAATATTTTACTGTTAACTGTTAGTTAAAAACACATTACGTCAGCTTTTAGTTTCTAGAGCCGCTAAAAGTGCAGGTTTTCGTGTGTATATGTACGTATATGTGAAATGAGTACGAGTACGACTATACCGACTTTTAAACCCGATTACTTCTTTTTGCACCGATTTTTGGTTGAAATTTTGTTTTTGACTACTCGCATCGACTACATACCGGTATTGCAACGTCACTAGGCACAAAGGAGGGATCTTATCCATAGTTTCTTTTGAAATGCGAGTGAAATTAAATTCTGCTCGGTCACAAAGTCCGAAGTTCCGGCTCTTTATTGAGTTGAGGGAGATTCAGAGGCAATTAAAACGAATCCTGTCGGGGAGTTGTTGGAGCTCCAAACGAATAAACTACCGGATCGAAGGATCCCTCACGAGTTGCCAACTATTTTGGCAACAATCAAAAAAGCAAACAAATAAACGAGTCGTGTTGTGGAATATTTATTTGAACAAGACCGGAGCGAGACGGTTCATCCTCGTCCTGTGAATCGAACGAATTTGCAAATGTCTGGCCGGCCGTCTGTCTGTCCGTCGTCCACAACTCTCTATTCGTCTGCTTCCCCCCATTTGCATTATTTTCTATCTCTCTTTCTCTGGGCTTCTGCGAAACTTTATTTGGAAACACATTTCCATGGCTGCAGCGGCGAAGGATGCGGCAGCCCTGCATCCTGAGGACTCCTGGCTGCGTCCGCTTGGATGTGAGTGCGTGCGTGTGTGAGTGTGCCAGTGTAGATGTTTTTGTGTGGGTGGCGGGGGAACAGAGCAACATTTTATGGCATCTCTTGCGTAATTAAATGGGAAACACTTTTGCCTGCCGTCGGACACAACACACACACATACGAACTCATGCACTCACACACCCAGGAATGCCGTTAGTTACTTTCGGCCACTCATTGTTACCACGAGACGAGACGAGCCACGAGATGCAGGCGAACGAACCAACGAACAAACTGAACTCACGTAAAATTTTAGAATTTCTGCGGCTCTTCTCGGTATTAAGTGAACGTCTGTCTCGCTCCCTCTCTCACCCTCCTTGTCTGTCTCTTCGGCTCCGCAGCTCTGTATGAGTGCCGCAATATCTGTGTGTGTGTGTTTGCTTGTCATTCTTTCGCTTTATGGAATTTCGAGCGAACATAAATTTTCTGTTTCAGCCACGGGGGAACAAAAAAGTCAAAAACAACAACCAACCTCTTAACTGCCGTTTAATGTAGTTATTGTTGGGGCTACTGTTGCTGTTGCTATTGTTGTTCTTATTGTTATTGTTGTTTTGATGGTTTGTTTCGTATTATTGTTCTGGCTGCAGTTAAACAAAGACGACATGGGTTTTATAATCACACGGAATGGAGAGAGAGTGAAGGAGAGAGAGTGCTGGAGTGCTGTGAGGCGACATTGGACGAACTTTAATGTGTTCCATTCAGAAGATGTTCCCATTATATATCTAGATACATGCACTCGCCATGTATCTATGTCCAATGCGCTTCTCATTTGTCCATCAGAAGAGGAGAGGAGGAGGCGAGAGTGAAGGAAGACGCGTTGGTATGCGTTTCAAGCGATTGAAATTAAATTTCCACGGACTCCGCCGGTGTTTGGCATCGAAATTAGTTTCACCGTGTGCTCGTGAATGAGGTAGGCTCCGAAGATGAACTCAAAGTGTTCGAATTCTGAAGCAATTTCAAGTCCAGCACTAAAACAGGTTTAACCGAATTTAATTTGCTACAGCTAATTTAACATCCGATGTTTGGAGTTCAATTCAATTTAAATAATATCCTTTCGTTTTGAATTTCATCGTTGCTACAATAATTGAAACAATAATGACAATGGAGCAATAACCCCAATTACAACAACAGCCAGAACTATTTGGATAAAAATAAGAGTAATTAATTTTAATGAGGGGGAAATTACTACAACAACACACTACAACATCCACAACATGAAAATAAATTATTTGTAGATGTTATTAAAATATCCACAGTAGTGGTTGTTGTTGTTAATGCAATTTTTTTTGCAGATGACCACCAAATTAATAGATTAAATATTAAATGTTGGTCTGTTAACCATATTCATTAAAAAAGCAAAACAACAACAACAACAACGACATGAAGAGGGTCAACAACAAAAGCGATATCATAATGGAAAACATGAAAATTAATGAGGCGCTCGAAACAAAGGCAACAACAACAACAAGGACATGGAAACAGGACAAAGGATAACCAGCGACTAGATGCTGGGATCTAAAAAAGCGAGCGAACAGCAGCGGGAGGAGAAAAAACGAAATATGGCGGAAAATTTATTTATTTCCGGACAGTGGGGAAAAAAGCACTGCACCGGAAATCCGGTTGCCGCGCCATTTTGCATTATTCCGCATATAAAGCAATTACATGGCATTTTTTCTCCGTGTTGGTGGAATCATTGGCTAAATCAGGCATCTGAGCTCCTTTTTGTCCCCATTTCGCACAGAAGAGACTTCGGAATGGATTTCCGAAAATAAAGCATCGAAAATCCCCCGACGAAGGTATCGGCATCGTGCAAATTGTGCCACCGAAAGGATTTCGAATCCTTTCTGCGCTGACTTCGAAGAGTAAAACACAAATCTCGCAGATACAATTTGCCCCGTCGGCCAGAAGTATCTCGAACGACCTGCGCCCTCCCGTGTCACTCAGCAGCTTCCAAATTTATTGTAATGTCTTCTCTCGCTCTGGCTCCTCCTTCTCTTTTCTTCCTCTCTCCTGCTTCCTCGACGTATCTCAGTGACTCGCATGCAAATGTATCCACAGGACACACGTTCGTTGGTATCTCGTAGATATTTTTCTCCTCGGCGTCCGGAGCGAGCGGCGTGAATAAGCAAATGTTCGACATACAAACTGCACTTCCATTCACGGCCCAGACATTGGCCGGGATCTCGTTCTTCTTCTCCCTCGCACCATCGTCCATCTCGTTCCCCCTCCGCCTATCTCGCCCACTCCCTCGTTGGCCGCTGTACGTGTTCATTCTTATATTTATTTATTTATAGAATTCACTTCTCCTCGTTCCATCTCTCCTTTTTCCTTTTCCTCTTTTTACTCGCCCTCTTTCTGCTTCGCCATCCGTTTTTTCCACTCTCTCTCACTTTCTCCTGCTCCGTTCCTTTTTCCTGTCCCCCCGGATTTAAACCACTCTTCCACATGCGGACGAAGCTTCACCTCTCCTCCGGAACGAGAGTCCTTCACCTCAGACGGGTTCGCAGACGCCTCTCGGCCCCGTCCTCCGGCCACATCCTCCGGAGAACGTGACCGGATGTGGTTCTTGTGGACTTGTGTCCCCCGCCGCCGTCCGTCCATCAGTGTGTGTTGGGCCCAAATCAGTGGAGGATCGGAGTGCAGACTACATGAGGAAAACTCATCCTGTCTTGGAGTCAGCAGTCGTCGTTCAGATTTTTTTTTCAAGGCTGACAGTAATTCGAAGCTTTCCGAAGCAACTTCCGACTCAAATCCGAGGCGAATCGACATCTTGAGTCGAGTAACAATTGAAGCCCTGGCGGGATTCAACGAGAGAAAATGATTCCTTTCTCAGACGCAGATTGCTTCAAATCCCCGGCACGACGAAAGTATTCCGCGAAGAATTCCGCAGGTGTTGCTCGGCCGGCCGCTAATTTTTCTCGCGCCTCGTTCGCCTCCAGAGCGCAGAGCGCGACGAGAGGAGGGAGACAGATGGAGGAACAGTTTTATTGCCGCCAACCAGCAGCGGCCAACGAGCAACATATGAATATTGAATTTTAACTGCTGCCACCGCTCGAGGGAACATTTTTTGCACACGCCGCTCCACTGATTCCCCCTCCCTCGGTTCGGAGGCTGCGTGTGCGGCCTTGAGGCGGAGCTCTCGACTCGCAGCTCGCTCTGAAGTTATTTCAATATTGCACTTTGGGGCGGGCGCGGAGGAGGCCTCGGCATCGGCGTCGACAACGACAGAGGCAGAGACAGGTGGTCGAAGACGTCGAGACGACGCAGCTCCTCTGCATGTGTTCGACTCGTGGATGGAAATTGAAGTCGAAGCGGAGGATCATTAAAAATGGAGGACTCGAGGAGCCATTAAAATATGCTACATACTTCTGGGCGCTTTTCCGAGGAATCTCCGAGGTGAAGGGCGTCCTCTGGAGCCCAAACATCTGTCTGAGGGGCTTCCAACAGATTCTCTCGCGAAGGAGACACGATGGAAGCTCTCGCATGAACACTCGCCTCGTTCGCTGCCTTCTCCTAAGGAGTTTCAGCTAAAGGATCCTTAAAGAATCAATTTGCTTTCACAATTCTCTGTAGGGCTTTCTGAGAGAGAAGATTCATGTAAATTTCGTTATTCCATGCTTGCAATGTAACTCGATCGAATACGGTTGAGTTCCAGGAAGTTTCGCATGCTCTTGGGCGTCTGAGACTCGATTTCGTGCGAAGGTAATGGAACCAGATATTCATTTCGCCACTTTGTCAATATTTTCTGAATAAATGTGAACACCATGTTTACGTCTGAATTATGGTCATAAATATGTCTTCACTACTTGTTGTAGTATTTCACTGAAATTGTGGCGAAATAAAAACATTTGCCTAGAATGAATACTGATCAGAAATTCTGATGGTTTCAATATTTTCACGGAGATTATTGTTTCTGGTATTCTATTTTTGAATTTTTCCAAAAGCATTTTTTTCAAAACAAGTCTCCATGAAAAGTAAATTGGCTCGAAGGTCGCCGCGTCCCTGGAGCCCGTGGGCGCCGCACGAGAGCTGGGCGAACTCCACGCTGTGCGGATCTGGGCCACTGGCCAGGAGGAAACTGGTTTCGGAGGAATTTTTAATACCCTGGCCATAAATCATTTTATCGCATTTTCCATCATAGATAGGAAAAAATATGGAGCACGCCAGCGAGTGAAAATGAAATTTCCTGGCATGGATTCCTCCACCTCTTCTGGGTTCCCCTTGGCTTCGGGAATGCAATTTTGAACTTCATCCGAAACTCGATTATATCGATTTTCCGTGAGAATTCGAAGGTCTTCTCAAAGTCTCATCATCAAGAACTCAAAGTCGCCGCAAATGTTGCTGACAATTTGAAGGTCGTCCCCCCTTCTCCTCCTCCCTTGTTGCCCAATTTCGTTTCCTCGTTCCTCTTCTTTCGTGAGCTTCTTCCACATGGGCCTACGTGACTCATAATTGGAGTTCGCCAGATATTAGACGAAAATTACAATAACAATTAGCAGAAACAAACGACACGCAACGAAAACTCTGGGAAAATCAAATAATTTACACAAGACACGACCAACAACGACGACGACGACGACGACAATAACTGCAGCATTGTAACCACATCAACCGGCAACAACAATTGGCTGTGATCAATGGGAATCCGATGGAGACGGAACTTGAGCAACTTCCGGACACGTCGCCATGTTGCACGCCATGTTTGTGGGGTGTTGCTGAGCTTGTTGTTCGTTGTTGTAATCGCTCACCTGCCCAACGTGGAAAACGAAATCGGTAAACCGTCAAAAATCCAGCAGACAATTATAACAAAAGAAGCCGAAGGCAACAACACAGGCAAGCAACTACATGAAGAAACAACAACATGGAGAACCAGACACAGAGAGAAGCAAACAGCATAATAACAACAATATCCAGTGGCAGTAGCAGCATGCAAAGCATGAACAACAACAATTGATGTGTGATGAGCTGCGAGAAAAACACGAAGAGCAGAAAAAATCATGGACAGAAAACAAGAAGAACAAGTAACAAGAACATCAGCAGAGTAACAAGAGCAAGAACAAAAGCCAGACAATAATAACAATAACAAGAGCAACTGATACAGCCATAACATACAATAACAAGAATAAACAACAACAACAATAACAACAACAAACTACCCACATCGAAAATTATGTTCGCCAACAAGTTCTTGAAGATGATTACGTGTCAAAAATATTGCTCCCAATGTTGGTGCTTTGTTGTTGTTGCCGCTGGGAATCCTGAGCTCGCAATTCGTTTGAAACTTCCGAGTTTAATTCGTTTAAATTTTCACGGGAATTCTTTGGTTTATTTTCCCATTTTTTGTTTCAGTTTTCGATGTTGTTCCGCCGAAGCGTGAAAATGTTTGGGTTCAGGGATTTCGGCGCCCTGGGGGTCCCTCGGGCAGCCCCACGAATTCCGTCCCTTGCATGTCATCCCCATCCCTTTCCCTCCTCGCTCCATCAACACGAGATGCAGCAGGAGGAAATTCGAAAAAAAAGAATCCAAAGAAAATTCGAAACTTTCGGAAGCTCAAAATTATTATGTAAACGAGGAGCAAAGTTTTCAATAGAAACAGGAACAACATGAAGGCGTACAAGTGGTTGCTGCAACAAAAACTGCAACAGCAACAACAATAACGAGGGCAACCCCAAAAGTGCAACACTTGCCCGGTCAGTGCCGCCAACGCTTCGGGTTTCAATCGCCATTGCAATAAAATTCTTGTTATCGCAACGATGCTGCGGCAACAACAAGGGGAACGGTCGTCGGGGTCGCAGCCAACGGGATCCCATCCCCAGCTTCGCCCCAATTAGAATGAGCGGACAGCGAGAGAGGAGCAGAATTTAAAAAATAAACAAATAGCAGAACCATTGGGCGAAAACTCGAAAACTCTTCAAAAACAACCACTAGAACGACCGGCGGCAACAAAACGTGAACTTTTATCACTTCACAACAACAAGGGTGGGGCGAAAACACTTTGAAAATATTTCGAAATCGACTGCGATTCGAATGCAGCAGCACTCGAAGTGTTTCAGCAACAACCACAAAATTTAAAGCGCGGGAGTCGACGAGAGAGAGAGAAACGACTCAATGGCTTCGAGCAAAAGGATCCCTTGCCCACTGTGCGCACAGTGGAGCCAATCGTCGAGAGTCGTGGTCCGTACGAGGGGCGGGGGGCGATCGTAATTAAGCGGGCCGCCGCAACTTTCTGCAAAAGTTCATCAAAAGCTCATTATTTCGCAGTTATTTGCAGGGAGCGAGGGAGACAGAGCAATAGTGAGTGAGGGGGAGGCAACGATTCCACGAAGTAGCTGCGTACAAGAGGAAAATAATGTATTTTAATTAAACTTTGTGAGCGGCCAACAGCCCACTGTGCGGACGGGGTTTCGGACAATCGCAAGTATTTGTTCGGATCCTCGCCGCAGTCCGAGGGGAGCAGCGAGGTCCGGTGGAGCAGCAACAACAACAACTGTGATTGTGCAACAACGATGATGGTGGAAATCAAAGCAACAACAACATCGCTGCGCTTTGTGCTTTGTCACCGATGGAATATTTGCTGGAAACCGTTTCTAGTGAAATCCAATTCTAATTAATTCACTCAAACAACGACGACAACAAAACTGTAACAATGCAACAGCAACATCAACAACATCAGAAATAAAATCAACAACTCTAAAATAACAATTCAAAATCGAAACTAAAGCAACAACGACAATCAGTCAATTGAAATTTGGTTGTTGATTTTCATCGTGATCGGTTTAATATTTTAAATGTGTTTCGTTTATTTATTTATTTAAGTTATGCATTTGTCACGGATTGCTCGTTGTAGTTGTTGTTGTTGTTCTAACACAGCAAGCGGTGGATGTTTCGTGTTGGGGTTGCCACTATTTTTGTTGTTGTTGCCGCATATTTCACCGCCGGCTGAACGAATACATATTTGATATCTTTGATTATCACAATTTTTCGGCATAAATTCGAAATGTGCTTCAGCCAATGATTTGAATAAATGCCATCTCTTTTTGCTTTTCACATTTCGCCGAATCGCGGCGTTTGCATGGCGTTGCCACCTGATGCTGATGACAAGTGACACCATTCCGCGGATGCCGGCAATAGGAAAACGAATTCAGGTTTTTGTTTGGTTTCCCGAGAAATCCTATTTTTATTCCCTGAGAATACTGAGGATTCCATTCCATCGCTGCCAAACTTTGTTCATTAACGATTTATTCGGAACCCCGCCCCTCCTTCCGCCCCCCAAAACAATAGCAACGTCGACCTTCAGGGTCCCGAAGTCTAAAAACCCAAAACTATGCAAATGGAAATAGAATTCAACAGAGGCGTTTTTTGTCCTCAGTTTTTTCCCTCAACCTTGGCGTCCTTCAGCTTTACTTTCCGCTTTTGTACATCTGTTTATTGCTTTTTCCGCTCCTCGTTTTGCTCTCGTTTCTCTGCCTCTCACTTGTCATTTGACGTTCCCCCCTTCCGCTGATTTTTAATGAACTTTTTGTGTTATTTTCCCACCAGATTTTTCTCCTTTTTTATTTCGCTTTTGTGCACTTTTCATGTCCTTCATTTCAGCTACTTTTTCCGCGATACTTTTTCGCTTTATATCCTTAGTTTTCCCCCTTTGTCCTTGTTTTCCATTCGTCCTTTTTACTCCATTTACTCCTCTCTCATGCTCATGGTTTCTAACCGCATTCTCTCCCTTCGTCTCCTCTCCCCCTCGCTCCATCACTTCTTCTTTGTCTCTATTTAAATTATTTGCGCCGCTCGTCTGTGAAATCTCGAAGCAGCCTGCATTTATTTTATTTCATCATATTTTATTTTCTGCTTCCCCTCGTTCTTCCTGTCGAATGCAATTCATGGCATACTTTTTGGCGCTGATTCTCCTTCGCCCTGCGATTCGTGAAGTTTTCTTCTCGCGGTCTCGCACCGACTTTCTTCTCATTGTTGCCAATTTTCTCATTTGCAGCCCTCGAAACTTCTTAGTGCATCTCTTCTTCATCTCCTTCTCCCTTTGGAGATTTGTTTGTTTCACCTCAGATTCTCCGTTCTCTTCCCTCTTGCCGTGTGGCTCAGGTGGCGCAGGAACTTCAAACCATTATTCCTCTTATTTTGGAGACCTTTTGAGAAACGTCTCCCTCTTCGCCTTCTCTTTCACCCCTTTCGACTACTTTGCATAGTTACCTAAGTTCCATCGACTTAATTTCTTCGCTGAATGCCGATAGTTGTTATTTATAGTGATGTTGATATTGTTGATGTTGGATTGTTTAAGTTGTTGTTGTTGTTGTTGTTGTCGTTGTTAATGTTGTTGTGATAGTCGGTTGTCGGCACTTTGTTGCTCCTCTCGTTGGCCGACATGCAATTAATCGCATCCACCATCGTTTGTTGCCGCCGCCTGCTGCTCTCGTCGTTCTCCTGGATCCCCCAACGACTTCTCAACAGGTTACAGGAAAGTCCATTAGACCCCCCTTCCCCACCCCCGCTTTCTTCTCAACCCCTCCTGTCCCTCGCTTCGAATGGCTCCGCGTCTTTTGGTCTTTCATTTATTGATTTCTTGACTTTCGACTCGTCGGGTCGAGTCTCGTTTCCTCCTTCGAGGGCCCGGAGCCCGTCGCCCTGGCCGAAGATCTTGATTGATGATCTCGACGTGATTCTGTTTTGATTGCTTTGATTGTTCGACACGAGTTCCATCATTTGTAAAGCGTACTCCACCACCACCCCCACCTCCCTTCGATCATTCTCCCTGTTCTTTTCTTTTCTCCTCTCCTCTCCTCCCTCATTCTCGTCTTCATCTTTTCATTTGGGATGCTTCGTCACCATTCTCTCTTCGTCTCTGTCTCTTCCTGTTTTTCTGATTTTAAAAACTCTCTCAATCCTTCGATTTCATTTATCATCAACCAATATTTTTCATTGTTGCCGTCATTGTGATGTTGTTGCCGTCTTTGGCTGATGCTATTGTTGTCATGTGATTACATTAACTCAATTTTCAACATTTACTCTCTCTCTCTCTCTCTCGTTCACTCCCTCTGTCTATCTTTTCCCCTTCCGCTTCTTCACCATCAGTTGCTCAAGGTCCACGACTACATAAGAAAGCGTTGACGGTGGCCCCTGGGTGCGATTAACCGGAGCTTCAAGGACGGTTAAGGGTTAAGGATTCCACGGAGAAGGGGAAGTGGGCGGGGCATCAAATGCGAGGAGGTGGGGGTGTGGTCCTTGTCTGGTCTAGTTCCATAATTCTTGTTAAATGAGT
Source organism: Coelopa frigida (assembly GCA_017309665.1). Classification (NCBI taxonomy): domain Eukaryota; kingdom Metazoa; phylum Arthropoda; class Insecta; order Diptera; family Coelopidae; genus Coelopa; species Coelopa frigida. The sequence continues at coordinate 740,809 of CM029565.1, read as the reverse complement.
TCGGAATTCGAAATCCCTTCGCTGACGGACGGCTTCTCAAATCGTTGTCAGCAACTTTCGTTACTGCAATAGAGCCAGTAACAAAAACAACAGCAGCAATGAGAGTGACTACAACAACAACAACAATGAGAGTGACTACAACAACAATAGGGACTGCAACAATAACAATGACAGTGACTGCAATATCAACACCAACAGTAGCAGCAGCAGGAAAAGTGATACCTTTTTTCGTTGCAATTTAATTCAAGTCGCGGCTGCAGCGCAAGTGTAAACACTGGCTGCTGGCGTGGGCGTCGTCCTCCATTGTTGCTGGTAACGATGAGGTGGCTGTTGCTCTTGTTGTTGTTGTTGGCAATCTTATGTTGATGTTTTTACAGCCTTTGGTTTGTTGCTGTTGCTGCTGTGGCAAAGCTTTTAGACGAATGGTCTATGAACAACTTTGTTGTTGTGATTGTTGGGACTGTTGCTGTGGTCGCCAGTGTTGTTCTTGTGCTCGTTGTCATTGGCGTCGATGTCGTTTTGGCGCGACACAAAAAACGTCTCCATTGAACGTGGTCAAAGAGCAGCCGAGGGCGAGGGGAGGAGGGCGTGGACATGACTCAATCAATATTTTTCGCTGTGGCTGCGGCTGCCGGGATTTCAGATCAGTGCCAGGGGGCAAAAAGAGACCACCGGGGTGAAAGAGAGGGAACATTGGCCGATAGACAACGGGTGAAAAGCGGGAACTGAAAGGTTCAGAATAAAAGTCATCCACTCCCACACACTCGGCCCACTCCCTCCATCGACCGCGAATTCCCGACCTCAGAACAATCGCCTGGAACTCCTTCCTCTTCCCCACTTTGCATGCTCTTAAATAATTCATTAAAGGGCTCTTTGCATGTGTGCGTGCGTTCGATTTTATTCGAAGGCAACCTCAAAACTTTAATTTGCATAAATTGCGATGCGATACGACCCGGCCACGCCCCCGGCCTCTTCGTGGCCCCCGGAACGCAACAGTCATCGACACGGCGTCTCAGAGAGAATTCGAAATTTCGAGCTGATCGATCGAGAGATACCAGAATCCGATGGTGAAAGAGAGTGAGAGGGGAAGACAAAAGGGCGAAGGGAGAACGCCAGAACGATTGCGAGTGCGATTGATGCAAATCAATTAGAGTTCGGGGAATTTATTTCATCCATCACATCGACATCGGCATCCACTTCGATGCCAGCAACGGACGCACCCGAGGCGGAGGCAGCGACAGACACAAACGCAGCCTCAGCTCCAGCCTCAGCCCCGGCCCCGGCGACAGCTCCGGAAATGCCCGGGCGAAGCCGCTCACCACCTGCGTGGAGAAACCCACCACAAGCGGGTTGAGGAATTACTTGAGGCCGAGAAGCCGTCGTTGGAAGACAGACGAAGGCTTCGGAGGAGTCGGAGGAGGTGAGAATCTCTGAGGATGTCAGAAATTCTGAATTTGATGCTCATGGAATTTCAAAACGACCACGTTGTGTCATCACAGTCGTTGTTCTTGGCGCAGACGACATCGCCTTCAACCGAGATTTGGTAAGTGAATAAGAGGTAATGCAAACAGGTGAAAGGTCACGATGACCTTTCGTCGACCTCTGACCGTTGGGTTTAAATTCCTGTCTCCAACAACAACAATGCCATCGTCACATCGCACAATCACACAAACACAATCAACGATAATGTCATCGGCAGAAACGTAAACTACAACAACAACGTCGCCATTTACAACAACCTCTGACAGCAACGCTCTATTTCACTTTAATCAACTCCATAAACCACAGAAAACTAATAAATATATAAGCAACAATAACAGCAATAACAACATGTGACAGCTGACTGCATCTCGCAGCATTTCAATGAAGACGTCAAAATGTGACAGTTGCTCGAGTTGACGTTAATTGACAGCAAACGCCGTTGCTTACAAATCATTCCGTTTTCCATTTTCGAAACGAAATAAGGAAATTTATGCAAAATCGTATGGCCCCCACAACAACAACAAAAACAACTTCACCACCAACTACAACAAATGTCGTCGTGTCCAAATTCGTCCCGGCGGCCAAGTGAAGGGGTCTCCAGAGGAAATTTTCGCGACAAATTTGCGGACAAGCTGAAGAAATGGTCGCAGCCACACGCCCCGCCCCCAAACACGCCCCTCCCGATGGCGGACATCGATCGGGACAGGAAGGAGACTGCGGATTACGCAACGGAAACACTTTAAGGTGGGCGTGGATCTCGGGGCGTGTTCAGAGGAAGCATGTTTTTATTTATGAATTTTACTTTTGATGGCAACTATTTTGCTACAATTTTTAAACATTATCTATTCATCTTTATTTATGGAAAAATATATACATATAATGATCATATAATTTCACACAATCCACTACTTTATTTGGATTATCATTTTAAACACAAAGAGATCCCTCCATTCTGGATGAGTTCTCAAATGCTCTTTTAGTCATCCACTTCTTTTCATCATTGGGACATTTTCAATATAAACAATGATTTACAGCAGAAATTTCCCAATATTTCACGGCGTCCACCGCGGCCTCGCCGCCCATTAATCTTCGGAGATGAAAAATGTGCGACAGCTTCGAGTAGTCGCTGCAGCCACGATGTCACCTCGAGATTCTTGAAATATTTGTGGACATTTTTAAATGTCTCGTCGTCCCCTAAACAGGCCAATAATCACTTAACCCTCTAAACCGCCCGCTTGACTCCGGTGACTCCGATGACTCGGGGCCCCTTAATCCACCGAAAGCTGTCATATTCGTCATTTTCGTGTCTGGCTGCCGTGACAAGTGGTTGCAGACAGTCCAAACACAGAGACTTCAATCACGGAGTTGGGCCAAACCAAACCACTGCGGGTTTCTCTCTGTGCACATTAATGTCGAGTTGTTCGCAAACTGATTTCAACTTAATTTGCGGCTAAAGCGAGCGAAAATTGTCAATTAAGGTGGCGCTTAGACGTGACAAGTGGTCTTAGCAACAATGCCCCAAGAACAACAACGATTGTGCAACAAACAATCGCATGGGCAATCACAACTCGAGCGAAATCCAGAAACAACAATAATATCGCCGATAATTAATGACGACATGTGCGGCCAACAACTTAAATGGACCCAGATTTATCATTCATTTTTCTTCTCTTGTTGTGTTAGAATTTTAATCGAGAATTCAAATTGATTCATTCATATACATATTTTTATCTCCATGATTTCTCACGATTAGCATTTTTCACTTGTTCTATATTTTTTGTAATTTCTTGAAATTAGGTTTTTAAGTCACTTTTTATAATTTTTACTTTTTCGTATTTTTCTTCTATTTTTAAGTTTTCTACCGCACCAACTGTTTGGAAGCTTTTTATTTATATTCGATATATTTGGATTATTTTTTTCCATTTCCCCTTTTGATTGCACTTTTCCTGTTGTTGTTGTCGCACACACCCATGGCTTTTATGGCTTTCTCTGTGTTTGTTTGTTGCTTAGACCGCCGCGACGCATGGCAACATGTTGCAACATCGGCCAGCCACGCCTCGTCCCCCGCCCCCACATGTCTGCGGCGGCACCGCAATTTTTCCCAATATTTTGTAATTAATTCGACACAATTTAAAAGTCGTAAATTCTCCCGGTTTCATCGAGTTCCTCCATTCTCCCGGTTTATGTTTTCATTGATCTGGGCTGTGGCCGCCAAATGGGGCCAAACGATGCGGTTGCAGTGGCCGAAATCGAGTGGGGCGGTGGGGAAATCGCATCTATCGCTCGATGGCAGGGAACGATGAGGCTCCGATTTTCTGAATTTCTCGTGACTGTCTCGATATTCCGTTTAGTCCCTGACTCCGATCCCACTCCCTTCGAAAGCCACCTGCGAAGCACCCTTTGCGATCTATTTTTGCTCCGCGTTGATGACACTTATTAATATTGGCCCAACCTCCTCCTCGTCGGCCAACAACTGAACAACTTCCTGGCCGTCGCCGCCGATAAACGCCTGCCTTCGTTGGTGAGTTGGGGCTGCCGGCGCCACTCGCGTCGTTTCCGCGCAGCTCGTTGTCGACGCCTGTCGTGCGTCCTGTAATCACGGGCCGGGCCTGGCTCCAACCTTCCGCCTCGAAACCGGCCGCCTCCTGTCCGTCCCTCACCCGACGCCGTGGACATCGATCCCTCCGTCTGTCCGTCCGTCCGTCAATCGATCGTGGCTCTGTCACAATGCGATCGCAATAAACTGTCAACTGCGAGGATCAAACGATCGTTTGTCTAGCCATCGACATCGCCGTGAGTCGCTGTCCAGCAGCTTGAACGAACGGCGAACGACAGACGTCGACCCGCCCCGGTGCCGCCCTCCCCGGGCCACCAGTCGATTTAATTATGCGTCTGCGATCGGTCGTTGGATCGATCGATCGACAGCAGCCTCCAGAGCGCGGTCGGTCGCAGAAATGTCCGAATAAATTGCTGTCCACTTTGCAGAAGTAGATGGATAGATGGTGCACAAGCGGCGACTGGCGGCGGGGCGGAGGATTCGGGGTGGACCGGAGGGACCAAGGGCCGACTGCCAGCTACCGAGGCGAAAACAATCCCCCAGAAGACCTTTGAAATCGTCCCGAACGCACGCAATTCGCATCAAGTTCTCCACGTTCGTCGGAAGAGAAATTGAGAACCGCAGACAGAGGCCCGGAATTCGCCGGAAACTCGGCTGCGCCACGCCCTCCGCCCCCCATTCGTCTCTGTCAGCCCCGGGTCCCACCGACCCACGATCCACGCCAATCGTTGGCGAAATTCGTGCCACAGCGATTATTGAAATGTTGCTAATGAGGAATTAATTCGAGTGCAGGCTCGTTTCTGCCACTTGTTGTTTTTGGTTGTGCTGATGATGCCACTGCTGCTGCTGGTGATGATGTTGCTACTGTGGCTGCTGCTGTTGCTGCTGTGTGATTGTTGCTTCAATTCACGCCACTTGACTCGCATTTGTGGACGAAAAATGAAAATAGCGAAAATAAAACGGAAACTTTTGCCGTTTTCAGCGAGACTCGGGAGCACTTGTTGTTGTTGCATTTTCACCCATGTTGTTGTTGTTGTTCTGCAGTTCACAATGCACATTTAATTGGGATGAAATTTGGCTTCGTCGCCAACTCCCGACCTCTTCCCTTCCTCTCTTGGTCTACTTCGCACCCGAAAGAAACCCCCAATTGCTCCATTTTCCAGTAAACGTTTCTTCATCGTCTGTCTGTCTCTTCAAACTATCCCTCTCTATCTTTCTGTCTTCCCCCCTCCCCCTGGTGTTCGAGTTATCGACATGACAATTAGGGTCACCGCGAGTGGCTTCGTTAATTGAATCATTGAAGCTAGGCTCGGACCTTTCGCAACCTTCTCCTAATCTATTCAACAACCTCCCCCTCAACTCCTGCACCTCCCCCTCCCCACCACGCTCCACGCCACACCTCGCTCCACGCCACACCTCGGAGACGCTGAGTCTTAATGCGTTAATCGCTTTGGTCCCTCGTCGTTGGTCGGAACAATAAATATTTTATGCACGCAATTACGCTCAATTAGCAACAACAACAAAAACAACAACTGACTGAAAACCAACTCCATTAACAACAAAAACAAACGATTGCAACTCGAACATGGCAACAATCAATTACAACAACAATTAATTAATTGCAATTGCTGCCGTGCTGCTCTCGTTGTTGTTGTTCTCGCTTGTCATTTGTTGTTATATTTTTTTATTGTCGTTGTGATTGTTGTTGTTGTTGTTGCACGTAGTCGAAATCATGTTGCTTGTTGCATTTTTGTATTTGTTGTCGTCGTGCGTTTTTCATTGAATTTTTTCTGTTTTGTTTTTATTTGTTTTCTTCGGTGAGTTTTTCATATTTGCTCACTTCGATAATGACTAATTTTAGATTTCTCATTGCTGTTGTTGTTTTAATTGTTGTTGTGGGTCTTTAGTCGTTGCTGCTGCTGCTGCTATTTATGCTGCTCATGACGCACACATGCTTTGCATTTGCAATTTTTTCCACTCTGCACTCATTTCAGTTTTCGTGCTTAATTTGTCTATTCATTTAGTTTCTTCGACGTCTCATCATCGTCTCGCACACCTCCCTGTCTCCCTCTCTCTCTCTCTCGGGTCTTCCCTCTCGTTCCCTCTCCCATGAGTCGCGCAATTACGCTCGCGTCAGTACTCAGAGTCCACAAATCGAGAAGGACGCCTTCGGTTCCCCTCCATTGAATTTGCATGCGAAATCGTTCGCACTTAGTTTGTTCTCAATATTGTTGTTGTTGCTACTGTTGTTGTTGTTGTTGTTTTTGTTGTTGTCATGGTTATTACTAGTGACGATGATGATGGTGTTTATTTTTGTCGGCGTTTGAGTCGCGTTAACACGTCCTAAATCAATTTAGCGAGGCGGACGCGTCGTGCTCGAGAAGCCGCAAACAGTGGGCGCCGACGACGGACGGATGACCCGAAGGAGGGGGAATCGGCTCCATCCCGGGGACTGATGGGTTCAACACACGGGTCAACGGAAAATTAACTTCTCATTTCACTTATTGGCTCCCTGGGAGGAGAACCAGAACCAGAACCAGGAGAAGAACCAAGTTGGGTCCACGGAACTCAAGGGCCAAAGGTCAGAAAGTTTATTCTAATGGGCACTCTGGAGATTATTTCACATTCTGTGTTTATTTCTTTTGAAAAGTTGCTCACTAAGAATTGACCCTCAGAAACCCCTTTTTATGAAAAACAATATGAAGTAATCTGATCCCAAAGGGAATCCTGTCGACCTTGAGTCCAGAAATAGCAGAGGCGTCATGAAACCCTCTTCGTCCCTTTGTCAAGGAATGAATTTCTCTCGGTGCTTCAAAATTGTTGCAATCGCCAATAACAACATCGTTCTCATACATAACAACATCGTCTCTTATCAGCAGCTTTCAATTAGAGAAGAATTAGATTCCCATTAATGACGACGCCGCTGTCGCCATCGCGTTATCGATACGCCGAGGCGTCAAATCGACAATCAGACGTCCGTCCGACGTCGACGGCAGAAGCGCTGGCGTCACCGACCGATCGATCGATGGATGGATGGATGGATGATCGCGCGGATGGACAACAATTGCCGCAAAGGAGGTCAATGTTGCAACGTCTTTGTTGTTGCTCACATTGTTGTTGTCTCGCTTAGGGTTATCGCAGCCAACCCCCCGATCCCCCGCCCCCTCCTCGGGCGGTGCGAAGTGCGAGCGTAATTAATTCTTACAGAACTTAAATACAACTAATGGAAATTGAGGAACACTTACATCATTCCGGTTCAGCCGCTTCCCTCCTGCTGCTGTTGTGGTTGTTGTCGATGCTGGGTACTTGTTGTTGCCGCCGTGCAGTTGCCGCTGCAGCTCCCGCTGGTGCTGCTGCTGCCGCAGGTGGTGGACGTGCTCGATGCGGTTCCACTTCTCACTCGGGAAGTCCGAATCGATGTCGTCCTCGTCCGCATCCACGGCGTCCTCATCGCTGTCGCCCGGGTCCTTGTTGTTGTTGTTGTTTCGTCGATTGCTGTAATTGTTGTTGTCGTACTCGCCACCGTCGTCGTAGGCCGTCTCGAAGTGCCGCACGGTCGCCGTCCGCAGGCCGCGGAAGGGGTTCGAGTAGCGCTTCACCGCGACCTTGGCCTGGTCGGCGTTCGCGGCCGGGAACTCGTTGGCCCGCACCTGTCCGGCCTCCGTCCGATCGACCTCCTTCCAATCGACCGCCTTCCCATTGACCTTTCTCCACTCGTCCTCCTTCTGATCGCCCGTGTTCTCCTCGTCCTCATCCTCATACTCGTAGTCGTCATCCTCGTTGTCATCGTTCTTGTCCTCCTTCTTCTCCATTTCCCTGTCCACCTCTGGCTTCTTCAACTCATCCTCCTCGTGGAGTTTCAGCGAGAAGCGGCTGCCGCCTCCGCCCAGGCGGTTCGGCTCTGCCGAGTCCTCGAGCGCCGCCGCGTCGTCGCCGAACGCGCGGTCGCCGAGACGCGGCGCCTCGTGGACGTTGCCGTAGTGGTGGCGCGAGCGGGGGCCGCGGGTGGTGCGCGCCGAGGGGGCGGGGGCGTGGCTGTAGAGGCCGTCGCGGTCGAAGAGGCGCGTCTGCAGCGCCCGCGTCACGTTCAGCGTCGCCGCCGCCGCTGATTCCAGGGTGCCGCCCGCCTCGGTCGTGGCGCTCAGCGTCGTCGTCGTCGTCGTTGGGTTGGACCGAGCGGGTTGTTGTTGTTGTTGCTGGTGGCGCTGGTGACGCAAGGCCGGAAACACGCGCTGCTCCCACGTCTCGTGGTGACGATTGTGATGGCGCAGGTGGTGCTGCTGTTGTTGCAATTGCAATTGCTGATCGCGATGATGCCGATGTTGCTGATGTTCCTCCTTCTGCTGCTGCTTCTGATGCTGCTCGTGTCGACGATGGTGCTGTTGCTGCTGCTGCTGGTCGATGCGTCGCCAGTCGTCGATGCCGTTGTCGTCATCGTTGTTGTTGCTATTATTATTGTTGTTATTGTTGTCCTCCCCGTTGCCGAGCCTCTCCCACACATCACTGTTGTTGTTGTTGGCGCGCTGCTGCTCCTGCAGCTGCTGCGCCCGCTTGAAGTCGTTGACCGCCTGCTCGATGCGGTGCGAATAGTGCTCCTGGTGCCGGAAGGCGTGCGGCAGCTGCAGAATCTCAGCCGATGCCGCCTTCGGCTCCTCGCCGTCCATTGTCGACGACGCCACGGCCTCCGTCGCCGCCGCTGTCGACCACAGCAGGCCGAGCACGAGGACCAGGGCGCGGAGGAGCCGCGCTCGTGTCGCCGATGCCTCCGACATGTTGCTGTTGCTGTCGCTGTTGCGCTTCTTGTTGCCGCTGTTGTCGATGTTCCCGATGGCGGGTTCCTGCCGCAGTGGCTGCTGCTTTGATCTGGCCTCGCCGATTTTATGGAGATTTATGGCCAGAGCCCGGATCGCGTTCCGTGGGATTCCGTCGCCTTATTCTGGAGGCTTTCGGGGCGTTCGTCTCTGATTCTATCACAGCACAACGAGCGTCCGTCTGTCTGTCCGTCGCTTGTTGGCGATGTCAATTTCGATCGAGCACTTTTTCGCGATGCACCCGACAGATACGCACGTCCACTAGACGATCGCGCAGATACCTTTGTGTCTTTGTTCACAATTGATACCTTTCCCGATTGCTGTTGTTGTTAATATATGCCTTGTGTTGTTGTAATATCTGTTTCGAGTCGCTGTCGTTCGCTCTGGTTCTCAATTTATTTCGATTTTCCGTTCCCGACGCGTATCCCGCGGATACGTTGACGAACGAGGTTTTTTCTTTATATTTCGTTGTTGGTTTTTCGAATATTTCTCGGCGTTTAGAAGCCGCCCCTCAACACTTTTCTCACTTGTGTTTTATTTTTGAAAGAAAATATTGCAAAATGATTTTCTCTGTGCCTGGCTGCAGATACGCTGATACGATATCCCACAGATGTGCGTGCACTTGTTAGTCACACTCACACACACACGCACTACCACTCACTTGACCCGAGATCGAGACCGGGCAAAAAAAGCACAAATCGCGCTGAGAGAAAGAAAAACGTAAACAAAGCACGAGTGACAAATCGTCACCAACGACCGATTGTTGTTGGTTTTTGCTGTTGTTGTTGTTGTTGCCAGATTATCCCGCGACACTGCGCGGGAGAAAAGCAGCACAAATTGCAAAATTGCGCCACACACACGATCGCACACGAACGAACGCACCTCTTCCGCCCCCCACTCGACGCGATCGATCGTCGCTCAAACACTCCTCAGATACACTTGCATCCACAAGATACGCCGCTTGTGGTGGGAGCGATGTCACTGTTGTTGGATTTGTTATTGCTGTTGTTGCTGTCGTTGTGGTTGCTCGTCATGTGCACAAATCGTTGGCAATCGGTTGACTATTGCTGTCGCAATCCACGCACTCGCCGGTGAAACACACACGTCTCTCCTTCTCTCCTTTCTTCTCTCCTTTTCTCACTTCTTCCCCCTCTTCTCGCCCAATCGGTCAATGGTTCATTCACAAAAATTCCGCTTATTTTCGTTCACTTTGGCTTTGCTCTTTGATTTCGCTCTTTCACACAAATCGCTTGCAACGAGAATCCGTCGTCGCTGCTTTTGTTGTTGCTTTCGATTCACCTGAGAATTGAAATGACTTTCGGTTGTTGTTGTTATGTTGTTGGACTTCGCGTCTCACGCACCGGACCCGCATCCGCAAGACAAACGCTGCGCACAGTTGAACGCCGAGATAACGACTGATGCGAGCCGAGCGCTTTTCCGTCTCGTCTCTCGGCGCTGGCCACGGCCAGGCGCAACATGGCCCAGCAACAACAATCAATGCAACAACAACAACAACAATCACAACACGACCCACCATTAGCAACCACCGTCTGTAGCAGCAACAACAACAACAATAGAGTAGAGACAGAGAACAAGACGAACCCCACGTGGAACGCAACATTGTTGCTGCAACAACAATCAAAACAACAACAAGAGCCGAGTCAACGCCATGTTATCAACATGTTGCGATCCACAAATCAGCTGAAGAGGCCAGGCAACAACCACCAGCACCGCCGCCTGCGTCCGCCTCCCACCAACTCACCTCGTGGTGGGTGCTCGTGGAAAATGTAAACAAAACGATTCGTTGTTGTTGTTGTGGACGCTGACGAGCGGGTGTCGCCGCCAGCCGACGACAGGCAGCAACCGAAGCCGACGAGAACTCTTTGCTCGCTTTGTTGTTGGGCTCTTCGGACTCGGGTTTGTTTTTGTTGCCGAGTGAGAGGTTTTCCCGCAACATGAGTGAGAAATGTTGCGCGGAACATGTTGCTGCTAAATGTTGGGAAACGAACAGCTTAAAATAAGTGAAATTCAAATATTGAAAAGACATAAATTAATAAAGTTAAAAATAATAAAGAAAAAATAATTAAAAATAATGAATAAAACAACTCATAAAAAAGAAAATGAAATAAAAGATTTAAATAAAATAAAAAATCAGAAAACAATAAACCAAAAGGGGAAATAAATATTAAGAAAATTAAAAGAATTATATGAAACATTCAAGAACTACAAATAAATAATATCCACAAAAACAGATAAATGGTTAACATTAATTTAAAAAATGATATAGGTTTATTTAAATAAAATTATGTTAAGAAGCGTTTTTGACAAGAATAATAATCTAAAAATTGGAAATAAGTAGTAAACACCAATGATATTCAGCTGATAAGGATTAAATGATTACTCTGTAATTAACTTAAATAATAAATAGTAGGAAAAATAAAATGTATACATAAATAAAAGAAATACAAAAAACGTTTAAGAAATAAATAAGTATGTTCCAATATTTTGTAGTTTGCCTAAGAAACCAATTTTTGAATCCAAACATAAGTCGATCCAACAAGTTTCCTTCCAAGCCACATGTTGCTGGGCGACCACACGCAACTCGAACTCGCCGAGGCCGGACTCGAGAACTGGACACGACGAAGCCAAGGACACCGAACGACAACAACAACAACAACTCGTGATTGCTTTTGTTGCTCCTGTCGTTCCTCACACGAATCGCATCCAATGGCATTTCTTCCGATGCCCGTGATTACGCTTTCAACACGTACGCATTGTAGCACCAATAATAGCAACAACAATAATAGCAACAACAATAATAGCAGCATCGACAATAGTAATACCAATTCCGTTGCGTTGCCAATTGTCAGCCACTTGCAGTCACTGCAACAACTATGACAACAACAATCGCCTCCGAAGGGCCCCAACGCGAACGGACGTCGCGTCAGTTGTCACGGACCAACATTGTTATTAATTTTATTGCCGTCGGCGTCGTTGTTGTTGAGGTTGTTCTTGTTGCAGTTGTTGCTGCCGGTGTTGCTCTTGGTGCTGCCACTGCATGCGCTGTCATCGTTTTTGTTGTTGCTTTTGGTATCTTCGCCTGAGCTGCTGGTGCTGCTTTGATTAATGTTGTGCTGCGATGAACATGTTGCACGTCGACGAGCAATAAATTGTTGACATCGCAATTGGTTGGGCTCCCCCTTGCCTTCCACTTCCCCGCATGACGATTCCGCGCGTGAAAAACGTTTAATTTCATTTAATTTCTCGTCGAACACACTGGGAAAACTCACGCGATCAGCTTGCGTTCAATTTTCCGATTGAACACGCTGCAATCGCACTGCGGGAAAAGCCTCGCTTATCGCACCGATCATCGTCAGAGCTCCCCGAATCCAATCGACACGAGCCTCCCAATCGCTCTGAGACTCCTCGTCCTCGCGCCATCGCCAACAGCCTCCGTTGCATGTGGCAAATTGCAGCCTTCGGAGGCGGCTCCAACTTCGAGCTCCCTGCGGCCCCCTTCGGTCCCTCGGCCCGCCGCACGGCGACAATGTTGGCGTTAATTGCGTCCGTGCATCCGTGGAGACGTCGATGTGGCCGCTATCACCAGGAGGGCGGGGCCATCGGCGACTGGCGAAAGCTCTCCTCGTCCTGGCGCCCCTCGTTTCGTGGTCTCCGAACCACATGAGGCTCTTTGTATCCACATAAACCTCTGTTGGATCCACCGAGGCTCCATCGTCACCGGCATCACGCGTCCTCCACACTTCACTCGAATCCGCCCGCCTCCCTCTCGCCTTCTTGAGCTGCAACCATGCTGCAAATCTATGCTATTAAATCATTACCTCCATGCATCCGTCTGTCCAGCATTCGCCTTTCTGTCTATTCGTGAATCTCTCATCTGATACTTTCTTCCCTCCCTTTTTCTGTTCCTCTTCGTGCTTCTCTAAACTCTACCCATTATCATCTCTCTGTGTCTAATTCGTGTCTCTCCCAATCTTTCTTCCTCACTCTTCGCTCTCTTGCCTTTATCTCTGTTCGGTGTCTCCGATGAATCTGCTGCGCTTCGCAATTCGTCATGATTTCTAACATGATTTTACACCGCACAAAAACCAAACAATTAAATAATTACGAGTTTTTATTATTTTTCTCAAGTTTATTGATTTTGGAAATTTTAATTGGAAATACCTTTTGCCCACTTTGAAAAAGTTTATCAGTGTACATAAATAAGCTATATGTTAAAATTGTTCAATTTTCAGAATATAAGCGATGATTTCATAATTAATTCAAATAATCATTACCTAAAATCATACATTTTTTTTTTTCTATTTTATTTTTACATTTTATTTTATTATTTACTTTTATTATTTTCTATTTTATTTTCCCTTATTCTGTATTTTGCTTGCAAGTGAAATCTCCACTCTTCTCTTCTGGCATATTCCTGTCCATTTCTCTCGGTGTACTCCATTCATATGCGCTCGTCGAACGCGAGCCCGACAGAACTAAGCGTTTACGAATCCGACATCGCGACGAGTGGTGTCCACCGATGGCCCGTGGGGCGGCCCCCCGGCGCTGCCCCCCACCGATGGCCGCGGCGGCAATGATGATGAATGCGTGCCGCTAAATGGCCTCGCCGGACGCGCGTAATTCCAGCAGCCGGCGACGACGACCGCCGCCGCGACGTGGCCGAAGAAACCACTCGAGGAATGATTGCTGGAAGACGAACCGAGGGGAGCCGAGTGGTCAGAAGACGGAGGGCCCGGGCCCCGCTGGAACCACCGCGTGCGACGACTCGGGACCACCCAGCGGCTCGGTAATTGCGGCAACACCCAGGCCGACGGTTCTGGGCCCTCCCCCATTACTCGGCCCGGTCGCAGACTCTAATTTATGGTCAGTTATCAATTCGAACGAGGCCCCAGCTGGCTGCGTGATGAGCGGGGTCTGGCTCCCCTGGCATGGGGCCCTTCAAGGGGTCACTCGGGGCGTGGCCGTCGGCTGTCGGCCTCCTGATTTGCATCCGCGTCCTCCGACGTTTAGCCCTTGACCGCTGAGTGAGCTCGGACGACACTCGGCCACCTCGGCCGCAGACCGCAATCGCTCAGTTGTGGGTTGTTGTCCCTTTCGCTCCTCGTTTGCCTCCTTCTCACATTTCTCCTTCTCTCTCTCTATCTCTCTCTCCGTGTTCCTGCGGTCGACAAGAGTTGCGAAAAATTCCGTCGCCGGCGCTGGCCCCGTGCCAATGTTGCCAATTCATCCGCACTCCGTTGACAGCACAGACCAGAAGCCGAAGCAGGAGAGCGGGTTCTCATGGAGCTCTTGGGATGGCTTGTCTCTGTCCCAACCTCTGTCCCTGTCCCTCTCCCTTCTCTCTCTGTCTCGTGTCTGTGGAATTTTCGGACGCGGTAACTGGAGCAGGAAAATGTTTATTTCGAAATTAATGCTCGCTATAAATAAACGATGGCGGGCAAGAGCAGCGATTGTTCTTGTTCTTGCTCTCCATGGTGTTGCCATAGTTGTTGTTGTTTTTGTTGTTGTTGTTGTTGTTGTGCTAGTTGCAGTTGTTATTGCATGTTGCCAATTCAACGAAATGCACAGATTTTCGTATGTCACTTGCGAACAGACAAGAACAGAGGGAATGAACATGGAATGCGAAAAGGAATTAAGGAAGAGAAGAGGAGGGAAGTGGTGCAAAATATGAAAGTAATAAAGGGACGGAATGGTAATGAAAGAGAACGACACGTTTGGAATGAAGTGCTCAATTTGTGGAATAGAACTTTATTTTTAATCTGTGCATTAAGGGGAAAGAAAACTGCTAACAATTTAAAAAAATTCCTAAAAAGGTCCTTCGTTCATATTTCATAGTTGAATATTTTTGGAAAGTCTTGATTAAATTATAAATATTTATATTTAATTTGGTTTGGTTTTTTTATTTTTTTAATGTTAATTTTGATTTTAATTAATTTTTATTTTAATATTTATTCTTTTATTTTTTTAGTATAAACTTTTTAATTTTCAGTTTTTAATTTGTAATTTAAATTTTTATTATTAGTAATAATTTTAATTTTATTTCAATTCAATTTTTAATATCAAATTAACACCAACATTTGTTTCCCACGTCTTCCGTTCCACAATAAAACCTTCCTCCTCTCTCTGTTGTAGACTACGTCTGTTTCCATTGCTCTCACCTCTTCCTCTCGCTCACTCACCTCACTGCACTTGCTGTGACCACAAATTCCCCACACGCAAGAGCTGTCGACGAAACACTTGTGGCTTCCATCTCCCTCGCTTCCTCGACCTCTTCCTCCCTCTGTGCACAGCTTCATTCTTCGTCAAGACCTACAATTGAATTATGACAACATGTTTCCAAATACCACACCCACTCTCTCCTCCTCTCTCCCACGTCCTCTCACCCTTCGCCCCTCTCCACCGTCACTTTGATTTGTCCAAACAAACAAATTGCTCAGTCAACGAATCGCCGGGAAGTCAATTCGTCAGTGTCGCAGCTCCTTTGATTAATTTCGTTTTAATGCCAACAAATATTTTCACAATTTTCCACATCGACCCCCGCCTCCCGCTCCTCTCTTTCGCTTCTACGTCACTCCATCTCCCTCATCATCACTTGGGTTCGCATCTGGTTGACATCGTAAATCTCTCCTTCTTCCTCTCGTTTCGAGTGCCGGCTCTTGTTTCGTCCCCTGAATGCTTCTAATTTATTGGGTTTTTACACATTTGGCTGTTTACGACTCAAGGCGACTCTATAATTAGTTGAAGGTCGTTGGAATGCTCCACGATTTTTGTTGCTGCTAATGCTGCGGTTCTGCTTGTTTTGTTTTCAATTTTTTATTCCCTTTGTGGTATGCGATGGAAATTTATGATTTTCCAAATACATAAAACTCACTCTCCTCGAACTCCACTCGAACGCGGTTCCGCGTCGACACCGGCCACTCCAATTGTTTTCCGATGTGCACCCAACTTCCCCTTCCTGTGTGCCCATCGGTCTGTATCTTCCTCTCTCCCTGTCTCTCTCTCTCTCTTGCTTTGTGTTGTAATGAATTCATAATCAGAATTTATTACCTTAGATTACAGCGGTTTCCGCCTTCGCGGCTCAAGTGGGCCATGAGGCAATCCTATGAGCAATCCACGTAGAATGGCTGATGGACCTGGAGCACAGTGGGATCGATCTATTTAATTGTCCATTTAATAAACTGTATACGATTTGATCTAGATTAGTGATTAATTGTTATTTGTGCCATTTATAGAGGTATTTAATTTGTAATGTGTTTATTCATATTTTCAAAATTTCTTCGCTGATTTGGACAAGAATCGTTTGCTTATTATATTTCAATTTATTATGATAACTGCTGCCATTGCTTTCTTCCTATCTCTGTCTCTTGATCTGCTCTTCTGTCTCATCTACTCAAAGTTCACGTGTTCTTTCCGCTCTCCATAACTCATAAGCCATTCCATCATCGTCTGTCTCTGTCGTTCTTGTCACTGTCTCTGTCTCTGCTCCACATCCGACGTCGTCCTTCCTGCTCTGCCTCCATGCTTCAGCGTCGTCGGCCTGATTCCAGTCTTCGTCGTATTTTTCTCCATTGTCGAGTCTGCGTCGACGACTTCCAAAGTAGATGAAAAATTAATGCTCATTCAATTCATTCAATTTGCTCTCTCTCTCCCTCCTGTCCCGAGCACGCCCGATGTAGATATTTATTGCCGTGGATTGCGCCGATAAGTCGGCTTATTTCCACCCCAACCGCTCATGGACATGGGAATCGACTTATCCTGATTTCGACTTGGCGGCCACTGGATCTCGCAATGGCCTTTGAATAGGGGAGGGGTCCATAGATGAGGGAGATGGGGCTGATAGGCATGATTGGTAGGAGGCGCCATCGAGATGAGGACGAGATTTGCATCGAAGCAGAGGGCGATGTTTGCTTTGATGAGGACGACGATGAGTCCGCAGATCCGAGGAAGAAGGAGCCCTCGCTTGGCATGAGTATCGTTCCGTTAGCAGGACCCGAGTTGAAACCAGCGGACGGGGGGGAGGGGGAGCGGGGGTTGGGCCCATGGTTCGAGACCAGACGAAAATCCATCGATTTCCCCAAAGGCTTTCAATCAGAATTTAAATACAATTCCTCTGAAACTGACAAATTCCTCCGAACTCTGGGTCAATTCAGAGTCGAGGGGCGAGGAAGCATCGGACAGGGTGGGGGAGGGAAAGAGACGACCTCCATAGCCTCTGGAGGCAAACGCTCCGATGTTATATTGAGAAATTATTGGTAAATATTTCACGGAAGTTATCGCAGACCTTTCGTTCTGCCTGATGTTGTTGCTCTTCATTGTTGTTGTTGGTTTTGGTCTTCATTTTTGTTGTTGTTGTTGTTGTTGTTGAAATTTTGTTGATATTTGTCAACAGTAACAACAACAAATATTTGGGTAGGTCCGGCATATCATATTCCACACAGACGCAAAAACACACACTCACTTATACAAATTCATACAAATACAACCCCCTCACTCACACCCTGACATCAGAGAACAGTAGCCAGAACAACAACAACACAATTTCCCTCCTGGGAAAATTCACTCCATTTACCGTTTGCAGGTCTTCCATTATTGTTGTTGTTGTTGTTGCTAATACTGCATCAAGTGGATGAGATTTTGTCGCTGGCTCCTCGCATTGTTTTCCCCAACCACCAACAACAACAATTTAAACAACCAAATCTTGGTAAACGATTTTTCTAACCCCGAAGGGCTTGACCCAGAGACAGAGACAGCAATAGGGCAGGAGGGGGAAAGAGAGGCGGATGGAGATGCAGAAGCCAGTGGAAAGGGGGGCTTTTTGGGGGGATTTCGGGCCTCAGAGTCTAAAGTTAAACAATAAAATCCGGGCTTTATTTATTTTTAATCTTTCTTACTATTTTTCTCTTAGTTTACTCGACATGTTCCTGCTGTTATCGCGGCCTGTTTGCGCACTCTGTTGACACGACATGACAGGCCTGACAATGAGAAATATCCCAGCGAGAGACTCGAGCTGTCCGTGGTTGCCTCATAAACATTGATGTCCAAAGTGTTGACAGAAGCCGAGAACATTTCGCAGGAAAATCTCAGGCTACTCGACCCCAAACTGAGGCAGAGGAAGAAGGTACTCAAGGTAAGAACCTCATAATATCCTTTAGAAATTTAAAAGAAATCCTATATAAAAACAAACGACAGAGATTTCGACAGCCTATCGATTCAACTGGAACGAATACAATGAAGTATAATTCCTGAAATGGTCCCCCAGGAACTATCGAAGCCAACAAATCCTGTATCGATAGGAGGCTTCCATTAATCGAACCCTTGCGTCCGCTTCCCTCCCATCCAGATTGAGGCGGAAGTCACCGTGAAGACGTCGACTAATTCCCTTCTTGGACGCTCGTGGAGCCCTGATGCTGGTCGTTTGTCATGCTTAAGCAAACGGCGGACCACCTCCCCCCCCCTGCGACCCTGTGAGACAATGTCCTATCAACATCCGGACGGAGAGAGCAAATAAGTTCCGGATGACAAATAGAGCTGCCGGAGGGGCCACGAGCGGAGGAACCTGACGAACAATGGTGCAAAGACCGAACCGTAATAACAAGAGCTATATAATAATAATAGCAACAACAATAACCACAACAACAACAACTGCAGTCTCTTCGAGCCACACACATAAATATGACGATGAACCTTCTGAATTACCCGAGAGCGAGCGCAAGAGACGGGGGATCCAGATGAAGAGGATGTAAATTTAGCTGTCAACATGTTTCCTCCGAGCGACTCCCAGCAGTTGATCCCGATGCACCCGCAGGCAGCCCAAGTCGCAACTCCAATAAAAATTGTCTCTCTCACACACTCTCTTGCTGTGTGCGCTTCCCATCCCGGAAACGAGCGCCCCGGGGGCCCGAGGCTGCGGGCACAACTTTCACCTCGACTTTGTAATAAATTTAATTTAAATTCCATTTTATTCCATTGCCATCCCTCTCGCTCTCACTCTGCTCGATCCGAGACCATCCCGAGGCCGCCACGACGTCTCCCGGAGGCCTTCGAGATCGGATTTATTTCCATTCCTGCGAAGCAATCGGCGCCTCGTCTATTAACATATCAGAGACGTATCCTGCGGCGGTGCCCTCGTCCTTTCTTCTCCTTCGCTCGAGCCATTCTTCGATCCGTTCGACCCTCGGCGTCCCATCCCTCAACTTTCCGTCCTTCAACTGTTCGCTCTGTCTTCTCGACTCACTCTCATCCTCGCCCCTCCCTTATCGGTGACGTCGACCCCTCCGCAGTCCGGGGCGTGGAACAATTAGCGGGAAGCGAGGACCCTTCGACCCTCGCCCGATCCAAGTGTCATAAAAATCCCAGTCAACTGCCAGGGCGGAACCCTTCGCGTTCGCTTTAATGGACTCCCCTCCCTCGCCCCGGCCGACCCGGCGGATGCGCCTGCGAACCTCGTTGGCTCTGGAACTTTTTCCACTTTTCTTCTCGTCCGCTTTGCATTTTCTTTGTTGTGGCATCCTTTTGTTCGTCGGCCCTCGGTCCCATCGCTTCGGACGGTCTGTAATTTGCATCCTCGGAGTCGGCCGAGGTCGTCAGGGCGACCCGGGGCAGGTCAGGGAGGGATCAGGGCACAAAGAAAGGGACAGAGGATGAGGTGGGAATTAATTAATCAATTAGTTGATGCGTAAAAGGCTGAAATACTTCGGGATATTCCATCGGGAAGTTAGGAGAAAGTTTACGCCACGCATTCCACCAATCCCCGTCTTTGTCAATCTTGTCCTCTCCTCCAACTCTCTCTTCCTCTAACTCTCTTTCTCTCTCTTTCCCTATGCAGAAAGAGTTTTTTGGTGCACTGATGAAAATAGCTTGGAATTTCTTTAAGCAGCTCGTCCGGAAAATATGTCCACCTTCCTCTCACCCCATCCGACGAGACGAACTTCTTGCTAGATGAGAGGGGAGAAAAAGAGCGCGCGAAGGAGAGAGAAAGAGAGGGACAGTCGCTGGTGGTGAAAAGTTTGCGTTCTCGGCTCCCAAATAAATAATTCGGAACGACGAAAATAGTTCTTGAACGATTGCCACAAGATCTTGCGTCAAACTCCTCTCACTCTCTCTCCCTCGCTCGCTCTATTTCTCTATCGAGAGCCCGATCCAGTGGTAATTGTAATTATAATTACGAAAATACACATCAAAGAAAGTGGGCCACCGACACCCAGACGTCGGCTCCTCCCGCCCCCTCCTTCCTGCCCACGAACTGCGTCTGTCGCTCTGTCTGTCTGACTGTTCGTCTGTCTGTCGCTCGGTCCCCGGTGGAGTCGCATGAGTG
Organism: Coelopa frigida; assembly: GCA_017309665.1. Taxonomy (NCBI): domain Eukaryota; kingdom Metazoa; phylum Arthropoda; class Insecta; order Diptera; family Coelopidae; genus Coelopa; species Coelopa frigida. Next base: position 720,624 of record CM029565.1, on the reverse strand, counting down.
CCGGCTGCCAGAAAAAAAAAAATAGACGCCACCGCTTGGTTCGCAACTTGTCGATCATGTTTCGAAATTACTCATAATTTCACTCGATTTTAGTGGGGAGATATTTATGTTCTTGTTCAGAGTGTCAACGGAGGGGGGCGGATGGTGAAGGCTGGAAGGTGGGGTTTGAGGTGTGGAAATGGGAGCCCATTCAATAAGCGTTTGTAGACTCTAAAATTTGTTAATGGTCGGTCACATGTGGGGGACGGAGGCAGACGTCATAAGGGGGTCTCTTAAGCGAGCCAGATAAACTCCGGGTTGAAGATGATGAAGAAAGAAATAAATTATGCAGAATACGGAGATTGAATAAATAAAAACAAGATATTGAGAACGGGTCCTATGTACTTCCAACACCTTGTAATCTTCCTCCGATTTCGAGCCATGGAAAAAGTCGTTGGTGACTATTGATGCCATCCCCTTGACCCTGACTTCTTGGAATTCGTTGCCTCGATAATGGTGAAAACTTCTGAACGTGTCAAAAACATTGACCCCCGAGGACAGAAAAACATTGACCCCCGAGGACAGAACTAGACAGAGTTCCTCATTCAAACCGAACCCCAAATCAATCGATCTTGAAGCAAAGGGAAGATGGAATGTTCTTCTTTCTCTCTCCGTCTGAGGCAAAGACTCCCGTTTATTCCCCGTGAGCAATTGACCCCTGACCTTCTTCCAATTGATGCCGCAAGCCTCACAGTCGAGGGGCTATTTTTGACGCAGCAACAACAAAAGGAAGGAGCTACAACAACTGGCCAGTGTGCGCCCATCATAATCATCGGCGTCGGCCGCATCTGCCTTCGGCCCACGCATCGCATTTCGCCCTCCAGACACCGAGGCGTCCATCGCGAGTGACCGACCGCTCACTCGCCCCGATCTTCTCCCCCTCCTCTCCTCTCCTCTCCCTGTTCGCCCCCTCCCTGCCTCCTGCTTCACGCCGGCTGCCTTCGAGGCCCATCAGCATTGCAAATCGTTTAATTATTCGTACGGGCGGAAGATCTGGCAGCCTAATGGAGTCTTCCCGGGGCTCCGGGGATGGGGGCGGAGGAGGGCGATGCTAAGTGTTTGCCCGGATTATTTTCACTTCTGGCCAAGGGCGGGGTTCGTCAGTGGGCGAGGCCCAGGGGAAGGGTTCGGTTCGATTCGGCTAGAGGTGACTCAGACGGAGATGCATGAGTCGGAGGTTTCATTGATTTCCGTCTCCGTCTCACTCTCTCTCTCTCCTGGCGTTGAGTGGTTTCGCATTTGCTGAATTTGTATCTGAGTATCTGGCGGATAAGATTTCGCTCGCGTTCTTCAGTTGCTTTGAAATCCTCGCATTTCAATGCCATCGATCGCTAAGAATCTGACATCAACAAAAGCAACAACTTGAGAGTGTTCCATGGATTCACTGATGATGATGATGACGATTTATCGGATACGGATTTGTTCGATACGAGGGCCTCATGCTTCGCATCCCGCGGATTGTTTTGAAAGCCAAGTAATTGAACTGCAAGCAATGGGAATCTGCTCGAGCATTTATTCAATTCCCATACTGTTTCTCTGATCTCTCTTTCCGTTAGGTTTCGTCTCCGTCCCTCCTACAACAACACATTGTATCTCACGGATACATTCCCCCACTGTGTTGGGTGCATTTTATGGATTCTCTCGAACAACGGCAATAACAAAAATAACAACAACAAAAACAATGCTAAGCATCCACTCGAGCATTCGAAATTATTGTTTACTCACCAGCAGCATTGGATATATATTTTTTGCTTTTGTTGTTGTTTATTATATTTTGTTTAGTTGTTTTTATTTGCATGCGGAAAATGGAGATACCTGTTTCGAGAGTATCCAATAGATTGCATTCAATAATTCATCTTCAAATAAATCTTTCGGAGTTTGCAAATTTCCCAGAAACACAACGAAGCTCGGGAACAAAAACAATAAGGATATTTTGGAGCAATATCGAAATCCACGGAGCATCTTAAATGTATCCACCAGATTCCGTGCTGTGGAATTCTCCAAATTCTTTCGATCTCGAGTGCTTGAAATATTTTCTGTTGCTGACGATGAAGATGAAGATAAACAAAACCCAATAACAACAACATCAATACCCACAACAACAACACGAACCATTCGTAAGAAGTAAAAACGCAATAAAACGCATTCAACAAATGCATCTCATGTGCAGACGAAGATGCAGTTACAGATACAGCTACACATGCACTTGCTTAGATACTTGATGGAGGGGACGAATGGATGAGAGAGCTTAACATATACAACAACAACAATAAGAAGAAATCATCGGAGTCACAGGTGAGAAATTTACACCTCGTTTTATGGAGAGCATCAACACCTCTGACTCGCGTGGGGATTAACTCATGTTGTTGTTGTTGTTATTGTTGCTGCAGCTGGTTTTGTGGATGTTGTTGTTATTGAGATTACCCATGCATTGGTGCAGTCATGCGTGTGTTTGTTTGTTGTTTTTGTTGTTCCTTACAGATGCATTCACATTTAAATATCTGTGAAGTTGTACTAATTAATTGCGTTATTCACATTAACAGCAACAACAAACAAAAATAATAACAACACTAGTAATAACAACAGTAATAACAACAATTATAACAACAACAATAAAAACAACACCAATAATAACAACACAGACAACATTGACTTTTGTAGAGCTTTCGTTTTCGTTCACTTCATCGTCTATCTCTCTCGCTCCCCAATGTAAACACGACGAAGGAATTGAAGCCAAACGGACCGAGAGAAGAGAGCGTTGTTTGCGTGAGTGTGAGAGAAAGAGAGGGAGTGAGTGGGTGAGACAGAGAGGGAAATAGTGTTAATTGAGGAAATAAACGTTGCCGCCGATGCGACGACCGATTATTGAACGAATGTCTGTCCGTCCGGCTGACGTTCGGTTTCTCCGACGGCTCCCGGGACGCGATCAAGTGCAACGAGTGTGGGGCGGGGTCGGGATTTGGATCAATCGGAAGACTGAGGCAGAGATCACAGACTGGAGTCTTCGACGGAAGCCAAATGCACTTCAAGAGCTCCCTTTGGGAATTTTGAATTTTTGAACTTCTAAATGGAAACCAATTTATCTCACTCTCAACCCCTGCTTTCTGTCTCTCCCCCTCCCACTTGTTCACTCTCACACTCTCGCTGGCCTCGGTCCATCGGTTCTGCTCCGAGTGGTGCTTCATTTAAATTAATTTATTCCATTCCGACCACATCATTTGTTGTGCAAACACTTACCGGCGCCCTCGTCCCACTCCGGACCGCCCATTCGTCTTCCTCCCCCTCCCCTGACTCCTTCCCGCCCTTTCCCCGGGCGCTGCGACCATCTGTGGAGCCGTCGTCCTCGAGGCCGTATCTCTTAATCGCCTTGGAATGTCTTATTTGGCTACATTCGTGCTGCCAACTTCTGGCTCTCGGGCACGAACACACACACACACTCGGTCAGAGGACACGCCGCCCCGGCGAACGCCCCTCCCTCGGCCATCCGTCGCAGGTCCATAAAATTCACCTGTTTGCTCAGCTTCGGCTCCGTTCTTCCACACCTCGACCTCCACCTCCCGCCTGGCCCTGGCTCTTCCTTCTTCCGTTCTGGCCTCCTTCGTTCTCTGCCTTTTGCCAAATATTCATGTCGGACATTTGTGCAAATATATTCCAGATGGAGACAGCAGCACCTAAACCAGGAGATAGAGATGGACCGAGAGCCTTGAAGCAGCGGGAGACGGAGATATGCAGAGAGAGAGAGCGAGCGAGAGAAGGTGAGTGAGAGCAGAATGTGTGGCTTTGCCAAATGTCCGTCGGAAATAAAATGCACTTGCGGCTGCCAGGGCGGGATGGGGTCACGTGTTTAGCCCAGTGGCCACGAGCCTTGGGATACACGGCGAGAAACGAGGGGGCGACTCTAGACTGATCTTGGGATGCCTCCAACTCGCTATCGCAGCGCAACAAATAACTCCTCGGATGATTCATAAGAAGCTCCGGTTTGAGCTCTAGTTGATTCCAGTGTTGCCAACTTCCTGCGCTGGGCTCCCGACCCAGTCCACCTCTTGTAGCTTCCTCCCCATTTCGTCTCCGCGCCCATTCATCCGTTGCGCCAAGTAGGCTGCATCCTTCATCTCCGCCACCTGCCATCGTCCTCTCTCTTTCTCGGAGTCTTTCCGCATTGCATTTCTCCCAGCGTCGCCAACTACACGGATATTTCCACGGACCTCATACAATTTTTAAAATAATATTGAAAACAGTTTTCTTTTTGTTGAAATCCAAAGGTCAGTGAACTGCTGTTTATAAAATGTTATAGACAAACGCCATGTACATATCTATATACATACATATGTACATGTGTATATAGTAGGCTTTGCAATTTCAATGAAATTCAATATTCAAATTTTGTACCCGTAATCTAAGAGTGCCATGATTTTTTAAATAGTGCCTTGTTGAAAATTTTTCATGGTAATTTTGCATTTGTTTTGTTTGCTATTATTTTCAATTACCAACGAGAATTATTTGCTCGCGAAGTGTTTTGCCGAAGTGTGTTTCTATAGAAAAAAGTGATACATTATAGAAAATTTAAAAATATCGATTATGAAAATATCGGTTTAATAATGAACATGGAAATAGACGGATATTTTCAGCGTCTCGCGCGTGTCGTCTCTTTACGTTCGCATCGTTGCTTCCTCGGGTTGTTCTCATGTCCGATGCCTAGCGTTCGTCCGAGTACGAGTAAAAGTACTCGTATACTCGATTAAATGGCACGATAAACGATTATTTTTTGAATCGACTAATTGTTACAAATAATTTGACGGTACCGACTAACTTGACAATATATTGAAATATTTTATTTATTTATAATTTTGATACAAAAATGCAATAGATACATTACAAAAATTCTAGGATGATTTCCTCGACTTTTCAATGGATCAAACAAAATAAATAAATTAAATTATCTACAATATATTTGATTGAATATAATATTTTACTGTTAACTGTTAGTTAAAAACACATTACGTCAGCTTTTAGTTTCTAGAGGCGCTAAAAGTGCAGGTTTTCGTGTGTATATGTACGTATATGTGAAATGAGTACGAGTACGACTATACCGACTTTTAAACCCGATTACTTCTTTTTGCACCGATTTTTAGTTGAAATTTTGTTTTTGACTACTCGCATCGACTACATACCGGTATTGGAACGTCACTACCGATGCCCGGTCGTCTCTCCGTCTGTTGAGCTGACTGTCGACTCAGCTGTCCGTCTGCTTCTGTCCCATAAAGCAAGACTTTCGCGGCTCGCGGCCAATTTTCCGCGGAAATGAACGATGTTCTCGCGTCTCCTCTCGCGCTGTCGGATATTTGTTATTTGCGCCAGCAGGCTGTAATTTGCGCCTCAGACCGCCCCCTTCCCACGGGGCGGAGAGGAAGAAGAATTAAGTCGTTGGCGCAGCTGATTTTGCTCGCTCGGACAGGACAGATCGAGCTGGGAGTGCGGGATCCACAACAATAACGACGAAATAGTAAATTGTTGGCAACACCGATAAGCCTATCGCCGTCGTTGTTGCTGGCGATAAACTCGTGCGAAAGTGTTGACAACACTTGGCGCTAAGTGGCGGCCGGATTATGCAAATGGGGGTTCGTTTCAGGGGTTGGTGAGGAGGGGCGATTGGGGCAGGACTTCATCTCATCCATTAATGCGAAAATCCAGAAGACTGAGGGAGCGACTGTCCGTCACACCGGCATAAAGGACGCAAATCACTTTCCAAGTTAATTCGAAAGAACTCACAACAGAAAACCATTCATATACTTCCACCAATGATGGTGACAGGTGGACCATTTTCACTGTGAGAGCCACTGTAGGTAGTTCATTTTTGTAAGAAAGGCAAAATTAATCGTGCGATCGAAGAGAGAAAATTTTATCTTTGCCTTCTATATAAATAATTTTCATAGCAAATTACAGATTTGATAATTTTCATAGAAAATTCCAGATTTGATAATTTGCATAGAAAATTCCAGATTTGATAATTTTCATAGAAAATTCCAGATTTGATAATTTTCGTAGAAAACTCCAGATATGATAATTTTCATAAAAAATTCCAAATTTGATAATTTTCATAGAAAATTCCAGATTTGATAATTTTCATAGTAAATTCCAAATTTGATAATTTTCATAGAAAATTCCAGATTTGATAATTTTCATAGAAAATTCCAAATTTGATAATTTTCATAAAAAATTCCAAATTTGATAATTTTCATAGAAAATTCCAGATATGATAATTATCATAAAAAATTCCAAATTTGATAATTTTCATAGAAAATTCCAAATTTGATAATTTTCATAGAAAATTCCAAATTTGATAATTTTCATAGAAAATTCCAGATTTGATAATTTTCATAGAAAATTCCAGATTTGATAATTTTCATAGAAAATTCCAGATTTGATAATTTGCATAGAAAATTCCAGATTTGATAATTTTCATAGAAAATTCCAGATTTGATAATTTTCATAGAAAATTCCAGATTTGATAATTTTCGTAGAAAATTCCAGATTTGATAATTTTCATAGAAAATTCCAGATTTGATAATTTTCGTAGAAAACTCCAGATATGATAATTTTCATAAAAAATTCCAAATTTGATAATTTTCATAGAAAATTCCAAATTTGATAATTTTCATAGAAAATTCCAGATTTGATAATTTTCATAGAAAATTCCAGATTTGATAATTTTCATAGAAAATTCCAGATTTGATAATTTTCATAGAAAATTCCAGATTTGATAATTTTCATAGAAAATTCCAGATTTGATAATTTTCATAGAAAATTCCAGATTTGATAATTTTCATAGAAAATTCCAGATTTGATAATTTTCATAGAAAATTCCAGATTTGATAATTTTCATAGAAAATTCCAGATTTGATAATTTTCATAGAAAATTCCAAATTATAAATATAAATAAATGAGTGGGAAAGGGACATAGAATAGAGGAGTGATGTTTATGATAACGGGATCTTAACGGAGGTATATATTGTGGTATTTTGATTACCACCTATAATAATGTTTTAAAAGAAAAAAATTTGAGAATAAAAATTTGAAATACAACTGAATAGAAACTGAAATCAAACACATGTTTTGAAGATATACAATATACATATGTATATACACATTGTTGCTGTTGATGTGTGTCCGTGTCTGTCCTGCTCTCGACACCATCCCCGGCCACGCCCCTCGCTCCATCGCCCAGAAACATATTGGCTTATCTTGGCAAATATTTTCTAATGGTAACGACCGAAAGTTGTTGGCCAAAAAGTTGGCCGAGCAGTGTTGACCACGACCGACAATGGTGCAGTTTTGTTATGGTGCGGTGTTGTTGCTGTAGCCTTTGCTGTGCAGGCCAGTGTTGCCAACGCTGTACATGCGGTTGATGTTATTTTGAATTTCTAATTCAATTTAGTGGAAAATTGCGAGATTTCTCTGGACTGAAAATATTTGTTGCTGTCGTTGATGCTCTGGTTCTTGTTATTGCTGTGAATGCGGCGTGTGCTTTTGAAGTTTCTCTCTCTCTTTAAGTGAGTACACTCTCGGAGTTTTCTTCTCCTTTCTTTCAATCTCATTCCGACGAGCAATTTGTGCTTTGGATAATCTCCTCGTAATTGTTGTATTTAAATAATTGTTTCTAACAATACTAAAGATTTTATGTTTGGTGTCTCCATATTAATTTGTGTATTTTGCTAGTATAATTAATAATTATACAATATATACAATATATTGAATAATTAATAATTATAAAATATATACAATATATTTATTTCAAATACATATATTTATACTCAATGGTGTATATGTTGTTATATAAATATGTATATATACATATGTGAAATAAGTATATTATATATATTGTATATACATGTAATTAAGTAATATGCTGATATACAAGGTGATTGTGGGAGGTACTTCATATCAGATTCTAATATTTGCATGCATATAGCATTTTGCTATAAAACATTGAAATGAAATAACAAATAATAAAATAAAAATAACAACAAACAAATTAAGATATATTTGAAATTCTATAAATTCAGATATAACTATGTAAAAACTAAAACTAATAATAAATAAAACATTAAGCGCATTATTAAAATTTTATTGAAAATTTATAAAAAAATTAAAATAAAATAAAAAAATTAAAATAATATATAAAAAAAATTAAAATAATATATAAAAAAAATTAAAACAATATATAAAAAAAATTAAAATAATATATAAAAAAATTAAAATAATATATAAAAAAAATTAAAATAATATATAAAAAAAATAAACTAATATATAAAAAAAATTAAAATAATATAAAAAATTCGTTACTAAAAAAATTTTATAAAAAAAAATTTAGCAATTTTTATAAAACTATTTAAAAAAAATATTTTTATAACAATTTTTAAAAACAATTTCGAAAAAAAACATTTTGATAAAAAAAAAATATTTTTGATATAAAATTTTTTTTCATACATTTTTTTTTTAAATTTAAAAATATATATCATTAATATTGAATACGTTTAATATTACAATCTATACTTACATAGCAATAGATATAGGAATTTGACGATAAGGGGTTAAAACCAAAAGAACCCTGGACATCTTGAGGGTTGCGAAAATCCAGTATTTCGAAATCCCGTATAAGGTGGTTGGCTCTGAAACGTAAATAAGAGGGAAGGGATTGGAGGACATCGCATTCAGCACCCAAAGATGTGTATAAATGCTTATAAAGGGTCACGAGACAAAAGGAACACATGTCTTCGCAAAGATAATAAAATCTCTGCAAAAAGCTCAAAGTAGTTTGCAATAAATAGTCAAAGACGAGGGTAGCAAGCAAACCAGAATCGCAAGAACTTTGAGGTAAACCCATCTCTTGGGTCTTTTTTTAAAAAATGTTTCAATGAGCGCCTTTTTAAAATTTTTTAAAAATTTATAAAAATAAATAAAAAATTAAAATAAAAAAATATTAAAATAATATAAAAAAATTAAAATAAAATAAAAAATTAATTTCTAAAACATTTTGTGATCTCCCAATTGTTATGTAGGTGATTTTCACAAGTGTCCATTTTAGCCACATAGACAGCGACATCATTACTCAACATCTCGTATATGAAGGAATTAGGATAGCCATTGTGCTGGAATTTCAAGATGTGGAAATCAATATCACCATAGAGGAATTGATTACTGGTTCGGGTCAACACCTGAACAAAATAGCGGCATATAGTGGATTGCCTAGTTATCAAGGGTTGATTAGATAGATAATGCATCGTCCTTGAAGATGCAGTGGGCTTAGAGAAGTGACGTTTAGTAAGTAAGAATCATAATCTATACGGAAATCCAAGAAACTCAAATTACGCCGAATATCCATGAATGGGAGATCAAGGGACAAGTCAACTTCAATAGTCAATTTAAGAGAAGTTAATCGTTCGAAAGTATCCTGAAAACTAGATACATACTCAAAAGGCATATAAATGAGAAAATCATCCATATAATTCCACCAATGCAATATACGATGAGAATCAAATAAAGAAACCTTATGAGTCTGCATCAAGTAGTCAAGAATAAGGGTATCGAGCAATCCAGAATCGCAAGAAGACCCTTGGGGCAAACCCATCACTTGGGTTTTTCTTTTAAAAAAAATGGGCGCAATATTAAATTTAAAAAAAAATTAAAATAAAAAAAAAATAATATATAAAAAAAAATTTAAAATAAAAAAATAAAAATAATATATAAAAAAAAATTAAAATAAAATAATATAAATAATTCGTTTCTAAAATATTTTATAAAAAAAATTGAACAATTTTATAAAACTATTTAAAAAAAATATTTTTAATAATTTTTAAAATTTGTCTGCATCAAGTAGTAAAGGGTCTTCTTGCGATTCTGGATTGCTCGATCCAGAATCGCAAGAAGACCCTTGGGGCAAACCCATCACTTGGGTTTTTCCTTTAAAAAAAATGGGCGCAATATTAAATTTAAAAAAAAAATTAAAATAAAAAAAAAATAATATACAAAAAAAAATTTTAAATAAATATAATATATAAAAAAAAATTAAAATAAAATAAACAAAAATAAAAAAAATATATAAAAAAAAATTAAAATAATATAAATAATTCGTTTCAAAAAATATTTTATAAAAAAAAATTGAACAATTTTTATAAAACTATTTAAAAAAAATATTTTTTAACAATTTTTAAAATTTTTCTGCATCAAGTAGTCAAGAATAAGGGTATCGAGCAATCCAGAATCGCAAGATTGGGGAAACCCGTCTCTTGGGTATATATTTTGCCTTGGAAAGAAAAGAAATTGGCAGTATATAACGAGAAATGCAAACAACGTCGGATCAAAGAAGATGGTAGAGGACAATGAGCTTGGTGCAGGCGAACTTACAACGGATGTGATGGATGACACAATCTCGTTGCGGCCAAGACTAGGGTACATTCTACCCTTATCGGCCTGAACAACAAGAACTTCAGGATGACGATTAAGGAAAGTGGTCGCCACCTGTAACGTATTCAATAGAACACTCTATATATGTTAAACTTTGGACCCCAACTTAGCTTGTAAAGGCACAACGAGTTTGGTTAGATTTTTGAATCCACCAGGAACCTCTTTGGGCAAAGTAGACGGCACGAAAGGAGAGTGGTGTGACATGTAGGAAACTTAGTCAGAAAGCATAGTCGGTAGCATTATGACGCAGAAAAAAGTATGTGCACATAAAATTGCGTGAAAACCAATGGGAACGGAGAATCTAACACGATAGACATGACTTCAATCTACGTGAGTTGCGCAAAGATATTGACGCGATAACTCCAAGTCGCCCATCCTGATCATCGTAGTTTCTGCGATCCTCGATCGACGATGATCCCACTTAAAACCCTATCGCAATATAGAATTCCATTTCTAAAATAAAACATAATTTTATTAACAGTATATTCCAAGTTTGTTTTTCTCAGACACGAAATTTGTATGATAGTAGTAGGCCACGGCCACAAAAAAAAAAAAAAAAACGCAAAAAATTTCAAATTTAGGACACGAAATTTGTTTGAAATAAAACCACCACATGATGAAATTCCACTAAAAATCGTAGTAGATTAGAATTCAAACGTACTAGTGGATTAGAGAGAGGAAAAAACTCTCAGTGATTTTTCACCACTTTTCCCAGAAGAATAAAGAAGAGGAAGAGTTTCTCTTCTTTATTTAACTCTTGGGCAGCGATGCCAACTACACGGATATTTCCGTGTTCTACGGAAGTTTACGTTAAAATTTCCCAAATCTACGGATATATTTTCAGATCGAAATTAAAAAAAAAAAAATTTTTTTAATTTTTTATATATTTTGAAAACGATCAAATTTTATATAAAAACTAAAAATATTTGAATTTTCTATGAAAATTATCATATTATGAATTTTTTATAAAAATTATGAAATTCTGAATCTAAAATGTTCAAATTTTGAATTTCTTTTTAAAATTTTGAATATTTTATAAAAATGATCAATATTTGAATTTTCCATGAAAATTGCCAAATTTTGAATGAAAATTATAAAATATTAAAATTTTTATGAAAAATTTTTTTTTGTTATGAAAATTATAAAATTTTTAATTTTCTATGAAAATTTAAATTTTTGTATAAAAATTGTAAAATTTTTCATTAAAATGATCTAATCTTGAATTTTCTATGAAATGATCAATTTGTGAATTTTCCATGAAAATTATCAAATATTAAATTTTCCATGAAAATCATAATGATTAAATTTTCTTTTTTTTCTTCAAAAATGTGGATTTCGAAATAAACACGGAAATACACCGATATTTTCAGTGTATCGCACAGATTTTTCCTCTCTTTGGGTGGGCATCGTTGCTCTTGGGCCCCCCGAAGAAACACATTTTCATGTCACTTCCCGATACATCCGACATGTCTCCCCTCCTTTCCCACTTGGCCTTGGCTTTGGCGGGGTTTTGAAGCCCTCGCTCCCGCCTACATCCGCCCTTCGTCGACACGGAGCTCTTCCGGTCGCAATGATTCGAAACGGAAGTCACTTCAGTCGAAGCTGAAGATAACTCGGTTCGCGAAAACCCGCCACTCTCAACAGGAAGCGGGGAATCGAGAAATAAAAATGGCTGACTCCACAGGAGGAAATGCTGCAAACAATGTTGCGTTTGCACAATATTTATCCTGGCTGCGTTCTGGCCCCGGCGGCGCGGTCCAGAAACCAATGAATTCCGCCGGACAGCCTCCCCCCTTCACCCTGGTCCTCCTTAGATTTCGAGTGCTTGGACGTTGAGCGCCAGCCTTGGCCAAGCTTTCCTCCGCCCCCATCTCAACTGCTTTGCTCGAAATCCACTCCCATCTTCTTTATGCTTTCACCCCTTTCGGACTCGGGAAGTATTTATCGTGTTTTAATGTGGGTATGTTTTCTCTATAGTGTTGTTGTAAGTCGTTGTAGCTGTTGTCATTGTTGCTGTTGAGGTTCCTGACATGTGGGCACTGAAAATACTTCACCATACCCTTTGCGAAAGCTTTTAAGCAGCCAGCTCCTACACACACACACAGATTATTTAAAGCCGCCCAAGGGAGAGACACAGAGATCGATTACCCAACCCCATCCTCGCCCCCTCCCTAAACCGAACCTGCCAGCGATCTTGAAGTCCTTCTCGTAAACCTCTCCACATGATTGGACTCCAAATGTTTATTTCTTATTTCCTCAATTGAAAATTTACGGATTTTCCACGAATCGCAATCGTCCCATCCCGCCACATGAGGTCTCAATCCGGCCGATGTTTGTCCGATCGATGTCCGATCTCTGGCCCGACGTCCTAAACAAATAAACACGGATAACCCCTAAACTCCCTCCCACTCCCGCACTCTCGGTCTCCTCGCTATCTCGATTTAAAAGGAACAAGTGTTTCTGGAGCAATAAACCCTGCTCCCCGCCCCGCCTACGAAACCCTAAGTGCCCGACCTCAAGCATCCTCACATCCTCCGCTCTCTCTCTCTCCCTTCTTCCCCCCCCCCTCTCTATCGCCATTGTTCCTCTGTTTGTTGTTGCTGGTAATGACGTCGTTATCGTAGTTCGTTGTGTCTCGGTACATTTTATCACTTGTGAAATTTTCTTGTAATTACATAATTTCTGGACAGACGTCCCTGGAGGACCCTTGGACCGAACAGACCTGGCGTCCGCCCCCTTATCGCGTCCCGCCATCGCTCAATTTACGGCTGTGTTGCAGAGAGAGAGAGAGAAAGGGCAGACGAATAGAAACGGAGAGCAACAGAGAATGCGAGAGTGCAGTGGAGTATTTCGGGTTCTGGGGATCGCTTCCTGAGCTCAATTAATGGCGATTCAAAAACATTCCAACTCCTTTCTTCGCTCCCTCGTCCGCTCCTTCCAAGGTTTGTTTTTATTGCGCTTCCACATTAAGGAGGAGACGTGGACAACGAAAGAAGTCTGGGTTCCTTAACTTTTACGATCCTGGCTCAAATCGGACCTCATGCTGGCCCCTTTGTTGTTGCGGCCATTGTTTGTGTTCTCCGTGCTCTTATTATTGTTGTCATTTTTAACCTTGTTGTTACAACTGATGTTGTTGTTGTTGCTGCAAGTGTGGTTGTTGTAGTTTTTTATGCCCCACATTTCGGTCTCTCGTTTTATCAGCGACGACATTTTACGAGTCATCATCAGCATCTCGCCCTCTCTCTGTCACTCCTCGGCTGTCCTTTGCTCTTCCGCGTATTTACGTAGCCCTGGGACGTGACTCAACAGTAAATGACATCGACCACCCCAACCCCCGGGTCGATCCTCTGTCCACATCCTTTTTCACTCCGTTCGCCATTCGCCGTGTCGTTTGTTGTTGCTGCTGGGTTCTCTTTTGTGCATTTAATTCATTGCACTTTATGCGTTTCCACTCGTCTTCCTAAAGTCATCGCTTCCCTTCGTTCCTTCGCGTAACCAATCTATCTTGCTCCCTCCCTCAACTGATCTCCTTCTCTCTTCCCCTTAGACAGACTTCCGTTGATCGTTTCACCAACTTATTTTCGTGTTTTTGTGTCGAACTTGTCTTTTTTCATTTACATGAAACGCTCGTTTAGTCTTCGCCGCCCTTTGTGTGACGTCATTCGGAGATCCATCAGCCACCGCCATTCGAGGCTTCCGATGAATCACGCTCGGGTAGAGACGAGTGGAGGAGGGGCGCGGTCTGTGTCTAATGTCCCAATCATGGGGATATTTCTCTGCTCCAGGTGATGGGAGTACGATTTTGGGATAGAAAATCGTATTTAATAAACCGGTGAAATTAGTATGGGTTTCTCTTGTACCTTAGAGCACTGTTATAAAAGAGTTTTTACCCGAATTCCGATGGCGTTCTTAAGAAACCGATATTCAAGAACAAATACGAAGGAGCGAAGAGAAACCAATAATTTCGTCGCGTTGCACAACCTCCACATCACAAAACCATCTTGGATTTAAAATTACTTTGTGGTCGATTTCCCGCAGGAAACTTTAAAAGTGTTGTCTGTAAGTTACTCCAAAAATATGAAATTACAAATTGTTGGCACTTTCAATACCAATTTCTCTGGCTCACTGCGGATCTGCACAAACAACTTCTTCACTTTTCGATAAAACTTCAAAAAGCCATACCTCACGATTTATTTTTAAAACAATTTTTCATGGCTCTATACCGCAAATGAAAGAAGAATCGCTCTCCTTTAAATCCTTGTAACTCCGCCTTTTAAAGAGATATCTCGATTTGGAACGAATTAGAGATCTACTTCGCAAAATGTTTGTGTTTCCTTCGTCCTTCGCTCCTTCTTCGTTTGGCCGCCCTCCTCTTGACGCACTCAGAGGATTATCCAATTGTGACAACAACACCACAGGGCATTCAAGCAGATCCCTCGCCTGTGTCCCGGAGGTCCTTTTGCAAGCATCTTCACGAAGACAAGGACAACAGTGAAACAAAGGAGAGGCCCTTAATTTGTTTCGCTTCTTGAAACCGCAAGCGCGTAACAAGACAAACAAACAACAATAACAATAGAAGTCACAAGAACAACTACACGAGAATGAGAACACCAAGAAACAGAGCCAAAATGTCAGCAATAACAGCAACAACAACAACTGCTGGGCAAATATTAATAAACAGGAAAAAGGATTCCGCAACCTGTCGTTGGGTTGTCCGTCCGTCCGTCTGTCTGTCCCTCTGTCGGTCTGTCTGTCCAACTACCTTTCTGTCGAAATCGCCTCGGAGGGAAGCGTGCGTTTTAATCCCTTTTATCCTCGTTTTTCTGCTGCGTTCACTCTTTCGTCCGTTCTTTCGTCGCTGCTAAATTGAATTTTCAAAATAAACAGCAACAAAGGCCAACAACGCGGGTGGAAGCAACAACAAACAGCAATCAGGCCAAAGTCCTCGTGTCGCCTGCCGAGTGCGTGCCGGCTGCCAGAGTTGTTCCTTTATTTTCCCTCTCGCTCCCTCTGTCCCTCTTTTACCTCTGCTTATCACGTCCCAACATCGCTTGTTCGGAAGTTCCTTTCTCGCCGTGTCACTCTTGTTGTTGTTGCTGTAGGTACTGCTTATTCTTGTTGTTGGTGTAGGACATCTCTTTCGCATTAGCTCCGCCGGTCAAGAGTCGTCACCTAAGTCGAGCGCCATTTTGTTCCCGTCCGGGTCTCAGGTAGTCCGAAGGTCCTTCGAGACCCACCTCGGCGGGTTTTATTTGTCGGAGATAAAGAGCGATGTTTAATAAGATCGTCACGAGCGCTGGCGTGGGAGAGAAAGAGAGGGCGGGAGGGAGGACTAGAAGGACCAGAAGCGAAGAGAACAGGAACGATTCACTTTTATTTCTCTTAAAGTATAATTTGTTTACACATATCTTTATGTAACAAATTTGATCATTTTGTTCGAGCTCCCCCCAACGCTTTTCCTCCCTCTCCCCTTCGTGGACAGATGTCCGTGGGACGGACAGCGTTGACGGGACGACTGTCACCATAACGGCTGCGCCTTAATCGTCCTTGATGTCAACACAATATCAACGAGAATTTCGGCAGAAAGAATCCGCCAACGAGAATGACCAAAAAACCAATGCGAACACCAAAAGGAACAACAACAAGAAGCACTTTGGCGAAAAGGTCAACGCTATAACGGGATATTTGGAGATATCCTTTGAGAGCGGAGGAGCCCAGCATTTCATTGAAAGCGGCAGCAAGGTCACAGACAGAGAAAAAGAGAGAGGGGCACACGCACGGACGACTCGCGGTAATGCGATACGGCACGCGGGAAATGCCAAAGGACACTGCACTGGCGAAGGATCCGAGCGAGAGGGGGACAAGGACAGACAGAGAGAGAAAGGAATGTAATACAATTCAATTTAATGCGCTGGACAGCGCCGAGAAACGGATAAAGACAAATACGAAGTGGAGAACAAAAACCTCGGGTCGTCAACAATACAAAGAAACAACAGAAACAAAACCAGAGTCAACTCGAGTAGAGGCAAAGGCCAAAGGTCTCGGCGGAACGAGGGCAATCGACAGGAAGCGGAGGATGAACAGGTTCGGGCGAGTCCAGACACGCCTCGACACGCCCTCTCCACCTCCTCGGGAATCAAAAGCCTCCGGGTCAGCGTGGGCCGCAAACACCATCGACACAAGGACATCTTCCCCCGAATAACAGAGGGCGGGGTCGCATAAGCCCGGACCGGAGTTCGCTTAATGAGCCAATTAGCAGCCGCAAAAACCCACCTCGAGGATTTATTGAGCATCCTGTCCGAGAGAATGAATGAGCAGCAGGAGAGTGAGATTAAATGAAAGAAACAGGCGCAGGTGGCCAAGGAGAGCCGAAGACGTCCCCTTCAATAAATCGCTCCGGTCTCCCGCCACACCTCGGCTCCATCGACGTGCCCACGACCTCCCTCGACAGCTCTTCGTTATCTCGTTTGGCTTCGATTTGCCCCGTCTCCTTGGGGAGGACATGAAAGGATGTCGTCGCTCGGCTCCACTTGCGACGCTGTCGCACACTCACCCTCGAATCGATCGTCATCTGCAATTGATGGCGTCTCATCTGGATTCGTCTTCCTCCTCATATCCCATCTCAGCACACCTCCCCCCCCCCCCCCCCTTCCTCCCATCGCCCGTCGAAGGATCAACTTGTGGCCAATCGACAATTCAATTTGACAGCTTCTCTCCGAGCAAATGTCAGGAGGAAACGACAACGTGTCGGGGGAGACGAACAGACGACACAACGCGAGCGAGAGAGAAAGAGGAGGAGACAACGAGAGAGATACAGCGATAAACTCGTGTGCTCGGGAATTTTATGACCGCAAATAATAAAACATGGGGCTCTCTCTCGAGAGTCGCCATTTTGCGGCGGAAATAGAGAAACACTTGCCCCGGAAGTCGAGTTTATTTGCTCACATTTTTGTTGTTGCCCCCAGTTCAGGGGGTTCATTCATTCCCGGAGGGGAGGGGGAAACTACTTTCGCCTTTCGGATGAAACCATCTCCGCCCATTGTGGACCCTAATTGAAGCCCTTTGACTGCGTCGCCCTCGAGACTCAGCCTTCAGCCATGGCCTGGCGCACCTTCGTCGTCGGAGGCCACAAGAACCACACGCCACCAGACCCTTCGGCCGAGCCGTGAATGGGCGGCTAATTGCCTCAGGCCATCAGTCAATCTGACGAATGGCAAACGCCGAGCCGGCGCCGCAGCCGAAGCAGGTCGCCTTCGAGTCGCCAGCTGCCGGCCACACGCCGATCACCTGCGCCACGCCCACCCGCGGACAGTGGGTCGCTCTGTCAGGTCACTCGGTCGCCGAGGAGACGACAACAGCAATTACCGATGGACAGCAGGATCCTTCTTCGCCGCAAACAGGAGCCGAACGTCCTATCGAGAGGAGAGACGAGTGGGGCGGAGCGTGGCTCTAATTGAAACGTTCGCCGACGCAAAGACAAATGATCGGCCGATCGCCAGTCGACGGACGGCCGACGTCGGGCGATCGATCGCACGATGTTGATTTACGACCGCTGCACCTTGGAACGAGGTCTTTATGGCGGGGAGTTCCAGCTGCCTCGGCGGCCACGGCTGTTTGTTATTGCAGAAACAACAACAGCAACAACAAGTTGAGCTCTAACTCCATCCACTGGCCATAACAATAGCAACAATGGTAATAGAGTCCAGCAGCAGCAAAACAAACTCAATCGGCCACGATCGCTCGTTAACGACTCCGTTGGCCGGGCCTGCGAGTGGGGAAGTGCGTCTCCCCCCCTCCCCCCTCCTCCACGCCCCATCGGCCTGGACAAGGAGAGACGAGGGCTGGGGCTCCCGACACCGATCGCGAGTCACGTCGCCGCCTTCGCCATTGTTCTGTCTGTCTCCCAATCGCTGTCTGTCTCCGTCTCCCCCACCGTCCCCTTGTTCCTCGATTGCCTCTGGGTCGCGGTTTTTCCGCTCCATCGTTGACAGCTCTCGCAGCTCTCGTCGCTCGTCTTCGCTGCGATGGATGGGACTCCGGAGGTCTGAACCTCGCCGCATGAACCCGCGAGACTTCCGAGATCCCCGCCAATGGGTCAAGGACTTTAGGTGGCCTATAAATCGCGCTGGCTGATGGGGAAACGGCCGAGCGACGTCGGCCCCTCCGCCCCACCTCAGTCGACGCAACTCGAATAAATCGGTGCGCGTCGCGGTGTCTGCCGCGCATGCGTGCGTGCGCCGTCGTCGCCAGATCCGCCTTCGGTGCGACGCGCTGTCAGCGCGCCCGCTGACAGTCGGAATCCGTCGGCTGAGCGCGCGTCAGAAGCTTCTGAGAAGCCATTCGGATGACAGCCGAGGAGGGAGCGGCCGAGGCCGTGAGCGACAGGTGACGGGCGGGTCGCGAAAGTGGGAACGAGCGCGAAGCCCCGCGAATTCCGAGTGGTTTGGGGAGTTTTGCTTGCACATTTGCATTTTAACGATCGTCGCGAAATCATGATTTTGAAAAGAAAAACACCTTTTTTCGCTTCCAGAATTATTGAAACAAATTTATTTCATTTAATTATTTTTTTATTTTTAAATTGTATTGTAAAAACGAACGTTGTTTTTCAACAAAATACAAATCCCCCCGTGCCAGATAAAAAATGCAAAAAAATGTTCACAATTCAATTTTAAATTATTTTTTGCAATCACATTTTTAATGAAATTTGAACGATTTTTTGAATTTTCGAATAATTTTGAATAAATAAATAAATAAATACTTACGAAACTTGTTTGTTTGTTTGTTGATGAATAAATATTAAACAAATTCAAAATACGCAAATAATAATACTGATTGATTTTATTTGATTATAAAATCACAAATAATATTTATTCAAAAATATAATTAAAAAATTTTGAATTGAAATTTCAAATCGCGTCCAATCAGAAGCTCGTATTCGAATAACAGGGTCGGTCAAATTCGCCATTTCCGCCATTTCCAGGGTTGCTACACGAAGTCGGGACCCGAAATTTTCGCCGCTCGGAGCTGGAAAATTGGACGAAAGAATCTGGAAGTTTTTGACGAACGTACTGGAATTGAACGAAACCAATTTCACTACAGGCAGCACTTTAAATTCCAATTCCAAAACCCAATTTTTATATTCAAATGTAAGTCATGACACAAACCAAGTTAAACTGCTGCCATCTGTTGGAATCACATGACATTCACCATCAGCTGTTCGCTGTCACTTGTGACAGCAAAACATGTCAGAATTATTTCTGCGAGTTCGTTCTTGTCGCTCGTGGCGAAGGTCGCCAAATAAATAAATAAATAAATTCAGTAAAATACGCCGAGCTCGCGCGAGTATTATTTAAAATTCAGAGCACAAACACAAGAGCAACTAAGTGTCGACAAAGACTTCGACGGAATTGAGCGAAGGTGTACAGGAGGCACAGGTGAGTTGAGCGACGAGCGCCGCAATCGATTGAACTTGGCAGCAACAACTACGCACCATTCCTTCTAGACACTCGATCAAAGGAGTCCCACCACCTCAACAACAGCCATACCAACGACTTCGGCGATGTCCGTGCTGCGTCAGTGCGGAGCGCTGGTCGCCCGCCAGCTGGTCTCGCAGTCCCCGCGCCTGGGCATCCCCGCCGCCACCATCCTGCCCCACAAGAACCTGGTGTTCAGCCTAAACGCCGCTGTTCTGCCTGCGGGCGGACAGACGCGGGGCTACAAGAAGTTCGGCCACTCCAACGAGCCGACCCCGCGGATCACCAAGTGGTTCCACTTCATCATTAGCAGCATCTTCCTGATCACGGTGCTGGACTGGAAGAAGTGAGTGTCTAATGCCTCCTAGACTCCAACACTTCAGTCGTCGTTCTTTCCTCAGGTTCAAGAGGGCCATCGTGCCCAAAGTAGAAGCCGACGCCGGACAGAAACAGGCGGAGGCTGAGCCAAAGTTGCCAAAGGGAGCGAAGACGAAAATGTCCAAGACCGACCCCGAGTCAGACAGCAGCGACTCGGACGGCGAGGACTCTGATTCCCAGGTGGAGGAGACGGGCAAGAAGCGCTCAAAGAAGGAGAAGATTGGTTTTCGCGAACGCAAGGTAAACCGGATTTAAAAATTACGCTGTAGATTTTGTAGTTCCCTGGAAGATTAAAGTTGATTAAAGTCATTATTTGCACAACGGACGCTCTTATTTTTTATTTTATCTTACTTTATTTGCGCTTTGTTCCTTTATGTTACGACTCCGTTGTTACATTCACTTCTCTTGTTTTATCTTTATTTTTCTCGTTTTATTTTTATGTTCCTCTTTGGTTCCTTTGTTTTGTTCCGACTCGACTCGCCCGACGTGGCTGATTGTCCACTCAGATCATCGAGTATGAGAATCGCATCCGCCAATTCTCGACGCCCGACAAAATCTTCCGATACTTCGCCACCGTGAGGCTTCAATCGGCAACCACGACCGTGGTCTGCATGACGCCCGAGGACTTCATGCGCTCCATTTATCCGGGCATGCGGCAGCCTGACGGTAAATATTTTTTGCAGACATTTAATCTTACCACTAACAACAGCTAGGACGTTTTTATATAATTTTGTTAAATTCGTGGGCGAATGAGGAATGGATTCAAATCATTGTCGGGTTTAAAAATGTTTACTTTGTATTACTTTTCGTGTTCTTTGGTTTCCTTTGCTGGCGTTTGTTTCTCTTGTTTATCCACCAACTTAGTGTGTCCAATTTGAAAATGCCCAAATATAAAACATGCCATTTCGCCAGATCATCGAGTATGAAAACCGTATTCGCCAGTTTTCCACGCCCGACAAGGTATTTCGCTACTTTGCCACGATACAGGTGCCCACGCACGACGATCGCTACGAGGTTTTCATGACTCCGACTGACTTCCTCACGAGCATGACGCCCGGAATGAAGCAACCCGAGGGTATGTTGAACTGCAGCCAGTCCCTCAATCGGTCCATCAATCGAATCCTAGACCCAAACACTAATTCCTGATATTTCCATATTCAGTTCAGCACTAACTGGATCCATTTTCAGGTCTCGGACTCGACCAGTATCGCCGCTACGACCCCAAGGTGAGTACTGCTCCAAACACAGGATCGTGCTGTCCACATTAATGGCGGCGGAGAGCGATGTCGACATCGTACTAAACGCTATGTATTTTGTAAATAAACACATCGTCGTCGCCTTTTGCATTTCTATTGCCGGCGGGGTCGGAGTCGTCCGGCCGACGTCCCGCTCTCAATGCAAATGCACTCGGGCTCCTTTCTATTGCATTTACTTCGTATGTTTTGACTTGATTTCAGACATTCTCTCTACTACATTTTATTGCGTCCTGTTTCGTTCTCTCATTACTTCCTCTTCCAGATTCCCTTTAACGTCACCAAGTTTCCTAGTTTCTCACGACTTTTATTTGTCTTATTTTTTCGTTTAAGTTCTAATTGCAATGTTTGAAAGTCCACTCTAACACCAATTAACTCTCCTCTTCTTTTATTTCTCTCCAACCAAATCTCTTTTCAGGTTTCGGCCGAGGTATCCAACTAGTTTCCTGTCCAACCTCCCCATCCCTAAATGTTTTGAGTTAATCGCAAGTTCAATGCATTTGGCCTGCCTCCCGTCCCCGATCTACCTCTAACCCAAGCATCCTCCCCCCATTTGCCTTGTCTAACTAATTACGAATTTTCGGAGCATGTTTCTAACCTGTGGAATGAAATCAAACTAAACACACAAAAACCAACCACGCACTAATCGTTGGCTGCTTAGGACTAGCCTCTGTTGCCCAACTTCCCTTAACTCTCTTTGCATTCGCCTCTGGGTGCTGTTCCTCTAATACGAACTCTCTGTCACTTCTTTGCGTTCTCTTCGACACACCAGCTCACTTTGCCAACATTTGTACAGTCGATGCGGGTCTCGTCCCCCACTCGACTCGTCCTTTTGTTTCTTGTTCTCCCTGCTAGCGCGTTTTTAAATGTTAGCGAGTTTCTATGTCGCCTACTCTATTTCTTCCCGGTACTAATAATATTTTCTTCTCTTTTTCAACCACTCGACGTCGCAGTCGGTCACCGATCACCTGGACCTGCATTTGGAGAAGAACAGCATCTTCTACAAGCTGGGCTCCTTCGGCCTGATCACGTTTTCGGACTACATCTTCCTGCTGACCGTGCTATCAAGTGAGTCTTTTCTTTTGTTCACTATAATCTTATTTAAATTGGGGCTACAATGCTAATGAATAATTCCAATCAAACCCCGCGACATGGAATGAAACTGCGTTTCTGTAGTAAAAGTTAGTTTATTCCTTGAATCCTGAATAAATATAGAAATGAGTTTTAATATTTCGTTAAACATCACATCAAAAGTTTCATATATATAAATATTTGTCGGTATTTGCTTTCGATTTAGAGAAATCTATTGATTTTGTACAATTCGAAGTAATATTGGAGAGTATTGTATAGAGTTGTGGTAAATATTCGAACAAACACTTTTTATTCTTCGACAAAAATATTCGAAGAATCGTTTTCTTGCAATGAGTTTAACATTAACTTTTCTTTATAAATGTGTTCATATTTGATGTTTTCTTTTTTGGATCGTTACTTAGTTTGTAAATTGCAGTTTTTATTCGAACGAAGCTCGTTTATAATGATTGAAAATAGTTTTGGAATTATTTGTGCATGCATTTTATTTAAATTATTTAAACTTGCGTTTTCCGAACAAAACTCTTCGAAAAATGATGTTCATAAAGCCTCAAAAAATACTTAATTTATATAAACTCAAGAGGTGCGTCTTCGGTTGGCGTATTTTGTCGTATTTATTCGAAAAAGTGTTAGAAAAAGTGTCAAAGGTTCAATACTTAAATTAACGGTGCAACACTTAGCTACAAAAAGTACACTGTGCGAAAAATATATATCATGTCGTATATATGTATATATATTTGATAATAATAAGTATGCTATACTACATAACTTCACTTAATGCTTAGAGATTCTTAAGAGTAAATTGTCGCCTGCACAACATATAAATTCATGTTACGGTCTCGTGTTTCACAAATTGTCGATTTCTCCAGCTAGAACTAACTACAGTTGTTGTAAATATGGAAATTCTCTTCTTCGAAATAATATTATACAAAAATCGCTAACTAATCCAGATCTTGGGCATACAGTTTCCTCGTCCTCTTTGGCAAATCAATTTTCATAAAATTAGAAAACATATGGAGGTCTTTTCTTTTTACAAATATCATATAAGATATATATATATATATGTGTATATATAAAGATTCATTTAAGGTACTTTGGGGTTTTCTCTCGCTATAAGAATGTCTAATTTTGTTTCTTGAATTCTGTGGGAAAATTCTCTGCCTCGTCCATCGACATGGACCGCAGACGCTTCGTCGAGAAACCAAAAATATATAAAGGATTTCATTTGGTTTGTTAGATTCTTTAGAATATTTCACGCCGTTAGACTCTGTTGAATTTTGGTTCCAAATTTTGCTCGTTTTGGTCGTTTGTTTTGATTTGGTTGTCCTCTGTTGTTGGGCCTTACTCTTGGCATTATGCTGCGTCCATCGTCGTCCTGGCGGCCGGGGTCGTCGCGTTGTCCACCGCGAGCTGCCTGCCGTTGGTTGCCGTTGTGGCCGGCGTGGTGGTCGGCAGGGGGTCCACGATTTCGTAGTACTTGCTCAGGTTGTAGTCGAAGAGCTCGAAGTCCAAGCGGTAGATCTCCAGCAGTTGGTCCAGGGTGCTGCGGTCGATCTCGGCGAAGTACCTGAAAGACAAACCATTGAACTTCTTCCTACTTATCCATCTTCCCAACTCGTTGCCTCGAAATGAATGGCAAAAGGCTGCCTTTATCGCGGCCTTGATGCCGACTCCATCCCCTGAGTGCAACCGCTGCCCTCCGGCCTCCGCCTCGCCAACCACGCCTTCCATTCATCGCATTGTTTACTATTCCTCTTTGTTTGAAATTTCAAACGGAACCGGCCGAGAGACGGACGGACAGCGGTCTCATTTGACCCGAAGTCGTGGGTGGAAGGCAGTGGGCCTGAAACTGCAGCGGGCTCGTGGGACCGCCCACCACCCCCTCAGCCCCACCATTTCCGCAGGGAGGCGAGCTCGCGTCAACGGGCGGACGAGCGTTCTGTATTTTGTACACTAATTAGGTCATCATCCGCCGCCAGCTGCTTTGGTAATGCTTCCCCAAGGTGTCGTCGTCCTGGCCTTTGTTGATTTGGGTATTCACTTACCACACCAATAGAACGTGGTGCGGAATTTCGCACGCATTACCATAAGTCGGCAGGGCTTTAAGAATGTTATCTGTCCTTAAAGCGATGACATCTGGACTTTATCTTTGCTTTTTAAGTCCGGAGACACATTTCTACTACTCTCTTTCGTGGAACCAATGGCCCTTCTCTCCATCCCAATCGCTCAATACCCAATCGCTGCCCTGACTCTGTTCAATAATACCCTTCGCACTCACCTCTCCACGACGCTCTCCGTCTTGATGCCGGACGACTGGTTGCCGATCTTGCGCAGCTTGCTCTTGGGCAGCTTGCCCAGGAGCAGCGGCTCGAGCCCCGCCTGCCGGATGATGAACTCCGTGTCGCGCTGGAACGTCTCCACCTTGCCGATGATCGTGAAGTTGACGCTGCAGGGCGTGCAGAAGCTGTAGACGGGCGCCCAGTGCTCGTCGAAGCGCTTCCGCAGCGCGTGCTGCTGGATGAGGAACTGCAGGAACTCCTTGAACGTGGGCCCCGAGCGGCCCAGCCGGGTCGACACCGGGGCGCCCTTGGCCCGGAACTGGCGGATGATCTTCTTGGCCAGCACCTTGTAGTAGTTGTTGCGGCCGCCCTCGAGCTTGTTGCGGTAGGCGGAGACGAGGCGCTCGAAGGGCTCGCGCACGAACAGGAAGGACAGCGAGGAGGGCAGGTTGTCGAGCAGCTCGGCGAGCTCGGGGCGCGGGAAGCGCTTGCGGGCCAGCTCGAGGGGCAGAGCCTCGGTGCGCTGCAGGAATTTGATGTCGTAGCCGCCTGCAGGATAATTCGCTTGACGATGATATGCTATTTATTGGTACAGGGCCAATTCACTCACCCAGGATGTTGAAGTAGTACATCCAGGTGCTGCTGGCCGCCTTGAAGACGTTGCACCAGACCAGGTTGTGGCCCGGCGAGATGAGGAACTCCCAGGGGTCGGGCGGGAAGTGGGCCTGCAGGTTGTAGCGCTGGCAGACGGCGGCCAGGTGGTCGCGTCGCCGGTGCAGGTCGCGCTCGGTGGCGCTGTGGATCTCCTCCGAGTACTCGTAGACGGGGTTCAGGGTCGTCGACGCGGGCGGCGCCGGCGGCTGGGCGGGCTTCGGCGCCGCCCTCGGCTGCGGCTTCAGCTGCAGGGGGCGCTCGACCACGAGGGAGCCCCGCGCACTCGCCTCGCCGCCGGCCGCCGCCCCGCCCTTCTTCTGCTCGATCGCGTTCAGGGACTCGCGGAAGAGGAACGTGAAGTAGAAGACGCCGGCCAGCACGAGCCCGATGAACTTCAGGTACACGTGAAGGCGTCTCCGCGACAGGAGTCGCTTCAGCATGGTCGCGAGCGGCGCGAGTCGGAGGGCGAGAAAGCGCTCAGAGGTCGTCGTTCCTTGTGGCTTCCGTTGATCGCTGTGTGTTCCTGGTTGCTGTGACTCGGATGCGAATGTTATCTCATCGTAGGCTGCACTTGGGGTCGGTGTTGTCGTTGTGTCCTTGCTTTCGACGATCCAACTGCCCCACCCTCCTCGTGGTTCTTCGCTGCAATGAAAGACGAAGGTCCTTTGCCTCGTTAATGGAATCGTTTTGCATTTATAAGTTTCTGGGTGGCGTCGAAAGCAGGCTGGGGTGAGGTCGCCTAAGGTCCGGTGTAATGGAATTCAAAATTAGTTCTTTGAGACACCTGGCTTTCAATTGCCGGGTCTCAATAGAATCTTTGACGAAGCCTTGGTTAGTGGGGGAGAGAGAGAGACTGGGTGAAGTGAGTATTGGATGGAATTCATGGCTTTGAAATCAGGTTACATGGAATCTTCCTTCCAAAACTCTTTATGAGGACGATTTCCTAGTCTTTCCCTTTTACCACAGTTTAACTGCACTTCCTGAACCAAATGTATTGAAATTAATTCCAGCCCTTCCGAAAGCCATCGTCAACTTCGGCAACAGCCCTCAGTTCCGTCCATCACGACGACCGACTGTCAGCGTTTATTTTATTTGTTGCCGTTTTGTGTGCCAACTATTTCGAATGGCATTTGCCGCTGGCGCGTCCCGGCTCCGGCCCATCGCGTTCCACTTCGTCCTTTTCTTCACTTCGCCACCCTTTAGCATTTGTCTTCGTCTTGAAGCCTTGTTGCGCGACGTTAATTGCTGCCACGCATATTAGAGCGGAATTTATTTGTTTGCTTTGCATATTTATAGGCGCCGGCGAAGTTACAAATTGTCGGCGCACAGCCCACTCTTGGCGCCCTCGGAACCCGCCACACACACGAACACTGGGCCGACGCGTGCCCCTTTTCCGGGCTCTCAGCCCGAGCGGCACTTGTGCGAATGCAGCGGAGGCGCATCTTGGCGCTGGGGCTCCTACATGCATATGCATGAGCCCCAAGAGCAACAACAACGCGCACTCGGCACAAGCAGCAGCAACAGCCAAGACCGACAAACGCAGCGAAGCAACAGACAACGAGGACGACAAGGACGACGAGAGGCTGACGGACAGCGTCGGCCTGGGCTCGTGGCGCGGTGCAGGGCGGGAGAGGGACGGGGGCGATCACCTTGTTGAATGTCTAATGTCCTGCCTCTGTGTGCAGCATCCTTGCGAGGAGCGTCGTGGCGCTCGCTGGTGTGGGCCGGAGCAACAGCGTGCTGCCGTGCAGCCCCGAGGTTGTGGCAGGACGCGTCGAAGGATTCGCTTAGTTTCGGCACGGTTTATTTCTGATTGAGATTCGAGACTGTCCTCCGTTCGGGACCCGGATGGGCGTGATGGGCGTGTTCGTTCGCGATAATTGGATTAGCGTTTTCGCAGTCTACACTCGGGCACTCGGCTCCGTCCTCAACTAGCTTACGTGTGTTTGGTTTAATCTCCTCCGGTTCCCCAAAAGTGCGGACTTGTCTGCGTTTCCTTCACAGTGGTTTTTAGGGATTCTTTGCAAATTCACCGAAATTGACGCGCCGTGGTAGTCGCCGCCAACTCGCTATGTACACAGCTCAGCACCGACTCGCACACGGACCGACCCGAGCGCCGAGAACGGCTCGCACGGACACACACGCACGCACCACGCACACACAGACAGAGTCCGTTCGCAGTGGCAGCAATAACTCGAAGTCTTCGCTCGCTCGCTCGCTCACGTCCTGGCGGCAGCGCGAAGTCCGTGCGACTGCTGCGTGAGACTCGCAGAGACGAAGGAGTCAGAGACGCCGATGTCCTTCTTGGCGCCGAGTGCGTGTGTGTGTGCGGCCCTCGTTATCCTGGCGCGAAAGCGAGCCAGCGTTCGCTAGAGCCAATGTCGAACCTGCCTCTGGAGCAGAGGAGAAGCGAATCATTGTGTGTGTGTGCGTGTGTGTGTGTGTGTGAGTGACGCAGGCGCCGGTGGGAATCGGAGTTCTCCCAATTTATGCTCTGCTGTTTTGTTGTTGCCCTCGCTGTCACTCCCCACGTTCTCTGGCGTCGAATCCTTCAGTGGTTGCTTTTGTTTTCATCCCGAATCTGGTGAATTTTTCGCGTTTTTGTTTACATTTTGCTGCGTGCCTTCACTTCACATACGTTTGTGTGTGTGTTGCTGGACTCCGTCCATGTGTGTGTGTGTTGGAGCGCCTTCGACACTCTACGTCACTCTCTGCCCCACTTCGTTCGCGCGTTATCCTTGTTGCATGCCGCGGGCCCCCAGCGGGACCTCGGTTTCCATGCCGTCGCCGCCGCTTTCTTCTCCCGCCTCTCTCCACGCTCGACTCCGTGACGTAGTTTCTGCGATTTGCTTCGATAGTAGTTTCGTTTCCGCGACTTGCTTTGCCTTCGTTTCGTACCGTGGAGGCGACTGACTGGAGATTTTTCGAGCTTTTGTTCGTTTCTATTTTATTTTCGATTTTAATTTTATTTTCATATTTTCATCATTGTAATTTTTCTTACATGTTTTAAAAATAAATAAATAAATAAATTTTCAATATTTCAAAATTTCTTCGTCGTTTTTAAAGCCTCTCGCCGCCACTTCGAGATCGCGTTCCAAATGTTCGACCTCAACGGGGACGGCGACGTGGACTGCGAGGAGTTCGAGAAGGTGGCCACTCTGGTGCGCCAACAGACCAGCATCGGGAGCCGGCACCGGGACCACGCGAACACCGGGAACACGTTCAAGGTATGAGGCGCCTCGTCTGCAGGATGCCACGCCCACCGGGCCAACTGTGTATATAACTGTGATTTAATGTGTCCTGCTCTTCCTAGTCTTGACTTAATGTGTGTCTCTTTTCTTTCTAACTGTCAAATACTAATACCATACCTAAGTCCTTCAAGGTATTTTGAACTCTTGTCTAATCTCGTGTTTATTCCATTGTCATCACCCACCACTCCCCACTATTCAACTCGCTTTCGTTCTCACCACTGCAACACTGCTTCGATGCTTTTGCCACGCCCATTAACACCACTCGCTTTCTTGCTTTCTCACCACACGCTCACTCTCACTTTCACTCCACTCCTACTTGCCTCACTCTCACTCTCTCAAACTCTCTCATGACACAACACTCGGTTTTTCCTCGATCGTGAACTCACCTCGCCTCTACTCACCATCGCAGGGCGTCAACTCGGCTCTCACCACGTACTTCTTCGGCAAGGACATGAACCAGAAGCTGACCATCGAGAAGTTCCTCAACTTCCAGCACCAGCTGCAGCGCGAGATCCTCTCGCTGGAGTTCGAGCGCAAGCGGCCCAACGAGCAGGGCCTCATCACGGAGGCCGACTTCGCCGAGCTGCTCCTGGCCTACGCCGGCTACCCGGCGAAGAAGAAGCAGCGCAAGCTGCGGCGCGTCAAGCGGCGCTTCCGCGACCACGGCCAGGGCATCTCGAAGAAGGACTACCTGGACTTCTTCCACTTCCTGAACAACATCAACGACGTGGACACGGCGCTCACCTTCTACCACATCGCGGGCGCCTCCATCGACCAGGCGACGCTGAAGCACGTGGCCAAGACGGTGGCCATGGTCAGCCTCTCGGACCACGTGATCGACGTCGTCTTCACGATCTTTGACGAAAACAGTGAGTGCCCCCCAGATCCTCCCCGAATTTCGCTGACCCTCTCTCTTCCGAAGACGACAACCAGCTGAGCAACCGCGAGTTCGTCTCGGTCATGAAGAACCGCGTCCAGCGCGGCCTGGAGAAGCCCAAGGACACGGGATTCATCAAACTGATGCACTCGATCCTGAAGTGCGCCAAGGAGACGAAGCCCGTCCTGCTGGACATCTGAGGGAAGCGGGCGCCCATCCTCGTGTCGGAACTCTTGAATTCTCGCTCTGGCATCGAAGGTATCTCCGTTGTTTATTGCTCAGTGAAGGAGACAAGGGTTTCTGGGGAACGTTTTTGTTTCATTTTAGTTGTTACATAAATCGAATTGCTTTATTTTCTGGTTTAACTTCAGTCAGGTCAGACTCCGCCTATTTATTGTAGATTGACTAATTGTAAATGTTATAGCAAATGTGTTTTCTATTCTTGATATTTATTCACTCTTACTAATCTACTTGCTAATAATATCTACACACATGTATGTATTCAAATAAATCACGTCAGTGTTGAAATACCATGCCAAGGAATTTTTATTGATTGACCGAAGCAATGGATCGTGATTTAATGATTCAATGCCATTCTCCTCAATTTCTCTTTCAATTTCAAGATCACAAGAGTATATTGACATACATTTGTATTGTAAATTAGAGTTCCTATCGTCTATCGTAGTGGATTGGGATAGCGAATTTTTAAAAACCAAAATTGTATTCCACCCTAGAAGTGTATAAAGTTTTGAAAATACATTCAATGCTATTCTCCACAAACTCGAAAGTTTCTCTTTGAATTTCAAGATCACAAGAGTGTGTTGACATAAATTTACAATGTAAGCTTTTTTGTATCATCATCAGAGTGGAATAGTGAATTTTTATGAAAACTATAAATTGTATTCCATCTCGAGAAGTGTGATAAGTGTACCAGTGAGATGTTTTCGAAAACTCAATACCGTGTGCTGTTCGAAAAAGCTCTCGCAAGCTCCACTGCTCGGCCATAAGCTCCGTCGCGAACACTCCAATCAAAACAGAAACGAAACGAAGAACTCTGCCCGCCCCTCGGCGCAGGTCTCTATCGATTTTTCCTGGCTCTCGTGCCCCACGCTTGACGGTGACATTCGGCGAGAAGCAGCTGACCAGGAGACACCGATTACCAAACGCGCAAGGGAACCACAAATAAACAGAAGTCTGCCCAATTCAAGTTATTTCGGAAAGTGAATGAGTCGTTGAGTCCCGGGCAGGAGTGAACTGAAGCCGCGGCCCAACCATGCTGCCGGAGCCGGCCACCTACGCCCTGACGCTGCTCGTCTACGGGGCGACGCTGCTGCTGCTGATCTACTACGTGAGTGCCTCGAGTCCAACCGTGTTTAGCTGGTGACCTCCAACCTCGCCCCACAGGTGCTCACGCTGGCCGACCTCGAGTGCGACTACCTGAACGCCCAGGAGTGCTGCGCGCGACTCAACTTCTGGGTGATCCCCAAGTTCGGGGCCCACGCGCTGCTCTGCGTGTTCCTGCTGCTGGGCGGCCACTGGGTCATGCTGCTGTTCAACCTGCCGATGGTGCTCTGGCTGGGCCTCGAGATGCACCGCCAGCCGCGCGACAGCCTGGGCGTCTACGACCCCGTGGACATCCACAGCCGCGGGCTGCTGAAGACCTACCTGCGGAACTGCATGATCTACCTGGGCTACTACTTCACCATGTTCTTCATCGCGCTCTACTGGTGAGTGAACGACCTCTGACCTCCGACCTGTGGCCCCCACTGACCACTGATCCTTCCAGCATGATCTCCTCGCTGATCATGGGCGACCCCATCAAGCGGCACGAGGAGGGCGAGATCGTCACCGAGTTCTGAGGACGGGCCGCCAGCGGACGGCCGACCCGAAGACACTGCCCAATACTCTATTGGTCTTCCGACGCACCGAGCGATCCAGTTTAGTTTCGAGCTCCTTTTGGCACCAGTCGTCGTGATCGCTCCAGCGGGACGACGGCACTCGGAAGAGTTGCACGCGCACACCTTTTATCGAATTTATTTATTTTCGTTTCCATTTCGAGGACTTCTTTCGAGCCTAGGTTACTATTCTAAATATTTAAGCGATCGATTTCATTGTTTTTAATGAGAACACTCACGGAATATACGAGATTTTATGTGTAAGAAACAAATTTAGTTTTATTTCAGAAACTTGGGACTTTTATTGAGTCCGAAGAACTTATATTTAATGAAACGAATAACAATAAATTATTAAAGTTAAAAATTCCAATGGGAGGGAGTAATTGAAGAGGAAAATAACGAAATTTTCAAATGAACATTCCACCTATTTTTGAGAGTGTAAAAACTTTCGAACACTTCCCAAACCCCCAGAAATAGTTCGAAATAAATATATTCGCCGTTGAATCAACTCAACCTGATTTATTGAGTCCGCCGAATAAAACGTATACAGCTAAATAATACTGTTTCTATATCTGCGGACTTTTGACAAAACAACTTAAGTCGAGATATGAAAATTTGAAATTTAATATTTTATTAAATATTCATATTATCATATTAATTTTAAATATTTCTTTCATATATTAAATATTGAAATTTCATGTTTAACTATTTTTGGAAAAAAATCAAAAATAAGCGAAAGATTTTTCTATAACACATATTTATTTTAATTATATTTAAATACAAAATGTTTGCAGTTGTTTTGTCAAAAGTCCACAGTTATATACATTGAAATATTGTAAACATAGCCTAAGTTAGTTCTAGTTACTACAGAAATTTCTTGAAATTGAAAGTTTCCATTGGTCGGTGTGGCAACGCCGCACTAGGCACGCACACCCCGGCAGTGCGACCCAAACAAACAGCTGGCCATGCGCCGAAGCTCTCACGTATAACAGTCGCCGTGGGGTCGGGCGCGACGGCGAAAGCTCGGGCCGAAAGCACCGCCTTGAATCTGACGCGACTCGCGAGAGCGGTCCACGGAGAGCGAGTGCGAGAGAGCGAAGAAGAAGAAGAAGACGGGAGTCGAGTCGAGTTGAGTTGAATCTTGGGGCCGCCGAGCGCTGGCAGTCAAAGCGAATTCGTGTCCCGAGGAAACGTGTTGTGCGCGCGGTGCGTTACGCGTGGCGGCTCTGAAAGAAAGGCCAGAACAAGAAATTAGAATTCTGAGGTACACCAAAATCCACGGCGCCAACAACAGCAACAAAAACAACAACCAGTGACAGTTACACTACAATACAAACAACAATAACAACACGCGAAAATCGGGTGTCGACGGTCGGCGGAAAAACCAAACCGAGTCCGCAGTGAAAACGGAGCGAGAAAAAGAGTATCTCGTAGTTGCATAAATCGTCCCGCGCAGGTGGAGAAGAAGAAGAAGAAGAGGAGGAGCGTGCGGAGTGAAGTGTGTGCGGTTCGCGAGTGGGGGCCGCGGCAGCCCCGAAGATTCGCAAAGTGCAAAAGATCCGAAAGGCAGAAAGTAAGCAACAACAACAACAAAATACACATAGAATTTCTGAAGCAAAGAAGGCAAACAAAAAGTGAAAACACAACAAACACAGCCAGTGGCGAGAGCAGTGGCGCTTACAACAACTACACCAACACCAACAACAAGAACAACAACCGCAGCAGAGGAACGAGATTATGCCAAGTCAATTGCAAAGTATGTGTAACCGAGGCATGGATTGTTGTAAGATTGTTAGAAGCGACGAGCAACACAACAAACGAACGACGGACGGACGGCGGGACCGACGGACGAGCGGACAAGCGGGCGAAAACAACAATTATAAAAATTTATAAAACACACACGCTCCGCAGATACACATATACGAGATACATCAGCTGGGACCCGCTCGCTCGCTTCGCCTCGGTCGCCGCGGCCGTCGACGGCGAGACGTGCGGCTGAGCGCAGAATATTCACATCGCCGGAGAGGCCGCGGCTCGAGCTCGAACTTGTATCTTGGCGTCGCTGCGTATCTGCGGGCCACGCTCGGAGTATCTGTCAGTTGTCTGTCCCAGAGTTTTATCAACGAGCATGACAATGTCACAACAGCAACAACAACAACAACACGAACAGCGAACGATAGCAATAGCGAACTAACAAGTGTATTTAAGTAATTTCTTAATTTGAGCAGCGCCGATACTGTGTCTCCATCTCACGACCGATCGCAGTAATTCGCCGTCTTCGTTGTGGGTTGCAGTCGTTTGCAGTCATAATTTCCCATTCGCATTCAATAGATACTCTCCACTAATTGCATCCCAAGGATGCACCCGGCTAATTCGCATTCGGGCTGAGATCTCGCAAAGATCGTCGTGTCGTCGGCCGGCACCTCTCGCTCCCTCCTTCCAGAATGAGGCGCGACTCCGACATGTGCATCTCGCAGATGCAGCGGGCAAGTGTAGACGCCGTCGCTTATCTGCACGTGGGGCGACTCGGCTCGGCATCTGTTTGTAATTGCACCTAATTTCAGAGACAACAACAATCCCACAACAACTGCATCGAAAAGACGACCAACAAAGAAACGACGGCAATTAGTACAGAACAACAACAATAATTCGGTGCTCCTTGATCCTCTGCCGGCGTCTCAGTCGGCGTCGCGGACGGCGTCGCTGGACTCCATTCGCGGCTATTAATAAATCCATAAATAAATCAATGCAATCGTTAATGCTCTTTTATAGATTGTAATTGTGCTCCTCAGACGTTGTTGCAGCGGCAGCTTTTCAGCTATGAGTTGTCTAAACAAGAACGCTTGGGGCTGAATTTCGAATCTATTTAAATCCCCAGTGCTCGCTCAGCCCAGCACCTGGGCTCCTGCAGCGTTATCGCCGCCGATCAGCTGAGACTCGTACGTGTACACATTATTTATTCCTCCTAATCGAGGCATCGCTCGCTCTCCGCGGAATCTCGGCACTGTTCACCTCTCTCTCAGAGCTTAACCCCTGCTCTCTGGCGCTCTCGCGCTCGCTCGATCGATCGATCGATCGTCGCCCGTCTGCGGTCACAGCGCGGCTCCGCCACAGTGTGAATTCGTTCGGCGCGCATTTTCAGCTCGTCGTCAGCGTTTAAATTGGACAAACACAATAACAAACGCGACAACGACGCCGTCAACGAGCGACAAATCGATTCTGATCACCATCGAAACGAATATTTAAATTTTCACCTTGTCAATCATCGAACATCGAAGAACCGCCGCAGGCACGGGTCGTTGTTTATTAACGAACACAACGCATGAATAAACGAACGATCTCCTCCAAACGTACTGGGTTCTCAGATAGTTGCTGTCTGACTCTGCACGATCGCCACGCCGAGGAACATTTTTAGAGCTCCCGGTCGCGCGTTTCGAAAGATCCCAAGGTCTGCGTGTTCCATTGATCCACTTAGCACTTGGGACCCCGATCCGCCGAACTGAGGCGCCTAGGTTTCGAAGGAGGTCTTCATTATGGCACTGTTTCTGACTTGCTGACCAACTGAATTTAACTGAAAATTTTATTCAGATCTGGTCTATTCTTCATGATTTGTTTCAACTTCGCCTTCTACTTCCCTTTAGCCTCCCTTGAGAATTCTTTTCGCTTTGTTTACCCCATTTTATTCCTCCCTTGCCATTAGTTCTGTGCTTTCCTTGATTCAACTCCTCGACCCCTTGTCCCATAACCAGCTGCTCCTGTTCTTCCTCAAGGACCTCCGTCGGGATTTGCGTCCATTTTGTAGAATTCGTAATCGCCGTCGGTGGCGAGCCAGCGATAACTCGAATACGATTTCGACAATTACATATATGGGCAGCAACAGCAACTTCGGAGCAGCAGCAACCCCGAGTAGCCATATCAACAGAGCGAAGAACACGAATTATTCCTCGATTCTCTCTTTGTTGGGCTCTCTCTCCCTTCTGCTCCGAGTGGTGCCCCCCGCTCCCCCTCTCTCAGCAACATGTGACACCGAGTTTTGCAGCAGCAGCAGCAACGACGACGATTCCAACCCCCGTATAACAGTTCACTTCGGAGTTCGAACCCCCTTTCGAACAGTCGCGAATTTTGACACTTCGACCTCGTCCGCGTCGGGCTCGCGTGCATTTCGTGTTTGACAGCTCGGGAGAGCGGAGTTCGCGGTGCTCCCGAATCGCAACGAGAAGTTCCTCGCGTTTGTCGCGGCGAGCCAAACCAACAACAGTAAAAACAGCAATAACAAGAGCCGCTCGTGAACAAACTCGAAAGATCGAAAGAAGACCGCGCGCTGGTAAATGTTGTTGTTATCGGCCGTTGCTGCTGCTGCCGCCGCCACTGCTACCAGTTTCGCTGCCCGCGAGCAGCGTGGGGAAGGTGAGGCGTTCTTGTTGTTGTTGTGCTACAGAATCCGCTTTTGTTGTAATAAATTATTTATCGACGCAGCCAACAACTACAACTCCAACAAGACGCGACCGCATTCGGCGCGATCGGAGGCTGCGATCGGCTCACGTGAGAACCTCAAAAAATCGGCGGCCCTCGTTTAATTGAATGCTTCATGTTCGGCTCGAACGGGGAGTTTTTAATTTATGCGCCGGAGCGAGACGGCCGATCGTTCAACCCTATCTCTCTCTCTCTCGCAGTTTCGCGCTCGCTCTCCCTCGATTCCGGCCACATCGCCTCTCTCTCTCTCTCTCTGTTTATTGATCTTTCCCACTGTGTATTTTGCAATTTTTCAAATGAATTTATTTATAATTGTGCTTTTGCTGTTGTTTTTGCTGCTGCCGTGGCCGGTGTTCGAAACAATTTCATATTTGCTGATTTTCGTATATAATCCTCGGTGCGATCTATTTTCGCAATTGTGTTTCTTGAGGTTGTTATCGTTGTTGTTGTTGTAATTATAGTTATCGTCGTTGTTGCTGTTGTTGAAAATCCCTGAGTTGACACGATGCAGTTGATTTATTTTTGGGGTCAACAAGTTTTCCGTCGAGGTTTCCATCGTTCGCTCGCACATCTGTCCGCCCGTCCCCCGATCGGTCTGTCTGTCTTTAATAAGTTTATGACAACGACTATTGACTGAATTCCCCGATCGTCGTTCTTTACATTCGTCGTTCTTTGCAGCGCTTTAATATTGTTCTTACCACTGCTTTAGACCATTTGCCTCCTTTGTCCCTATCATGGTTGCTCAATTGTCGTTCTGCCGATCATATTTCGGCTTCCTGTCGTATTTCTGTCCCCCTCTTGACTTTCGAATTTCGATCGTCATTCGATTCTCGCCTTCGACCCGTTCAAATAAATTGTCGTCTCCCTCGTCTGTCGCCGTCCCGATGTCTGTCCGCCTGTCCAATCATTAGTCATTCTAGCGCCTCAGCCATTCGTCCATCTCTGCGTCCATCCATCTGTTCGCGACCGGCGAAAACTCGCGCTCGCCTTTCGCCGATTCCAAAATAGTTTATTGACCATGTGTGCGAATGCGGCTTCTTTGTTGTGATTTGATGTTTTCGGAGCTGCGGCGGATGAATCGGGATTTGTTGGCACCGAGGCGGGCGTTTAATTGACGTTTGTTAACGTGCCGCCTAATTTCGCCTAATTTCAGGGATGGAAATCTTTCCAAACATCACGAATCTGGAGCAGAAAATTGGAGCAAATTGCGATACAATGTCTTGGAAAAATAAATTTGCATTTAATCGTGTGTGAACCAAAAGTGTTTAAAAAATAGTCCCAATAAACATCGAATGTTTGGGAGCCATGTGTGCGAACGGAATTTGTTTTCGAGTCGTAAATAAAGCGAAATCCCGATATCTAAACAAACGCCAACTCCTGAGATACCTGAGCGGGTGTCGTAGAAGTTCGCAACATCCAGATGCTGTGGATTATATCGCCCTGAAAGGTAGAAGAATTTGCATTTACTGAATGACGGTCTTTTGACAGTTTCTATCAAACAATCGCATAATTGGAGCATACTGCAATTATCGCCCGAATTATCGCGGAAATCGAAGTCAAGTTCAACCGCATTCCAGCCGCAAATCCCGTAAAAAATCTCCGACATTTCCGAGGTATCTCGAAAGCACTCACTCCAACACATCTGCAGGGTGGAAGCGAGAAATAGGTCGAAATTCCAATAGATAATTCGCTTCGATTCGGCTCGGTTCTCCTCCCGCTCCTCCCCCGCCCTCGCCCACCGCGCGATCGTTATCAGTCGTTCCCCGGTTCGCCTCTTTGCGCCGAGTCTGGGTGTGGCCGCGGGGGAGTCGCATGGGAGTGAAAGAAACGGAGACATCGCCCTCCTGCTCCCGACGGCGACGCAGATTCCGAGATTAAATGTCACGCTATTCGTCAGAGAAAGCCAAGAGCTCTTCACCTCGAGCCAAGCTATTGTTGTTGATCGTTGTCTCTGTCGTTGTTGCTCTGTTTGTTTGTTGTTGTTGCTGCCATTGAGATAAGAGCCCCGGATTTGTCACACCAACCCCTTGATGAAGATGGGAGGCTGCCTTCGGGGCTCGTATTCGTCTTGTGTCGACAATTAAACTCGCAATCGAAAAAAACAGTAGGATTCGGCAGGGCGAAAACGCGACTCATTAATCGTGGAAAAGAGGAAACAGGGACCATTGAGGGATTCGACTCGAGGGTGTTGTCGTTGGACGGCGACCCCCACGCCCACCGCCACGCCCACTGCCTCGCGAGGTCACGAGCCGAATCAGGACTCGGCGCTAATGACAGAAGACTGATGGCAGGGCTTGGGAATCGCGAGACAGCAAGACGAGTGAAAGGAACAGACAATCGGCGACAGCAACCATCGGGGGAATTCACGACGGCAGTCATAAATCTTAATTTTCATCGCGAACGCTGCGATTTCTTTCTCTCTCTGATTTCTGCTCCTTCACACGCCTCGAAGTATGGAAAATTTCCAGGCAATCGTAGTGAGAATGTGAAGGAAAGATAATCAACAAATAAGAGACCCATCAGCAACTCAATCATCGTCATTAGGTCCGTGCAACTGGTTGTCCTTGGCCAGGGCGGCGACGCATCCTTCGGCCATCATCTCATCTCGTCTCGCTCCATCCACCCATCGATTGCGCCTCGTCTTTCGCCACTTCGTCTCGCGCCGGCCGTCGCTAATGAAGACATTAGTCGCAAACCTCTTGGCATTTGTTCGATTGACTTGACCTAGATAATTGCATTAAAGCCCCCACTTCATAGTCCTGGCGACGGTTAGTTCCACTCCCTGAAATCCCGCACCACTCCCAGGGGTCGCCCACCCTGCCTCACCTTGCGAAGACCCCGCTTTGGGGTCGCCTCCCGTTGCTGCTCGTAATATGTGGAGAATCCTGCGACTCTGCCTAGAGAAAGCGGGAGAAGAACGCGTGACTATGAAGGGTGGAAGTGGGGTAGGGATGGTTGGAAGAAACGCGCCCTCCTCGTGACGATAATTCAAAGAGAAATTGCCCAGCATTAGGTTACGACAGAACTGATAATTGAAAAGGTGGAAATTGCGAAGACGTTCAGTACTCTGACGAAGAGAGGGTACGAAATTAGTAGTGAAGAAGGCAGTCGTAGTGTGTTCAAGAAAGTGCCATCAAGTTAAGATTGAATTCTCTTGCTATAAATGAGAAAAATCCTAAATTATTACTCATGAAAAATTATCACAAGAATCTCCAAGGCAACTGGGGTAGAAACCGCGCCGAATCAGAGTAAATCGCATCGTAAATCACGACGGCGATACTGAGGAAGAGTGATGGCAGACGCGATGATGCTCTTCACGTTGGCGGCGATGATTAGATAGTTGATATCGCTGCTGGCCTTCTTGATGTGATTGCTCTTAATATCGCTGCTCACTCATCACTCCCAGAGAGCTTGGTGGTGGTATTTTTTTGTCTGTTGCATGGGATGGTGAAGATGATTCAGAGGAGCGCAAACCGAGATAAGCACTCGGCCTTCTCGCTCGCACCTCTCGCTTATCACTGGAGCGCATGCTTCTGGCGAGTGGATTCTAATTCATGAATTAGTTAGATAATTAATTCATTCTTTTATGCTTTTATTTCCCCCTTTATGGCTGCTTCCCACTCGCCCCGATAAACATTGAGCTAACCGCGAATCACCAGATAAAACTTTGCCTCTCGATGGGACGACGACGACAACCTTCGGAGTTGCGGAGTGACAGTGGCCTGCGGTGTTTCGGCGGCATTTCGAAGTCGAAATGACTTAATCAGGAATCTGCACACGACGACTACGGTCACCGCGGCGTATGAGTGATTAGGATTTCCGAATTAACTCATTATTTGCCGAATGTCTTTGTCGTTTTATCTCGAGTCCACAGTTTTGTATTTGAGCTCCAGAACACTTTCACTTCTTGATTCTCCATCTCCATCTGCTTATGCTGATTGTTCTCCGTTCCAAGTATTTTCGCTCCTTGCCGCACGCCTCCTCCCTTCCCTATGTCCGACGCTCACTCGGTTCTCTCGCAGCTCAGTTCATTCATCCCAGGTCCCGGGGGTTTCTAAGTTGATACCTTCTCTGGAGAATGCTCCGCAGCTATTGCCCTCGTCCCTTCGATCTTCTCCCACTCGCCGCCCCCTCCGAGGCCCAGCGGTAAACAGTTCTCTTGACCTGCCCAACGGAACCTCGTGTCGAGTTCTCCTTCAACATTTTAATCACTTGATGGAGTGAAGAATCGAGTTGTTGGAGTCGAAGTGTTTAATGCTCTTATAATTAATGGCTTACCTCTGTGCATGGAGTATCAGCAAGAAGAGCCATAGCAACAACAACAACTACAAAAACAACAATAACAACAACTGAAACCACAGTACAACCACAATAACGAAACCACGATAACATCACATACAAGCGGCCACTATCTAAATCAGAACCAGAATATTACTTACCACAACAAGAGTGGCAAAAAGAGCAACAACAATAATTGAACAAGAAAACCGTAACAATAGCATTTATAATAACAACAACAACAAAAAGAACAATGTGGGCCCGGCCCACCTCGATAAGATAAGGCCAGAGTCGATATTTTTGAATGAGTTTCGCTTTCGAGACGAAGCCCAAAAGCATGCAACGAAACGAACAGCAACAAAAAGCGCACGAGAAGGAACACGAAATCTAGGAAGAGAAATTATGGTGGCTTGGTTTGAGTCCTGTGCCGCAAATGATGCTTATTTTTCTTCGCCAAGGAAGAAATGAAACAGAGAAGTGAGGAAATCAAAACAGAGAATAAACAGTCATCGGGATATGTTGTGAAAACTTCTCTCCATCGAAGGCTTTCCGAATCCTTCGACTTCCTCGCTTCCGAAGAAGGCATGGAATGTGAATGAATTATTGAAGGGTTTGTAAATTGTTTCACCTTCGATGCCCGCCTCCTTCCGCAGCTCGAGAAACTTTTAATTTTGTTTACGATGCTACTCGGCGTCCACAACGGAGTCGAGGGAAAAATGGATCGCTGACGGACGGACGTGGGAGTCTCGATTTCGTGCTCGGGAATTTCACCCAGTGAACGCACACATACGAACTCTCACTGGAACATATGCACACAAACAAGCACACATGCATGATTCGAGGGATCTTTGGGCCCATGTTGCTGATTTGAATGGCGAAATTGCTGTAGCTATTGTTGTTATTGTTGTAAGGTTGTTCTATCGACGAAAGGACTTCCGTTCTGCTGCTCCCATTGTTGCTATTGTTGTTGTTGTTTTTGTTGTCGTGGTCCTGTTGTTCTCCTCGTTATTGCTTCAGCCATTGCTCGAAGTTCTTGCTGCATTCATTGTAGTTATTGTTATTGTCCTTGTTGTTATTGTCCTTGTTGTCGATATCAATGCTGTTGTCGTTGCTGCTGCTTCTTCCTACCTGCCTCCCTCTCGTTATGCTGTTGCTGCAAACATCCGAGCTTCAATGTTGTTGCTAACTTTCTTGCTGCTCTTAACGATCTTGTTGCTGTTGCTGTCGTTGTCGTTGCTGCTTCCGCTGCCATTAAGTTTGCTTTAACTTCCCCTCCAATTCAATTACCTGTTGGGCGGGGACAATGGAGAAGATTGTGTGTGAGAGAGAGAGAAAGAGACAGAGAGAAAGAGACAGAGAGAGGGAGATGGCTGCGACAGGACGCGATTGTAAAAACCATTTATCTAACGGTTCCCCCGCCCACCCTGAAAGCAGCAGCAGCAGTCGAAAATTATGCGCCATATATTATATTTTATTAAAACGTTGCCTTCTACAGAAGCACAACAACAACATCGGCAATAACAAGAGGAAGCGTTCACCTGAATTTCACATGGGGGCGGGATGGGCGTGGGAGGGCGGAAG
Organism: Coelopa frigida; assembly: GCA_017309665.1. Classification (NCBI taxonomy): domain Eukaryota; kingdom Metazoa; phylum Arthropoda; class Insecta; order Diptera; family Coelopidae; genus Coelopa; species Coelopa frigida. The sequence goes on along the minus strand of CM029565.1, from coordinate 678,640 downwards.
TCGAGTCCTGGAGTTATTCTTCTTCTTGCCTCGGTCTTGAACTCGTGTGTGTGTGTGGCCGGAAATGAAATCACTTCAATTGCATTATATTGTCATTTGTTGGTTTCTGATTCGATTTTCATTTTATCCCTCCCCTCCTCACAAATTCTCCCTCCCTTCGCTTTCGACTGCTCCCCACGATTTCTAAATGCTTTTAAAAGCTTTTTAAGAGCTTTTATGCTGTTATCATTATTTATCGTAGTCGCTGTGGTTCTTCCGACTCTTGTTTTCGTCGCTCAGATTGTTTCACTCTTTTTTGTTCTTGTTGCGGTTGGCGGTTCCGATTCTATCGACGTTGTTTCTTTGTTGCTGGTGCTGCTCACGCCTAATGGAAAGTCATTTGCGAAATTTCGTCGAAGAAGCAATTTCTCCCCCTCTTCCTTGACCCTCTGACCCGCCCTCCAGATTTCGTGCTTCAATTATTTCCTCCCCTTACCTCCCCCTTCTGTTCTCGCTGTACCTCGGTTTGTTTTGTCAATAATTTCGTCCCAGGCATCAATTGATTCAGGGCCGAAGCAATCAACGGCGCGCGTTTCCAAGACCGACCGCCCTCGTCTTCACTCCCCACCATCCAAAGCCAACCCAAAGCCGTTTCCTCCCCCTGCTCGAGCCCCCATGTTTCCGAAGTATCTGCGGCTTCCCTGCTTGCCAAAAGGTATCCAAGGAGGACGATGAGGAAGTGGAGCGGAAAATGGACGAGTGGAAATATGCATAATATTGAGCAATAAAATCCGTCGTAAACAACAAACTCAATAACATCGGCAATAGTAAAATCAGAATTATTTGACGAATAAAACTCGCTTCGTGCTTCAAAATTTAAGGAACACAATTTCTCGGGTTCCCTGCCACATTTTCCGCCTTCGGCCTCCTCGTCCTCGACCTCGTCGACAAATGATGGTCTCTTGAATATTTTCCATCTTCCTTTTGGCGAAAAACATCATTCAATTTAAATGTTTCTCTCCGTCTTCTCTTTGCTCTGTTGACGGAAATGCGGGCAAATGTTGTTGTTGGTTTCATTGTTGTTGCAGTGTTTGTTGTTGCCACCGAGCCATGCTCGAAGCATGTCAAAGGCTGTAACCGAATTAATTGACCAACGAAATGGAGGCCGCAGTGTGAGAGGGAAAGAGAAGAGGGAGGGAGGTAGGATGAGAAGTGCGGTTGAGGGCGTGCAAGAGGAGGGAGCACAAAGAGGAATAGAAGACAAAATCTAGAGAGTGGAAGAAGCAGGGAGGAATTGAGAAGGATGAACAACTGTGATTTAGAGCAAGAGGTTTCTCGGGCGCTCGGCGTTCGAATGTTGGACGACAGCTTCCGCAATTAACTCACGAACCGCAAGAGAGCACTCTCGGCCAAGGCGACAACAAGTACAACAACAACAACAACAACAGCAACAAGGAGGAAGCTCTTCATGAGAATCGAATCGAGGCGAGCTCCGGATCTGGACTGCGGTCTCAGAGCAGGAGAGCTTCGAATCACAAGAGCTTCCGAGGTTCGAATCAGAAGAGCTTCCGAGGTTTTAGAGCCGCTCGTTCCGATCTCGAGAACGGCCCCACCTCGCCCTCCGCCCGGCCACGTCCTCCTGCGGCCCCGCCCTCTAACCAGCGGGAACCCTGCGAATACAACGAGTTGTCACGTGATATTTAATACGGTAGTTGCGAAATCGTCAAAACACTCTCCGACAGACAGTGGGACGGACGGAGAGCGCGAGCGGGAGACAAGTGTGTATTAAAGACAGCTACTGAGCAAACATTAAACACCGCTTCGTCACGGATCCCGCGGAGAAGGCGAGGGGCGGAGGAAGCTTAAAGTAAACAGTTGGTAAATAAAATTGAAATCATTCCGAACGGAAGACTGGTTGTTGTTTAACAATATTATTGTGGTTGTTGTTGCTTGTTATGGTTACCGCTGACAGTGTTATTTTCGTTGTTAAACCATTCGCTGAGATGTGTATTTAAAGCACAATAGTTGCTGTTGTTCTTATTCTTGTTGCAATGTTTATTTTTAGCAACAAGGACGACGACGTCGCGGCGGAGACGGAAGCGTCAGCAGCAGGATAATGATATTTGTATATGAATGTGTGCGTCCGCCTGTCTGTCCGTCTCTCTGTCTGTTCTCCTTTTGTCTGTATGTCTCTCGGTGTGTGTGTTTGCCTGCCTTTATCAGAACGCAAACACTTTCACCGAAGCCCAGCACCATCCATCGTTCGCCTCCGCCTCCGCAATTTGTGCTTTACCTTTTTCCACCTTCCGGTGGCATTTTTGCCTTCCTTCTTCTCTCCCTTCGTCACCCTTCGCCACCCTTCAACCCACCAGGCCTCCATCTTTTCTCGCTTTCGGAGCGTTTGATGGAGAAAAAGAAAATGCTTTCACAGCATTCGTCGTCCCAGACCCAGGCGAATAGCAATAACAACAACAATAATAAGAATACAACCAACGACCAAAAGTGCTTATCGTGAATTTGCCAAGCAACACCAACAACAACAACCACAATAACAATGAGCGTCAGTGGCATCGGATCCATGAATTTCCATCGTTTAAAGTAAGGCGCGTGCACGCGTTTCCGTTTCCGCTTCTGTTGGCCGCATGAGTCTGTGTCTGTGTCTGCGACTGTGTGCGCTGGTATGAGTGTCACTTATTTTTGGCAGCAATTGTGCGAGGTGCTCTTGTTGTTGTTGTTGGTTTTATTGTCCTTCGAATCGCTTGCTTTGTCGCCAAATCATCGTCGTCATCGTCATCGCTTCGCCAACGTCAACGTCAGCATCGTCCTTCGACTGCGCCACGAGCTTCGCCGTCTCCTCCTCCTTTCCTGGCCCCGTCTACAGTTTCCACTTGATGTTGGCACACTGGAATTCCGAACTCCTCCCCGCGCCTGTCTAATTCATGTCTGCCTTGTTATCCTTCGTGTCCTTCCTGCTTTTCCCTCGCTTCCTCTCCTCAGGACGCCTTCGTCTTTATCGCTTTCGTCGTCTCGCCTTCGCTTCTCTCTTCATCGACGAGATGAAATTTTGACAGAACTTTTGTTGTCGTCCGCTGACGGGGCGTTTTGTTGTTTGACATGGCCCGACATTACAACAACAACAATACTGCCAATTACAATAACCCCAAAAATAACAATGATCTCGTTACCTTGGAAATTTCATTCCGAACCTAATTCCAAAACAGCCACAAGTCGACTTGGAGCGCAATCGACGTGATGATTCTTTAAGGATTACAACAGCAACAACAACAAGAAGAAGACAAGAACAAGGACAACAATGATCCATCCATCCATCCGTGGACAACAACATGTTGTTAATCAACGTGTCAGCCGTAGAAACAATAAAGACGGAGGGAACCGAGACAGAGGAAACCTCGTCACAAAATAAACACATTTTTGCACGATGACGTTGGAGAGCGAAAGAGAAGAAGAAGGTGTTGAATGTGTGAAGGAGAGAGTCTGATGAGGAGAAGAATGGGGAGAAAGGAGGCGTAGCATGGGGGGCGATGGTGCGGAGCAAGGATTCAGACGAAGGTCCTTGAGTGTCGTTTGCAACGAGACGAAGACAACGAACACAACAACCACAGTAATAATAATAATGCTCTGGAGCAACAGCAGAAACTAACAGAAAATCAAGTGACAACGACAAGAACAACAATCGAATTGTTCCCATAACAACAACAACAAGAAGAAGGCACCAGCAATAGCAATAAAAACAAGAAAATACTATAAACGAGAATCTCGTGGCAGGCAAACAACACAAATAATAATAAGAACAACAAGGGCTAAAATCGTGACACAAGCAAAAACTACTTCTTTGAAAATAACAACAATAAGTGTCCCCAATAGCAACAACAACAACAATAATAGCGCCATATATTCACATTTTCCTGATTTACACATTTCTTTGGGATTTCCTGTAATTTTCCCTCCCTTTCCACTTTCCGCCTTTTTTCTTATTCTCCTTCAGTTTCTTCTTCTTCTTCTTCTCATTGGAGTCCCTGTTGCTGTTAATGTTTATGTTGTTTTTGTTCCTGTTGTTATTGTATTTGTTGTAGTTCTTTATGATGTTGATGTTGTCCATATTGCGCAATATATAACAACAAGAACAAAAACAACAATCTGAATGAATGAGTGAAAACCCCACGGATCAGTTGAATGCAATCTCTCCATCTCGCTCGCACACTCACTCACTCACTCACTCACTCAAGGACTCCCTCTGGGAGAGATTTACGTAAGCAGCAGAGCTTAATTTAGTGTCTACGTCACTGTATGTGTGTCTGTGTGTGTGCGTGAGAAGTTGTCGTGTCCTTGTTTATATTGTTGTTGTTGCTGTAGAAAATGACAGAGTATCGCTGTATTAGTTGTTGTTTTTGTTGTCGTAGATATTTCGCCGTTTCTTCGACCAAATTCTTTAATGCCAAAACATATACAAAAACAGTGTTCTTATTAGTGCCAAGAATTGTTGTTGCAGTATTTTTTCCCTCCTCTTCTTTCTTTTTCTCTGTGTGTGTGTGCGATGATCCTGCGTTAGAAATAGTAAAGCATATGCTTCTTCTATTAACTCCACGGCGAACGAAGCAGACCCAAAGAAAGCGAGAACAACAAAGAAAAGCGAGAGAGAAGAAAAGGACGGGGAGATATCAAGGACTCCGAGAGGAATTGGTGCTTGAGAGGAAAATGGAAGAACGTGATTTTCCTCTCGAAAGCCCTCCCTCCCTTTCACTCTTTCGGTGATTCTGTCCCTAAGTTTTCTCTCTCTAATCGCCGCTTCCACAACTTAAATTGCTGTCGACAAATATTTATCGAAACGACAAACTGTCCTGCTCCACAAGCTGAGCGACGAATTCTAACGAGCCTTAACGAATGCTTCCGAAGACTCGGATCCGTCCGATTCTGAACTTTTCACTATCTCATTGTTGTTGCTTCTGTTGGTTTTTCACCTCTCAAGCTTCGTCGGCGCAAACTTCTTGTGAAAGGTTTAATTAAACTTTCGGCTCCGTGAAGGGGAAAATGGAAGACAAACGCAGGCACACATGCACAGCGACAATGGTAGAAACAACAAGAACAACAATAGTCGAACGCAAGTTGTCCGCAAGTTATCCGCAAGTCGAGTCCTGCGGTGCAATCATAAATTTTCATTAAACTCGGGTCGTGCGTCAAGAGAAGGCAGACGAAGGAGAGGCCTCGAAAGGACACCTCGGGAGAGTGCGAAGAGGAAGAAGCAGCTCGGGCTCAAGAACCCCGCTGTGGCAGCTCCGAGCAGTCGCTGATACTCTCCGACTGCGTCATCGACACCGTTGGAGTCTCTTTCGTGTGCTCTCCAGATCAGTTTCGCTCGCTGCAATTCTTCGGAACTGATCCCGGAGCTTCAAATGTCCCCGTCCCTTGACCCTCTCTCTGTCTTCCTCTCTCTGGCTTCCTCACTTTCTCGCCTACTCTCATTCTCGCTTCGATTTCAACAGGTGGGAGAAGCGGTCCACCGCGTCACGTTCGACACGATTTCAATCACGGCTCGCGAAATCCGAACTTTTCCCATCAGAGGACTTTGTTTGGACTCGTGCTGCAGTTCGTCTTCTCGATCCTTCTTCTCGTTGACCTCTTTTCTCCTTTTCCTAGTCATCGCTCTTCATCACTGTTGTGGATGTTGACGACTTCTTGCAGCGGATAGTTTTCGATCTTCTCCTCTGTCGAGATTTGAACCCGGCCCAAGTTCCATTGCATGCCTTTAGGCGAGTGGCATTGTTTCTCCTTAATGAAGTCTCGCCCAGCGATGTTCAATCGATCGTCCTCCCGCTCTCTCGCACTGTGGAGGGCTGAGGGGGACAGAGCAGGAGGAACTTTTATCAGCGCTCTTCGCAGCTGAGAAACGATCAATTGTCTCCGCGAAGTCGTCTCAAGCGGAGTTTTTCCCGTTCTTCTGCTGTTCTTTTCGACGAGTTCCACGAATGAATGAATAAATGCATGAGTGGAGAGATAGACAGCGGATGGAGGACGGACAAAGAAATGGCTTTGTATTATTTTATTTTTTTTTATTTTAGCTCATTTCTGGGATTGTCTTTCCTCGCAGGGTCTTTCTCTGTCTCCTCTCCCTTCCCTTTCTCGCCGTTTCTCGATGATACTCCGTTGTCATTGACTTCGTTGTTGGTGTCTTTATCTCCCGCGGGGAATCCGAAAACAGATCCCAAGTCATTTACATGCAACTCGAGGAACTCAGCGACAGCAATGTAAAGTAGACAACCAAAGCAGGAAAAAGACGCCAAAATTAGAGCCAAACAAACATAAATTAAGCGTTTTCTCGCTCGTTTTCTCTGGGCGCTCGCTAAAAAGCGAAAGCTTTTGAGCATCGCCTGAAATCGCTTTCAAAAGGTCATCAGCGCAAATGACCCTCTCCTTCTGTCTCTAACGCGTTCTCTCTCACTCTTCCTCCACCGGACGCTTCCTTCCGCTTCCCTTCGCTTCCTCCTCGCGTTGACCCACCGCGACTTCCTTCACAAAAAGTCTTTTGTTCAGCGTTTCTGTGTTCGTCGTCGCTGTGGAGCAGTGGTTCTTGTTGTTGTTGCCGGCATTGTGTTCGCCGCAGTTGTTGTTGCTAATTTTTTGTGCCCCATTGTTTTTGTACCTTGGAGCTACTTGCGTCTTTGTTCACAGATTTTCTGTTCATTTGTCGAAGCTTGTAAATTATTCAAGAGGATTTTCTAAATTTATCTGCGAGCTTAAAAAATACACGACGCCGCCGTCGCAGTCGACGCAGGCAGCGACCACAACTGAGACAGGGGGAGCCGGAGAAAGGGATGCCAAATAGAAGATTCGTCTTCGGACTCCTTGACTTCTCAATGGGTTCCAGTTGAGTGAACTGCGATGAATGCGTCGGGCGATGAACGAACAAAGGAACGACCGAATGGGTGAATGAATGACGGACTCACTGACTGACGGACGGATGGATTGAGGAGGTTCGAGAATGGGCCAAACTGAATAGAAACACGCTGTTCATGGCATGCTCTTGGCTCTTGGGGTGAGCACGGGAGCCGAGTGCAATGTTGGGAATAAATTCCGATGAGTGAATTAATGAGAGTGAATTTCTCGGAATGAATTTCGGTAGCACAATTTATGCGGCTGCTGGAATGAATTTCGACATTTGAACGCAGGAATTTCTCGAATCGAAGTGCGATTTATCTAAATGGAAAATTAGGGTTTAAATGACGTAAATTTAATTTAGATAGAGCGTTCTTCGTACAAACACATCATATTTCAAATAAATGATTTGTGCATCATGAGCTCTCATGAAAATTTGTGATGAAATAACGAATGGTTAATTGTTTTCAACAATGCCGTGAATTAATTTCTGTTAATGGATTTCTCAATATAATTCGAATTACAAGCAACAAAACAAATTAATGATTAATTTAATTCTTTTAATTAGTGTAATGAATAATTCAGATCTTTTACTGTCACTCTTACATTTGATACAACTTAAGTATGAAAGCATAAAAACCCGACAACGGATGGATTGGAAAATATATTTATTGTGAAACAAAAGTTTTTATACACCCGAGAGTTGAATGAAATTAGAACGCCGATCGAATGATTTAATGGCCACGTTAATGAGCATCTCGGCTCTAATGAGTAAATTAGCCAATGAACGAAACAATGGGCAATTAATTATAAAAATTAATAACGATAGATGGATGGAAATTAATTGATAAACGAGCGGTGAGTGGACGACGACAGCGACATGTGATCGGATCGGATCGGGTGGGGCGGAAGGGGAGGCGTGGGCGGAGTAACCATGGTGCAGTAATCGATAACGAATCGCCTCCAGTTCGGGGCGGGCTCTCGTAATCTCGGGAACTCGAAGTAGGCGAAGATAGTTGGGCAAGGACAGATGGATGGACAGCCAGACAGACAGATAGACGAGGTTATTGGCGAATCGATTACTGGGTAATTGAACTCAATGGGCAGCGATGAGTGCGCAGCATAATGAGTTCAGAATTAGTGCGTTCTCGCGAAAGCTAATTGAACCTCGTCATCGGGACCAACGTCTCCATAGGGCGGGGGCGAGGCCGAAAGGTCCGCATGACCCGATTTTGATCTAAACGAAAATTAATTACACCCCGAATTCTCCCTTTCTTTGCAGCTGCCCGACCTTCGACTAATTGCTCTGTCAACGGCAATGAAGCCGCAAAAATTTTAAAATAATTACATCTGCAGTTCGGCCGAAACGCGAGACCGCAACCACCACCCGAAATTCCGAACTTCGTCGCCCTCCGGCCGAATATCCGCGAATGAACACGCGAGGCGAGGACATGCAGATAATTTCGGGCCGACAACCGCGAATCGCTGCTCGGTGGCCGCAGTGTTGATGAGCACCAACAACAATAGCAACAACAACGACAACCAGGGCAACGCAACCCCGAGCATTTAATAATTGAGTCACAAAAGCGCAAAGACAACAACTCTAAGGACACTAGTCGCGGATGCATCGTGGAAAATTTCGCCGCTCGGTTCGTGCGCGCCTCCCCTCGCTCGTGATCCCCGCGGAGTGATAAAAATAACCCGGTCCTGTGTCGCACTCGACGACCCGCGCCCCACAGACAGACTGAGACTCGCGCCCCACCCACATGTGCAGCGCTGTGTGAGAGCGCGGCGTGGACGGGCGAACTCGTATTTTTAGAAGCCTCCGACTCCAGTCAGCTCGCGCAGCGGACCCATCGAGGACCCCGACGACGGCGACACCATGTTGAGCTCCGGCACGTACGTCTCCACCGGACCCATCGAGGTGTCCAAGGCGCTGCAGGACGGCGAGAAGTTCATTCGCTGGGACGACGTGAGTACATTCATTTCTATACTTTCTATTTCTATTTTCCCCCGATGACCAAACCCCTGAAACCTGTCTGCCTTGTGTCACAGCCCAAACTCTACTACTATCCCTTCCGACTAAAACACCAACGAGTTGGGAATGAAATTGACCCATTTCTACGAAAATTCTATTCAAAACATATTAAATTCGGAGCAATGTCAATCGTTAATTTTATTTCACATCATAAATTCTACAAATCCAAGAGTTCTTAATTGGGGGCGTTGAAGGAGGAGGTCTTCTCGTTGATCCAGCCCTCGAAGGCGCTCACCATGGTGTAGACCGAGGGGTACTTGCTGGTGGCGCAGGGGGTGTAGCCCCAGGAGACGACGCCGACCAGCTCAGCGCCGCCGGCGGTGTAGCGCACGAGTGGGCCGCCGGAGTCGCCGTTGCAGGCGCCGTCGGTGGTGCCGGAGGTGTAGGAGCAGATGTTGACCGGGTCGATGGGGGAGGAGGTGGGCAGGGCGGCCTTGCACTCGGAGTAGCTGACGATGTCGGCGTCCAGGGTCTGGAGCACGTTGGGCAGGCTGCCGGAGTTGTCGCGGCCCCAGCCGAAGAGTTTTCCCTTGCCGGTCTGCTCGTACTTGCCCGAGGGCAGCGAGATCTTGGCCACGGGTGCGGCGCCGTCGCGGGTCAGGGCGTTCAGGTCGAAGGGCTCGGCGATGTAGATAAGGCCGATGTCGTTGGGTCCAACGCTTCCGCCGTAGCTCTCGTGCACGATCTGGTAGCTCTTGCTGGGGACGGTGCGCACCTGGACGTCGGACTCGTCGTTGCGCGAGTGGAGGCCGGCAACCACTTGGAAGCTGTTGTAGATCAGGCAGTGGCCTGCGGTCAGGACCCAGTGCTCGTCGATGATGGAGCCGCCGCAGAAGTGGGAGCCGCTCTTCAAGGAGACGATGTAGGGCGCCTCGCCCTTCTGGGCCTCGTAGCCGTTGATGATGCGGCCCGAGGAGAAGGCGGGGCTCAGGCTGACGCCCACGTTGGCTGCGCTGGCCACAGCCACGGCCAAAGAGAGTACGATCAAGAACTTCATGGTGTTTAAACTCGACGAGTTATGCTTGGCCAACGGTGGCGAAAGGTCTTTTATACCAAAATTTGCCAGTTATGAAATCTGTAAAAGGCTTTTTTAGCCGATAATTGGGGCATTAGCCTATAAAGCCTTGTGGCCAATATGCTGCTCAGGCTGTAAATTATGCAGTTCGATATCTTTACGAGCTTCCTTTTCGAATAGGTGGGATTCGGATGGGGCGGCTGCCGATGGTTTGTTTATTTACCGAGCTTATCGCGATAAAGAAATTTGCAACACAATAGGGTTATCTCTAAGAAAATATAGTACAAAATACTCCAAGGATGGTTTATCAACACAGAAGATTTATAGGGTTCTACGATTAGTCCACAAGAGAATATTTTTGTACAAGATTGTTTTAATTCGAATTGCATGGGACCATAAACATGCTAAGTGAAATGACGTCGGTTCAGACAGCTGCCAAAAGTAGATCGCTTTTACTAATGTTACCCCAGGATATCCTTGACTGAACTTAATCAAGTGGGGACCGTGGCTCAGTGGCTAAGTTCGTGGCTTGGTCAGTGGAACATCGGTTAGATTCCCGGCTCCGCCAACATACATTTTTCTTTACGGCCCCATCTCTCGGCGAGCAATGGCCAACTTCTGAGAGTATTCCTTGCCATGAAAAAGTTATCTTTTTTTGGTGTTAATCTTTACAAACGCAACACCGATGATAGCGAGTAGTTCGGTCAAAGCCCTTAGTGGCGCTGTAAATGTCAATAACTAACATCCGATGATAGCGAGATAAACTTACTCAGGGGATGATCTGCATCTTTAACATTACTTTCATAGCTTTGGTGAATTTAGTATCCTATCCTTGCGTTATAACTTTTTTGAGAAAACTTTCCTACAGTTCTCTTAAGACAACAACAAATTTAAAATTTAATATCTTTAAATTAATTCTTCTTTCAAATCAAAAGTGAAACTGTGTCCAAAGTGAGGCTATCAATCCGATTGTCCGCTCTTCATTGGAAACCAAGCTTCTTACTGATCCGAGTTAAAGAAGCGAAATTACGCACGCTTCAAGGATGAAATGGGATATGATAGAAATTTAGTTACGCTATATTTTATTTCAAGTCAAAGTTATACACCTTTAAAGAATGTCTTTTAAACTATTCGAAGCTTATCGAAGCATAAGGGGTCCGATTTTGTATGAAAACTCAGATTTTCTATGAAGTCCGAATTTCTATGAAGTCCGAATTTCTATGAAAAGTCAGATTTTCTATAAAAATTCAGATTTTCTATAAAAATTCAGATTTTCTATAAAAATTCAGATTTTCTATGAAAAGTCAGATTTTCTATGAAGTCCGATTTTCTATAAAAATTCAGATTTTCTATGAAGTCAGATTTTCTATAAAGTCAAATTTTCTATAAAAATTCAGATTTTCTATAAAAATTCAGATTTTCTATAAAAATTCAGATTTTCTATAAAAATTCAGATTTTCTATAAAAATTCAGATTTTCTATAAAAATTCAGATTTTCTATAAAAATTCAGATTTTCTATAAAAATTCAGATTTTCTATAAAAATTCAGATTTTCTATAAAAATTCAGATTTTCTATAAAAATACAGATTTTCTATAAAAATTCAGATTTTCTATAAAAATTCAGATTTTCTATAAAAATTCAGATTTTCTATAAAAATTCAGATTTTCTATAAAAATTCAGATTTTCTATAAAAATTCAGATTTTCTATAAAAATTCAGATTTTTTATAAAAAGTCAGATTTTCTATAAAAAGTCAGATTTCAATTGAAAATCAAAAAATTATATATACAGCTATGGACAGAGATAGCACAGAGCAATAGCACACTATTGAAAAAAATAATGAAAGTACATTTTATATCACATTTTACGTCGAAATTTTTCGGAGGATATTTACAGGTCTTTACAAAAAAAGTTTTCAAACATAAATAGAATCTGCAATTGCAGAGCTTTTGGTTTTTTGGACTCATTTTATACGCGCGAGAACAAAAAAGAAACAGAACCGAAAAGAATAATAACCATATACTTATTAAGGGAAATCCCAAATTCAGAAATTGCTACTAAAGCTAAAATGTTGATTTATTTAGAATTGACACTTTAAAACTTTGTGGTTTGGTTGGCGTTTTAGAAGAGACAATGTTAATAAAAAAGTTGACGTTTTGGGATGTTGACGTGTTGTCGTAATGGGTGATTGACTTTATCCAGAGTGCACTGATTTACTTTAAAAAGCCAACCATTCGAAGTAAAATGTGATATAAAATGTACTTCTTTTTCAATAGTGTGTGTAATGTGTCAATAGTGTCCATAGCTGTATACATATATGTTTTTTTTTATAAAATTTTTACTTTCATTGAAAATTCTATGAAAACTATAACTATATTTGATTAATTGTGTTAAACTCCAATATGCTGAAAGTGAAACCAAACTCTGCAATTCAATTCAAATTCTTCCCAGTCTATGAAAACATATTAAATTAAAAGCAATGTCAATCGTTAATTTTATTTCACATCATAAATTCTACAAATCCAAGAGTTCTTAATTGGGGGCGTTGAAGGAGGAGGTCTTCTCGTTGATCCAGCCCTCGAAGGCGCTCACCATGGTGTAGACCGATGGGTACTTGCTGGTGGCGCAGGGGGTGTAGCCCCAGGAGACGACGCCGACCAGCTCAGCGCCGCCGGCGGTGTAGCGCACGAGTGGGCCGCCGGAGTCGCCGTTGCAGGCGCCGTCGGTGGTGCCGGAGGTGTAGGAGCAGATGTTGACCGGGTCGATGGGGGAGGAGGTGGGCAGGGCGGCCTTGCACTCGGAGTAGCTGACGATGTCGGCGTCCAGGGTCTGGAGCACGTTGGGCAGGCTGCCGGAGTTGTCGCGGCCCCAGCCGAAGAGTTTTCCCTTGCCGGTCTGCTCGTACTTGCCCGAGGGCAGCGAGATCTTGGCCACGGGTGCGGCGCCGTCGCGGGTCAGGGCGTTCAGGTCGAAGGGCTCGGCGATGTAGATGAGGCCGATGTCGTTGGGTCCAACGCTTCCGCCGTAGCTCTCGTGCACGATCTGGTAGCTCTTGCTGGGGACGGTGCGCACCTGGACGTCGGACTCGTCGTTGCGCGAGTGGAGGCCGGCAACCACTTGGAAGCTGTTGTAGATCAGGCAGTGGCCTGCGGTCAGGACCCAGTGCTCGTCGATGATGGAGCCGCCGCAGAAGTGGGAGCCGCTCTTCAAGGAGACGATGTAGGGCGCCTCGCCCTTCTGGGCCTCGTAGCCGTTGATGATGCGGCCCGAGGAGAAGGCGGGGCTCAGGCTGACGCCCACGTTGGCTGCGCTGGCCACAGCCACGGCCAAAGAGAGTACGATCAAGAACTTCATGGTGTTTAAACTCGACGAGTTATGCTTGGCCAACGGTGGCGAGAGGCCTTTTATACGCCTCGATGACATTAGTTTTAGTATCGGTAAAGAGCACAGTTCTGATTGCAAACCTCTTCGTTGAACAGTGTCAAGTATTTTTCTTTTAAATCGCTGCTCAGGCTGTAAATTAAACGTATCGATATCTTTATTGAGGTTCGTTTATGGTCAGTCTACTGTGGGAAACTCTAAGTTTGTTTACCTCGCGATAATTGTCCATTGTTTTGGTCTTAAGAACGCGATAACAGTTGTGGCTCAGACATTTCAGGGCCGTGGACGGTTTGTCTTTGCGAATATAGTACAATATACTTCAGAATGAAGAACTTCGAATGATTGGGGATTTGTGCAAATAGTAATTGACATGCCTATCCTTTAACCGATCCTGTTTCTAAAATCACCACAAATAAAGTACATCGTATATCAGATCAAATTATCGTAATACAACAATATTTTATTTAATTACTTTGAAATGGAATACAAATGGAAATACACAAATATCAATATAAAGAGAGAATTCCAGAGTAATTGGATTTGCTTTGTATTGTTGAATACTCTTATGTCTATACATCACATGCGTATATTTAGTAACTCCGTGTCTCAGCATCTTAGGCAACTTTTGTGTACTCCATTGTACAATTTTCTCCCATGATACATTATTGCATTCGGGGTTGTTGTATTGGACATTTTACAGTTCGGGAAGCAATGGACGTTTGCCATTTAATCCTGATAAGACCTTAACTCATAATAAATTATTATTGCGGGTAGTTTAATGTGAAAATTCGAATATATATGTATAATTTATGAATGGCCACTCGATGTGGATGGAGAGATTAGATTACGAATTCGCCATCGATAGGACTTCTGTTCTTCGTGCTTTCGCCTACGGCTAATAATACGAATTAAGATAATGCCGATATCAACTAGATTGCCATGAACCTCGCAGATTCTGACGATAAGATTATCATTACTATTGAAAGTCATTTCAACTCTCAATGTCACAAATTCCTGTTTCAACAACAACACGGACACATGGGTGGAAAATCCATAGGAATCCAACGATAGTCGTAATCATGTTTTCTTCTTAATCTCCAGAAAAATCTCTGACTATAGGACTGGAATTATGTTGGGGATTCTGAACACAAAACAGACTAATTACTCGAATCAAATACTACGAGGTAAAAGTGAAATTCTGCGGCCACAATTCATAACCGCCTAACTCGAGTTAGTGGTGATTTAGAACATTGAACTGATTTCCTGAAAATTTTGAAAAATAGACATACAGCCCGATTCTGACAATTTCCGTGCTTGCTCTTAATTTTACGACTTTCGAAACTATTCGTATTCTGAAGCCTATTAAACGTAATAAAAATGAACAACAATTGTTTCTTATGTGATATGAGGGAATAAGCGGGAAATAAACATTTTGTTTTTGTTTTTTTCCATTTTCATCCTCTGAAATCATTTCAAATCACACTACTTCACTTCTATCACCATAGTATGTTCTACATGTTCTTGATGGTCATGCCCTCTTGAATGGTCAATATATTGGTGATGGCCCTCGAACCAATTCCACACTACACGACTTGATTCATAAACATTCGAAAAAATTCGAATGTCATTAATATCTATCAGTTTCGTATTTCAATGAACTCTCAAAGTTTTTTGTCATATGTCTCCAATTTCTCCCGAACTGAATATATTTTTGGCAGTTTTTACTTAATATTTTATATTTAACACGAATTCCAAATATTTGAAACATATCGAAACAGTTCGGTAACAAATTTTCTTGTTACCGTTTCGCCAGAATCAGGCCGTTAGGAAGGAAAAGTTGAAATTTCGAAGATTTGGTTCTTGTTTTCCAAAAGACTTTCATTGACTTTCAATGATACTACAAACACAAAGACAAATAACAACCCACTAAAGACATATAAAAATACATATTTTGCTGGAATAGCATAATCGTGTTTGTTTATTGAAACCCTTGGAAGGACATTTGGCTTAGTTCAGAACGTAGTAGGCGGATTGCACCCTGGTGATCCATTCGATGTAGGCCGAGACACGGGTGTAGACCGAGGGGTTGTTGGCCAGGCCGCAGGGGATGTAGCCCCAGGAGACGATGCCGATCAGCTCGGAGGGCGCGTTCTCGTGCTCCTGGACCAGGGGGCCGCCGGAGTCGCCGTTGCAGGCCGAGATGCCCTGCTGCAGGGAGTCGGAGCAGAGGTTCGTCTCGTGCAGCGGGGCGGACTCGGGCAGGACCTCCTTGCAGGTGTCGAAGTCGACGACCAGGGTCTGGACGGTCTGCAGGGTCTTGGCGCCGGTGAAGATGTAGGCCTTGGGCTGGCCCCAGCCGTACAGGTGGGTCTCGCCCGAGTGGATCTCGTCGCGCGAGGGGAGGGCGGCCGGCTGGACCCACTCGTTGAACTCGAAGGGCTCCGACACGTGCAGCAGGGCGATGTCGTAGGGGCCCACGCCGCCCGTGTAGGACTCGTGCACCTTGCCGAAGTCGATCTCGCGCGCCTGGGTGCGCTCGTCGAACTCGGTGCGGACGTGGAGGCCGGCCATGGCGCCCATGCCGACGGGGTTGCTGATGCAGTGGGCCGCGGTCAGGATCCACTCCTTGTTGATGATGGTGCCGCCGCAGATGTGCGAGTGCTTGGTGAACTTGCTGCTGAGCGAGATGATGTAGGGGGCCTTGTGCGGCTCGGCGTCCTCGCCCTTGATGATGTAGCCGGTGGCGAAGCTGGGCATCAGCTTCTCGGCGATGTTGGAGAGCGACGAGGCGCTGGCGCACGCGACCAGCAGGGCGACGACAACGAGAACCTTCATGTTTGCTGCGAAAGTTTCAACTACCCCTCGATCGGTCGCAATCTTCTTTTATAGAAGGGGCGCCGCGGTCACAGTGCAGATGAACAGCACCAGTACCACGACACCGCGCTTTCGGGAATACCAGCCTTCTCTCACCGTCGACCAAGATAAGATCGCACTTAGATTAGCGGGAACCGCCTCCGATGACGGCGATTAGCTTCGATTAGTTGCAGGATTAGTTTGCCGCGATCAGCCGCCCCAACAAAGCCAGAATCGAGTATAATGGGGGAAAATAGTCTGACGAAGTAAAAGTTCCTCTAAGTTGCAAGGGCACGGAACCAACTTATAAAACCATAGAAGACTATGCAATAATACAACTATGGAGGTGGACACGACAGAAACGTGAAACAGCTTTATTTATCTATTTCTACTGTCCGATTTTCTATTATTATATTTATCCGATTTCTGTTCAATTTTGCAATCACCCAGTCGAGAAGAACTAATTGTCCGATGTCCCTGGCCAACGTTTTAATAGTTGCACCAATGGGCTGACCAGGGAATGACTTTCGTGGGAGAAACCATTTCGCAAGAACAATTTGGAATGAAATTCACGAACGTTTTGACTTCGATTTCTTTGCTTGTATCCTTGGAATCGAGTGCTCAGACCTTTTGCATCCCTCCGGACTTGTAATAGAGCAAAGTTAAGACTTCGTCCGGCCACCGGGCTCGCAGAGAGAGTCCAGCCCCAGCGGTCCTGTGGTCTCCGGCTGCGGTTTGGACCCTGGTCCTTAGCTCGAAGGCCAACACATCCGGCCCTGCCCTCGACAAGGTCATAATAAGGACAAGCGTCGCCACGCTGCTCGCTCGGACTAAAAATATGGCGGCAAAAACAACAATTTCTCGGTTCGCCAGTCCGTCAGCTCGTCGGTATAAACAAAGACACATGAACACACACACATACACACGGGGAAGCACGGGCGACCCAGAGGAAGAGAAGCCACTCACCCTGAACGAGCCCCGCCCCCCATCCGACCGCTCGCTCACGCAGAAATAGAATTTCCGAGCGACACGCATTACTGACGCCTCACTGGAGCGCGTGTGTGTCGCGTGTCCCTCTCCCTCGCTCTATCTTCCGTCGCCGTCTCCGTCTGCCGTGGGTGTGTGTGGGTAGTGGAGCAGGCGGAGCAAAAGGTAGCATACTTTTGTGCTGAGGGCGGTGGAGCTGGGTTCGTGAATCGGGTTCGGCGACGCCGCCGGGACCGACTTTGTTTATGACATAATTATTTAGAGATAGCGCGAATAACCATCGATGATGACGGCGGCGTGGCTGGATTCGGAGTCGAGGAGGCCAAAGGCAGCCCTGGGCGTGTGGGGGCCCAGAGACAGGAGTTCGATTTATTTCCGCACTAACTCGCCCGGACGAAAATAAATGCTGCAATGGCATGCAAAATGTCAATAAAGTCGACAGCGACAGACATGTGTTCATCGCGAGGGCGGTCGTCGTCGATGCTAATCTAGGACATCGAACGCGGTCGAGAGGCGCAGCCGAGCGGATTATAAATTTGTGGCCGCGCCCACTCCACCGCTGGAGTCACGATTGATGGCCGAACCTCGAGCTCGGGTTGTCGACTGACGGATCCGTCTTCCTATTCCTTCCCACGTTGGTCTCTGTCTCTCTCTCACATGTTCTCTTTTTTGCTCCACTCCTGTCGTTTTCTCCCTTTCTCTCCTCTGCTCGCTTCTTCTCTACTCTAATCTCTGTTCCCGCTTCTGTAGTCAATAGTAGTCTTGTGTGGAGTTCGATAAGCCAACTTCTTCGGAAAAGTGTTATCACGATGCCTGGTTCTCTCTCTCCTCTCTTTTGCTAATGGCTCTCAAATGCTTTGGAGCTGAATCTATTCCATCGAACTCTCTCCCTTCCTGTTAGGCATGTTCGTCTTTTCTTTGAGAGTCATACTCCGAGAACTTTTTAACATTATCAATCGGTTCCACGGCTTCTGTTAGCCCCAGTCTCCACGGCGCTTGATTCCGCTCGCTTCTCCTCAGGTCGCCTCTGCCTTCCTCGCGAAGCTATAAAACCCCCTCCGCCGGGCGGTTCCACTCAAATCGTCCGCGTCGCCATGAAAGTCTTCGTCGCAATTCTGCTGCTGGCGGTCGCCGCCTCCGCTGCCGCTTCAGCCTCCCCCTGGGCGCTGCCGAAGTTCCTGCGCAACCAGCTGAACGCCGCCCGCCCCGCCCCCGCCGTCGATGCCGAGTCGCGAATCGTGGGCGGCGAGGCGGCCCCGCCCGCGCCCTACCTCGTCTCGCTGAGCCTCTCGGCCCTCGCCTACGCCCACTCGTGCGGCGGCGTCATCATCAACAAGGAGTGGGTGCTCACGGCCGCCCACTGCGTCACCGAGCTGCAGGAGCTGACCGGCAGCGTCGTCGGGCTGCCCGTCTACGCCGGCCTGCACGACCGCGCCCAGCTGGAGGAGGCCCAGGTGCGCCTCGTGGACTTCGCCTTCGCCCACAAGCAGTTCAGCGGCGAGCAGGGCTCCGACGACATCGCCCTGCTGCACGTGGCCCAGCCCTTCCAGTTCGGCGCCCGCGTCCAGCCCGCCGCCCTGCCCTACCGCATGGAGCAGTTCGAGGGAGCAGCCACGGCCTACGGCTGGGGCCTGGACGCCAACGAGGCCACGACCTTCGCCAAGCAGCTGCAGATGGCCGCGGCCGACGTGCTCGGCGAGCCCGAGTGCCGCGCCGCCCTGCCCGCCGACGCGCCCGTGACCGCGCGCAACGTGTGTGTGCGCGTCGCCGCCTGCTACGGCGACGGCGGCAGCCCGCTGGTCGTGCAACATGAGGGCGGCCCCGCCGAGCTGGTCGGGCTCACCTCCTGGGGCTACGTGCCCTGCGGCTACGACGGCCGGCCCGCCGTCTACACGGCCGTCGCGCACTACGTCGACTGGATCAACGAGGTCCAGTGGGCCTACGGCATCCTGCACTAGGACCCGGACTGCATCGTGGAGAAGTGAAGCGAGCGTAGATGAAATGAAGCGACTGTAAAGGAAATAAAGCGAATGTAAAGGAAATTCCACTGAGTGTTGTTTTAATCACGCGAAAGTCGATCTCGAGGTGTGAGGCCTCGTGGGCGATTATCTAATCGGAAGCAGTTGTTGATTGTGTTGTTGTTGTGGTGATGGCGCTGTTTTCGGTGTAGTTCGGTTCCAGAAGCGATAACGGAAGCCCGGTTCCTAATCATGCCATCCACCCAATCTAAGATCTTTGATTTACGGCCTCCGATAGGCGTCGATGGCCAAATTTTTCACAAAATTGTTTTCAAGATATCAACTTGTTCTTCGAAGTAGTTCGCCTCAAGTTCAATTTTCCAAAGTCCTACTCTCTTTATTTCAAATCCTATAAGAGAGAAAGCACCAGCGAGTTTGAAGCGTTCTCTATTTACGATTTCCACTATTAAACCATCATCCTTAGAATTGGCAGAGCTTTAAAAAGCCACAAATGCTTTAAACGCTCCCTTGAAGCCGCCAGCGTCCTCGCACGTCATCCAAATTGAGGCCTCGTGATCGCCAGGCTCCGCAAACTAATTACATGCGCTCGGTCGTGTCGGTTGGGCCGCGTCAGCTTCTGTCAACTCGATTAATCAATGGAGAGGACCAAACATTATCATTAATTAAAACCCTTGTTCGCCCGCACACGAGCACGCATACATGGCCGGTTGCAGCCACAGGTGCATAGGTGTGTGCTCACCCACACATATGCCGTCGATCTAAATAAGAATTTAATTAAATTTTGCATTTTCCTCATTTCCACATTATTTATAAATAGCTGGCGAGAGCGAGAGATAGAGAAATACACCCAGGGGCGAAAGGGACAGAGATATAGAACAAGATGAATTACGTTAAACAAATTTGTGCTTTTTATGCATTTTCGGTTCCCGATCACATTTTTTTAACGCGTCTTGTTTTCGCACCATTTCACGCCATGTGTAAATTATCTCTGTTTGCTTTATTTTTATGCTGTGCATAATTTGTGCTATTATTGGTTCTCTGTCATGTCATTACTAATGCGACTTTTTTATAATCGCTTTGTTTATTGTTTCGATCCAATTGGTTGTTGGATTCCAATTTTTCTGTCATAATAATCCCATATTTGTTCAGTTTTCGAAGTTATTATTTTTCTTTTTACCCCATAAATATGTGCAAATTCATAAAATGTTCGCACAATTTCAATTACCACACTGTATTGTCTCCCTTTTGTATCCTGTCATTTCCGAACCGATTTCGCTAGTTATCAACTTATATTTTATCCATTTTTATGGGATTTGATCCATATTTATGATCTTTATTAAACCACATTTTTTTTACTATAGCATTGTGTTCATCCTTTTACCGTTTCTATAACATTATATAACCGTTTTTAATATAAATGTTTCTCCATTGAATTGTCATCATTAGTAATTAATTGCATCATCACGTTTAATTTTATACACATAAAGTGAATTTTTACCAAATTTTGTAATTTCTTTATGGGTATCATTTTCATATTTTTGTATTTTCATATTTGTATTTTTTGTAATTTCCATATGGAAATGTTTTAATGCACTTTTTGGCTTAATCAACACATTCTTTGGCCTTTTATGCCATTATTTATGCCGCCACAAGCGATTTGCATAATTTATTCGGCGATTTAAATTATTTTCGTCGACAGCGAAGTCCACAATCTCCGCAAACATCGGCACAATTCCAAAATGGCCACACTTCCTGCGTCCTAAAGTGTAATTTTTTTTTTTGCAAAAGCCACAGCAACTGGACCAACAAGAAAGGAAGATAATAAATATGATTTTTAATTGAATTATATGATTTATGCGCTCGGTCGCGGACGAGCGACGACAAACGGAGAGAAGGAAACGTCCTTCGGCCGTGGATCTGTCGTTGATTGAGCCTAGTCACTTATACAGGGTGTTATAGTAAAATGCGAAATTAAACAATAAAAATACAAAAATATTTTTTTTAAAAATAAAACAACATTTTTTGAGAAAATTATAATAATTGATAAGAATCCTAGTAAGTTTTATACATTTACATTTTTTTACAAAACCATTTTCTTCCCTCCCTTGGCCTCCTCTCTTTCCCTCCTGCGCTACCTCTGTAAGGTTGATTGTGTAAAGTTTTAATGAATTTGTAATAAATTCACCGTTATCCATCGCTATTGTGTCCACAAGCAGCGCATGAAAGACGCGGGACCGCGTTTTTATGCGGAATTAAAATAATTTCCATTTAAATAAATTATCCCCACCCTCTTCACTCGACTCCCCGCATCCCGACGCAGAGTTGCCAACCGCATAAACTTCGCACCAAGTCGGGGGAGGAAACTGCGTTTTGGAACATGTGGCAACCCTGGCGCCTGCCAACTAACTTATCTGCCCACGATTCCCAAAATGTCGGTCGTTAATCATCACCTTGTTTTGTTGCTGCTTTCGGCAATGTTGTTGTTGTTGTTCCAAGTATCGTCAATTGTTGTTGTTGCTGTTGTTGTAGGTGCTGCGGCTCCTTCGACGCTCGCTGCTGCTAATCTATTCCCAGATAGTTGTTTGTGTTGTCGGCTCTCGGTCTTATCTGCTTTGGTGCGAAATCGATCGCTTTAAAATAATCTACATCATAAATTTCACAACAACAACAGAAACAAAAACAACAACGACGACAGCAGTAGCGATTTCAACCGATTGTGTTCCAAAATCTTGTCCCAAAAGTCGGCGAAAACTCTGCGAAAACCATTCGAGACAACCAAAGGGAAGGACGGAAACAAGAACCCAATTCAAGCAAAGACAACAACTCAAGTTCACTCGCCTCGTGTCGCCAGCGCTTGACTCCTGTCTCCAGGGTCGCCCGGCGCAACTTCCGTGGCCGTCACAATCGACTTCCGGCTTCGGATCGAGGGGGCGGCCAGGTGTCAGGTGGAGGTGGGCGAGGAGCCTCCCACGGATCAATAGCGATTACATTTCAGCTCCTTCGGCCCCACCTATTGTCCGAGAACAAGATCCGGGCCCTCGCCTCCTTCGCTGGGTGGAGAAGGGGGATGGACGGCCGCGAATGGCCGACCCTGGGCCTTGGCGGGTCCTGCCCCCGAGCCATGAGAGCCCGGAGCAAAGCCGCTCTCATTACCGGTTTACGTGCCGCCGTTTGGCATGATTTTCAATTTGCCATGACGGCCCCGAGGGCTCAGTGGCAGGACGAATCATCGTCCTTCGTGGAGAACCGCGAGTCTCCGGGGCGGAGAAGAAAATCCACTCCAGGCCGAAGAGAACCCGTCGTCTTTTGGCCTCTCGAATTCGCGTCGACGCCCGGTGAAGTCCTTAAAGGGAAAAACATTGAATAAATGAAAACTTGTGCATCAAAAATATTTCGTAATTGAAATCGAGACAATGCTCTCTACTTCTCTCTCTCCCTTTCTCTCTTGTCGTGCGACCGACGAATTGAATTCGTTGTGAATTTTTAAAGACCTCGCTTGAGTCTGAATTTTTAATGAAATAATTTGCAAGTTGTTGTCGATGTAGTGTTCGTCATGATAGTTGTTGTGTCATGCGAATGTTGTTGTAGTGGTGTCGTGCAATATTCGTGCTCGTTGTTGTTGTTACTGTCGTTCTCATGTCAGTTTTGTTCTTCTTACCATGCTGTTCGTGTCGTTGTGTTGTCGTGTTGTTGTTCTTCTTGTTGTTGTTGTTGTTGTTGTTGTTGACTGAACGGAAGCCACCGCCGAAACGACAGAGGGACGGACGGACGGACAGACAGATGGAGAGCGAATGAATAGACAACGAGGCGCCCAAACGGCTGGCGAATTTTACATTTGCAAAGCGTGTTCTGTGTCGGAAATGTGTGTGTGTGCATGTTGGTGATATGTGTGTGTGTGTGTGTTCGTTCGGAGGAAATAATAATCCCAGCCAATATTTGCAAATACACGAGAATGACACACGACCACATGTGGCGGTCCGTCCGTCCGTCCTTCCGTTTGTCTGTCAGTCTCTCTTTCTGAGGCTGTCTGTGTCATCAATTTGGGTGTGTGTCATCTATGTCTATGTATGCATGAGCCATCTATGTGTATGCTTGTGCCTCGTGTAGGCCATCGCTCGACAACATGTGGGCAGCTGTTGCCGCAACCGTTTGAACGGATTACAAGAGTTTCCGCTGGCTGCCAATCTCTGCCTTTATCTCTCTCTCCCCCCTCCCTCTCCCTCACTCTTTTCCCATGTCTCTCTATCTGTCCGTCTGTCAACATGTCATAAATTAAACTCGCCTTCCTCTGTGCATTGAAGTGGCGCCAGGTCGAGCTGCGGCGCTTTCTCCCCCTTGCTTTTCATCACTCCTTCCCTTTTTTGCCTTTTCTACTCTGATTTGCCGAAATCGAAATATTGTGAGAGCCAAATTCGTGTTTTTCGTTCCCTCCCCATCTAATTATGTTTTTTGCTGCTCGAGTGGCTTGTGAAATATTTTAAAAACACAAACCTCGTTGTTGTAGTGAGTGAATCGCACCCCGAGGAAATTCCCGCACGAGATGCAAACACCGGGCAGCATCGGAAAATTTCCGACCCACGAGAGGTCAGGCCGAAGTCCCCGCAAGATGCCACATGTTGGCAACACTGTAGTTCCCGACGACCCGACGAGGAGCGCGCCCGAGGCTCCCGGCCTCCAGTGGGACGGCTGCCAATTTTGGCTCGGTGTTTCTGCGCCTTGAATTTCTTAAAACGGCGTCAATCACACGCGTCGGTGGGCACAAATGCTATACTTGCGATCCTTGAGGGGGTCCAGAGGGGGTTGGGGGATTTTCTCAACATGCGACATGGTTTCCGCCTCTGAACGTTCGATTTGAATGTCAATCATACGGCCGTCGGCTGGAGCAGCGATAAGTCTTCATTTAAGAAATGTTTTATGCAAAACCTCTGAACACACGCACACATTCACGCTCCCCCAATGCACACACACATGCTCATGCTCCCCCAACACACACATATACCTCCTTCTCCACACACTCGTCTCTCCCTCACACACACAGAGAACCGTCGAAGACAAGCTGAACCAAACTTGGACAAACTTTAAGCACATCAGGTCGTCGCCATCGACGGCAGCCGGAAGTGTGTTCAAAAGCTTCGAGGCTGCGGCGAGCTCTGTGGTCCACTCTAACCACAGCTCTTTCTCCACCCCTCGCCTCTTAAAGTTTTATCGGTTCCCTGACAGTTCACCGATTGCCGCCCCGCCCCCCGACACGCCCCTGGCGCCTGCGGGAGTGGCGCAGCTGCCAGGTGAAATTTGACTTCGTCAGTTAGGGGAAATCCGAATGGAAAACGGTGCGAATTCCCCCAAGCTATTGCTGTTGTTGCTGTTGTAACTGGTTTCGTTGTAGTTGTTGTAGTTTACTTTCGTTTTTGTTTTCGCGGTTCCGGCTGTTGCTGGAGGCGAACAAATTTCCGTCATTATTTTAATTCAATTCGAAAGTTTTACCTTGTGAGAGGAGAAGGGCGTGTTGGGAACCACGTGTGTGTGTGGGTGAGGGGCGGATGGGAGGTTCCGAACAAACCTCGCCCCTTCTAACTCATCCGCCTCCAACCACCCGCCGCCTGCTTCTCAAACAGATTGATTTCACTGGAACTCGTCGGGATTTTCTGCGAATAAAAGCAATTGATGAATTAGGATTCCCATTGAAAACTCTGAAGGGACTCGGGGTCCCACGTCGCGCACTCTGACCTCTGGACTTACGCCAACTCATCGGACACACGCCCCAGCCTCGGCCACGGGCGACCCTCGTCCTTCACAGTTCTCTTTTCAAAGCTTTTCCTTTCAAAAGTTATTAAATCCCGTTCCTCTGCCTCCTCCGCCATCGTCATTTTTTCCAGCTTCTCGTGCAGCAATGAAAGAGCAACAATAACAATAACACAATAACCACCAACAACAAACCTCGTGGGCATGGCTTAAGGCCCGTTTCGTGCTCATAAATTAGGATCTGACTCGTTTTTCCCCACTCGCGCTGCAACGCAAGCAACTTTTGCTTCTGCTAAAGTATTTCTCAATCTGTTTCTCGCAGTTGTTCTGCCCGAGTTTGCCCCACTGCAGACGATTTTTCTTTTGGTAAATCGCGGGTCTGTCTGCCTTCAACACATCCTGGAGGACCCTCGTCCCCTGACCTCGCTCGCGTGTCCTCGCACGTTCGGCCAATAATTGCCGCGATTCTTAGACAGCCGCTCAGGATCCAAAGGGTTCGCACGGAGGCTGCTCCAGGTCGTTGTTCTTGGCGTCCCGTGCAATCCGAAATCCGCACCCGTCGGTTCCACGAAGTCGGGTTCGACGACCGCCGCCTCGGGACGACGGAGCCAAAGGACACTCGTCCCTGTTTGTGTCGTGGTTGCAGCGCTCGCCCCCCTCGACCCACGCCACGCCCTCGACCCGGAGTGATTGCTTCGACCTCAAGTTCGAAGTTCTCCCCATCATCGTCGTCATCACTATCGATGCCAGAGGCGAAGGGGAGACGAATTTATGGCGGAATAATTTCCATCAAAAATCATATTTATGCGCAGTTATAGAGGAGGATTTCCCGCCATAGCCAGGACCCAGAAGCGGCAGATAAAAAACGGCAGGAGATGGCGGAGCACAAGCTCGGAAGAAGTGGGCGGCGAATCCTGGCGCTGGATTAGGTTCTCACGAGCGAACGTCGGATCGAGTTTCGCGCCACATAAATTCGTCGTCATTAAAAGGAATCGTAGGGATTCGCGCGTGAGGCATAAAACGAGATGAGGCCTTTTATCGTTTTCGTTATTAACGTCCTCTCCGCTTTGTTACTGGGATCCTTGCCGATGCTTCGTCCTCCCTCTTCGCTCTGGTTGTTGCTGCCGGATCGTTTCGCTAATTAATTTCCACATTTATTTCGGCAATTTCGATTGCGTCGTTGTTGTTTTTGTTGCATTGGCCCCCTACTTGATGTTGTATTAATGTTGTTGTTGTTGCTATTGAGTTAGCTTCGTCGCACCACTTTTTGTTGTCCAACGAGGAGGAGCCCGAGGAGGCCGACATCGGGAAATCAATCCTTTTCTCTATTCAGTCGTCCATCAAATTTGGGAATAAATTATTTGTCCTCCTCCTCGAGTATCGCCTCTCGCTCTCGTCATCGCTCTTTCTCTCTCCCGCTCCTCAAGCTGCCGGAAACACTCGCTAAACTCCTCGTTATCCTGGTCGGGATCGGGACCGGCCTGGGCCATGACGTTTAATTTCGACCGTAAAACGCCATTAACACGAACTCATGCGCATTCGTTCGCAGCACGTGCGGCGGACGACAATGGTCACAGCAACAACAACAACATACAAGGGCTAAAAATAGACCCTCGTCCTCGGCGCCTGCAGCTGCAGGTTCGCAGTCGCGACCGGAAGTCGTAAAGCCATTAGCCGGAAGTGGCTGAGGTTGTCATGTTTAATGCGAGGGACTAATTGTTGCAAAATATACACATGGCCATCATAAAACAATTAGGGCCATCAAAAATGCCCACGCGTCCCACAGGCCCCTCCCCCCTGCCCCTCGGCTCGGTGGCCGTGACTTTCGAGCGACTCCTGCCAGACAACATTCGACTCTAGCATCGGCTGCCAAGAACAATGGGCACAGTGGAAACCGGGAAATTTCAGCCCGTGGCCTCCTCTCTTGTCTTTCTCTCTCTTTCCCTCTCCTTCACACTCCTCCCTCTTCGCCCAGCGAACAACGGAAATTATTGTTAATCAAGATTCAGTAGTTTGGCACTCAATGAGCTCTGGAGGCCAAATGGTGCCGCTTTTCCCCGTTGGCAACGCGAGCGGGAACCACGAAGAATGGCGAGCGAGAGTGGGAAGGAGCGAGGAGTGGAGAGTGTGAGGGGGACAGGGAGAGTCCTGTGGCTCGCGGCCCTCGGCTTCCATGCGAATGTTCGCTTGTCCTTATTCGTTTGTCCGTCCACCCGTCCGTCTCTCGAACCATCCGTTTGTCCATCCGCTTAGCTATCTAAGCATTGGTCCGCCTGCTCAACGTCCCTTACACCCGTCCATCCAATTCTCTGTCCGTCTTCCGAGCACATGCAAGTAGTAATTTGTCCCCGGGGCCTGCGAGATTTACGACGACATCGTCTGCGAGATTTCTCTGTTGCGGAGGGGCGAGGGATCGACCGGGTTGGCAACGGATGCACACCGCGCGAACTCCCCGCACTTCTTTTCTCGAAGTGGCTCTTTGACATACTCGACGAAGAAATTTTGTCTCAATTTATTTTGTGGCAACCTCAGAACAAACATTTCTTCCGGAGGTTTCCCGTGAGTCAGTTGAAAAGAGGATTCCGTTTCCATAGAAGAATATTCATATGGAGTTTCTTCTGATTCTGACTGAAACATCAATATGCAGAACAACAAATCTGAAACACATCAGAATAGAAAAATTGTGTATTTCGCACACCGCTATAAAACAAAAAACTTTCATGGAAATCATAAATCGATCATTTCAATTTTAGAACTCAATTTTTAATGGAAATCTTAAATCGTTTATATCTCCGTAAATACGCGTTATTTCGCGGAAAGGACGTTAATTCGTAACGACCTCTAAATTTTTGAAAATTCATGCAATTTTTCATGGAAATCTTAATTCGTGCATATCTCCGTAAATACGCGTTATTTCGCCAAAAGGACGTTAATTCGTAACTACCTCTAAATTTTTGAAAATTCATGCAATTTTTCATGGAAATCTTAATTCGTTCATATCTCTGTAAATACGCGTTATTTCGCGAAAAGGACGTTAATTCGTAACGACCTCTAAATTTTTGAAAATTCATGCAATTTTTTATAGAAATCTTAAATCGTTCATATCTCCGTAAATACGCGTTATTTCGCGAAAAGGACGTAATATCGTAACGACCTCTAATTTTTTGAAAATTCATGCAATTTTTCATGGAAATCTTAATTCGTGCATATCTCCGTAAATACGCGTTATTTCGCGGAAAGGACGTTAATTCGTAACGACCTCTAAATTTTTGAAAATTCATGCAATTTTTCATGGAAATCTTAATTCGTGCATATCTCCGTAAATACGCGTTATTTCGCCAAAAGGACGTTAATTCGTAACTACCTCTAAATTTTTGAAAATTCATGCAATTTTTCATGGAAATCTTAATTCGTGCATATATCCGTAAATACGCGTTATTTCGCCAAAAGGACGTTAATTCGTAACTACCTCTAATTTTTTGAAAATTCATGCAATTTTTCATGGAAATCTTAATTCGTGCATATCTCCGTAAATACGCGTTATTTCGCGGAAAGGACGTTAATTCGTAACGACCTCTAAATTTTTGAAAATTCATGCAATTTTTCATGGATATCTTAATTCGTGCATATCTCCGTAAATACGCGTTATTTCGCCAAAAGGACGTTAATTCGTAACTACCTCTAAATTTTTGAAAATTCATGCAATTTTTCATGGAAATCTTAATTCGTGCATATCTCCGTAAATACGCGTTATTTCGCCAAAAGGACGTAAATTCGTGACGACCTCTAAATTTTTGAAAATTCAGGCAATTTTTTATGGTAAGGCATTCTTTATAAATGCTTTTAAAACAAATAAAAATAAATAAATGATGAGTGTTGTTTTCAATATTCAACTTCTCTGAAGTTCTGAACCCTGCTACTAATCTCTAAATTATTATTTATTATTATCATATTATCATTATTATTGGATGAAAAACACATGTCAATTAATTTTATATATATATTTATTGATTTAGTTATTGATTTCAAAGAAATATTTCCTATTATTATTAAATTATCTGATATAAGTTATTCGATACATTTATGTTGGATTCATCAGAAAGTTTGAAAAAAAATGACGAATAATTGATATTGAATTCGTCTCGACAGTGCAAGAATGTGGATTTCATACAAGTTTATTAAAGGAAAGCATTTAGCACGCTGCCTTCGGCAACATCTCCATTTCCGTAACCAGGTCAAGGGACCAACAATTTCCACTGCGCTTCCATTAAAATCGCAAACCTATCGATATGTTAGCGGCGGGCGTTGCCTTCGAGTGCAGATCGATGCTGAAATTGCATTTCAATTTATTGCCTTCCGCAAATGGCACCCAAGACGCAGCCCCCACACCCTCTGCCCCCGTCTCTGTCTGGCGGTTCTTCCTCTACCTACCTCCCTCCTTCTCTCTCTCACCCGCTCCGCCCGGCATCTGCTTGCAATTTGCTCGATTATTGAAAATCTCTGGTCTCGATTTCTATGGCCGCTGTGGCCCGGCGTCCGCAAAATGGCGTCTGCAAGTGCCGTTAAGTGGCGCCCATGCACGTTTCTCTTCCTCATTGTTGTTGTTATTTCTGTTGTTGTTATTGCATTTGTAAACAGAACATCGAAAGAAATCGCATAAAACGATCGCCCCGAAGTGAAGCCTTGACGTCGGGCCAACAGCGATGGCGGCAGTCGGGCCAAGATGGCGGCCATAAATTAAAGATTTTGCAATCATAATTCTTTGAGTCGTCCCCCACCTCCCCCCTTGTATTGATATTTATGCCATTTGTTGTTCTTGTGGTTTGTTTCCCTCGGCTTTTATCGATTTTAATTCGAAAATCGTATTTATTGCAATGCGATTTTATTGCTGTTGTGGTCATCGTTGTGGTTCATCTTGTTGTTGTCATCATTGCACTCGTTGTTGTTGCTGCTGCGGTTGGTTGGCCATAATTAAATTGAACGACATAAGCTCGTTGTTATTGTTGTGTTTGTTGATCTTGTTGATGTTTTCGACACTGCCAGCAGCTGTTGTTGCTCATTATCCAAAGTTCTTGGTCATGATGGACTTGTTGTTGTTGTTGTTCTTGTTGACAAGTGCCAACAACAGACACAAAACCAACATCCACATTCACGATTAAAGGAGGAAACGACAACAAGACAAGAACAACATAACAACAACAAATGATCACATGCATTCTCAGTAGATGCCGAAAATGATGAATTCATTATGATAGCTGTTGTTGATGCCTTCGTTGTTGTTGTTGCGGTTAATTGCTAGCAACATTTTGCTTACATGTGGTTTTTATTATTGCCGCTTCTTCTTCTTCTTGTCTTTATTTTGGCTGTTCTCGTTGCCGATGTTGTTGTTGGTGGACCTCTCGTGGCCACAGCGGATGATGCTGTTGACCCGGACGGTCGACGGACGCCCCGGAATTCGCGGAATCCCCGAAATGCACTCTTCGCACGACGCGAACCCGACGTCCGGTGGTCGGGTCGGTGGGAAAGAGAGCGCAGTTCGGGTGGTGGGAAAGAGACTGTGGTGCGAAGTATGGGGGAAAGAGAGGGCGCGATGAGCAAAGTCAACGAACCCTCGCGAGTTCCACGAATTCGGACGTGGGGCGAATCCGAGGGTTGGGGCCGATGTGAGCGGGAGAAAATAGACATTCGCCCTCTCACTCGAGTTTCCGAACGCGCCCTGAACCATAACAACAACAACAAAAACAACGACACACGCATATTTAAGCCCCATCACGAGTGATGCAATTATCGATACCCCGATAGTGGAAGCGGTTATCGATCGTCGGTTTTCCCCATCGACCCACGAGAGGAAATTTCGGCCACAACTTCTCCAATCGCCGCCTCCATCGACCACATTCACCCCTCTCTTTCACTCCTTCCGTACCCTCCTTATCAACATCTTCGGCAATTGATTTCCCCTGCTGTTGCACGCAATTGAATAAGTTGTTGTTTCTAATCATCCCCCATCTGGACTCCTGATCCACGCAAATCCCCGAGTAATGCAGCACTATATCTCCTTCTCTCTCTCTCTGTTTGCAGGACTCCGGCATCGGGACCCCGGTGACGATGCGCGTCGACCCCAAGGGCTTCTACCTCTACTGGATCGACCAGAACAACGAGCTGGACATCCTGGACATCGCCACGATCCGCGACGTGCGCACCGGGCACCACGCCAAGAAGCCGAAGGTGAGTGCGGGCGTGGTTCTGGGTTGAGGACGGGCGCTCGTAAAGAAGCGCAATAAGGGCCGCCCTATTTCTGAGACGATGATTGCCCGAGAAAATGAAACGAAATTGAATCTGAGCCAGAGCCAGGGAGTGGGGCGAGCGACACCTGGTGGACAAATTAATTTCCGGACAGAGATCGGAGTCGTCGACAATTTCGAGCTCGTCCGGGGTTTGATTGCGTTCCAAAGTGATTCGCAAGCGGCAATAAAACACGCACAGTGGGGCCAATCGTGCTACCGTGGGCCACAATCAAATCCCAAAGAAATGCTAATGCATGATTTTTGACTTCACTTCAAGTTGACGACAAATTTCTCAGTATTTGTTAATTTTCACTCGTCCGTGTGACTCTTGAGAAACCTTCCGAATATCCTTGGGCTTGAAATCCCACTCGAGAGAGATTAAAAGTGAAAATTATCGCGATCTTCTTCTCTTCCCCGATCGCTGCCGGAGTTCGCGCCAGACTCGGATATTGTTTTCCCGGAATTCCATTGATATTTTCGAAAGCATTTGTTGTTGTTGGCGTTTTTTAGTGGATTCGCCTCGTTGTTGTTGCCCCGAACACAGTCAATGAATCGGATTCCGAAATGGCGCGACCAAAAAGTAAACAAAAACATTTCAAATATTTTAATTTCATTGCTTCGCGATTTCGCCCAAAACGAATTCGATTTCGAAATTCCGCGAAATAAATTTTCGTCTCTTCTTTTCGTCGATTTTCCCACTAAATTCTGTTTATTTACCCGATTTTTTCTTTTCCGTTTATTTTACTGCTTTAAATTGTTATTTTTATTCTCGAATTATTTTTTCGATGTTATAAGATTTTCTTTTTCGCGTTTTTCAGTCGTAAACAATTCGAAACTTTATGATTTACACAATTGTTTATATTGGTTCGGTTCGCGTTTCTGAATGAAAATATTGTTCTCGTTGGCTTGATTAATCGTAAACTGCTGATGGCGCCCAGTGCGAATGATGGAGAAATCCTTAAACTTGCCTCGTTCACGCCCCGAGTCTCGAAGGCCGTAGTTCCCGAAGAACATCCATCACTCATAAATCCTCAAGGCTCAAAAGAACCGCGGTGGAGTTGGGGAGATCTCTTTTGGCCCGAATTCCTCTCGCCCCCTTTCCTCATGCAATTACAACCGCCCACGTCGAACTTTTCGTCCCTTCCAACATCTTCATCTCGCAATTCGCAACTTTTAAATATGCAGCAGCAGACGGCGGTTGCTCTTTAATTTATTCCGACTCTGCTCATGTTGTCGCAATGAGGCGCAGTGTCGAGTGTCGTCGAGGCTGAATGCTGCCCCGCCCTCCGAGCCGAATCGTGTTCCCTGGAACTCGACGAGGATCCTCAAAGGCATAAGTTTATTAACTCGACTCGACTCAACTCGACTCGTTCGCTTATCTGCCTCTCGACTGTCATGTCCGCCCCTCCCCCCTCATGTCCGCAGTGTTATCTCTGTATCTCTGTCTCTGTCTCACTCCTCCGATTCCTCGCCCCACCCCGAGGCTCGGGGCGCCGTGTTGTGCCTAGTTGCGAGTTATTCCCGGCCTCTTCGTCCTTTGAATCCTCGGCTCGGTCCTCCTCTCTCTCTCATCCGCTCGTTCTTCTGGCTTTCATGTCGCGTTGTTCATTAGACAATTATTAACTTGACTCGCCCCGCCACTTGTGCCATTCACCCTTCCCCTCACCCCTCTCGCTCACCCTCTCTCTCTGTCGTTGCCGCCTCGTGGCTGAGTTTGTTTATTTTAACATTACCACAAAGATATGTCGTAATTCCGAACGCACACAAGAGCACTTGAGAATATGTTACAACTACACTCTCGCACACATAAACACGCTGTCTGTGTCTAACACAAACACATACAGGCACACTTGAGTGCTATTTATTTTATTATAATTCTTTGTGGGGGAGGGGGAGGAGAAGAAGAAGACGCAGTAACTGTATATCAAAGTGGGAATTCATGTGTTGTCGTCTCTGTCACTTGAGACGTGTCCTTTCGTCCTTTTTTAGCCAGCATTGTTTTTATTTCGACTCAACCTCTCTTTGCCTTTGCCTGTCTTTCCGTCTCTCTCTATATATATCTCCGTCTCTCTCTTTAAAGTGTTTTCCGTTGTTGTCGTCGTTTCTAATTTTATGCTACCATCGACAATGGAACTTCGTCCTTCACTCATGTGAGGTTGAGGTTGTGTTCATTTATTGTTGTTGTGGTTATTGTTGTAATTCACTTGCCGTCAGTTGTTGGTATTTTTGTGCCTATTGTTATTGTGCCTCGTGCCTCCGACTCCGTCTCTGACTCGGACCTACCAAATGGATTTTCGTGTCCACGTCTCACTGACTGTCACTCAATCTTCGTACCAACGCCCGTCCGTCCGTCCGTCCGGTTGAATGACTGTCTGTCCATCCCGCTGTCTATCCGTACCTGTCGCCGTCTCTCTCGCTGTGTCTCGCTCTGTCTCTGCCCCTCATTCCCATTGTCCACATCGAGACTCAATGAGTGTCACTTGAGCTCCGGCCACTCGAGTCCGGCCGAAGTTCGTGCGGCTCGTCCTGGGAATTCATGATCCGGCGAGCGAACTCCGTCCTCGTCATTCATCGCACTCACGCTACGTCACGGCGCCTCACATTGAAAGCGCACTTGTGGCCGTAAGAGAAAACGATGCGAAACTTCCGGCTGACTTTGGAGGTTCCTGCAGTTGTAGTTCGCACGATAACGACAGCTTCGCAGGCCAGTGGTCTGGGGCTTCCAAGGAGGTATTTGTATTCAAAGGTCAAAGATCCTGTTCATCCCCTCCCCTTGTCTGTCCACCACTCGAGGCCGATCTGTTCACCAGCGCCCGATGACCTTCAATCGGATTCGCTTCTCCCTCGTAATCGTAATCCTAATCCCTTCACTTCCACTCTCTCTCTCTCCCTCTCTTTCTTTTCGCACTCTGTCTCGCTCTCTCGTTATCGCCCTCATTCCGCACCCTGAGCTTTCAAACTCACTTTCCGAACCCCGCCCTCTCTCTGTCACGTCGTTTATTGATTTAAATTTCCTTCCTCGTCGGCGGGTCGCTCTGTTCTCTGCCCCTGCCACGCCCACCACTCCATTCGCCTTTATTTGCATTTCATTTAAGCACGATTCTCATTTCCGCATCCCACGCGCGATTCCGCGTTCGCAGCCGGTTCGCGTCTTCCTGGAGTCCGGCCCCACCTCTCTTCAAAGTCTTCGCTGCAACCAACCCACCAACCTCCCCCATTCAAGTCTCCAACTCCTCTCTTTTCCTCATTCACTTCGATGGTCGTTCGACCAACGAACGAACTAAAGACATTCATAACAATTGAACAGAAACAATAATTAAACTCAATTATGAGCTACAACGGCAACAATAACTATTATTACAACAACAACAGCAGCAGGAACTACATCGACTTCAGTAGCAATGACGATTAGTTAAAGAACAACAAGAAAATCGTTGGTGATGCCGATGGTTACCACTGTTGTAACTATAACAATAACAATGACGATGGAATTTAAAAACAAGGAGCATTTTGAAAAGAACACCAAATACAATAACAATATCAATTTGTGGCAACAACAACAACATCAACATTGATCCTCTTAACAATGTGAATTTTCGTTGCTCCCTGAAAAACAAAAAAAGACAATCACCAAAAACAACAACGACAACAATAACACAATTCGCAATAATTTTCGCGTTCGAAGAAATTTCATTCGTTTTCAAAGCCGACTATGTTTTCTATTCGTTGTTGTTTTTGCTGCTCCTTTTCATGGCAGGTTCAATTTTGCGATAAATCATTATTCGCCGTGTCGCTCTAACGCCACACATACACCTAATGGAACTTTCTCTGTGTGTGTGTTATTTCATGGTCTCATTCTCCCCATTGTCCTTAATTTGACGTTGTTAAATCATCTTTTTTTATCTGCATAAATAAAAAATATCCGCACTTTGTTGCGATGCGGTGTTGTTGTTCCTTTTCCTTTCAGCGGCAATTTTCCGCTCAAATTTCGCCCCACATTGTTTCCATTTCGCATCCTCCTTCTCTGTCGCTCCCTTTCGCCGAAGAGGAACGCGACTAAGCGAGACAGCGCATGGATAATGGAATGAAGTGCGGCGTGTGCGAGTCCTGACATTTTATTGTCCCGCGGCCTCGCGTTTCAAAGGATTCGGCGCGACTTTCGCTGCAAACAAAGTTTCAAATATTCTCCACAGCTTCACTCGTAAAATGAGGAATGGAGACAAGAGAGAAAGAGATGGAAGGAGCGAGAGATGCGCTGAGAATATTAGAATAAAAAACGAGCTTAAAAAGCAATTTCGGACTGAGATAAAAATGCGAATTTCAAACGAATGTGGGATAGAGAAACACGGTATATAGAATGGAAGAGAGAGAGAGAGAGAGAGGTAGTTCCAAATTCTCTTCGATCTTCAGTTCGAATTCAAAATCCCCAATCTTTGACGAATTCAAAGACGAACTCAACTTTAATTCAGGGGAATATCAAAAGCAAACACTTAAATGATATTTAAATTCTGCATGGAGGTAAACACGAATTTCCGAAAATAATAAGCAGAATAAAATTCGCCCAGGCACCCAGTGTGGCTCCCCAGCATTCTCCCCCCTCACGACGAACGCCTTCGGGCGGCAGCAGCGATGAAAAATAATCAATTGTTGCCACCGATTGACGGCCGATCGCTCGACACGTCGCCGGAGCCCATCTGTGAAAATCGTTCTCCAAACAAATAAACACATATCTAGAATAAAACAACCACAATTTCACGGAGCTGCAGTCACCGAAATAAGAGATAATCATCTCTCGTCTCATAAAAAAAACAAAAATCATGCGGCTTTTTGAATCCGTCTGCCTCTGTCCGTCTCTCTCCCCAGAGATTATCGACGAAATGATTACTCGAAATGCACGAGTGCTGTTGTGTTGGTGCGAGTGAGTGAGAGCGTGTATGTGTGTGTGCGCAGGACGACCTTGCGAGGCCTTGGGCCAAATTCATCAGCTCGCAGAAAACGCATTAAAACAATTTTATACTCTCATATACTCACTCTCTCTCCCTCTCTCTCTCTCTCCTTTTCCCTCTTTCTCTCTGCCTCACACATTCGCGTGCAACTCCCAGACTTCGACTCAGCACTTCGACCTGCTTCTCTTTCTTGCCGACGGTCGTGTTGAGGGGCGGCGGACGGGGGGCGTGGCGCGAGTTCCGGAAACGCTACCTGCCTGGGAAACAATCGCAAGGTGTGCTGAGTGTGTGTGTTCGGGTGACTCTGTGTATGCGTGTGTGAGAACTGGAAGCGTGCAGCTGCAGGTGTCGCCCGAGGCTCGAGGCACGAGGCTGTTGAGAGCCTGCATTTAATTTCGGGACGGAAGTGGATGAAGCTCGCCATGGGAGGTAGCAGAAAATGGCGAGGGGGCGTGGGAAGAAGGGACGGGTCCTGAGTCAGCCAGGGCTGGAGAGTATTTAAATGTTTAGCAGCAGCAACAAACGGGATCAGTGAGAAAGACGAAAACAACAGGGTGACGACAGCGACGAGGTCGACGATAAGAAAATCCCAGGGCAGCCCTTCGACACACACACACACACACACAGACTCAGACTCAGGCGCCTAAACGTCGGCCATCATTAGCATTTGGGATGCAAATTGCCGCCATTTTGAAACACTCCTCCAATTAGGGCTCAACACCTTCCTGCCGTAATTAAAATATTAACAGCGAGTGCCTGACGAAAGCTCAGCGGAAACGGAAGCGGCAGCCATCGACGAAATACGCCTAATGGCCGACGAGCGCCTGTCGACGGAGGACGCCGGCGAAATTCTCGCTCCAGACGACGATGACGACTTCGAAGACGAAGGACGAAGGCGTCGATTCGCGGAAGTAATTAGGATAACGCTGCCGCTAAGCAGTCGCTTCCGGTGAACTCCGAGAGAATTTGCACTCGTGAAAACTTCCATTTCCACGCCTAATCCTCCACCGCCCCCTCCCGATCCACCGTCCTGTGTTCGCCTCGTCCTGGGCTGCGGTCCGAGCCCGAGCCGAGCGCGAATCGCGCGGAGATCGCGTTGCACGCGATGCGTTGTTGTAATTGTTATTGTAATCGTTGTTGCACTCGGCTCTGTTGTGGCTGGTGAAGGTTGTAATTGTTGTTGTTGTAGTAGTAATTGTTGTTGTCATTACACTCGCAATAGCGAAAAATTAATTAAAACCACTGCTGGAAGCAATTGAAGAACCTCCTCCTCATCGTCGTCGTCCTATTTTTGGTGAAATCCTTTAGTTTTAAACGCCAGAGAGCGAAAGCGAGACAGGGGGAAGATATAGAGCACGCCATTCAACGGCATTCAATTTGCTCGCCGAGGCGCGAAATTGTGAGATAGGTGGAGGAGAAGAGCAGGCGAGGAACGAAGTCAACGAAGCTCCGCGCGTATCGCACGCCGCACACGAATGCACAGTGGGCGTGGCGAGGGGCGGGGGCGTTTTTATGAATGGCCCGAATCGGGGAGGATCCTTTGGAGGATCGGCTCCAGCTCGGGCGGCGAACATTTATTGCCGACGAATTTGTATTCAGCTGTCTCTAATTGTTGTAGTAGTGAAAGGATAAATCGATGAACGGGCGAATGAATGATTGAATGAATAGGTGAAGGGGCGGTTGCATGAATGAGTGGAGAGCGACGGATGGACGAATGAATAGATGAGTGATTGAAGAGTAATCTCTGAATGACGAAACGACACGAGTGGGGAATAAACAAATTCCATTGTAAATAATTGTGTGTTTTTCCGAGAATATTCGAACTATATTCCAGCATTCGTATTATTCGCCTGAAAAAATGGTTTGCTGGAAAAATTGCATTGATTGAGGGGAAAATTGAAAATGAATTCGATTTCCCTCGATTCCTGACAATCCTACATAAAGAAGGATTGTCCACAACAAAAGGTCGGACATGAAAGCGATGGGACGGAGGTTATTATTAAAGGGAATTCCCAGCAGGCAGCTCTCGTGCATATTCTATTATGCAAGGCAGGGCGAACTTTCTCAGCCTCATTAGTTGCGGCCGTTCACCCTTCCCAACGCCCGCCCTCCCCGGAGCAATTCAAACTTCGGCAAATCCATAAAATTGCAATTTCCCAGCAACTTATGCGATTTTTGTTCTCCTTTCGGGCAGCTTTCGCAGCAAGCAGCGAAATCCTTGAAACTTTTAATGATGCAGCTGCACATGTGGCCCCGATCCAGCGCGAACGACGGCGCCTCCGGTCCCGCGGTCGTGGTAATGATGCGGCGAGGAATATTAATATTAATACCCCCATTTGGCGCGTTTTATTCGGTTTCCACTCTGCGGCATTCGCCCTGCTCCGCCTTGTGTAATTTCGTTTTATTCCCCGTTTAATTGCAGTCTATTTCGAGTCCCATTTGGGTTTCTAATTTTCTTTCCTCATCCACGTAACCGGTGGCGAATAATAACAACACCAAATTAATCTCTAACAACAACCGTTGAAAGAGATCACCAACAACAAGCCAAATCTCTTTTTCCACTTAAAATTTGAATGCCCTGATTTTTTCCCTCGTGTCCGTCTGGCTAAATCGAGTTGAACTTTGTGTGTGTGGTTTTCATGCGAGGCCGAGATTTATGAAAGAGCCATGAGTCCTGCGAAGCGGCGGAAGCAAAGGAATTAGCGATTTCCTGGGACAGGATCAGCAGGTCCTAACCCTTGTCCCCCTATTAATACACAAACTGCAGTCCCCTCTGACCCTTCCACCCATGGCAGAACTCATTCTGATTCATGCGGTTTGGACTCGTCCGCTTCGCTCACGGCCTCCGCCTCTTGAGTGTCCCGTGGCCAAGTTTTTCCGTGTAAATTGCTCTGATTACGAGCAAATATTGAGCTTCGATTCAATTAAAAATGCAAAAGTCATGCCGGGCCCGCCTCGCCTGGAGGATTGGTGTCGCTTGCGTTTGTGGGGATCCCAATAAATTAATATTCAAAGTCTCGCACAGACACGCCCACCCACACGCCCCCATGTCCATCTGTGCTCAAAAGCTCGGAAGGGAGGCCACGCCCCCAATCGGGGAGGAGGAGAAGGCGAGAAGTCGTGTCGTCGCCAGGACGAGTTGTCGTTGCGTCCAACTCAATGTCATCAAATCAACAGTCACGGAAGCGACGGCAACAACTGACTCTACAACAACAACAACTGACACTACAACAACTCGCTCGCTCTGTTTCTTCAGAAGACTCCGGTGCATTCGCTCCATTTCCTCGCCACTCTCTCTCTCTTCCTCTCAGTCCTTTCCTGCCTTCTTCGTTTGTCTTTTCAGTGTGCCGTTTCGTCCCCCACCTTAAGAGGAAACCCAATTGGCATTCAGTGCACCGGAAGAGCAGCACAAGCCATGCACTCTCGCTCTCACACTCTGTGCACGAGAGCGTTGCCGGATCCGGAAGTCGGGCGCCGGACGCGTGTCGCATGCCCAATCGCCGTTTGCAATCGGTTCGAGGACGAGGTCCGGCTCCACTGGGCCCAGTTTGTTGTTGCCTCCGGCAGTCCTTTGTCTTCGGCAGGTGGTCCGCTTGTGTGCTTGTGTGTGTGAAGGCGTTGATTGCGGTTGTCCGGAATTTCTCTGGAACTCGACAGGCGACAGGACAAAAGGCAGTCGGAGTCCAAACTTCGGTTGCTCCATTCGAACCCGAAGGACAATCGGCG
Source organism: Coelopa frigida (assembly GCA_017309665.1). NCBI lineage: Eukaryota > Metazoa > Arthropoda > Insecta > Diptera > Coelopidae > Coelopa > Coelopa frigida. Next base: position 638,818 of record CM029565.1, on the reverse strand, counting down.
ACTTCCTCCCCCGTTCACCGCGTCCTCCGTCTGTCCTCGTGCCGGAATTTAAATAACCGAGCCCCGTTCAATCATAACCGTCCGCCTCGGTGCTCGTCCTCCTTCCATTTCCATTTCCGATCTTTTGTCAGACTCGTCCTCGCCCTCCCCAGATTCGCGTCATTTGATTTTCGCGCTTAATTGGTTTCGAAATTAATTAAACTCAGTTGAAGTTCTGGCGTCCTTCGAGTGTCCTTGTCCCTGTCGACCGCCTCGCGTCGATTGTACGCGGGCTCCTTCGCGTTCAAAGTTCAACCCCCTCCCAGCGGCCCTCGATAGAGGGATCGATTGTTCCAATCATTAGCCGGCCCGCTCTGGTGTCCTTCGTCCTTGTTCCGTCCTTCGAACGCAGCATTTCAGCTCGCGAGGATAACTTCGGATATTTTCTGTCGCACTCGCGCAATAATTCATCGCTTCGCAGGACGTTAATTAAAAATGCCGCGTCGTCCTTTCCGCTGCCCGAGGCGTGGAGGCAACTCCTTCATGGGGCCACCTGGCACTGGCCGCGCCCTTGTGAAACATGAACATACGTCTCTGGGACTTATTTCTTTTTCTCCTTGAACGATGCTAATGATCGGTGTTTCCTTCGTTTCTTTACAGGACGCTAAGCTGCGACAGATCGTGACCCTCGGCTCACAGGACACGCTGGAGGAGAAGACGGTGACCATTTGTCACGGCTGCGACTTCGTGAATATGAACTTCGTGAACTTCTGCTGCACGAAGAAGGAAATCGCCCAGGTGAGTCCCAAATTCCATCTCCAAGGACGAAATCCGAGGAGCTCAAGACCATCTCGACATTGGAACCCCGGCCAAGGTTAATCCTGAAAAAAGTGCTTCAATCACGTCGACTTCAGGGCATTTTTCATGCCTCGTTAATGCCCCAATTACGCCACATTTAAGGACCTCGTAAGGACTTCCATTTGCTCATCTCGTTTCACGCTGTTTACGGCCTCCTCGTGGCTAATTTCCAGCTCGGTCCTCGTCACCTCATACGCCGTGTTTATGGAGGCCTGAAGGAGATTAAGAAGCACTGTAATTTAAATTCGGCCTCTGCAGGAGGCGCTCGCGTAATCCTCCAGGCAGAGCCCCAAAGTCGTCGCATTGCACACACTCCCATTCCCGATTCTTTTCTCCTCTTTCACGCCCATCTCCTCTCTCCGATTCGCCCCCTCCCTCTCCCAGTGCGAAGCTCATTTCGCCAGCCATTCGCACGACATTCGCAGGATTACACACACACAAACACACGCACTCGCCCAGCTGCATCCGGCGGAGGCAACGTCGGCCGCCATCTGCAATCGAACGGACTGTGATCCGATGTCCGATGGTCGACGGCTGCAACACTGGAGGCCACAACAACACCACCAACAACAACAACACAGCGGAAGCACAACAACACTCGCCGATCAGCCCGAGTCGTCTTTTGTCGTCAAGTGCCGCCAGGTCTGACCCATTGACCGCTTTCGCCCGCCGCCAGCTGCCCGGAGTTGTCACAGCTGCTCGCCACGCCCCCGCCGCCCACCTGTCGTCGTCCCCTTTTGCCCCTCTCCACACCTTTCTCTACCTCGTGCTGATTTCGTTCTCACGTTCGCCGCAGTTTCGTCTCCTGTTGGCATCGCGCCAACCCGAGGTTCATTCATTTTTCCCGTGGCCACGGCGCACGTCCGTCGCTCGTGCGCCATCTGTCCGTGCACTGTGGCTGACTAAACTTCAATACGTCCGTGTTTTGCTTCTCTGTCTGTCCCTCGTTCGCTCCTCCCTCTGCCCATGCGCCGACTTCCGTCCGTCCGTCCATCTGTCTGTCCATCACCCATTCACCGTCTGTCGCTCGTTCGCCCGATTCCTCGATCGCTGTTGGCACTCAATGGCGGCGGTCGTTACCAACATGTTGCCAATTTGCAATTGTTGCCCATCTCCGCTGCCGCAGTCCCCTCCCTTCACCATGAGAATATCGGGGTCAGCATTTGGGCGCTTTCTACACGAGAGGAAGCGGGCGCCCAACCGAATTTTCTCGCAGTTTTTGTAGTTGTTCGCTGGCTCATCGCATTCCGAAGGCCACTACTTCGGGCGTATGACGCGCATTAATTGCCTTCGACCCTCGCCGCCTCGTCCGCTGGTCGCAGACCGTTTTCTTAATTGAAACTCGTCCCGGCACGCCCCCAACAGACCAAGGGGGCGGGCGGAGATTGAGTGCAGGAGGAACCCATTCAACGAGAAGAAACCTCGAGCACTGATCAGACCTCGTCGCGGGGGTCCGGCTGCCCCTCGCACGCTCCCTCGAGCCGCCCACCTGCGCAAATATGCGTCAAAATATTGGCCCGAATATTTACGGCCTCTGGACGAATTGGCTCGCGCCGCATTCGACGACGCACAGTGGTTCGAACGTGGAATTAAAGATGTTCATTGATGATCAAATTTTGCTTTTTGTTTACAAATTTATGGTCCAAATGTTTCAATAACATATTTCAAAAATTTCTTAAATAGATGCAACTTTGGGGGCGTGCAGTGATAGTCGATTCTCTCGCTAAGCAAGGCATAATTTTCAACCGTATTTATATGGATAAACATTTTTTTAAACATTTTTTAATTATTGAAAGAACACCTATAGGTATAAAAAATATTTTACTTTTTAACTTAAAAATAAAATACATATATTTTTTTATTATTTTATTTTAATTTTTAGGTCTTAATACACCTTTTTAAATATTGAAACATATTATAGATATACATAATGTATAAAATATCATACAATTCTTTTTATATTTTGATCCACAATTGTAAGAAAGAGATTAGCCTTACTTACGAATTCCGATGATAAGTAAGAAAAATACTCTTTCTATTCTGACAACATTTGTATGGTATGGGTTCGAACCACTGTGCGCCGTGTTACCGAGGGCAAGGGAGCCATTCGAGTGGCCACCCAAGTTTTAAAATAAATTTCGTGAATTCCATTTTGCAATTGGTAGGAAACGCTTCTATTATTTTTATATGCTCCCTTGTGTTCTCCTCTTTTTTGGCTCTCGGTCTTCTTGGTGCTCGAGTTGTTTTTTTGTTGGTGTTCGGTTGTTAGTGCAGCCGTTGTTGCTTTGGGGAGACGTGTTCGAATGGGCGACCAATAAGCGGCTGCAATTGGAGCGATCCGCACCCGAAGAGCGGGGTTTATGGGTCGATGTTTATTTATGAGGCCCACACGTGCACGCGCTCACACACACACACTCACAGCTGTGATGGGGACATTTTAAAAATGCAGAGCCATTTGGGCGGGGGGCGCGTTCGTTCATTCGCTCGTTAACATTTTCCCCGGCTTTAATGGAGTTTCTGCTCGGATGACGAACCAACACGAGGCGATGAATAAAGATATGGCAGCACCTGTGGAAACTATCTGCCATAACGGCAACACCTACAACAAGTTGTTCGTAATAAAATGAATGGTGTTCGTCCTTGTTCAAGCTGAAAAACAGGAGTCAACAACAACAACAACCACAGCAACACGGCAATAGTCATAAAAACCACTACATCAGCTAAGCAGCAATGACAATGCACGCACACCAACACAGACCTGCTACCAACTCCATGGATTCGTCTTTGTTCCGCAGAATGCGATCAACTTTCGCTTGACACCCGCTCCATTGGAACACAAAGTGGTTGAGGGTCCACGACTTTCTCCTCTCTCCCTGTGTGATATTCTCGGTCTCGCTCTAATCAGTTCCTCTCTCTCTCCCCAGCACTGGTGCGACGAGATCATGAAGCTGGCCTACAGCCTGGCCCAGCTGAACGGCTCCGCGAACATGTTCCTGCAGAAGGCGCACACGAAGCTCTGCCTGCAGCTGGACAAGAGCGGCAAGATCCCGGTCAAGAAGTGAGTCGAAAAGTCACCCCTCTCCCTCTCTCCCTCTCGCTCTCTCGCTCTAACGCCCCATGCCCCTCTCCCGCAGCATCATCAAGCTGTTCGCCCAGAACAAGGAGGACCGCAAGCGCGTCGAGAAGGCCCTGGACGTGACCGGGCTGCCCTCGGGCAAGGTCGACACCCTGCCGCTGTCCAAGTTCCAGTTCGAGGACTTCTACAACCTGTACAAGAACCTCACGCAGCGCAGCGAGGTCGAGAAGATCTTCGACGGGATGTGAGTTGGGACGAGCCCAGAAGAAACCTTCACTGACGATTCTCTTTCGTTCCAGCGTCGGCAACTCGAAGCGGAAATGCATGTCCACGGCCCAGCTGGTCGAGTTCCTGAACAAGACGCAGCGCGACCCGCGCCTCAACGAGATCCTCTACCCGTATGCGAACACGGCGCGCGCCAAGGAGATCATCCAGGAGTACGAGCCGAACAAGTTCAACGCGCAGAAGGGCCAGCTGAGCCTGGACGGGTTCCTGAGGTATGAACGAAGTAAAAGACCCGGTCTATGGTCCGCAGTCGGCCTCGTTTGGGTTCACACGGAGCTTCCCTTGCCCAATTTCGGTATACTTGGCGGTCTCTTGGAGTCCTTCAATGTGACAATTACAGAAGTCTGATCCTGTCAAGGCTCATGAAGTGCCGGCCACTTCCGGCCAACAGTTCGTTCTCGGTTGCCAGTCGACGATTTGATTGGGAGCGCGTTGTCAACGTCCGCTTGTCCGAGTTCCAGCGGAATCCACATGGCACGTGCTGAGCGAGAGGACACAGGAATTCCATTCGCTCGCATTCCATCCTCTCTGCAAATGCCAATGTCTGCGAATTTCAGTCGCCCCAACCTCGGGACGGTGCGATGTGTGCCAGCAACGACAACACATCGTCCGACTGAGCCAACTAGGCCAACAACAACGCCAGAGAAGGAAGCAGCGAGGCGACGGCGCCTGTCCTCGTCTTGTCGCCGGGCATCCTGCCCTTGTTGCCCCAAGGACAACTGCTCGGCTCGTGTGCCGCACACGTCGTTCTTCGGCGATGCTGAGGACACGTCTGCTTGTGTCTCGGGCGAATCTCGAGGAGCGTTCCGCAACCTGTTTGCTCCGATCGGGCCCGTCTTGGCTCGCATAAATAATTCATGACACGCCTACTCCAGCACTTCGTTGCCTCCCCTCGCGCCTCCTCTCGGTGTTCGGGCCTTGCCCAAATGGGCCCCGAGCCACAGACAAGCGCTTGACGCCGCCCTCCGCCCGCCGCATGCACTTGGCTGCTTTGTTTAGGCTCCTTTGTTGCCACCGAGTGCCATCCGCAGACTCGGCGCCCATTGTCTCATGCCTGGGGCTGAGCTGGGCGGCTACTTTGATCCGGCTTTGTTTTGTCGATGCGGCCGCGCCAGCAGCAGCACGTGGCGCTGTTGTTGTTGCTGTTGCTGTGGCTCTCCTGCGCCAGGGTCTCCTCTGACAATGGCCGACCACGACTGAGCGCCCGAGCTGCAGCCCGCGTCCGATAACGAGTTAATAACAATGTCAAACACCGCGCATCCTCCCACCCACTGTTGTTCGCTCTCTCACTCACACTACTCCCCCCTCTCGTTGGCAGGTACTTAATGTCGGACGACAACCCCATCATGGCGCTGAACAAGCTCGACCTCTGCGACGACATGGACCAGCCGCTCTCGCACTACTTCATCAACTCCTCGCACAACACGTACTTGACCGGCCACCAGCTGACGGGGAAGTCCTCGGTGGAGATCTACCGCCAGTGCCTGCTGGCCGGCTGCAGGTGAGTCCTCGCGTTGCAGATTCCGCTTCCGGCTGCAGTCTCCATGGTTCGAGCTCCCGTCAACCGCGACGACAGCAGACCCCACAAGGATGTCTACACTTCACTCACCCGTCTCGTTGGCGTCCTTCGCTCTTAATCGGGATTATGAACGGCGCCGTGCATTTGTTCCACTGAAATACCGCAACAACAACGACGGACGTGGCATCTCGTGGAAATATTTCTGTGGAATCCCGCCGATGCGTTCCTGGTGTCTTCGACTTCGTTGTTGTTGTTGTTGTTGTTGTTGATATGTTATCCTTGAGCCGGCGCCCATTAAGTTCACCGCTCAGTGCCAGCGAGTGACGTTGATAAATGGATCCGAGCCCTTCGCAGGAGGGGCTCCAGAGGACGAAAGGAAGACGCGTGACGTATTCGACAAGGATTCCACACACACTCGCACTCGCACTCGCTCTCGTCCAGGTTGTTCGTCACTGCAGCCGGATTCCTTCCGCATGCTCGTTTCTATGTCGTCCTTGGCAGCGACGTCGTCCTCGTGCCACAGGAGGTCGTCTTCGCTCGACGTGTGTGGGTGTGATTGACTGACTGACTGAGTGACTGACAGCGAGGCACGTTCGTGTGAGGAAGCCGTGTAGTCAGGCGGGAGTTTTCAGCTTAATCGCATCCTTTTTATGATCCTTGTAATCCGTCAGGATCTTGCCTCGCGCCACTCGGACGAATGACATGTGCTTCCTGCGCACACACACGCAAACGAGCCTCCAACACACGCCACACACACATTAGGAGTGCCTGTGAAAGGACTTCGAGTGAGTTTTAAAAGCAGCAGCAGCAACAACAACGACCACAACTGCGGCATCTGCGTCGATTTGCGAACGGGATCCCGAACGAATTCAATATCAACCCCAGACCCGCGCACTCGACGCCCTCGCTCCGAAGGATAATTGTGCCTTCTTCTCCACCTGGTCGGAGGTCATCCTTCACTGTCCACAAAACTTGGATCCACTTAGGAAATTGAGGTCCTTCACGCACACCGACAGCCTCCCGGAGTCGTTGACGAATTCCCGCAACGAACTTTGGCCGAACTCGCTTGCCCTTAACTGTCTTCACTCAGTTTCCTCGACTCGTTTTTGTCCCTGTCCTTTCGACACAGATTGTTCTAATCTTCTCTCGGCTCCATCTTTCTTCATCTCTCTCTAACGATTGTCTCTCTCGTGTCGGCCGCAGGTGCGTCGAGCTGGACTTCTGGAACGGACGCACCGAGGAGCCGGTCATCGTCCACGGCTACACGTTCGTCCCCGAGATCTTCGCCAAGGACGTGTTGGAGGCGATCGCCGAGAGCGCCTTCAAGACGTCCGAATTCCCTGTGATACTGAGCTTCGAGAACCACTGCAATCCGAGGCAACAGGTGAGTACAACAAAGTTCCCTCTCTCCCCCACTCCTTACCCTGGCATGTAATTCCTCGCATTAATTTCCGGCTTCGTCGAAGCTCCTCCGGCTGTAAATCCCGACACCAACAATGGGCGGAGCTTAAAGCGCAACTACTTCGACAACTACAATAATAAAATGGTGTTCGCGCGAATCAGGGCGGCAACAAAGGCAACAACAACAACTAACTAAGACTAACTTGAGACGGAAGTTGGCGAAAGTTGAGATGAGAGATGCCAGTGTTGTGCAAACAACAACACGCTTTTAATAGGACGCCAACAACAAGAACAATCTGGCAGCAACAGAACAGTGAAAAATGAAATTCCAGCAGGTCTCGGGGGTCGCCCCATCTCTCTCCCTCTCTCTTTTACACCCTGTTCTCCTCTTTAATGGATCCCAATCTGCCCGAACTTTCGTCGTTCACTTTTATTTTCTGCGAAGTCTTGTGGAATTTCCGAAACTTCGGATCAGTAAAAACTCGCCTATTAGGGGTTGAAAGGAGTTTTACGCAGGCGAAAATTTTACTCCCCATGGACTTTATGAACCGTGTGCTAATTACAGGACCTTAAACGGAATGAAGTTGGAAAATCGAATCATTTTCGTCACGCCTTGCGAGTGTGACCCTCTGTCGATTACTCAAACACTCAGTCCACGGCCAAACACTACTCACGGATTCGTCTTCCCGCTCCAGGTGCAGACCGTCGGTTTCGAGATTTGACGACCCCTACCTTGTTTTCTTCATAGCTCGGGATTCCGTTGGTCGATGGGCTAGTTTTCTTTCCAAATGTAGATCGAAAGCACATTAAGGCCGCGCTCACACCGAGCCGGCGACGCGACGTGCGACACGACGCGAATTCTTATAACACATAACCTTATGAGAGTGTTCGCACCTAACAGCGAATCGACGAGCGAATTCCTTGAAACCAAGAGAACTAAAAACTGGATGATTTTTGAAAAACATTAAGATTTACACACGGTTTTTGCGCATAATTACTTTTAGGTGTGAAAAGGTATTTTTCGTCGCGGATTCGTCGCGAAAATTTCGCACCGCACTTCGCGTCGGCGGTGCGAACACGGCCTTAGAAATTTCGAGCAAAGGGCCTTAATTTGTGACGACCTCTAATTTTTATAACTTTTCTATGTTTGGCGTAAGCATTCAGAATCTTCTCAGCTTCCGCATAGTCCAAGTTTCGCCATTAGGGAGAAGAAAGCACTCGACAGGAGACGGGGAGGACAGAGGGGAAGATCGGCCGAACCTAAAATAATTTCACGATTGATCGTGATCTGTTTCTTACCAACCATAATGGGACAGAGACAATCTGTTTTACTGCAGATGCGGGTAGTTGTGTATTAACCTCTGCCCCAATCATTCGCTCTTCCTCGGTTACGCCGACATCCTTGGTTGATTTTTTGCGTTCTCTTTCTAACACGGACTGTTCGCTCTCTCTCTCTTCCACAGGCCAAAATCGCCAACTATTGCCGCGAGATCTTCGGCGACATGCTGCTGGACAAGCCCCTCGACTCGCACCCCCTGGAGCCCAACATGGATCTGCCGCCGCCGGCGTTTCTGCGCCGCAAGATCATCATCAAGAACAAGAAGAAGCACCACCACCACCACCATCACCACCACAAAAAGGGCGGCAAGCTGACCTCCGCCAACTCAGGTGAGCGCCCGATTGCATTCCGTTCATTCCTCTTTCTTCCGCCATTAAAGCTTGAACTCGAGTTCGCTCGCTCTCTTTCGCTCCTCGGAGACGCGACAAACATTTCCATTTCGATAATTGTCCCGAGTCCAGCTCTCTCTGTCCCCCCCGGGCACGACAAGTGATGCCAATGAAAGCAATGCATATTTTAGCGGCTCCCCTCGCACTGACTGCTGAACGGGCGGGCAATAAATCGTGCCGTGGGGGAGCGAGACAGAACGAGAGTGAGGGAGAGAGGGAAAGGGGGCATCTGCATAATGCATGCACTTCCGCCGGCGCGTATCTCGGAAACTGCAGGGACAGCGGCTAATTTCGAAATGCAAATGCCGGCCGCCGGTGACGACGACGCCGAGGACGCAGGAGTCGAGCGCATCCGGGGCCACTTGAGTACCCCCCTCCCTCCTCTCGCCCCTTGTCCAAGCACTCAACGGGGCGCCCTCTGACTTTTCACGGCACCCATCCATCCGTCTGTCCGTCCGTCCGTCCGTCCGTCCATCCTTCCGTTCATCCCTCTGTCCATCCTTCCGGTCTCCTTCTCGCTCCGATTCGCTCGCTTCCTCCTCTTTCTTTCCTTTCGTTTATCACTTCCGCCTATCCGGTTTGTCCCGCTCCTCCTCTTCGTCCTCCCCTCCGCTTCCGGCTGCCAACGCACTTAGCATTCGAAATGAAACGGAGCGGGACAGAGGGAGAGGCGGACGAGGCGGATGAGGGGGACGAGGACGGGGCGAGTGTCGTATGCTGCAGGACACGTCGCACGGAACAATGCAGAAGAATTGCATAAGCCAAGCGCCAAGAGCGAGCAAACGAGAGCGCGAGAGTGGGAGGGAGAGAGAGAGAGAGAGAAAGTGTCGGGGAGACGTGGGCAACGTTCGTGCGCCACGTTCCAATAATAAAGGACATCAAAGTGTCTTGTTATTTGAGAACTTTATGGCGTTCCCCTTCTTCTTCTCCTTCTCTTTGTCCTTCTATTCATGCTTCTCATGATCCTACTTTTCATCCCTCTCTTTGTTCTTTTCTTTCTCTTTGTCATTATGCTGCCTCCTTCGCCATGATCCCGGCTAATGTTAAATGCGTTCTCCATATCTCGAGCAATAATAATAATTTCATATTTTCTTCATTTTGTCCTCCCTCTGTCTTCCAGTGGACGCCAAGAGTTCAACGACAGCAGCAGCTGCTGCGGCGGCGGCCATGCAGCAACAGGTCTCGTTGCAGGACGAGATGGGCGGCGGCATCAACAACAACAATAACAACAACACCATTACAGCCACACCAACAACGACGATGACGGCGCCCGGCATCACGAGCGCCACTGGAAACGGTGACATCGGCGGCGGGGCCACGAACCACGCCCCTCCATTGCAAGTGAGTCGATATGTTGTTGTTGGACAAACAGACGGACAGACAGACAAATAGAGAGACGGAAGGGCGGACGGACTCGTGGCTTTGTTGAAATTACTGCGGTCACTTGTGCGGGAGCCAGAGGGAAGGGGAGAGGGAGGGAAGGATGTGCCATGGAAATGCACAGACAGCCAGAAGGACGCACGGGCCAGGCCACAATGCATGTGGGAGCGAGAGAAAGAGACAAATGCGCCCGGAAAATGAGGCTAATTTCTATGCAGTGTCGCGGGAACAAAAGGTTTTGTCGCGCTCTTTTCAGGCGCCACCCAAGGGTCCATTGTCGCGTATCTGGAACTCTCCTCTGAAATGGTCTGATAAAATCAGTTGTGTCAAATGCAGTGAGTTCGCTAAAGAACATGTTTGCGCACTGAACCAGTTGTAATTACTCCGGAATAAGTTATGCACACGTCTCGTGAGCTCGAGAGTGCGGCCGAACATAATTTAAAGTCCCCCGAACAGCTTATCCAGCGAATTACTCGCGAACCAATTGCTCTGGAACGAATTACGCGGAACCCAATTAAGCCCGGAGTCTTCTGCTTTCATTGAGTTCGCGACCCCCCAGCAGTCCGTTGAACCGGGCGGAGCTCGTGCAGCCCACGCCGTCATTCGATTTGTGCTCCGCAATAAATATCACTCATACGCACTCGTGCACTTTATTATTTCCCGCCCCCGCTTTCAATTAGTATCCGGATTTAATTCGCGATCCCTGCAAATCTGCGAAGAACTGCAGAACAGCAGCCAGAAAATTGCACACAGCCCTTCGTTTGAAGAGCTTCTCTTCCACTTCGGGGAATCGCTCTCAGTGCACCGGGGAGAATTCCCGGAACTCGCCGGAGTTTGCTCGCGTCCTCAGCCCCGCCCCGCCCGCGATTCGCGAACTGCGGAATTCTCGATAACCCCACTTGGGAAGAGTGCGGAGTGATCCATGCGCATAAATGTATGTGATTTATTTATGGGATCCTGCTTCCTGGCAACGACCCGACGACGGTGTGAAGAGGCGCTTCTTCCATCCTCTCACGTCCAATTGCATCGACTGTTGCACAACAAATAGAATCACCGAGGACGTATTCCGACGTCGCTCCCTATTCTCTATCGCTCATCATCCTATTCTCCTCTAGCTCTCTCTAGCCGTCGTCTTCGATTCACCACCCCAACCCGCAATCGCTTTCATTCTGAGGCAGCTCGCATTCGTCGTCGTCCACCGCGTCCACGTCCACGACAGGAAAAAGCTTTCATCGAGCGTTTCGCCCGACAAATGAGAAAAGCAATTCGTCCTTCTCGGCTCCACTGATGCCCTCCCTCTCTCACCTCTCTGTTGGACACAGGTTGCAATGTGTTATGAAATTTCCACTTCCGCTTCCGTTCGCATTGCGACTGCGAGTCCATTTCCACAATAATAGTAAATGACGAAAACCCGGACGGCAACATGAGCTCGCTGACATCGGCATCGTTTTTATTTTCTCAGGCCCTTTCCTGCTGTCGTTCGCATATGCTTCTTCCCTTCGTGGAGAAGTTTTCCTTTCAGCAGAACAAATGGGAAATAAAAAAGGCGAAATTTAAATTCTTTCAACTTTTCAGAGTCTCTTTCGGGTTTGTGTGCAACGTTTTGTTTGCTCTTTTCTCTCCCCATTCGTTCTGCGGCGTCTGCTTTTGTTGTGGGAAAATATTTTCGAGAAATGCTCCCGGCGGATAAGTTCGTTTTTGTTTTCCGAAGAATCGGAGTTCTCCAGTGTTCGGAAAGAGATTGCATTCAAATCAGAATCCGCTGCCCCGGGCTTGAATATGAGAAATAATTGAGCGGAGGAAATTTCTGTTATTTTAATATCGGAGCATAACAAGAGGAACCCCTTGGAAGTTGATTTCGTTCGCCTTGAGCCTTCCTCGGACCTCAAAGAGGTTCCTCCAATCTCTCTCTCTCTCTCTCTCTGTCCTCCTTTAGGTTCTCAAGAACATATTCCAAATGTGATGAAATTCACGCTCCGTTGGCCCAAGTGTCGATCAGGAGACTCCTCGACTCATCTGCGGCCACTCCGAGCCCGCACAACAGCATCCTCTAATTGGTCCCCACGCCCAAGTCGGGGCTCCCATCTGATTCAAGACTAACCGGAGGGGCGGGACGGCGTCAGACGCAAATAATGCGACGACACACCTACGTGACACCGCACACAGACGCAGGCTGCGCGCCAGACACACGTCCCATGGCCGAGGTGGAGCCGGGGCTGGGCGGAGACGCGATGAACGGCTGCTCATTTATCGCTGATGGCGCAGATCCCGGCGCGCCCCAACATGGCAGCAGGTGGGGCCAGGGGCGGGGTTGCAATTTATTCCGCCCGAGTGTCGGGCATAATTAGGCGATTGTTTAGCGCGGATTACGATGTCAGCGCGGGCGTCTCGCTCACTCACCCGACCCTCTCTTGCAGCAAATCCGGCAGAGCTCCAAGGACAGCACCGGCTCCTCGGACACGGACAGCTCCAGCGACGACGAGTCCCTGCCCATCAGCACGCCCAACCCGCCCAGCGGCAACGAGCCGCCCCCGGAGAAGGCCCAGAAGGAGACCGAGGCGGGCGCGGAGATCTCGGCGCTGGTCAACTACGTGCAGCCGATCCACTTCAGCTCCTTCGAGAACGCCGAGAGTAAGCGGCCCCAGGAGGCTCGAGGAATCCGAACTAACCCGTTCTTGTCCTGGTCTTGTCCTTGCAGAGAAGAACCGCTGCTACGAGATGTCCTCCTTCGACGAGAAGCAGGCGACCACCCTGCTCAAGGAGCGGCCCATCGAGTTCGTCAACTACAACAAGCACCAGCTGTCGCGCGTCTACCCGGCGGGCACGCGCTTCGACAGCTCCAACTTCATGCCCCAGGTGAGTCGGCGCCCGCCTTTCCACCGGATCCAAGTCCAACTGTCTGTCTCTCGCAGCTCTTCTGGAACGCCGGCTGCCAGCTGGTGGCGCTCAACTTCCAGACGCTCGACCTGGCGATGCAGCTGAACCTGGGCATCTTCGAGTACAACGGCCGCTCCGGCTACCTGCTGAAGCCGGAGTTCATGCGGCGCACCGACCGGCGGCTGGACCCCTTCGCCGAGAGCACAGTGAGCTCATGACGCTATAATCGCAGGGCCTCCCTACCCACTCTCTCTCTCTCCCTCTCCCGCGTCCAGGTCGACGGCATCATCGCGGGCACCGTCTCGATCACGGTGCTCTCGGGCCAGTTCCTGACCGACAAGCGCGTCGGCACCTACGTCGAGGTGGACATGTTCGGGCTGCCCGCGGACACCGTGCGCAAGAAGTTCCGCACGAAGCTGGTGCGCGACAACGGCCTCAACCCGGTCTTCGACGAGGAGCCCTTCGTCTTCAAGAAGGTACGCGAGCAGTCCCCACTTTTGGCCGGACGTAACCAACCCTCTCCCCGCAGGTGGTGCTCCCCGAGCTGGCCAGCATCCGCATCGCCGCCTACGAGGAGGGCGGCCGCTTCATCGGGCACCGCGTGCTGCCCGTGATCGGGCTCTGCCCCGGCTACCGGCACCTGAACCTGCGCTCCGAGGTGGGCCAGCCCATCGCGCTGGCCTCGCTCTTCCTCTGCATCGTGGTCAAGGACTACGTGCCCGACGACCTCTCCAACTTCGCCGAGGCGCTCGCGAACCCCATCAAGTACCAGAGCGAGCTGGAGAAGCGCGACAAGCAGCTGGCCGTGCTCACCGAGGACACGGAGCCGATCCCCGAGGAGGACATCACCAACTCATGTGAGTGGCCTCGTGGTCGTTGCCCCTGTTCGGCATGAGTTCCCCTGTTCGGCCGGGTTCTTCTCTCGTTTGTGTTCTCTTTTGTTACATTCGTATTCGTTTCTTTCTTTCTTTCTTTCTCTCTCTTCCTTTCTCTTGTGTTCTTCTGTTTGCGTTGTTCGCCCCTGGGGTTCCGACAACACTCGACACGCACACACACGGCCACCACACCAACACCTCCACCACCACAACCACCACCACGACCCACACACCCGCTGCCCTCTGATCTTGACCTCCAAAGTCGTTTTCGTCCAAGTAGGTGGCCAGAAGAAGGAGCTGCGCCCCGTCGAGTCCATCACGATCAGCCCCAAGCACCGCACCAGCATCACGGCCGCCTCCGCGATGAGCGTCGAGCCGAGCAGCGAGCTGGACGCGGACAGCGTCTCCGCCACGATGCAGAGCATCCAGCACCAGCACTCGCTGGACCAGTCGCTCAGCACCTCGATCCGGCAGGTGGAGTCCTCGCAGTTCGACGTGGACCTGGTCGTCGCGGAGCCCCTGGAGCGCATCCTCGAGCACAAGCTGGTGCGCGAGAAGCGGCTCGAGATGGAGAAGAAGCTGGACACGCTGCGCAAGAAGCACGACAAGGACAAGGTGAAGATCGCCGCCCAGAAGCTGGGCGGGCTGGACGGCAGCAAGAAGCCCAAGTTCTCGATGACCAACAAGCTGGTGAAGCGGCTGAGCAGCAAGAGTCTGTAAGTAGCTCCCGCCAGGGAGGCCTCTGCACGGCTTTAAACAGAAGTTGCCTCTCCCCCAGCGACCCGGCGGTCGAGGTGCCGCCCTGCCCCCAGGACTTCGGCGACAGCAGCGAGGACAGCAGCGGCGCGGGCGGCGCCGAGAGCCTGCGCAACGTGATCACGCGCTCCCAGTCGGAGCGGCTGCTGGCCTCGTGCCGCGAGTTCTCCGCGCAGTGCCGCGAGCTGCAGGAGAAGTACCACGAGAGCATCTACGCCACGGCCGAGAAGGTGCTGCGCAACTCGCAGACCAGCCAGATGAAGCAGCTGAAGGCCTCGCTCGACAAGGTGACCAGCGAGGTGATGCACCAGCTGCAGGAGGCGCGCCGCAACGAGGTCAAGAACCTGGCCACGGTGCACCGGGACCGCGACGAGTTGGTCAGGTGAGTGCTCGGGTCGGAGAAGCCTTCGGTGGCAGGGTCTCACGCTGTTTCTCCGCAGGATGAAGCGCGAGGTGGCCAGCTCCGTGGTGGAGCGCGGCGTGGCCGAGCGGGTGCGCCTCAAGCAGACCTACGACAAGCGCACGGACGAGCTGCAGAAGCAGCACGACTTCGTCAAGAACGCCCTGGCCGAGCACAAGGCCAAGGTAAGCCACGCCCGCCGCTCGTCCCCGGACAGGTCGCTAACCCCGTCTCTCCGCAGGCACGTCAAATACTCGAGAAGGACGCCGAGTCGCGGACCTGCATCGCCACCAACGGCTTCCTGGTGCTCTTCCACAGCGGCCCCGCGCCCGCCTCCGTCGCCGGCTCGGTCTCGGTCTCGCCCGCCGCGGGCAACAACCTCACCCTGGCCTTAGACAGCGGCGCCAGCTCCATCTCGCCGGCCAAGTCGAACAACAGCATCATGACCAGCGGCGCCGCGCTGCAGATCGAGTCGTAATGAAGTGGACCCAGCAGCAGCAGCAGCAGCAGCAACAAACGGAACTCCTGAACAACAGTATTTGCTAGAATTGACCGCATCTCTCTATCTATCTCCCTCAGTTCAGACAGTTCTTAGTGTTTTAGTGTCATTAGTTCGTAAGGCGTAGTCGAAGTAGAGCAGGAAGAAACAACTACAAGCAAAGAGTAGAAACTATGAAATTATAAAGATTTAAGTTAGGACACCTGGCGCAGCACAGGAGAGAGTGTTTCAGGGAATGCGTTGGAAAATATTTCGGGAACGGAAGCACCTTTGTAGTTGTGAACAAGGCACGGAACCCTGCACAGGAAACTAAGTTTAGATACACTTGATGGAGAACAAAGTTAGGGTAGGAAGTTAACGGCAGCCCTCCACGCGTTTTGCCGATTTTACTTTTAAAGCTATCATTGCTAAGCGTACTTCTCTTAGGAGAAATTCTACTATAAAATATTTTTTTTATGGAAAATTGGTTGTAATGAAGAGTAGTCAACTTCGTAGGATTCTACTGGAACGCATCTCACTCTCGAAGTTGCTAGTTTATTAATTCTAAGTTACTGCAACCCTTGCAACAGACACTACTCTGTATAGCGGACTAGTCTAGTTTTAAGCAGAATCTCACTAGTGAACCACGAAGAACAAGAAAGATGCTTTTTCTCATGCGCATTTAAATTCTCATAATTTTAATTCCTGTTGTAGCACAAAAACTGAAAACGCAACAATTTATGTTCTTATATTTTAAGCGAATGCATCCCCAAATGCCTGCATTTTGTGCATTTTCCGGTTTGCCACCGTCGTTGGCAACGTTGGCCAATTGTCGTCATTTTCACCCCTTGATTTTAAACTTCGCATCGATTTCCGCACAAAACTGAATTCCTTTCCAGCACTCATACGCACACAATGAGCACAGAAGGACGTTATAAAAACTATTTCGTCCTCCTAATTTTCGTTCTTTTCACCAGCAGACATTTTCCCCCAATAGACACACACTCATCCATTAATACATCCAAACATACATATGTTTAAGTGATTTTTGTTGAAAATTCGTTTGTAGAAAATAATTTATTAAATCTTCAATTCATGAAAATAAACTCAATAAACAACATTTCAATGTGAACATTTACGTTTTTATTTTATTTAACTCCCCTCGCCAATTAATTTCGCACCTGTGGATTTTTCGGTTCTAATTTGCTAACCGAACCCATGTGTGGCAACTCGTACATTAGCCGTAGCCACAAGCAACAACAACAACGACGGCGACTCAACACACCGAGAAACATTTATCAAACTTGTTGTCGTCGGACACTTTCTGTAACAGGCGCCCAGAAACAAACAGCAGGCGGCGATCGGCTTCGCAGCCACGAGGATGACGGTTCGCGCCTCGGCTGTCGATCGCGAGTTCTGTCGGCGGGCTTCGGCTAATCTGCTTGGTGGCTTCAGGGCCAGGGCTGCCACACGACTTTTATTTTAAATTCTCAACTCGACTTTTAGTTTGTCAATTGTTTTGTTTTTTTTTGTCAGCAGAACACATTCCCGAATTACAGCAGCAAACTGACAATCATTTAAACACAATGCCCCAACAACAAAAATTAGAAAAGAACATCTTGACAAGGATCTTATTTCACGTAAACTCGTCTCTACAAACTGCATGTTCACTAAACTGATGCCTTAGCAATCTCTAGGAGAGATTTAAATGGAAGGCTTTAATATATATTTTGTTCATAAGTAGATAAATCAAAAATAGTAGTTAACTCCGCAACATGACAACAAGAACAACAAAATAACATTTACTGATACTTGAAGAGGAATAGAAACTGTATATTAACATAGTATTATTAGGAAAATCACACCGACAACACACACCTCAACACCTTATCCACGAGTGATGGTGAGTATTGATGGCTTGTACCCGGTAAAAAGCTTAAACCAACTTTAAACTCGATACTGTACTGTACTGTAACAACAAATACATACTTTCTCTGGACGGCAAAACCACCTTAGATGTTGTAATTTGCTTAACTTTACGGAAAACAACCGACAACAAGAAACAAACGTTGTAATATTGTATTATTCAACCAAACCAAATTTAATTGTCGTTGCATAATTGGTGTTTTAGTGTTTATTGGTAAATCAAGTAAAATAATTAGAAAAGTATTAGGGACGAAAATAGGAACATAGCACTAGTGCAAAATCCCATTAGAACAGCTGACCTATAAAATTTAGAGATAAAATTGAATGTGGTTTTTAATTTAGTTGAGGTTAGATAAAGCCAATTAGGAAGCAATATTATTATCGATGTTATGTGTATTCGTAGGTGTGTTCATTAAATGTCTATGTGTGTGTTTAGCTGTTTAAAACCAATAACAATAACAATACTGTTTGTAGAAACACAAACAAACAATGGTGACAAAATAATTGAAGAGAAGAATCCATAAACACAGATGATTATTAAACATTGTCAGTTGGTGTTGTAAATATGAATGTCGTAGCTGCTGCTCATTGCTAGTCACGTCGCATGCAAAGTATTTCCTCACCCCATGATTTGTTATTATTTCCATTACTCTCCTATTTGTTATTAGAATGCATGTTAGTACATATGCAGTAACATTCTATCGGAGTCAAGGAGTAACTCATAGCTTTATCGACCCACATTCGAGCACTTGTTTACTTGTTTCTGAAATGTTCGAACATTGAAACAAGAAGAAACCACTATATAAAATCAATTTTTTAATTGCTTCGATTGACGTTTCAGCCATGTTTTAGACTTACAGAATACGACAAATAGACAAAAACAAAACCATTTTTACTATCGTGCCTTTGATTAAGAAAAGTTGAAGCCACTCTTGTAAATCTTAAGAACAATTCCCATATCCAACTGATGCAGTAGAGAAAAGAAACCAACACCCATTCAGCCAATTTCAACTCTTCAATAACGCTCGATCTGGCAACTCTGATAGTTTCTCGACCACTTGACGTGTCGTCGGCGTCGTGCTGCCTCCCGTGTCTGGGCGCCTGTTATTTTGACGTGGACTCGTTCGAAACGTGCGACGGTCGGTGTCGGCGCGAATGATGATGGATGGAAATTTGGAACGAAGCGCGTCCGTCGGCGGTGGTGGGGCAGAAAACGCCGGACCAGCGTACTAATTTATTATTTCCGACCGACATGTGGTTGAAAAGAGCAGGCGAATCTCGTTCGCATGAGGATTTGCGATCAGTCGCTTTATGATGGGTTTAATTACGAGTCTTACTTTCCCCGAAGTAAACAATATTTTCGACAAATAATATTAGGTTACGACGTTAAGCGATGGTAATAAATTTCTAATTAGTTGTTATTGGAAACCAATTAGTTAAAGGGACAGAACTCGTTATATATGGAAAACAAAAGCAAATACCGTGTTAAACACATACTTTGTATGGATCTAGAGTTAGCAAATTGTCTGTCGATCAATCTCAGAAGTAAGCATTGGCACATCCTGTTCAAGTGTAGCCAAATACAGAGCAAATGAAGCCTCTTCTCTTCGGTGTTTTACAGACTTCTCCGTGAAACTCAAACGTTTATTTTCTAAGGGATGATCCATCCACTGCATGAATAAAGGAATATAATCGAAGCGTCTGTTAGAAATCATGAACTGTACAACTTTTACAAATATACAAATGAACATTTTATTATGGGAAAAATATATATAAATGAGATATGTGTCTATAACGTAAAATAAAGTAATCTAAAGAAATACACAAAATGGAGAACACAGAGCCAATGTAAACGAAATGCAATGAAAACTGGAGTGCAATCAATGCGCAAACACTTTGAAATTACAATAACACAATTATATTTAATTGATGATACTTAATTCTTAACATAGTTGTATGTGTCTAATGTTAATATGAATTTAGCAAATGGTATTAATTTGAAGTTGAGTATAAAGAATTTGTTGTTGTGATTAAAAAACAAAAAGAAAACCAAAAGTTGTAAGAATAAAAATAATTTCGGAAAAACAAATATCGCTTTTTCTTTTAATCCTAATTGTTAACGAGATGTGTCAAACGTACTTGTATTTTTGAGTAGTTTCGATTGTTCGTAAATATAAAATAAAATGTTTAACATTTCTCAATAAATATGTAAATAATTTCTTCAACATTTTTCAGATTTTTCGTTGTATATAAATGGCAACTCGTAAATATCTTACTTCAGAGCCTCTGAGAAGTATTTAAAGGCTTATGTAGAAGCCTGCACGAATTTAGTGATGAACGAATTAGACTTGTTTAATTGACGTACTTAGTTTCTAATTAATGTATATCAACGGTTAGAAAACCGTCAAAAAGAAACAAATAAATGGCTATATAAAATAGATATGCAATTTCGCGACTTTGTATTGCACTTAGTTAAGTGGTAAAACGACAGCTATATCACAAGCTCACGAACTTAAAGGCGATCGACTTCACTAACGTACTAATTTCACGCGTCCTGGATATTTCGGTGTATTTATACATAGTTTACAGTGTGCTTCCATGGTTTTCATGAAAAAGTCATTTACTCAAAGCATTTGCACGAAAACCATGCTGAGCACAGAGCCCAAGGCCAGGCCACAACTCAAAGAAGCGGTCATGATGGCAGACGCGATTTCCTTTTCATGATGCATGCAGATTCTGAAAACAAATAAATTCGATTAACGCCTGTATCGAAGTAACGGAATTTGTGTGGCACCTTGGAGCCGTCATCAGGAAAATGTTTGCCAAATAACCATTGGATAAGGCAAACGAAACGACCATCGTAATAAATGCCGCATCCGAATGCACCAGAACCGGCAGGAACTGGTGAATGTTGGAGTTTGAACAGAGGAAAAACGGGATGTAAAGCATTCGTATAATGGTCATCAGAAGCACTGTGTGAGGGTTGTCTCGGGGCTAAATAGTAATTACGTTAATTTAAAAATATGTAAACCATTTGGGAAGAGGATGTACCCGCTCGAAGAGACCGGCAAAAATGCGTCCAAAGTAATCTCCCGAATTGAAGAATAAATAATTGACCACGGGCATGTAGTAAATATCTGCGAAATAAACATTAAATATTAGAGCCATATTAATTGATTGATTGATCTCATACCATTCCATGGATTTCCACTGCCGAAGTTCTGAGACTGCATGAGTACCGACACACCGGGATAAACCGAGAGCGTTGTGGCGAAGAGCAAGCAAACGCCCACGGCGTGCACATAGATCTTGCTGAAGACCTCGAATATGTTGGGTTCCAGATCTACCCCGCTGTTGACGATATTGCGGGACGATGATGGGCTGTTGCATATAACTTGGTACTTCGTCGCCGTCCCCTCCACATAGAACTTGAAGAACGCCTGCTTCGACATTATCGAGTACATTGCAATGCAGAGTATGATGACCACACTTCCTATAATGAAGTAGATAAACGCAGTCGTCTTTGGAGAGGTGCCTATGGCCAGCACCAATATGAAGGCGATCGCTGTGAAAATGCCACCCAGTGCCTGGCCACTGACCACCGCCGACATGTACTTCGAGGGGAAGAGGCCAGCGATGCCGAATATACCGCCAGACATCACAGCCGACGAAACTGTAGAATAAACGATTAGAACACCTTTCGCAAAACAAGGAAAGCACACTCACTGTTGATGATCACCACGGTGAAGAGGGTGATTAAGAAGAACTGCTCCTGCCATCGATCCGTGTTGATTTCAACGAAAGTCGTCGTTACGCCGAAAATAATCAAAATCATCGAGAGGGTGCCGAGCATTTTCAACTTCAGCGGCACCCGATGGCCATATATCGCGTTCAATATCAGAAAGGTTGTGCCCGATATGGAGGCGGTGAGGGTGAGATCGCAGGTGAAGCTCTTCTGCATCGGAGTCAATTCCGGAGCAATGTCGGTGTCATTGAGGGTGGTATTTCGGAATTTATACATCCAATACTGAAAGCATAGATCATGAATTCAAGGTGACTATATTCAGAATAGAGAATGGTAGTTAATGACGAATGCTTTAGAAGAGAATGCATCATTCAAGCCATCAAAGAATTACTCATCGGACTGGGCTTTTGCAAGTCTTCATTACATCAACTGCGAGCTAAAATATAAGCAGGGGTTAGCGTTGCAGCAACAAAGAGGAGTAAACTCAAACACAAAGCAATAAAAACCAATCTATACTGTAAATCGAGAACAGCCTTCAGCTGATAAGGAGGATTGCTTTTGCTCTGTTGTTCATTAGAATGGGGGAGAAGTAGGGTTCGTAAAAAGTCCAAATTCGAATCAGAGCAACAAGTGCGAATGCATTGTTTTATTCAATGTGGAATGCGAGGAAAATTTTCATTCAATTTTGCCTCCGATGCCGAGATAAGCAGGAGGCACTTGTTGAGTCATTTATGTAAATTAAATACGGGTTATGTTACAGCACCATGCAGAAGAGAAGGAGTCAACTGAGAACTGATACCATATCCCGAAGAACCTCTTCGCAACGCATTGTTCATATGGTTTCCGTACGCTTGAATATTGCAATCGAATTCGTGTCTAAATTTAAAAGAAATCTAGGTTATCGAGTTCTTGGCTAACACTTACATCTTCGGCTGTCACGAAGAAGTTCCACGGAGTCATGGTGGCCGTGCCCAGCAGGTAGAAGACCAAATAAGTCAGGTTGAAGCGATCCTCCGGAGCATCCGGGTACAGAATATCTGCTCCCTGCAGCTCCACGTTCTGAAAGCAGCCAGCGGTTGGCTCCGGCAGTGTGGCTGGAGTGAAAGTAGGCACGTATTCGTCGATGGCGTCGTCATCGTTGCCGTCCCCGAAGTTGTTGTCCAGTGGCTGCGTGGAATCAACATGTGGTGGCTCCTCGTTGTCCACCAACACCTGACGGTCCTCGTCGACGACGTTGGGTTCTCGGTTTCGCAGCGGCATTTTCTCGCAGCCTTATCACTTGTTCCCACAGTTAATTATATTGAACAAATTGCTATAATTTGTGTTTCTTCCGTGCCTTATTGTTATGGTTTGCGGGGGTCTTGGGTCGAGCTGTGATGAGCTCCAACGTGAGATTGCTGTCCGCGGATTGTTTATCAAAAAAGACTCACTTCATTTTATTTAATCGCGGCTGGTGTCCGCGATCAACTTTGCATTCGAGGCGCAAAAACACGGAATAAAACTTAAAAAAACAGAAAAAATACTGGAGCAAGACGAACGAACGAATAAAGCTTATCTCAGTCAATGTTTCTTTCTTCCTCACATATATTTTTCTACGATTTTCTTTTATGCTGGTCCTTTTTTTTGTTTTGTTGTTATTTTAATTAGAGGGTAGAAAGAAAAAAGAAAATCTTTGTTTTGAATCCGAGATGAAAACAAATCAACGAGAAGTTGACGTTTCCTTCAAAATACTTGGAGAGATTAGGAAACCAGGGAGGACTCCGAATGTCTACACATAATTTTTACAAGCCCAACCTTCTTCTATATGCAAAAAATAATTTTAAAAAATATAATTTTTGGTTTTAACTCCAAGTGTGTTTAGATTCAATTTAATAGAAATTTACTGGCTCTGATCATGATTCTCATACACACCACCCTGAATTGTATTGGTTTACTTATTGAGATGTTTTGTACATGGAAATTATGTTGTATGGAAGAAATTCACCATCCTGAAAAGAAAATAAATCACATCGTGCGAAGATGACAATACTTTGACTTCCTAACGGCTCTTTACAACGTCCATTCAATAACAGGAAAAAACAGACGCACGCCTCATTGAATAGCAAACAAGGAAATTAAATTAAACTTACAGATTGCAAAATGAATTTCTATCAAAATTTGCGCAACAAATTACAATCAAAAATGTTCAATGAAGTCCGCGTGAAAAGCGAGGGAAACAACAACAACTATGGGGAATACGTGGAGCAGAAAAGTTTCAGTATTTTCGAGAGAATACATCCTACAAGCAGTTTCAAATACAGTACGGTAAGTAATTTAATAAAACAACAATTGTTGATAAATTCATTTTGAATTTCTAATAAATTAAAGAATATAATTAATTTTCCATTACTGAGTAAACTTGCCAGAGTGGTTCAAACCTTTGCTAAAGTCTACACAGGCCAGCGGAACGTTGGTCTTACGTTATGTTGCGGCATCGTAAACAGCTGATCGAA
The DNA here is from genome assembly GCA_017309665.1 of Coelopa frigida. NCBI lineage: Eukaryota > Metazoa > Arthropoda > Insecta > Diptera > Coelopidae > Coelopa > Coelopa frigida. Next base: position 615,043 of record CM029565.1, on the reverse strand, counting down.
CGGAACGATGCGAACGAACGTCAGCCGAAAGAGAACAAGAACGTATACGTCACTTTGCAAGTGCAAGTCAGGGTTTCGTTTCGTATTTTGGGGGCAAGAGTTAGACAAGAAAAAGAGGAGTGAATGAATTGTTTTGTATTTTGTCTCTCTATATAGATACACGAGACAAACTTATCGGACTAATTAATTCACATCGGAGCATTTAGCAACTCATAATAACTTTCATAACTTTTGCGAATAACGGTTTTGTCGGGACACGTCTGTCAGTGTTTCGACGAGCTCTTTGCTCGCCCAACTGTAGAAAAAGGGTCAATGTACAATTTTTGAAAAACGAAGTGTTTTCAGTAAATTGTGCTTTGGTTCAAAGAGAAGCGAAACACTTCGATCGAAGTGACAACGACAACCCTGTTTGAAATCGTGCGGTGAAAGAGCAACAGCGGATAGTACAATTTTAATTGTTTTCCATTTGTTGAGAAAGTGCAATTATTAATTTTATACCACAGAAATTTTTAGGACAAATTTAGGACAGAATTCTATTTAAACGTGCTTTCAATAGTGATACAAATTGTATTCCGCGTGAGCACACCTGAAATTGCATTTATTAGTTGCTTCGAGCGTTATTCATTCTAGTTAACGCACTAAAATGATGGTGAGTTGTTCGTTCGCTAGCAACAATCGTATCCACTGTAGAGTGAGACGGCAGAAGACAGGAATACGCCTTTTTTGTTCTCAAATTCACGCCAGCCATTCCTATGGTCAACGCCTGCTGTTAGCGAGTTGGAGCTATCAGCGAGACTTGTCTGTGTTTATAATAAATAATCGTCCGGCTTTCCGCTGCGTCTATGCCTGCAACTAGTGATAGATATAATTATGGAATAACAGCTTCCCCAGCCGGCTCCCCGCTCCCCTATCCAGCTCCGCCAGCTTATCAGCCCCAAGTTCTTGTGCATGAATGCTTTCAAAGCCGATTCAATTGAACTGGGACAAATATAATAGAGGCGTCGAAACTTCGTCGACAAAGAATCACACATTCACAGGTGTTTATGTGTGTTGTGATATGCTTTTGCTTTGTTTGCAGGACGGAACCGATGAATCGACTATCATTGAGAATATGGCGAGCAACGACTCGTCGTCGCTGGGTGGTTCTGGCAGCGGGACAGCCTCGAACCCCATCGTCATGGAGATCGCTTCGCCACCCTCACAGTCGCCCACAAGTGCCGGCGGGGCTCCTCCGCCAACTGCCACCGCTACGAACAACGGCAGTGGCACCGGCACCTCCGAGTCATCTTCCTCGGTCATAACACCGGCGCCCATGGGAGAGAACGCGCTGCACGTCGAGATCTCGGATGCCTTGAGCGAAAAGGACAAGGTCAAGTTCACGGTGCACACGCGCACCACGCTGCCCGGGTTCTCGAAGCCCGACAACAACGTGGTGCGTCAGCACGAGGAATTCGTTTGGCTGCACGATCGCTTCGAGGAAAATGAGGATTATGCGGGCTACATTGTGCGTTCATTGGTTGTTAGTTTATTTGTCGTTGACTAAATCGAAGTTCTTCGTTTTGTAGATTCCGCCTTGTCCACCACGGCCCGATTTCGATGCGTCTCGTGAGAAACTGCAGCGATTGGGCGAGGGGGAAGGCAACATGACCAAGGAGGAGTTCAAGAAAATGAAATCTGAATTGGAGGCGTAAGATTGTTGTGTGAATTGCCAGAGTATTTTATGTTATTTCGTTTGCACAATCCTAGTGAATATTTGGCCACCTTCAAGAAGACCGTTGCAATGCACGAGGTGTTTCTCCGTCGACTCGCTAGCCACCCCGTATTTCGAGTGGATCAGCACCTTAAGGTCTTTCTCGAATACGACCAAGATCTGTGCGTTAAGCCACGCAAGAAAATGGCCATCTTCGGGGGTTTTGTGAAGTCGCTGGGGAAGACTACGGACGAGATCCTACTGGGGGCAACTGTGCGCGATGTGAACGACTTCTTTGAGAACGAACTGCAATTCCTCACCGAATACCATGGCCACTTAAGAGAGGCATCGCTGCGGACGGAGAAAATGACGCAGCGTCACAAGGAGGTTGGCGATTGCCATCAAAAAATTTCGAATGCTCTAATGCAATTATCAACTGCGGAAAAGGGAAGCATGGAAACGTTTTGTGCTAAGACAGCCGAGGTGTTCGAAAAGATCAAGGTGCGTTATTTTGACAAACAGTCAGTTTTAAAAACAAACAACGCTTATTTTTATGCAGAACCTTGAGGCACGTGTAGCTAGTGATCAGGATCTGAAGTTGGGCGATACTTTACGTTACTATCAACGTGACAGTGATGCCGCCAAGGCCTTGCTAATACGCCGCTTACGTTGCTTAGCTGCATACGAAACTGCCAATCGCAATTTGGAAAAAGTTCGCGCGAAGAATAAAGACGTGCATGCGGTAAGTATCCGCTTGCTTTCAGTTTCCACATTGCGTTTTTATTATTGTATACTTTTACTTTACCGGTTTTGGTTTCGAATAATTATTATTATTTATTTATTTTATTTCGTGCCGTCTTCTTATTCTTTTCTTTAACAATTATTTTCTTACTCATGAATCTAATTATCTTTCACTCAACCTAAGTTTTTAATTTAATTTTAAATTTCTTTCAAAAATGTAAAACCATTTCAAAACACGAATCTTCTTAAACTGTGCAAATCAAAACAAAATGCTTTCCGCAACTATGTATGGGCAGCCTTTGGAAGTCCAAGAGGTATTTGGTATTTGTTCTCAACTGTTATTTATGTATGAATGTATCTACGTAGTTCTATTTAATTTCTGTATTGATTGGCCTGTGAAATCATGGTATTTTCTAGTACATATGTGTAGACTGTATTTACATGTTTCGAACTGTAACTCAAAAGATCAGTCACCAAATTAGCTTGAACTTGTTGGTCTTGTGATTATTTGATAAGATATTTGTTGCTTGCTTTTTGCATTTAAAGATTTAGTTCTATTCGACGTTCTCACTCTTAACTCAATTAATGCCTAACAATTTATAGGCGGAGTCGGCTCAAGCTGAAGCGTGCGAGAAATTTGAATCAATGTCTGCTTGCGGCAAAGAAGAATTAGTCGGTTTCCGCAATAGACGAGTTGCAGCGTTTAAAAAGGGGTAAGAAATTTGCAGTTTCTTTTTATGCATTTCTAACAGAATATTTTTTTCCAGCTTAATGGAAATGGCTGATCTTGAGATCAAACATGCGAAAAATCAGTACGAATATCTGCGCCAATCCCTGCTGGCATTAAAAGAAATTGAGTAATATATCTATCGGAGGCCTGAACCTGTGTCTTTCACGTCTATGTTGCATACGCAAAAACTATGCATAGAATTTTACAGTGTATAAATAATGTTATATACAAACTATACGCCTCTTAGTTCTGATTGTCCTCAGTTGAATCTTCTTGTAATATATAAATGAGCCAAACCAACTCCAAATCGACTTATAGAAATACTTTCCAACACATCATATATTTCAAAAATCTAATCTTAATATTAAGCTATATTCAAGAGATCAATCGTTTATTTATACACGTACAACATAAATACGTACAAAAAAAAAAAAAAAATTCATAATTAAAAATAAAAAAAAAATGTTATTTCAAGACACGAAAAAAATATGTATCATAAAAACTTTTGCATTCACATTCAACATTCCTACATCGCAAATGCATTTGGAAATTTCGAAAACAAACTAAATATTGTATTAAATTTTGGTATTAAATGTTAAATTTTATATGTTGTATTCATTTAAATTATTAAAAAGAATTATATGAATAATGAAATCAAAACGTATAATATCAATTTGAAATTAACGCACCTTTCTAGCAATGGGCGTCATCAGCTAAACTTGGCAATTTTCTCGAAAAACTGTGCTTCGATGGAGCGATTGTACTTCTCGATGCTTGTGTCTATGCCAGCTATGGAAGCCTCTTCGAACAGCTGTGGCAATCTGTTTAATTCTGAGTTGGCTGCGTGGTCAGAGAACACATTTCCGACGACGTCATTGCTGCAACGATCACGTTCGTTTAGAAAATCAAATCTAGACAGCTCTAAAGCAGCGCTGGAGAGCTTGAGCAATTTATTTTCTGGCGAGGCGGGAGGTGGGTAGGACAGAATGTTTATCTCTGGCTCCAGGAACTTTTGCTGGTAGCAGTCTGCAATTGGTGGAAACTCTTCCAAGTTGGGGCACTGCGTTGATGATGAACACTGCACTGGAATATTCGCCTTCGGATGGGCCTTCCGATAGTGGCTCACAAGCCGGCTACGTGCAGCGTACTGCTTGTGGCAGAGGTTGCACTTGTGTACGTCAACTGTAAGCGTGCCTACGGTGGCGACTTCCGCCTCCTGGGCGGTGGCCGAGTAGCGGCGCATTGACGTGGGCAGCTCCTGGCCAGGATGGTGCTTGAGGATGTGCACCTTGCGTTTGGCGTTTAGTTTGTACACATTGCTGCAGTAGGGACAGGGGAAAATGAGTTGCTGACGTACAATTGGAGCCCGAAGAATTTCAATATCCTCGACATTCACTGCAGGGTGCACCTTGGCAAAGTGGTTGACGAGCACACCTCGCCGCTTGAAAAACACATTCGAGCAGATATGGCACTTGAATGGATATAACGGGTTGCACGCCGATGATGGCGTTGAAAATGTCTCCGATTCAGTATTCTTCTTTTCAACCACATCAGGCTTTTCTCTTGAATCTGTTGGTTGTGCCGGAGGGTCCGTAACTAATGATGCAAGTGGGAAGTCCGTCTTTTTTTCCGGCAGTTCCTCTGGTTTTTCGTTTTTCTTCTCGGGCTTCCTGAACAGGTCTCTGTCAGATATGATGAATGGCGAAAGCATCTCGGAGAGAGCTACGTAAGTAACTGTCTCTGCGTTCAACTCGAGGGCTTTGAGCTTGGTTGGAGTCTGCTTGCGGCGGTTCGATGAAGAGGACGCGGTGGACAGCAATGGTTTCTTCGGACTCAACTTTAAATATTGCGAACCGTCGTTTAAAATGGCAGACATGGGTTCAGTCGATTTCAGAGACATTACGTCGTCCCCTTTCCCAAAGGTTGCCGCTGCCTTTTCAGTCTGCACAGCAGCCTTGCCTTTCTCCTGTTCCTCCTTCTTCGCTTGGCCTTTTGCTTTGTCCAGAGAACGCTTGGGCGCGGATTTCGCATTATTCGTGTTGTGGACTCGCTTCGTGTGAGTCCTCAAGTGATCCTGCCGACTGAATTCCTTGTGGCAGACGCCACAGGTGTGCTGTTTCTCCTGCGAGTGGGTCAACTTGTGGCGCTGGAGAATGCTCACGTTCTGGAACTTTTTGCCGCAAGTGTCACAAGCGAACTGCCGCGAGGAGTGGAAGATGCGGACATGTTTCCGCACCAGATGGTAGGCATTGTAATACTGAAATGGGCAATAATCGCATCAGTTGCGCGATCATGTGATAGCATAACCACTTTACCTTGTGGCAGTGCTTGCACTGGAACCTTCCGTTCGCCGATTTATGGCCCTCGACGTGTTGCTTGAAGTCGCGGACGTACTTAAAGTTCTGCTCGCAGAACACGCACATGTAGTGGCTCGCCGAATGGCTGTGCAGGTGGGCGGTCAGGGCGGCGGGCGTGGCGCATTGTTGTTGGCACACGGGGCATGTGTGGGGTTTCTCCAAAAGCCCATTGTGCGTGGCCCGGTGTGTCTGTTAGTCGGGAATAGAAAATTATTGCAATTGGCGAGCGTGTGTGATGGGAAACCTACCTCCAGCCGATCCCCACTGTGGAATCGCTTCGCACACAGGTTGCACTTGTACATATACCTTCGTTCCTTCACTTGTGCACTCTTCACCACATTCTTTGCCTTCTCTCGCTGCTCGGCGGCCTGCTCCACGTGCTGCTTCGCCACGTGCCTCTTGAGCATCTCGTTGGTCATGAACACCTTGAAGCAGATCCCGCAACGGTTCGAGCCCTTTGTCAAACGCTTCAGCGGGCTGCGAGTTAACTTGTTCTTGAAGGACAATCTGCGCTTTCGTCTGCGCTTCTTAGCCAGCGCCTCCCTCTCGGACTCCTCGGTGTCGTGCACTTTCAGGTGGGCCTTCATTTCAGCACTGGTCGCAAAGCGCTTGTCGCACTCGAAGCATTTCCACGGATGTGCCCGGCGGAAATCCACCTTCAAATCCTCCTCCGACGGCTGCAACAGCGGCAGGAAAAACCTGGTCGCGTAGGAGACGTGGTAGCCCACACGAAGCTCTTCCTTGGATCGTATATCGCGTACGCATCTGAAGAACACTTTCCGGTCCTCGAGTAGGATCTGCAGGTTCTGCTGGGCGTATGTTTGGGCCAAGCGTATGTAGCGCATCCAGTTCGAGGTCTCTGCACAGATGGGACACCGCATTAATGAGAATCTGAGGGACGGAGGGATCTGGGGGACGTGATTTACCCTCATTCGACACATCCAGGATGTGGGACTCGTCCACCATCAGCAGCGGGTAGTAGCGCGGCGTCTGGACGTGCAGCACGTCCAGGTCGATTTCGCTGGCAAACTGGACGTCGCCTTCGTACGGGCCGAACTTGGTGCGACGGGGTATCGACCTCTTGGCGTAGACCGAGGGCTCTGCAAGCATTTCCATAAGGGTCGACATGTTAAGGCTAGCAATGTGAATAACCTAGCAACGAACAAGAGCTGCTTTCGTTTGTTGCCATCGAAAAAGCAGCCGCATTTGAAAACTGCTCGGACCGAGGGGGCCTACAGAAGTAATTTTTGAGTTTTCGGTCTAATCGGACAGAATACAGTTCATACAAATCGTCATCCGGGGAAACAGGCAACATGAACGATTTCGGCAGTATTGATTACAAAAACCCGATCGGCCAGCAAAATGACCATCGGACGTCAACCTACCGCGGCCACATTCACCTCACGGACACCATGCTCGGCAACCACCTGCATGGAAAGTTTAGCACGAACAAGAATTACCACGAAGACCCCGTCCTAGCCTCGGGTCGCGTCAGTGACTACAAAAAGAACTTTGTCTGGAAGGTAAATGACTCAAATACGAATACACGACCTAACGACCTCAGTTGTTGCTCTTCAACTGCATCACCAACAGTTCCCTGACCCCTTTGAATCGCGCAACCCGACGCTCGATCGGAAAGTTCAATTTATAAAACCCTTCGACGAGTGCCAGTTGCGCTTCCTAAAGCGCCAAATGCGCCCAGTGTCCAGTGTTTCCCATCAAGACTACCTGTGGAAGCCGAAGGCTCCCGCAGAGCCCCCGATGCCCATCCGAATGCCACGAGCCGTGGAGGCCACAAAGATCATTATCGACCGTGCCAAACCAGGCTACACGAAGTACCTGGATACCAGCGCCACCACTTCTCGGCTGGCTTTTGTGGCCTACACGCCCGAGGAGTTGATGGGAAGCGTAGCGGCCAAGGACAACATCACCTTCTGGAACTGGGACAGCAAGCGGATCAAGGAAAACCGCGTGTCTCGCGAGAAAGACGAGCAGATGTGCGAGAAGATGGCGGCGAAGGACTGCCCGAAGAGACGTTGCGAGTTCCCCAGCTTGGTGAAGCACGTGCCCCACACCGGGCTGACGACGGAAGTGCGCGAGAACTACTTGGACCCGCACAAACAGGCCCTCGACTACGACGTTTCGCACCTCCGCAATCAGTTAGTAAATTTCCCGTTTGTACCGTTTGCCAAGGGCACAGAAGCCAAAGTCATTGGCTCTGGCGAGCGGACGCAAAAATATGTGTAGTTTCCATGTCCTTCGGAGTTGAGAATAAATAAATTCACAAATGCACTCACCATTCGTGTTGCTGTCGACATTTCCAAAGTAGAGGTAGTTCGTGGGCAGACTGGCCTTGGCGCGGCATTCGACTCGTTTGTCCGACACAAATACTGAAATACAAGATAGAAAAATGTTAGGAGCTGTTTCAAACACATTCAGCTCTGGAGGCGTACAGTAGTCGTCCTCGTCGGATGAGTTCTCAGGACTTTCTTTTTTACTCTTGGCTTCCCCCTTCTTGGCCTCATAACTGGCGTTGGTGCCGTTGTCCCGTTCCAGGAAGTTCGCCGTGCTGATGGTCGAGTCCCTTTCCAGGTGCTGGTTTAAATACAACTGCAGCTCTGCATCGCGTTTGGTGATATCATTCACAGCGGCCACTGAAATGCGTTTTAGAGCAAACGTGAATTAGAGCACCATGAATGAAAGCAGCTGAGATTTCTTACACAAAGGCGACATTGTGCTCTCCAGAAGCAGTCTCTGTTGGTCCTTTTGGGCTATGGCCAACTGCCTGCCCATGGGCTCGTAGTGCTCGGCTACGGTGGACACGTTGGCCAAGTCCGCCGCAAACTGAGCCATGAGCTCGACGCTGTTCTCATCCACCACTTGCGCCTCGTGCTGGAAGGCGTACTGCGTGGGCAACTCGAAGCCATTCAAATGGGTTGGAGCGCCCACCTCCGCCGATGAGTGCGATCCGAACATGTTGACGTCGTTGTGGTGGGCCTGTATTTGCACATATTCAACAGGCCCCTTCGCCTCTCCCGCAGCGTTCACCAAGTAGTTTTGGTACAAATGGCCGTTGGGCGAACGGTGGACGACAACGCCGGCCACCTGGCCACTTGCATGCGCGTCTGCCTGCAAGGCGGTCTGGTCGTACTGCAGGTACTGGTAATTGGAGACGAACGTTTCCTCCTGGACGCGGATCTGGGTGTGGTGGTGCGTGCCCGGCGCCGCTTCTTCCAGGACTTCGGTGTTGCTCACGATGGCCTCGGCCCCGATCTCGGCCGTTTCGTGCAGAAGTATCACGTTGTTATAGCACAACAGATCCTCCTCGTGCGCGCCGGTCGGCGGAGGCGTTGACTGGAGTTCTGTCGCGGAGGCGGCGCCCAGGGTCGGACCCGAGCCGCCGTTGTAGAACGAGTCGGAGAAGCGGGCGGCCGTCGTGCACATGTTGGGGTCGTACGAGTGGCTGAGGGTGTTGCGGGGGTGCTCATGGTGGGGCTCCCGGTAGAAGTGCCCGAAGTGCCTGGTGCGGACTTCCTGGATGTGCGTGACGCTCTGCTCGGTCCGCAACGTCTCCTGGATGATGGTGTGGCAGTCGGGTTCTGAAACGAGTTTGTTGCAGTGGCCTGAAACGGTATCGAACTCAGCAGCACTCACCGTTCACAGCGTTCACGTCCATATCAGCGACTATTTATGACATATATAAAAGTGCATACTTCAATGTTTATTTACATTCTCGAGTCGATCAGCTGTTTTTGATGCGTTCGCGTGAGTGGAAAATTTCAATGGTGTTGCCACATAGTTAGAAAATCGTGTGTTTTTCAGCCTTGTTTGCACTAATGTGTGTTTCCTAATTAAGTTGATTGAACTACCAAATACTAATCTCAATCTAATCATCGAGGAAGCTAATCGTAATAATGTTGTTATCGGCCTGGGAGAAATTTCGGAGCTTTCATGACGAAATCATTCATTATCTCGCTACTATCACTTACAACAAAAACAAATACTTCATAAACACGTAAATAATTGATTAGCCTTTTTTATTTTGGCAAATCTTAAATCTATTCGAAAAATTAATAAAAGTAGAGGTACACATACAGATTAATCTATCAATTAAGTAATACAAGAGCGCTCTTTGTGGGCATCATTTGTAATTCCTGAAGCCGTAGGGCAGCAGAGAGTAGATCGAGGTGCAGAGGACGTCGTCCGAGTCCTGCTTGGCGACGCCGTCCACGTCCTTCGTGACGAACAGCGGAATGTCTGCCGCGGCGAACTCGTTTATGAACTGCCGGCACACGCCGCAGGGCGTGGTGAAGGCGGTGTCCTGGTAGGCGACGACGGCTCCGGCGACGAACTCCGAGAAGCCCTCGCTGATGGCCTTGCAGAGGGCGGTCCGCTCGGCGCAGGACGTGGGCGTGAAGGCGGCGTTCTCGACGTTGCAGCCGGTGAAGACGCGCCCGCAGCGGGTCCGGAACGCGGCGCCGACTTTGAAGTTGCTGTAGGGGGCGTAGGCGAACTTACGCACCTCGATTGCCGCCTGTATGAGCGCCTTGGTCGCGTCGTCTGAAATTGTACTGGCTAATATTCTCGGCAGTCTGCTTACTTGCTTATAAATGACACAAACCCAGGGATCCATATTTCTGTATGCACTCCTCGAAGGTGGACTTCTTCAAACCCGTCACGGTAGCGATCTCCATCTCTACGGTTATGTACTTAATTTAAAATAATATGCGTTCGAGCAACGTATTTTCGACGAGTTCGCGTGTGCGTCCGCTCCGATCGCTGGCTGGCAAATGGACACCAAGCAAAGGCCAACGCCAGAAAGTCCACCACCAACTGTCGAGTGGTTCGCTCTCTGTTAACCAAAATAAATTGGGAGGGGGCCATGGAGAACATATGTGTTTGTTTATTTAGGGAACGGAACACAGAAGAGACGAGACGAGAGAGCAATCGATCACTTTTGGGTTAATGGGTACAAATTCAAGTTCACAACGACAAACCCCACGAGAAAATGAGCGAAAACCGTTTCCTATTTATTTTTAGCCACCGAGAGAGAGCCTCAGAGTCTGCAGCAAGTGGGTGTGAAAATGCTATATGTATAACTCGAGTGTTGATTCGTTGTCTCCACAACATTCGCCTGTTATGCGACCACAGTTTCCATTTGTCGCGGGATCCACACCTGCTTGATCGTGGAGGGTGGATTTTTCAAACGCTGTTCATGGTGGTCTAATGTTTTCCAATGGAAGAACTTGTGATTCCAGACTTTCATTGGAAAGTCAACGCGAAGAAGTCACTGATCGAGTATGAGTCAAAGTGTTGCGCTGTTGTTAGGCACCTGTATAAATACCATTGTGAAGAGTAATTGTGGTGACATCCACTTCTTGACACTGCATTACTTCAATGCACCAGTTATTTCGCGGGGTTATCGGAAGTCAGTATTCTCAGGAAACAAGAAAATAATAAACTAGTATTTATGATTTTTCGAATTCGTAGAGAGGCTTCATCGCTTGCTGTAGCGTTCTAACTGCAACTCTACTAATTTTTCTTATCAGCATATTCTTGGAAGCAAAAGCAAGATTGCACTCAATTGAACGATAAGTCGATCGTGTCTAAGATTTCGCTAGATGAAATGATACGTGTACTTTACTGAACATGTTCGCTCCGATATATTCGGAGTATGTATATTTGGACAAACAGATACAAAACAAAGCAACATAGCATTGTACATTTCACTAATTAACTATATTGAGTTCCGCGTCGCTCCCTCCACCTCCAACGTGGACACATCGGTCTGGCCGATGCCCTTCACGTCGCCAGACACACTTGGGTATTATTTGCCATTCGAGAAAGTGAAGCTCTTCGGCAACAACTCCCCGATGCTCGTGCACAGCACCCGCAGTGGAGGGTTGGTCGGCTTGGCAGCGTAGAGGGGGAAGTCTTTGGCGACCGCGAACTCGGCCAGGAACTGTCGGCAAACGCCGCAAGGAGTGGTGAAGGCGCCCTCCTGCTGCGCCACCACCGCGCATGCCACGAACTCGCGCTTGCCCTCGCTAATGGCCTTGGCAGCTGCTGTGCGCTCCGCACAGATGCCGGCGGTGTAGGCGCCGTTCTCGATGTTGCAGCCGGTGTAGACGGCTCCGTCCGAGGTGCGCACGGCGGCGCCCACCGCGAAGTTGCTGTAGGGACAGTAGGCGTGTCGTCGCGCTCCAATCGCCGCGCTGATTAGTTCTTGCGCCGAGGGATCTGACGTGGAGAAGGTGAAAACTCATTGCTTTAATATGTCACACTTCCGGTTCCTTTGCTGGCCCAACTCCAACGTACCCAAGTCCTTGAATTCTCGAACAGCCGCGTCATCCTTTTTGCCGTTCAGAAACAACTCGGACATTTTCGTTTCGAGTATAATTCAATCCGTATAAAAATATAAAACTTTAGCAAATATAAAATCCAACTTTTAACCCCGACTGCTCAGGAGGAGACCGAATTCCAAGCAAAAATCTTCTATATGCAATCCAATCAAAACAAATACAACATCTAATGGGAAAAGTGTTGCCATATGGACCTCAAACAAAAGGGGGTAACCCAGATACAGCAATTGCACATAGAATTCATTCCTACAACTTATCAATGGACGAAACACAGTTCGTTTCGAACAGCTGTTTACTTCTGTTTTCGAATTCGAAAGCGAACAGCTGTTTTCATTTCTGAAGTGATGCTCACCATACATAATTATTTCTAAGATTAGTTTCTTGTAGACGTATTAAATCAATATATCACTTAAAAGATGTCCTTTGCGTTAGTTTCATAACAAGAAAATAGTAATGATAAACAAAAAATCACTTCGAAGTAAAAACAAAAGTCTTCACAAAATGACAAATATTGAAGTAAACTACGAAAAATAGATATGATTTGATTGACAAGATGTTTAACCTCAATCTGGGTGTTTGAATGAATGACGGAAAAGCTAGTATTGTTTTTTATATTCCATTAGAGAACACAATTTGAAGATTAGTCTATATCGACTGGAATTGCTTTTAGGGCAATTGAGTTCTGTCGACATCACTGATAGCCAAAAAATTAAGTACACAAACGAAAGACCCACAGAAAAAACCGAGTGAAACGCGTAAAAATAAAACAAAAGCTACTGACGACTTATCAACAAAGTATGTAGATTCAATCATTTTCCGATAAGCCAAAATCATACTCTTTTTAGCCTTTCACAAATCAGCCCAATCAGTCCAATTACATGTTCCAATCGAGTCGAGAGAATCAACAGAAGTGCCATCGGAAAATGTCTTCTTCCTCGTCGCCATCATCGCAGGAGCACTCGTCGCGGTCGGGCCCTGCGTCCGCCAATGGTCGGGCGGAACAAGGATACGAGTACGAATCAGCCGTGCCCGCCATCAACTACGAGACGGACAAATTCCCGTTTTGCATTGTGTGGACCCCGATTCCAGTGCTCACTTGGATCTTTCCGATGATCGGACATATGGGCATCTGCATGTCGAACGGCGTGATACGAGACTTTGCGGGCCCGTACTTTGTGTCGGAGGACAACATGGGATTCGGACGGCCCACGCGGTACCTCCAGCTGAGTCCAAATTGCGTTCAAGGTGGACGCTATGATTGGGACGAGGCTGTCTCGAAGGCATCGGTCCTCTATGGGACGCGCATGCATAATCTCTTCTGCGACAACTGCCACTCGCACGTAGCGACGGCTCTGTGCGGAATGCGGTACAAGAACAACACCAGCTGGAACATGGTAGTTCTCGCCTTTTGGATGTTTTTCTGTGGCCGCTACGTGGGATTGCTCGGATTCGTAAAGACATGGCTGCCGTTTATATTGCTATTGTCTTTGTGCGTATTACTCGGAGTGTATTTTTAATATATGTATATCAATAATAGTCAATACTTCACGAATGTGAATCGGAATATTATCAAATATTGGTTTAAATTGCAAAATGTAAGCTAACTGAAATATAAATTATTATCGTATTTCCTAATATAAGGCACAATTCCAAAATATAGATGCAAGGCTTTCCAATGATTGCTAAATACCTCGGGTTGTATTCTTTTCCTGATTAATTAGTGAATGCTCAAAGTGATTCATTGTCAACCATCTGCTTATCAAGATATTCAGTGAACTTGATAACGATTCTCATTCATTACCTCGGCACAATTTATTGTTGCTTAGATCTACGGAAACAATAACGACTAATTAAACGCGTTATTAACGTACACTAAATCATAATTACCAAAACTTCATATTATATATATATTCGAATATTTATTGGCAAACAACAGAGATAAATTCGATCACACAGATCTACTTTACATAGGATAACGTTTATGATGCTTTTCTGGCTAATCTTTAAGAGCCCTGTTGACCTCGTCCGCGATCTCCAAGAGTTTCCTCCACTGTGTTATTGAGAGCGAGATGCCTTTCTTGCCGGGCAGAATTTCGCCGTTCTTCTCATAAAACTCGCGTATGTCGATCATTTGGCGGCCTCGGAACTCATTGATGCGAACCTGTCGCAACTTCTCCAAGGTCCACTGCGTCTCCGGCTCTTTGGACTTGGTGGATTCCTTGGCCTTCTTAGCCGGCGGGGGATTTTTCTAAATGGATTCCGCTGCATGAATTTCAGTAACAAAAAAGCACCCACAAAACTCACGTCGTCGGGACCAGAATCACTGTCAGATGTTGAGTCATCCTTCTTTTTAGTTTTAGGCATTTCAATTAAGCTTCTGTTTTGTTTGTTACTAATAAATATATAACTTTATTACTTTATGGCGGGACAACGGGACCGACGCCGGAAAATTCGACTTGTTCGCTCGAGGGTTGCAAAAAATGTCATGTTTTTGTTGGTCTGCCATTGTCAGCGTTGCAAAATTTCGAATATTTCAGTGTTGTACCACTCCAATGGTTAAAAAATGGATTAAATATCTTTTGGTAGTATTTCGATTAGGAAGTAAGTGGGGTATGTCGGTATATTTTACCAACCCTTCCTAGAACCCATTTATAGAAAGCTTTTAATAAGATTAGAAGAGGAAAACAAAAGGCCATTTCTTTAATTGAAAAAAAATTGAGCGCCTCTTTAAAAACTTTTGGTATAATAAAAACTTATTAATCTTCTGGAATTCTTTCTTTATTTACTAAAATAAAATGACAATTATTAATTAATTGTATTATAATTACTTGTGTTACTACTACACTTATTAATACTAGTATTAAGTTACAATTAAATACTTAGGTCGAAAATTAGCTACAAACTAAAACAAATCGAAGACAAACTTATTGAGTTTTTGATTTTTACATTCTTTTAATGCAGCCTTTTATATATAAAGATATTAATGGTAGGATATTTATACTATATATTTTTACAATTTATTCTGTATTCCTAGGTCTTATAAATAAGTGTCTAAAGGTCTACAATAGTGGATTTAGAATTAGCATGGAGTTAAGTTAAAGCTATAAAAATTGCTCTTGAAAAATATATAAAAAGTTGAAAACAAAAAAAAAAAAAAAAATCGTACAAACATACAAAAAATTCAAATGTTAAAACTTTTTTCATAAACATACTGAAATTATGGCAAGTTTTTAAGTTTTATAAGGCTTCCAAAAACGATAGTCTATAAAAATATGATTTAAAGGAATGTTATTATATTTAATATAGCACACGTATAAACTAAGGTGATAGAGGAGAAGTGTGGTTTCTTCTTTTAAAGTCATATTTCTTTCGTGTTTTGCTCGTAATAAATAATTAGTCAGTACTCGAACCATTGCGGCGATAGGTGTAGGCGTGTGTGTGTATGTGCTAGCTAGGACATAAGCCTTGATACAAGGCGATTTCAGCTTAACTTACAGTGGAACAAATTCCTCCAAGGGCTGTTCCATGCTTCTACATTTACTGGAATGGCAGTAAAATCAGACCATTTTGTTCAATAATCTCTTCGCAAATTCTTTTGGCATTGCCTTGTGCATTGCATTAATTTCGGTCGTTCTTGCAGATGTTGTTACAACGAAGTCCCCACCCTAAACGTACTCCTCCGAGGCCTTCGGAATGCCTGCGGGGATGCGGAGCGAGGGCGGGACGTGCTGCTGCTGCTCGCCCACGGTGTCGGGCAGCTCGGCGATGTCCTTGAACACGCCCATCAGGCTCTCGAAGTTCGGCCCCCAGTTGAGCAGGTAGTCCCAGCCCAGGGTGGTCGTGGAGGGCGAGGTCGCCCCGTTGGGCTGCCGGTAGATGCCGCCCATGTGCGTCGAGAGGTCGTCGTCGGAGGCCACCAGGGTGCTGAGCGAGCCGCGGAAGGAGGAGTCGAAGCCGTCGTACGAGTGCGGCGGCATGGGCGGGGCCTTGCCCACCACGACCTTCGGCCCGACCCCGTCGCCACTGAGGGCGCGTCCCACCCCGACCCCGCTGCGGTCGGCCCGGTCCTCGGGGCCGCTCTTGTTGCTCTGGTACTTGGAGTCGCTGTTGAGGCTGTTGTTGTCGTACTCGATCTCGGAGCACGTAAAGCTATCGTTGCCGCTCTCGTCGGTCGACGTCGAGCTGTGGGCGTCCACGTCGCCGCTGTGCAGCCCGCCGCCCAGCCCAGACAGGTGGTGGGCGCCGCCGGGCACGCGCGGCGCCTCGCTGCTCGAGGAGACCGCGTCCAGGGTGGACACGAGGCTCGAGGTGCGCGGGCGCACGTTCAGGCGCTCGATCTCCTCGGCCGTGAGCCCCATGGGCGCCTGGGCGGGCGACTGCGGGGGCCCGCCGGGCTTCTGGCGGCTGGCGCTCGAGCTCTGGCCCGAGAGCTGCGACATCACGGGGCTGTTCAGGCTGCGCTCGCTGTTGCTGTGCAGCGCGTCCTTGCCCACGCCGCCCGAGCTGGAGGTGGTGGCCAGCAGCGCGCTCTGCAGCGGCTTGCCCGAGATGTCGTGCAGCGTCAGGATGCGCGGCTGCTGCGAACTGAGCTCGGAGCTGGGCGAGAGGCGCGCCAGGGGCGTGCTCTGGTGGGGCCGCGGCGTGCTCGAGGGCGGGGGCGGCTGACTAGCTTGGGGCGGGACGCGCGGCACGAAGGGGGCGCCGACGCCCACGCCCACCGAGTGGCGCGGCGAGTGCCGGTGCTGCTGCTGGGCCGCCGAGGCCTGGTGCTTGTGGTGCGTGTAGGAGGCGACGGGCGGCGCCGAGGCCTTGTACTTGCGCACGCCGCCCGCCTCGCGGTAGCCCTTGTAGTGGTAGACGATGTCGATGTCCGAGGGCGCGATCGAGCTGGCGTTCTCGAGGTCGTAGTGCTCGGGGTACTCGGAGCCGAGGTCCACGGAGCCGGGGTGCTCGTGCGGGTGGTGGGCCTGGCTGGGCGGCGGGATCGGCGGGTGGTGCTCGTCGCGCAGCGGCGGACTCTTGCCCACCACCTCGCGCTCGATGATGTCCGGCCGCTGGGGCCGCTGCTGGGGCTGGCCCTGCTGCTGGCCCGGGTGCTCGCCGCCCGCGCCGCCGCCGCCGCCGATCTCGCGCTCCTTGTACTTCTTGGAGAGCAGCTCGGGCCCCACCAGGTGGTGGCCGGGCACGCCGCGGATCAGGTCGCCGCCGTCGCCGTGGTAGCCGCCGACCGAGGCGTCGCCCACGTGGACGCCGCCGCGGGTCAGCACGTGGTCCGCCTGGGCGGCGCTCATGCCGGCCCCGCCCATCATGGCGGCCGCGCTGCTCTGCTTGATCTGGAAGCCGGGCACGCCGCAGCTGAGGCCGCCCATCTTCTCCTGCTTGCCGCGGAAGCGGTAGATCACGTACGAGCCCAGGATGGCCACCAGCAGGATCACGAAGAACACGATCACCAGGGTGATGCCGATGCTCAGCGGGTCGGCCACCTGCGCGGCGCCCACGCCCAGCTCCCCGTTGCAGCCCGGGAAGACCTTGCCGCCGGTGCGGACCTCGCGGAAGACGGAGCCGGAGCCGTTGAAGGGCTGGATCTCGTTGTTGATCGTGAAGTTGGCGACGCAGCCCTCGAAGGCGGGGCCGCGCGCCTCCTTCGGCGGCAGGAACTCGCGCCGCACGCCGCCCACCGAGAGGGTCGTCAGGTAGGGGTCCAGGAAGTCGTGCACGCCCGCCGAGTCGAGCTCCTCGCCGACGCGCCGGTGGTCGACCAGCAGCCGCAGGACGCGCTGGGCCGCGTGCAGCGTCACGTTGTGCCAGCGGCCGTCGTTCAGCGGCGCCGTGCCGTCGAGGCTCATGTTGACGGCCGCGCCCTGGTGCGAGACGTAGACGAGACGGCCGGCGCGCAGCTCCAGGGCCGTGAAGTGCTTGTTGGTGGCCGCGAAGAGCAGGAGGCCCTCGGGCTTCGCGGTGCGGAAGAGCAGGCTGAGCGCCTTGGGCGGGTCGCCGACCTGTGCCAGGGCCGTCAGGTTGTCACCGCCCGCCGAGAAGCGGCGGCGCCGGAGGCTCGCGGCGGCCACGTCGTAGGACCAGACCGCGTTGCCGCCGTACAGGTTGTCGAGCAGCTGCATGCGGCGGTGCTTCTCGGAGATGCGGAACTCGACGAAGCCGCCCGCCTCGATGGAGAGCGGCTCGAGGGCGCCGAAGCAGTCGGGCGAGAGCAGGGCGCCGCCGCACTGGCACATGGCCGAGTGCCAGCGGTCCAGGCAGGTGCCGAAGGAGCCGCACAGCGCCAGGCCCGGGTCCGAGGGCAGGCTCTGCTGGCAGGGGCCGCCGCTCGAGGTGCGGCTGCAGGTGGGCAGCACGTCGCGCTGCTTCAGCGGGCTGCTCATGTTCAGGGCGCGTCCGTTGACCGCGACGCTGTGGACGCAGCCGACCAGGTCGTCAGTGTGCAGCTGGCCCGGCCGCTCGAGCACCGGGTCCGCCGTGGCCAGGCCGCCGATCAGCAGCGGCTGCTTGTTGAAGTTCAGGGTTCTGCGGAAGAAAGGACGTGTTAGTGGTTGTTGTTGTAAATGGATACTGTGCAGAAAATATTGGAAATCTCTCTGGTGGTCAAGGAATGAATTTTATAATAGAAAATTCAAAAATTGATGATTGATGACCTTAAACTTTCAAAAATTTTCATAATTCAGATAACTTTTTATGAAAATCTTAAATGCTTCGTATCTCCGTAAATACGCGCTATTTCGCGAAAAGGACGTTAATTCGTGATGACCTCAAAATTTTCGAAATTTTCATATTTCAGGTAATTTTTCATGAAAATCTTAAATGCTTCATATCTCCGTCCATACGCGCTATTTCGCGAAAAGGACGTTAATTCGTGATGACCTCAAAATTTTCGAAATTTTCATAATTCAGGTAATTTTTCATGAAAATCTTAAATGCTTCGTATCTCCGTAAATACGCGCTATTTCGCGAAAAGGACGTTAATTCGTGATGACCTCAAAATTTTCGAAATTTTCATATTTCAGGTAATTTTTCATGAATATCTTAAATGCTTCATATCTCCGTAAATATGTGCTATTTCGCGAAAAGGACGTTAATTCGTGATGACCTCAAAATTTTCGAAATTTTCATATTTCAGGTAATTTTTCATGAATATCTTAAATGCTTCATATCTCCGTCCATACGCGCTATTTCGTGAAAAGGACGTTAATTCGTGATGACCTCAAAATTTTCGAAATTTTCATATTTCAGGTAATTTTTCATGAATATCTTAAATGCTTCATATCTCCGTAAATATGTGCTATTTCGCGAAAAGGACGTTAATTCGTGATGACCTCAAAATTTTCGAAATTTTCATAATTCAGGTAATTTTTCATGAAAATCTTAAATGCTTCGTATCTCCGTAAATACGCGCTATTTCGTGAAAAGGACGTTAATTCGTGATGACCTCAAAATTTTCGAACATTTCATAATTCAAGTAATTTTTCATGAAAATCTTAAATGCTTCGTATCTCCGTAAATACGCGCTATTTCGTGAAAAGGACGTTAATTCGTGATGACCTCAAAATTTTCGAAAATCTCCGTCCATACGCGCTATTTCGCGAAAAGGACGTTAATTCGTGATGACCTCAAAATTTTCGAAATTTTCATAATTCAGGTAATTTTTCATGAAAATCTTAAATGCTTCGTATCTCCGTAAATACGCGCTATTTCGTGAAAAGGACGTTAATTCGTGATGACCTCAAAATTTTCGAAATTTTCATATTTCAGGTAATTTTTCATGAATATCTTAAATGCTTCATATCTCCGTAAATATGTGCTATTTCGCGAAAAGGACGTTAATTCGTGATGACCTCAAAATTTTCGAAATTTTCTTAATTCAGGCAATTTTTCATGTAAATCTTAAATGCTACATATCTCCGTAAATACGCGCTATTTCGCGAAAAGGACGTTGATTCGTGATGACCTCAAAATTTTCGAAATTTTCTTAATTCAGGCAATTTTTCATGTAAATCTTAAATGCTACATATCTCCGTAAATACGCGCTATTTCGCGAAAAGGACGTTGATTCGTGACGACCTCTAAATTTTCTGTGCAGAAAATATTGGAAATCTCTCTGGTGGTCAAGGAATGAATTTTATAATAGAAAATTCAAAAATTGATGATTGATGACCTTAAACTTTCAAAAATTTTCATAATTCAGATAACTTTTTATGAAAATCTTAAATGCTTCGTATCTCCGTAAATACGCGCTATTTCGCGAAAAGGACGTTAATTCGTGATGACCTCAAAATTTTCGAAATTTTCATAATTCAGGTAATTTTTCATGAAAATCTTAAATGCTTCATATCTCCGTAAATACGCGCTATTTCGCGAAAAGGACGTTAATTCGTGACGACCTCAAAATTTTCGAAATTTTCATAATTCAGGTAATTTTTCATGAAAATGCTTAAATGCTTCGTATCTCCGTAAATATGTGCTATTTCGCGAAAAGGACGTTAATTAGTGATGACCTCAAAATTTTCGAAATTTTCATAATTCAGGTAATTTTTCATGAAAATCTTTAATGCTTCATATCTCCGTAAATACGCGTTATTTCGCGAAAAGGACGTTGATTCGTGACGACCTCAAAATTTTCGAAAATTTCATAATTCAGGCAATTTTTCATGAAAATCTTAAATGCTTCGTATCTCCGTCCATACGCGTTATTTCGCGAAAAGGACGTTGATTCGTGACGACCTCTAAATTTTCGAACATTTCATAATTCAGGCAATTTTTCATGAACATCTTAAATGCTTCGTATCTCCGTAAATACGCGCTATTTCGCGAAAAGGACGTTAATTCGTGACGACCTCTAAATTTTCGAAAATTTCATAATTCAGGCAATTTTTCATGAAAATCTTAAATGCTTCGTATCTCCGTCCATACGCGTTATTTCGCGAAAAGGACGTTGATTCGTGATGACCTCAAAATTTTCGAAATTTTCATAATTATTATTATTGGAAAAAAATACCCATGTTTATTTAATTTAATATGATTTTAAGGAAATTTATTGATTCCAAAGTAATTTTATCTGCACGGGGTTTATCCGCTGCGAAGCAGCAGTCATTCGGTTTTTCCTAGTTTTAGCATAATATATTATGAAAACATATTTATTTTGTTATCTTATTTCGTTAACCATTAGTATTTATAAAGCACAAACATTTCCAAAATATGTCTCGCTCTCTTGGTACTCACCCGATGGGGCCCACGTCGTCGGCGTAGCAGCTGGCGTCGCCGGGGCGGCAGTCCTCGCAGACGTCGCCGTTCTCCGTGCAGCGCGCGACGCTCAGCGACATGACGCGGCCGTTGCGCGTGGCTGTGACCTTGTGCCAGCGGCCGTCGGCCAGCGAGTCCGGGGAGTGCGCCCCGACCACCACCGTCGTGATGGCCGTGCGCGCGCCGCCGAACGAGAAGAGCGCCTTGCCCTTGACCACCTCGATGGCCACGAAGTCCGAGCGGCCGCCGGTCTGCACGCCGTAGTTGTAGAGCAGCAGCGCGTCCGGCTTGGTCGTCGCGAACACGATGGAGATGTCGTTGGTGGCCGCGTCCAGCGCGGGGAAGGCCATGAAGGAGAGCTCCTGGAAGCCGAAGGTGGCCTTCTCGCAGTGCGGCCCGTAGCGGCCGTGGACGCAGCTGCAGCGGTAGCCTGGCTTGAGACTGACGCAGACGCCGTCGTGCAGGCAGGGGTTGGGCCGGCAGGAGTCGGCCACGTGCTCGCACTGGTTGCCGCGGTGCCCGGGCCGGCAGAGGCAGAAGAAGGAGGCGCCGTCGGGGCTCTGCCGGCAGGAGCCGCCGTTGCGGCAGGGGTTGCCCGAGCAGGCGTCGCCGCGCTCCAGCTGGCAGAACTTGCCCTCCTTGTGGGCGGGGCAGGCGCACTGGAAGTCGTGGCCCAGGCGCCGGCAGGCGGCGTTCGCGCGGCAGGGGTTCGGGGCGCAGGGGTCCTGGCGCTGGGCGCAGCGCGGCCCCGTGAAGCCCTCGGGGCACTTGCAGCCGAAGTCGTGGCTCACCGGCGGCGCGGCGAACACCAGCGAGGGGCTGTCGACGATCGTCAGCTCGGGCGCGCGCGGGTGGACGCGCACCTCGGCGCTGCAGATGCCGCCGTTGGCGCAGGCCGCCGCGCTGCCGCAGGGCGAGTAGCCGAGCACGAGGCCCTCGGGCGCCGGCAGCTGCAGCGCCTTCAGCAGGAGCTCGCGCCGCTTGCCCAGGCGCTCGAGCACGTAGCGCGGGGCGCGGTAGGCGGGCGGGTCGGAGCCGCCTGAGGTGCGGAAGGCCAGCGAGAGCTCGAGGTGGGTGCGGTTGTCGGCGGGCGAGGGCGCGTTGCGCACGCTGAACAGGCTGAGCTCGTCGTCGCCCTCCGCGGCCAGCGTCCGCAGCACCTCCACGAGGCGGCGGTAGTGGTCGGCGAGGAAGGCCTCGGCCGTGGTGTTCGCCACCTGCAGGGTCACCGAGTGGGCCACGGTGGCGTTGTCGAAGCCCTGGAAGCCCACGGTCACGGTGGACACGACGTCGTCGTGCCGCCCGTCGTTGCCCGACACCGAGTACGAGTAGCCGGAGGCGGCGGAGGTGCGGGCGGTGGTCTCGAGCGCGCAGCCGCGCGCGATGGCGAACACGCCCAGGGGGCTGGACTGCGAGTGGGGCACGATGCGGCAGCGGTAGTCGCCCGAGGCGTCCGCGTCGTTCGGGTGCACGTCGGCGATCTTGGCCAGGGGCACTTCGCCGTTGAAGACGCTCAGCAGCACGTGGACGGTGCGCGGCGTCGAGGGGCTGTCGTTCTGGTCGAGCACGTGCACGGTGAGCGTGTGCTGGGCGCGCTGCCGGGGCGCGCCGTTGTCCTCCACCTCGACGACGGCCTCCAGGGTGGGCGTGGCCTCGCGGTCGAAGCTGCGCGTGGAGGTCACCAGGCCCGAGTGCTTGTCCACCGCCACGAAGGCCCGGTGCTTGCCCCCGACGAGCGCGTACGTGAAGGGCCCGCCGTTGGGCGGCAGGTCGGGGTCGCTGGCGGCCAGCGTCATGATCGAGCTGCCCGCCGGCTCGTTCTCGGCCAGGTAGCCCACGAGGCCGCCCGGCTCGAAGGTGGGCCCGTTGTCGTTGACGTCCTGCAGCTCGACGCGCACGGTGGCGGTGCCCGTCTGGGGCGGCAGCCCGGTGTCGATGGCGCCCACGACCAGCTCGTAGGCGGCGACCGTCTCGCGGTCCAGCTTCCGGGCCGTCTCGATCTGGCCCGTCTGGGGGTCGACCTTGAAGGCCTGCTGCACGTTGCCGTTGATGATGGAGTAGCTGAACTGGTTGTTCTGCGGGCGCACGTCCTTGTCGACGGCCTGCACGGCGAGCACGCGGGTGCCCGGGGGCGCGGCCTCCGAGACGCGGGCCGCGTACTGGCGCCGCAGGAACTCGGGCGGGTCGTTGCCGTCCTGGATGGAGACGATCACCTGGGCCTCGTCGGTGTCGTTGCCGCGGATGCCGCCCGCGTTCTTGGCCAGCACCGTCAGCACCACGCGGCTCTGCGTCTCGCGGTCCAGATGGCGCGCCACGGAGATGACGCCCGTGGCCGGGTGGATGGCGAAGCCCTTGTCGTTGCTGGAGCCCACCAGCAGGTAGTAGACGCGCCCGTCCTCGCCCGCGTCCTTGTCGGTGGCCTGGATGGAGCCCACCGCGGTGCCCACCGCCGCGGACTCCGAGACGTCGAAGTGGAAGACGGGCTGCACGAACTGCGGGTAGAACTCGTTGACGCCGGCGATGTGGACGGTCACGAGGGCGGTGCTCTGCATGCTCGACTCGGGGTTGGCCGCCACCACCTGCAGGCTGTACTCGCGCTGCTCCTCGTAGTCGAAGCTCGTGGTCGAGTTGATGGCGCCCGAGGCCGGGTCGATGCGGAAGAAGCTGCGCCCCGAGCCGCCCGCGATCGAGTAGCGGACGACGGCGTTCTTCGGCGAGTCGCGGTCGGTGGCGTGCACGCGGAAAACGAAGCTGTTGGGGGGCCGGTTCTCGGGCAGCGAGGCGTGGAACTCGCTCTGGTTGAAGCGCGGCGGGTTGTCGTTGATGTCCGTCAGGATGACCGTGAGCATGGCGACGGCGGCGCGCGGCTGGAAGCCCAGGTCCGTGGCCGTGATGTTCAGGTGGTACTCCTGGATGAGGTCGAAGTCCAGCGGCTGCAGGATCGTGACGGCGCCCGACACGGCGTCCACGGCGAACTCGCGCCGCCCGTCGCCGCCCGAGATCGCGTAGCGGATCATGCCGTTGGGCCCGGCGTCGCGGTCCGAGGCGCTCACCGTGAGGATCGTCGAGCCGGGCGGCTCGTTCTCGGGCACGATCACCTGGTAGCTGAGCGCGGTGAACTCGGGCGCGTGCAGGTTCTCGCCGGTGACGACCAGCGTGAGGGCGGCCGCGTCCGACTGGGGCGGCACCCCGCGGTCGGTGGCGCGCACCGAGGCCACGAACACGGCCCCGAGGCGCAGGGGCGCCTTGCCCACCGAGACCCAGCCGTCGTGCCGGCTGATGGCGAAGAACTCGGTGGCGTTGCCGCCCTCCAGGGCGTAGTCGATCTCGGCGTTGACGCCGTCGTCCAGCGGGTCCAGGGCGCGCACGCGCACCACACGCTGCCCGACGCGCGCCTGCTCCGGCACGGGCGACAAGTAGGAGGCGTGCTCGAAGCGGGGCGGGTTGTTGTTGGCGTCCACCACGTTCACGTTCACCAGGCACTCGGAGTACATCGGCGGCTTGCCGTTGTCCGTGGCCAGCACCGTCAGCGCGTACATGTTCTCGGGCGAGCTCTCGAGCTGCGAGTGCTTGTAGCGCAGGCTGCGCTTGCTGAAGAGCTCGCCGGTGGCCGGGTCGATGGCGAACAGGTCCGAGGGCTGCTGCAGCGAGTACGAGATGACCGAGTTGGGGCCCTGCTTGTCGCGGTCGGTGGCCACCACCTGGCCCACGAAGGCCACGGCGCGCTGCAGCTCCGGGAAGTTGAAGCTGTAGAAGCTGTGCTCGAACTCGGGCGCGTTGTCGTTCTGGTCCTGGATGGTGATCGTGATGGGCGTCTCCGAGCGCCAGGCGCCGTCGAAGACGACCACCTTGAGGAGGTACTCGTCCTGCTGCTCGCGGTCCAGGTGCCCGGCCACGGTCACGTTGCCGCTGACCGCGTCGATGCGGAACTTCTCGCCCGGGTTCTCCGTGAACACGTAGCTCGCGTTCGCGTTGGCGTCGACGTCCAGGTCCGAGGAGGTCACGCGGATGACGAAGCTGCCCAGCTCGGCGTTCTCGGTGACGTTCACCGAGAAGAGGCGCGTGAAGCGCGCCGGGTTGTCGTTCTTGTCCAGCAGCTGCACGCTCACCGTGGCCGAGCCCGTCATCTGCGGCATGCCCTGGTCCACGGCCTCGACGAGCAGCTCGTAGGCGGCGGTCTCCTCGCGGTCGAGCCGCATCGTCGTGAAGATCTCGCCCGAGTCGGCGTCGATCTCGAAGGTGCCCTCGTGGTCGTCGGCCAGGTGGTAGGTGACCTCGCCGTTGTCGCCCGCGTCGCGGTCGCTGGCGCGCACCTTCGCGATGAACTGCGGCGGCGTCTCCTCCTCGAGGACGGCGGCGCTGTAGACGAGCTTCTCCATCTGGGGCGCGTTGTCGTTGGCGTCGGTCACGTTCACGGTCAGCAGCATCACGCTGCGCAGGCTGGGCCGGTCCGAGTCGGCGGCCTCGACCCACACCTCGTACTGGTGCGCGGCCTCGTAGTCCAGGCCGTCGGCGCCGATGGCCACCTCGCCGGTGGCCGGGTCGATGCGGATGGCGGCGCCGATGTTGCCGCCGGCGATCGCGAAGCGGATGTTGCCGGCGGGCCCCTTCTTGGGCGAGGTGGCCGCGATCCTGGTGATCGTCTTGCCCTCGGGCACGTCCTCGGGCAGCATGAACTGCGTGTTGGCCATGTACGAGAAGCTGGGGAAGAGCTGGGCGGGTCGCAGGAGCACGGTCAGGTCGGCCGCGGAGGAGCGCGGCTCCGGGCCCTGGTCGCGGGCGTGCATCACGATGCTGTAGACCATGTCGAAGTTGCTGTTCTTGTTGGGGCCCTGGTTGTGGGGGGCCAGTCCGGCGGCCCGGGTCCTGATGACGCCCGTGCGCTCGTCGATCGCGAACTTGTCGACGTCCTTGCCCGTGAGCGAGTAGCTGATCTGCGCGTTGGCCCCGTCGTCGGCGTCGCGCGCCAGGGCGCCGAACACGAACTCGCCGGCGCCGATGCGGTCGGGCACGTTCACGTTGAAGCTGGCCGCCTCGAAGGCGGGCGTGTTGTCGTTCACGTCCAGCACGCTGACGGTCAGGTTGACGGCCGTGGCGCGCGGCTCCGTGGCCGAGCTGTCCTGGGCCATTAGGGTCAGGAAGTAGACGGCCGTGTCCTCGCGGTCCAGCACCGCGGCCGTGGTGACCTCGCCGGTCTGCTGGTCCACGCGGAAGCGCTCCATGCGCTCGCCCAGCAGGCTGAAGCGGAGCCGGGCGTTCGCCCCCGTGTCCTTGTCCGTGGCCACCGGCTGCAGCACCCTCGTCCCCGCCGGCAGGTTCTCCTGCACCGTCGCGTGGTACGAGGGCCGCGCGAACTCGGGGCTGTGGTCGTTCATGTCCTGGACGATGACGCGCACGATGCCGGTGCCGGTGAGGGGCGGCGAACCTGGAAGACGAGGGAGAAGCCAGGATTAGAAGATACCGAGGAACTTGCGACTCATCATTCGACCCATGAATATATATTGATGAATATATATTGATATATTGATATATATTCTATATTGAGTTCGACGAAAAGGAGTGCAATTTTGGTATAGGAGGTTTTTTCGAATTACCATTTTCGAAAATAAAAAAATTAAAAATTTTATTGTTGAAAATATTCTGTTCTTGAAGAACAAAGGTTCAGGGTTTTGAGGGATTTTAAAATTTGAAAATTATTTTTTTCCCCATTTATATGAAAAAAATGTTAATTGTGGAAATTTGTTCTGCAAATGATTTGAGAGTGAAAACTGAAACAATTAACATTCACTTCTCGCCCATAAAAATAATTTTGTGTTAACTAGTTTTTTGAGGTTTGGATTGCGGCAGCAAACGGTTATGAAAATCTTTTAAATATAGTATTTCTCAAATAGGTGTTCGCACTTCTCAATAATACAATGTCGATGCAACACCAGTCATAATTATTTCTAAGAGCTAATAGTTTTATTGTGCCAATTTGGCAGAAGGAGGAGAGGCTGAATAAAATAAAAACGGTAGGGGTATTCAGACTCAGTCTCGTAGGCTCGTACTCGTAAGTCTCGTACTCTCGACATGTCTGAACACCTGATCAGACGACGTAAAGTGACTTGGAGAGGTGATGCATATTTTTGAACAGATTGCCCGTTTTTGAGAAATATTATAATAATTTATGATTTTTCATGCATAAATGTATTAAAAAAATGTTGTTAGTATAATTCTAAAATTATAATTAAAATGTGTGAATTTCGCACACTATTTTTTTCATTTTATTCAAAAGTTGATCCAACTATTTTTAAAAATCCCTTTCATTCGAAAGAAAATGTATTGCAACATATTGACATCATTGTTTAATTGCTTTAGAGGTTGCTCATGTTTCTTCTTTTCGGACACTGTAACATAATTATTTAGACCACAAATAGTTTTATTTTCCAAAATGCATGATGTGTTATGTGAATATGAATGAATGTATTCAATTTTCGGACTCAAAAAATTATAATTGAAGGACGAATTGAGGAATGTTGCCACTGCATTGTTTTATCTCAGATGAATCGAAATTTCGCGGCCCAAAAATAGTACTATCGGAAATTTTGTTCACAGAAATTCGAAATTTTTAATGGAATGAAATTATTCAGAATTATTTCACTTTTTTGCAAAAATATTTATGTTTTGTTTTCACTGCAAAAGTTGGCAACATTTACAAAATTGATTCTTCGCGTTCTACGAGAGGTACAACTCGCGTACGAGCGTGGAATCGTAGATTCGTAGAATCGTAGATTACAAAAACAAATTTGCACGTATTCTACGCTCCTACGAGACTGAGTCTGAATACCCCTAGTACTTTTTTGAGATTGGATGCATTCGTTCCTCGATTCGTCTTTTATAATGTAACGAGGAAAGAAAAACTATTCCATAAAAGGGCGGAGAGAGAAAAAGAGAGATCGAATGGCAGATAGACACAACGAGAGATAGATGGATGATCCGTTCCAGTCTATGAAGGGTTCTGGATCCGCTTAGCTACAGCTAGGAAGATTTCCTAATTAACTCAAGAGGGCGCCAAGCTGTCTGAGTGTTCGATCCACATCCCAACCGCATCCCCGTTGCCGCGATTTCCAGAGCCGTTCCCCTTGTGCGCTCCCATTAGAAATGCGCTGGATGCTGCACGCGCGCCGTCTAATAGACGATGGACGATGTACCAACACCGACGTGAACGAGCGACGAACCCAAGATCGGACCACACGCATCGATCCTCAGTCTTCGATTACCGTGCAATTCGCGCAATTAGCGGAAAATATTTGTGTTCAGACAACAACAACAGAAAATTGCTCAATAAAAATAATTGAGTCGAAGGTCGGGAAATTGCTAACGAGCATAGGAGACCACCAAGCATCGAAGCTGCTGCTGCGTGCAAATGGCACCGGAAGAGACGCCCAATGCAAAACACCCAATGGGAACGGCGATGGAGATCACATCGAAAGCAATAGATCCGGAAGTGAAATAAATCGCTCCACTGGTGACCCGAATTCCAATCAACCTTCGGTTTGGCAGCAAAACAAAAGACTCGAACTCGATTAGAATTTCAACATGGGAAACTCAAGAAAATGTTCACGACCTACTATATCAAAAGGACTTCATGAGGACGCTCTGACCTCTCCTTAGGGACTCTTTCATCCATCCGTATAACCTGCCTAATGAAGCTTCAGATTGACCTTCTCTATTCTCTCACTACAACTATTCTCTAGTATTGTACTATTTTTCTGTTTGGAAACCTCATTGAGATCGTCGGGACCGATGACAAGAGCAAATCAGTGCACAATGCTTGATACTTTGAGGCTCGGAGACACCGCGGAATATCAACCTCCGGAGTCACCCAACAATAGCTGCCACGAACGATTTCCAAGGAACAATCACTTCGTGGGAGAAGAAGAAGGAAGATTCGTGCTAGTGAAAGGACCAACGGAGGAGGAGAAGGAACCAAGTCGAGGTGTGGAATATCGTCCGAAGCTGAAGCGCTCGGCTCTTGTTGGCGGCAAGATCGCTCGAAGGATTGTTCTTGGTGGGATGGCGAGGCAGCGCGATCCTCGGTCGGTCCTACGGTTGTTCCTCGGCCGGTGGCAGCAGTTGACGGCGGGAGCAACGAGTAAGCAAGCGTTATTGCTTGTAAATTGCTGCTGCTTTGTTGGGCGCGAGTCGTTGACTTTCTGCGTCTTCAATTTCGCATTCGCTGCTTTATTGGGTGGCTGTTGTTGTTATTGGAGGCATTGTTGTTGCTCGTGGCGCTGCTGATTTCCCCCTCTTTATCTCGTTCTGCCGTCCTTTGTTTTTGCTGCAACCGCATTGCAAACACCATTCCGATGTGTAGCCGTTCCTAGGATCCAACTCTCTCCTCCATCTCCCGCTTTCCCATGCGCCGTTTTTGTCTCCGGTCCTGCGCCTGAATTTCGCGAAAACCCATTCGATGAGATTTATCCCGTTGGCGCGACGTCGCTCTGCTCCGGCTCTAACAAGCCTGCGATAGCGTCTCTCTGTGCGTCTCTTTCTGTGCGTCTGTCTCCCTCGCTCGCACTCCGCTCGCTCGTTGCGCCCGAGCAGTTGCTTCCCATGTAGTTGTCCCTGCAGTTGTTGTTTTTGCGGCTAATGAAATTGGCTTTGTTGCCATTTTATTCGCGTGTCTGTGTGTGCGCCGTGTGTTTACATATGCACGCATGTGTGCAGCTGAGCGTCTGGCGGCGATTGATGATGAAGAATATCTCTCGCATTTCTAGCTTTTGTTGGAGTTAATAATTTATTATTGTAGTTGTTGCTATGCTTTGTTGTTGCTTGCTTGATATTCTGTTTGGCACATTTTTGGCATCGACGAACCGTGTGCGATCAGCTATCGTTTGCATTAAGAACGAGTTGTTGTTGTTATTATTGTTGTTGTTGTTACTGCTCCTGCTTCTCATCGTCCTCTTCATGGTCTCCGAATGGTTGTTGCTGTTACTTGAATGCAATGGATTCTTAATTTCGATTCTGCATTTCTCGACTCGACGACATCCGCAACAAAAAGAGATAATGCTGACTGCCCGTGCTCGTATAATTCTCTTGCCAAGCGCACACTTTGTGGTTACCGTTAGTAGATTTCGCCTCCAGGCGACGAGAATAGACGTAGGCCAATAATCGAAGAGGAAGCAGAAATTAATTTGAGCATTTGGTTCGAGAAGGGAAAGCGCAGAACTTTCAGTAATAAGAGAGGTTCTCTTATGAAGAGGTTCGAAATTTAAATAATTTATCTTCAGTGTAATAAGGAATGAAAATGAACATTGGCAAATGTTTAAATTGATTCTTAATATTCATATTTTCAAATTATCACAAATTCTTAAACAACGAACATTCGATTCCCAAGTCTTCATAGAATAACTATGAATAACTATACAATAACAAGCTATCTGGAATTCCAGCGCGAAAATCAAAAGACTCAAGTAACGAACTCCTTTCTCTCGTGCTGCAAATGAAATTCAGCCAATCGGAGGCAATTTGAGGCTTATTACAAGAACCACAACAGTCACAAAAACGAGAATCACTAAGGCGAAGTCAACAATGAGAATCATAGCAACAACAGGAAGGATCCCAACAACAACCACTGGGCAGTTTTTCCCTCCGCACAGCCATCAAGTGCAGTGGAACGGGAAGTCGAAGGCGAATGCGAAGAACTGAGCATTAATTCCTCCTGCGTGCAACTGACAAATGAGCAACGGACGATAATTACAATTCATCACAGCATTATGCTCTTGTTGATGCTGCAGTTGCTGCGGCCGCTCTTGTCGTTGTTATTGGTGCTCTCGCTGCCATCGCTGTTGTCGGCGCTCGTCATTTCGTCGCGATTCAACCATTTTTAATTCTCGTCGCTGCCGCACTCGACGACGTGCGACGGGCGACGCATGAGCGAAGTGTGGCTGTCGTCGTGGTCGGCGTCACCGTCGTCGCCGTCGTCGAATCTCGACGCACTAATGCATGCTGCGGCTGGCCCTCCGGTGGGTTGGGCTTGATTGCAATTAGCCGAGAGCCGGAGAAGTGGGAGTGGCTGACTCTGATTCCGATGGTGGCGGATGCGGCGAAGGGCCGTCCCCCTGGGGATGGAGCCTTTGATGACTTGAAATGGGATCTCCGCCGAATTTTAGGGGTTTTTATAATAACTTTTCGAATTTTTGTTTTATGAATTCTGACGAAGGTGTTAAATGTCTGACGCCTGAGTTGATCGTGGCAGTGGTTTCAACAACACCATCGAAAGGTCCGAGCGAACAACCGACGACGTCTGACGTTCCCAATATAGACACATGTGCATTAGCATAAATAATTCCCCGCCTTTCCTGCTCTATTTTTGGAGTTTTGTAATTGGAGCTGCGGACGATTTTTATTTCTTCCGTCCCAGGCTGCAGCAATAACAAGGGCAGGAGCAGCAACAACGTGGTCATGGGACAATTGTTTGTTATGAGCAGCAAAAACAAAGGGAGACCGGACAAAAGATCGCAGAGCGAGGGACGGAGAACAATCGTTGCTATTTTTAGGTCGAAATTGCATTTGCCTGCGGACCAGCGAGAGATAATCTCAGCAGAGCCAACACAGCCAATGTGTGGATAGACAGACCGATACACATGAGCACGCAGAATTGTGCACTTGAATTGAATTGAATTGAATAGAATTCGCAGTTCGGCCGGAAAATTTAGTTTAAAAATATGCAAAAGATCTCAGCTGTGCGATAGTAGGTCAAAGCCACAAATCTCTTAACGAGGAGCGTGGATGGTGGAAATGGCACAAACACACACACACAGCTGCGGAGCCACGGCAGCAAACGAAGTGCAGATCGGGCCAGCAGGAGAGCCCGAATTTATTGACAGTTGAAGAGATGCTCCGGGAGATGGGGTGAGGTCGACGAAAGTTGGGGAGTCTGCGACAGTCGGAAGGAGTTCGGAACGCACTTCAGAACATCAACGGGACCCTCCATGGAGTGAGGAACGTGTGCGAGACAAGGCCTAGGGGGAGGGAAGGGATTCCGCCACAGTCTGAGAGATATTTAATTGAAGGCTTGAGGAGACCACGTTGAGTTGCTCCAGGGGATCTGCGTGGTGAAATAGCAACATGAATAAACAATGGCCCAATGCCACGGTCATAACATTTTGTGGAAAGTTGCCGAAAGCAGGCGAAAATCCTCTCCTTCATATTTTCAGTGCGCAGTTGTCTTTCCTTGTTCTGCTGCTCTTGTGTCGACAGCCGCGGCTCGGTTTCTGGCCCGTGGCCGTTCGCAGACGCTCATAGTGCACCAGTTCTTGTCTACTTGCTCGGACCGCAGCAGCGAGGACTGGGACCGACAGCAACAACGACAGCAGCAAGCTCCACAGAACAGAACAGAAAGTCGCTTGTGGGACTCAATTTTTGGTCATAAATTGAATGCTTTGCATATTTGCGTATATTCGCTCACAAACGTATTGTCTCGGAGCATTATTTTTGGCCATTAATTCAAAGAGGCCGCCACGAACAGTTATTCCTGCGGATGATAGAGCATTGCTCTCCGATATATTGTCCGGGATGGCTTGACTTTGACAGTGAGCGCGGTGGGAAAGAAATCCCAAAACCACATCTCGCAGCTCTAACTGAGCGAAGATAGAAATTCTTTCGAATTTGGAGAATTTAAGAAGTTCTGAAAACCAACAATTGGAAAATATTAAATAATTAATTACTAATGTCCTCAAACAAGTGAGAACGACATAAATAACTTCCTGAATTACCACATGTATTCCGATCAAACTACAGACTTCAATAAAAATTATTCCAAAAATTTCAAAGAGACAAAAAACAAACTAAAAACACTAGTGGCTCAGAATATAGAATAAGGGCTTCAAGAATCGTAAAAATATGGCATGCGTATGTTTATCGAATTCTCCATCAGTTCCAACCAGTCCGTTCTCATGGTTCGCACAAACCTTTTGATTTTTTATAGATTTTTTTTATCATTTCTATGAGCCACAGGACGAACTCCAGACAACTACGAGGACCTCAAAACAAATGACAATGCAAAAAACAAGTAAAAGTGTCCTTCGGTCTGTCCGATATTCACATACTCTACATATGAATATAGCTTTTATGGAAGTACTGGATCCAATATGTGTGTTTTCGGAAATATTTGATTTTGCGGTCACGTCACCTCTTGATGCTGATCCCGAATATATGTAGAAAGTCTTCCTCATCTGTGACCTCAAAGCGTTACTAAGGAGAGGACAAACGGCTTCCTTGTGGTGTGTAGGGTACAAATATCAGAAAATGGTTGATACCGAGGAAGGAACGGCCCGAAAGTTGAGCAAAATGAAGCGGGTGCTCGTAAAAATGCTCAACAACTAAATACATAAAATGCACTTAAATAAGTTCGTGTGTGTGTTCACACACACACTCACACAAACACGACTTAGTTTTGCTCCGGTGGTAATAATAGTCTAGGAAGGCAGTAAAATTGTTTAACAAAATGTGAACTCGACAAACATATGCAAAGATGTTGCGGAGACGACGAGCAGAACAACTGATGGCCAGACAGCAGGCGGACGGAGAGACAGCGGACCTCAGGCACTCATCCAGCATCCAGAGGAAGCCCCCGGGATTGGGAGGCGAGGCGAGAGAGAGAGAGGCGATGGGGCTGAGGGGGGAACGCGTGGTCGGGCTCGAGCTGCAGTTGAAGTGCGCTTGGCGTTATAATTTATTTGCATTGCATGAATTGGACATTTATTGCTCAAACGTTGGATGGCCGCGGAGCTCGATATCTCTTCCTCTTCGTCTTCTAGGCCTCTTTGACGCTGTTGTTGTTGGCGGACTCCTGTGCGTGAGTGCGATGCACGTTCACATGTCTCTCTCACTGGAGTCCGAAGACATTTGTGGCCGCAGCCGTCTTGTAGATGTCTCGTCGCTAGCAGCCTGCGCACGAGGACATCTCCAGCCTCGTCGCTGGCCGCCGCAAGTGTTGCTCGAGACATGTTCTTCTGTTCCGAGTCGGAGACGTTGTTCTTCGTTGGTGTTACTGTTGTTGTTGTCAAGAATGATGGTGTTTCTCTAATAGAAGTTGTTGCTGTTGTGGTGTGATATTCGTTGTAAGGTCTCTCTTGCAGCAGTTGTTGTTGTCCGCGAGTAGGTGGACAAATAGACAAGTTCGCAGAGTTTGCACTGGAGCGCAGGAAAGACGACGGGTCCCAGTGTTCATAAAATGTTAATGTTTTTGCTCAACACGCCGTTCGGATGGCACCGTCGACGACGACGGCAGCGAGACGAGTTCCAGACATTGGTCGGAGTTCAAGGCTTTTTCGCAGCGCTTTCCTCGCCTCTCCACAACAACAACAACTCGCTGGCCGCTTCCTGTGCTAAATCTTCGCCGCTTTCCCACATCGAGTTAATCCGCCGAAAAGTCCCACGCCGATGAAAGGAAAATCCTTAACGCTGCATTTTGGAAATAATTGAGGCGAATGCGGTGTGGAGGCAGTCGGAAATCGCACCAAATTAATTTATTTTAATCACTCACTCACGCGGCCAGCAACAAGAACAACAACAATGGTCCAACAAGGCTAACAACAACGGTGGCAACAACAATTATTTGCTTATTTGCGAAGTGTCACAGGAAAATGCAGCCAACGGAGAGGAAACGACCAGAAGACGCTTCTCTTTTAACACTTGTGTCTGCCTCAAGTCGTTGTTGCTGTGGTTCGTTTACAGTTGTCGTTGTTGTTGTTATAGCACCGAGGGACAACCGCTAATTCATCCCAATTGCGCCATTAAAATGTTAATTGAATTGGTGTCATAGGTTGTTGTTGTGCGGCGCAACGAGGCGCGCCGAGAAGAAGAGGAAGAATGAAGACGCCTCGCTCGGTTGCGACAGACAACGACGACGACGACGACGACGACAGATGTGGAGGATTCACGTTGGAATTTTTCGGTGGAAAATTGTGATGAAATGCATTTTGAAATTTGCACAAATTAATTTATTCGTAGGAAATCAAAGACTTGGCAACAACTTTACGATGTGAAAGTGTGTTTGTTTTCAGACTCACTACGAGAACGCAGTTGGCCAAGGATCGAGAACCGAAATGTGTTCTCCAGGTGTGAGAGACCAAGTGGTGCGAAGTGGAACACACACTTTGGCTCGGAGGTAATTTATTGATTGGCCAAGAGATTTATCGACGGGGATCAACAATAGGCTGGTTGTGGAAACTCCGGTGCAACCAGCAGCAGAAGTCTTGCAACAGTTGCAGGCACCACCACTGCAATGCAGTGAATGAATATTTGATGGAAATCGAGTGTTTCCCCGATCGATCGATGGAACGAACGAACGGACGGCGGCAAAAGTCAAAGTCACAGAATTATGAATGCAAGAGACGTCGGGCAACAACAAAGCACATGTTGCATAATCGCTAAATCATTGCCTCGGAATATTTTTCACACATTTCCACATGAAACCGCGCTCTTCGAGGAAACCAATTGAATCTTGTCGAAGCGAACGGAGTTTCGATAATTGAATTTATGAGGTTCGCGCGATTAGTCCATGCAAATTTAGCTGTGGTTGCGGCTGCAAATGAAATCAAGAGTTTTCAAACAGCAGCCCCAACGGCAGCAGCAACAACAACGACAGGAGCAGCAACAACTGTCGTTGCGAATTTATTTCGTCATTTATTAAAAACGCTCTCGGTTGGCGGGAGCGCTTCGAGCCCCGATTTGCATTTCGAAGAATGTTAACGACATCTGCGCTTGTGATGGATTTACGAGGCGTTTGCTAACTGTGATTCAATTGTCTTTGCCCATGTTGGGAGTTGGAGTTGCCAACCTGAGCACATTTTGTTGCCTTCGCTGTTGTTTCGGCTGTCGTTGTCGTTGTTCCTGCGGCGTGCGATTGAAAGTTCGGGTGTCGCCTATGGATCATGTGCAGGTTTTCCTCGGAAACAACAATATTTCCAGAACGTAGGTGAAGTCAAAAATAATGCCAATCATGTTCAAAATAAATGGATCTTTTTAGCCAAATCTTTTTTGGAAGATTTAAAAAAAAACTAAAAACGATGTTTGTTTGAAAGACAAGAGTGCAGCTGATCGATTGGGTCAGTGGCATGCAACAAATTAGAACATTTGCGCCCCGTTTTGTTGAAATAATTAGAAGACAAGCAGCAATAACTACAATCTGTTGACAACAACAAGCACCTCACAACGATACGTCTAACAACAAAGGAGGAAAACGCAAACAAGCAGCGATAATATTGCTGTACGCATGAGCAATCGACGCGAAATCGCTGTGCTTCGGTTCTGGTTCTTCCACCGTAGAACACGTCATTAAATGGGTGTGTGGCTGGCAGCAGGCTAGCAGCGATCTAACTGCGCTTGGATCAGTTGTTGGTGCTCCCAACCCGGAGCAGCAGCAGCAGCAGCATCGGAACCAACGGCGACAACGGCAGCAGCGCGCACGCCACGGAAGTCGACTCCGAGTCAAGCTATGGCGACGACATAAAGAAAACAGCTGCCAGACGAATTTTTTACTGGCGTTCGATCTTCGCCTGCAACCACGAGCGCCTCTGATTAATGTCTTCGAAGACCTGCCTCGGACTCAAGCTGTAGTCTATCGTTATCCCTCCGTTCTGAAGCTCGGTGGGGAAGACGGATGATTTAATTTCAAATATTCCCATTGAAAGATTAGGAAAATATTAAAATGGAAATGGAATACAGAGAAGGAATTATTGCACTCAGCCAAAATACTTGACTTGAAATAAGTAACCGCGATTGTGTCGACGTATGTTCTCCCCTCATTGTAGTTCGGATTTCTCCATTTTCTGATTCACAACAACGCATCATTGATTTAGAGTACAGAACGTCTTCGCACTGATCAAGGCCAGCATTTGCAGTTTCTTCCCAAGAGATCCCCGATCCCCCGTCCGGCGGCTTAGCAGGGATTCCAAGCCACAAATGCAAACTCGAGCTGGTCGTGTTTTCGTGGACGCTTCTCATTAGGATGACGGAAATATTTTGAATAGCCGAGCGACGAGACGACTCGTCTTCGTTCTCATCCGCGGCGCGGTCTCGGTTGCCGAACGCGATCTGACCGGCACGAAGCGACGGCTCTGCGCTTGTGTGTGTGCAATATGTGTCTGTGTGTGTGCTGGGAGAGCTGAGCTGAGACCAAGCGCTCGTCGACGGCATGCAGAATGGAAAATGGAAGTAAATTAAAATTTATGGTTTGCAGCATTTTGCGTTTTTGTGTGATGAGCTGTGCGCGATAGCTTTAAAATGTTGCTTCCACGAATGCTGCTCTCTCTTTCTGCTTTTGCATCCTTCCTTCTTTAGACGTGCGATCGCTATGGGACATGCAGAGGTTGACGACGACGACGGCCGATCGTCCATCGACGCCGGTTTAATGCATGTTGCACCAACGTGTTGCGGATCGCACAATGAGCTCATGTTGCCTTTCTATTCGCCCTCTCTCTCTCCCTCCCTCGGTCACTGTGTGTGTGTTTTAGGGTCTCAAATGTGCCGCAGGCGGAAGGAAAATGCTGATGTGCTCTATTCTTCACCGGGATCCGCCGGAGCCACCGCCAACGGCATCGTCGCCGGTTGACAGCAGCGAACGTTGGCGGAAAGAAGGTCGTTTGATGGAAATAGTCTGATACTGCGCCCGGAGAAGTGGGAACGAGCGAGGGGCGACTGGTCTCGGGAGGGCGGGGGCCTTGAAGGAAGATGTTGCACTTTGATGAATTTACGATTGCGACTCGTCGTGGCGCTTGTTCGACTCCGTCTGGCGGAAGCGTCCCCGGCGACTCCACTTCTGGACTGGGCTTCTGGCGAGTCCACTCGGTGGACAAAATTGCGGTGATTTATTGGTGGATTGGCACAGTTTCAGCCGTCAACGGGCGGCGGACACTGAGTTGAGCAGCCACTGTCAGGACAACAGTTAAACGTCTCGTTCTTCAACGGTTGTGGAGCGGTGCTCGCAGAACGCGGAGGGAGATCTCTAATTTGATACCCTTTTAATGGAAGTCGTGGTCAGCGTTTGGCATAACTTGCACGCCAGCAATGCCCCGATGCGTTGCGATGTCATGTGATGTCGCCTGATGCCAGTGATGTGATGCGAATGTCATTAATAATTGACAACCCGGGGACAGCAGGAAAGAGGCGGAGGCGCAAGGGTCAGTTCTCACGATCAGAACATTTCCTTGCATATTACGATCGAGACTGAACTGTTTTGATCACTCAAAAAACAAAACAGAATTTGTGTTA
This sequence comes from Coelopa frigida, assembly GCA_017309665.1. Lineage (NCBI taxonomy): Eukaryota > Metazoa > Arthropoda > Insecta > Diptera > Coelopidae > Coelopa > Coelopa frigida. The sequence continues at coordinate 576,652 of CM029565.1, read as the reverse complement.
GGAAAAATTGGAATAAAACATATTCCTCCTAAATATTAGGAATTCAAGGAGTTAAAAATATGAATGTTGTTTTTTAGAACATCATTCACTTCCTCAGTGGATGCTCCTGGCCCTGATTCGCCTCCTCCTCCTTCTTCGGCACAGATCATTGCCGATCAAGGCGGAACTCTTTCTGGCATCCCCAAGACAAATAACAACAACAAGGAATTGAGAAGGATACAAAATCTAAATACAGTGAAACACACACACACACACCGTGGGGTTGGCATGCAAAAATCATGAGCGCAACATTTACAAATTACTGTAATTACGAGAATGTATTTTGTTTAAGGGCACGAATCCAAATACAATGAATGGGCCCGAAGACGGCGGGGCGTAGGAAGGGGAGGGGCAGTGGCAGGTGGAAAGGAGGCTGTGGCCGAGCGCGGAGCAACCTGTTGCGCGAGGACGGGACACTCGAAAGGACAGGACGCGGACGAGGACCGGAGACGGACATGGTTCGAGGCTCGGTTGGACAGCGAGCTCGGTGCTGGTCACACCTCTCGTCGGGAATTTGCATACCTCCGCGGGAAGGGAGGAGACAGAGAGTGGAAACTGGAATCAGAATCGAAATTCGCCTTCGAGAGAAATCCTTCTCGAGCCCGACAAATTGATACAATCGCGGCCGAGCTGCCCGGAAGCTCTGTTCGTTCTTCCCATAGTCCATGTTGTTGCGTCGGTCGGAGTTGTTATTTTGTTGTACATTGTTGTCGGTGTCAGAAGTTGAGTGAAAGGGGCGAAGGCTCGATGGGGTGGGGTTGAAGACAAAGACTTTGCTCGGTACTCACCGGTGTCCATGGCGACCAGGGTCAGCGTGTACTCGGCCTGCGCCTCCCGGTCCAGGGCGCGCAGCAGCGAGATCTCGCCGGTGGACGCGTTGATGCGGAAGAGGTCGGCGTCGCCCTCCTTGAGGAAGTAGCGCACCTGCGAGTTGAAGGGGGGCGTGTCCGCGTCGGCCGCCTCCACGGTGATCACGTAGCCCCCGTTGGGCGGGATCACGTTCTCCATGACGTAGGCCACGTACGGCGAGTCCAGGAACGTGGGCGGGTTGTCGTTGATGTCCGTGATGACGATCGTCAGCTCGGCCGTGTCGAAGCGAGGCTCGCCTCCCGCTGGCGCCTGGCCACGCCCCCCGGCCGCTGGGCCGCCGAGTGCGCCAGCGTCGGCCGCGCAGTCCTCGGCGCGCACGGTCAGGACGTAGCGCGCCTTGCGCTCGTAGTTGAGGTTCTTCGCCACGCGCACCACGCCCGAGTCCTCGCTGATGCTGAAGTCGCGGTTGTCGTCGCCGGCGGCGATCGCGAAGCGCACGCGGCCGTTGGCGCCCTCGTCGACGTCGGTCGCGGAGACCTGCAGCACCATGGCGCCGATGCTGGCGTTCTCGGCCACGGCCGCCGAGTACTGGCGCGGGTCGAACACGGGGCTGTTGTCGTTCTCGTCCAGGACGCGCACCGCGACCTGGGCGCGCGTGGCCCGGGGCGGCTCGCCGCGGTCGCGGGCCGTCACGTTCAGGAGGTAGGAGGCGCGCAGCTCGCGGTCCAGGCGCCCGGCGACGCGCAGCAGCCCGTCCACGGGGCCCAGGGTGAAGGGCACGCCGGGCGGGTCGCCGGCCAGCAGGTACTCGATGTAGCCGTTGCGGCCCTCGTCGCGGTCCACGGCCTTGAGGGCCATGATCACCGTGTTGGGGGCGATGTTCTCCAGCACGGCCGTCTCGTTGGCGGACGTGAAGCGCGGCGCCTCGTCGTTGACGTCCTTCAGCACGATGGTCACCTGGGGAGAGAGGGAGAGCGTTAGCAGGGCTAGCAGGACTGGGCTCATAATCGAATCAAGTGCCGGCGATCGGGCCGTGAGTGGCAGCGGCGCACGCACACGCCCGCAGCGCAACACTGTAGCGAAGAATTGGCTCAATTATTCTGCGGCAGCGAAGTGGACCCGGCTGATCGCATGTTGCCGGACGCGGCTCGTGTGGGCAGCTGTCGCGAGTCTGGCAACGACGGGCGCTGCGTGCGCGGCCATAGCTCATAGATAAGCCCCACGTCCGGACGGAGGATCCACCGATCCGCGTTATTCCCGAAGACATCCCCACGAAGCCGCGACTCGGATCACGGAGATCTTCTTCCTGTCTTGTAAGCGGGGGAAAGTCCGAGTGCCGAAATGGACTCGGAATGAATGGAGCAATAAAAGAGATAAAGCGGGAAATGTTGAGTTCAAATAAAGACGAATGACTTTAATTAAGCGATAACCGAATGTCTGCCATTCGGCGAGGCGGCATCGGCCACGGCAACAACAACAGCGAGAACCGGTATCGACCCGCCGACAACGACCGAAGAGAAAGGATTCCACGCGAGGACTCATGTCCGACCCTCGGTTTCTTATCAGAGCGCATATATTCTGCGTTGACCGCGATAAAAATATAAGTCGCAGCGGCATCAAACATGGGCCGATGTGTTCCCCAGAAATGTGGCCGGTGGGCTGCAGGAGTGGATGAAGGTACGTGGAATTCTCTTCGAATTAACTGGGTCGGTATGAAGGAACACCAATTCCGTACTTTAAATCAATAGGGGCGATCACAAAATATTAAAAATTATACCAAAAACTTAAAAATATTTAATTTACAAAAATACACAATAAAATCTAAAAATACAAATGAATGGAATAATCGAGAAAAAAAATAATAGGGAAAAACTTGTATCAATTTATTTCCGAAAATCGGAATTGAACCAGCCTTGATTCCCATCAATTCCATCATGTAGTTCCGCATTTTGATATGGGTCCATGGACGTTCGTACGCGCTTCCCCCGGAATGATAAATCGACTACTGAATCGGCGACAAGTACAACAACTGCGATAACAGCAACAACAACAACAGTGCGATTCCAATCTAAGATGCGCCACATGCTGCATGTGGCCTCGTGGCGTGGATGAAGGTACGCAGCCACCCGTTTAAATTATTCGGCCGATTTCGCGACTTGATGCGAAATCATTAAGAATCTCCCCGTAGCCCCTCGCCCCACACGGCCTTCCCCCTAGGACTTCTGCACTAGGTGGCGGCGTCGTCCCAGCGCCTTGGAATATCTTAATCTCTGGTTTTGGCAGCGATGGCTGCGCGTTAGATACGAATTCGCTTCGATTGCGTGGACTCTTCCCGATCGCTCGCCCTCTTCCTCACTCTCCCTTTCGCGTTATCTGTCTTCCTTCTCTCTCTTCCTTGACAACTTCATTAATAATCGGATGGGGCGATCTTCGGCTTCGCTCCGATTCCGTTCCTTGCGATTCTATTGCCGCCTCGTATCTGTTGTTGCAGCACGCGTCCGTCGTCGTCCCCGCTCCCTGCCCACAACCCTCCGCCGCTGCCGTGTCAGTCGGCAGCCGCCAATAAATTCAATAGATTTGCATGGCGGCAGCGCCATCGCCATCTGCGGACGCAGCAACAGCAACTGTTGCCGATGCTCTCCTCGCTCCCGATGGCTCCCTATCGACGTCGACGCATTAATAAATCGTCGACAATTAGATTTCGCATTAAAGTTCTAAATGAGTTTGCGTCGGCAGAGTAGCTGGGTCTGGCAACGCTTCGCTGTGGCAGCTCAGGCTGCAGCATGCCATGGTAATTTATTCTGATGGTAGAAGTAGCAGTCTATATATGTGTGTTTGTGTTAGTAGTAGATAGTTTAGTACCAGTTGTAGTTGTTGTTGTTCTCGTCTCTTAAATTTAGGTGTTGAGATTTAGTTTTATTCGTCCTGACGTTTGACCCTTGTTCGGTCGGATTAGAATTCGATTTATGTAATTAAATATATATTCACGAATTTGTGAATTCCGATGGGGTATGAACAACTCTGAGCCCTAGGGTTGAGAGGTTAATTCTAGCACCTCCGTCTTCCGACCAAACCGATCTTATCGCATTAGAACGATGCTTGGTGCATAGTAATAATAGTACAAGAGTTCGATAAAATATGATAAATTCACCCTATGGCGAAAACTTGGCAAAAACCGAACAAATGATATGGGAGTCGAAAATTCTCTGTTTGAAAAATGTTTACATGGGCGTATCAGGCTCTTTCGACGAGAGGCGTGGCCTTGGCTCGCGAATTATTTGAATCCAGAACTTAATAGTAAATAAATGCAGATTTTGTATTCAATACCAACCTGAACCGTCGACGAGAGCCTTTGTTGCTGCTGCTGCTCCACATACTGTTGCTGGCGATGCTGTCGATGGCGACGTGGCGAATGGTGCTGTTGATGCTGGTGGTGGGCGACTTGTTGTTGTTGGACGTGGAGGCCGTAGAGAGAGTCCTCGTTGTTGTAGTTGTTGTTGTCCACGCCGCCGCCGCCATGAAGTTCTGGAAATTCCTGGGCGCAATCTCTTGCGGTCACAATTAAATTATACGAACTCCTGGTTTCACGATCGAGTTCGCGGCGTGTTCGTATTGTACCGTTGGCAGCAATTTCGAAATCGTTACCTTCATCACCCGACGTAATCGAGTACTCGATGCGACCGTTATCGCCTGGGTTAAACGCCAGCCCAGAGTTCGATCGCGCGGAGAGAAATCGGAAAGGGAGAAAATGTTAGCAAAGATTGGATTCAGTAGAAAAAAACATAGATAATTGAATACATGATATTCAAATATAAAGTAAATAATAATAAAATAACAATGAAATAATATAAATAATAATTGAATAAATTAAATAATAATAAAATAATATAATATAATTATAATGTGAATTATACTAATACAGGATTAATACGGGGAAATTTTAATTTATTAATATCAAAACCCCAAACTAAATCAATAAATCACCAGATAAGAAGGTCCTAGACCTAGAGATTTATGAGCAACATCGCAATATCTCCGTGTAGAAATAGTGGGAATATGAGTAGAGGAAATAGATATGTATTATATGAACATGCATATGTATTAGTGTCGCTCGCCATCGTTGGAATAACTTTCTACGACCGCTGCTACAGACAATTTCTTGGGCTGAATTGAATTTTGCGGTAACCTCCAAAAATAAAGGAGCAGGAAATCGTTGCCAGCAACAATAGGAACAAAAGCAACAATTGAAGTTCGAAGCTCTTAAGCTGGGCATCAGCAGCAACATTAGAGAATTCGGTGAAAATTATGACGCCTTTTAAATTGAAGTTAACCGTTTTCTAGCCTGCTTGTTCATCATTCACATCCACAACGATGTCTTCGTTGGTTTTCGCTTCGTCTTCATCGACTTTTACCTCTCCGACCTCCATTTATTTTGAATTTTGTTGGCAATCACGGCGATGGATGCGATGATGTTGCCACATCGCGATGCTCTCCGAAGCTAGGTGAGCTGCTCCCACTCAGTTGCGGTTGCATTTTGCGATATGTTGATTATGATAAATTGCTGTTGATTCAGTTGCTATTTGGGGTCGGTTTTTGTTGCTCTGCTCTACGTTGTTGTTCCTTTGTTCAGAAATGATGAAGAGGTTGCCCTGCGTTGCTGCGGCTGCTTCTTACAGCAACAACAGCTCCGACGAAAGCAACGAGTTTATGAATGGTGAGGTTCATTTGCAACAACAGCCACCCGAAACAAATATAACATCAATGTGGCGTCTTACAACAACATCAATGGGGTGGCAATGAACAGAGGGGGATTGAGAAGAATATCTAAATAGGTGTCAGGAATAAATCGTGAGTTTCTATTCCACGAGCTGTTGTTGTTGCTGGTGTTATTGCTACAGTTGGTGTTGATCGATGCGACTATTGTTGTTGTTGGAGAGCACACACATATCTACATATAGGACTCGTTTCTTCTTCTCCTAATATTCACTCGGTCAATAGGTGAGGCTCGCGTACGATCTGCAGGAGAGCGAGTGAGAGGGAAAAGCTCGCGGTTGAACCCGATCAAAGCCAAATGGCGTCTTGAAAAGAAAGCCACGATTTGCGGTGTCTGATCTCTTATCTTGCGATGGCCAACACCAACCACAACGGGGCAATGGGCAGCCCCAGCAGAGGCAGCATGTTATTAGATAATTACTATTTCAGAGTTCGAAAATGATTCGAGAGAGGTCCCACCGGTGCCGGAGTCGAGCATGTCGGGGAAGTCATTAGCGAAAGAAATTGATGATCGCCGATCGACAGAAAGATGGAGGCGAGGGAAGGGAGAGGGTGAAAGTTGACAAAAGAATCGAAGGGGAAGCAGCATCCGAATTTGTTTGGATTCCCTCGGAAACCTTCAATCGAGGAGAAGATACCCATGGAGGTGGTAAAGGTCATGTAATTAGAATACACACATACTCTAGACATATACAGATAACAACGAATCCGGGTAATGAACCTTTGGAATGGAAATTCAAATTAGAAACGAGTATAGAAAGAAGTTATACCATGACAGCTTATAACTAAACATAGTGAGCTCCAATAACCGGATATTCACTGTCGTGCTTTTGTCCGCTTATGAGAGGTATTATTAAAAGGCGTTCGTATATATATTAATACCCTCATCACTCCAACGAGAGTAAGACCGATTATAAAACTGAAGACCGCAAGGAGGCCGTCGTAGTGAGATTAAAGTGAATTGACCTCTCGACGCGGTGTCTCGCTCACTCACCTGAGTCGATGTCGGTGGCTGTCACCGTCACCACGGGCGTTCCCACCGAGACATCCTCGAAGATCTCGTTCGAGTAGCTCATGGGATCGAAGATCGGCGCATTATCGTTCAGGTCCAGAACATTGCAGTAAACTGTCAGAGTGGTCGATAAGCTCGGTTGTCCATTGTCCTGGGCTTGGACGACCAGAATGTAATGTTGCACCTACGTATAATAAAGAGTCATCAGTGTTTCCGTCTCCCTCACTCTCCGAGCGAGCTCTCCTCACCTCCTCGTAATCGAGACGCGCCGTGAGCGTGAAGACGCCCGTCTGCGGATTCAGGCTGAAGACGTCGTTGGCCCAGTCGGAGATGACGGTGTACGATACCTGGGCATTATTGCCCAGATCCGGATCGGAGGCCGAGATAACGCCGACCTGATAGCCGCGCGGAGCGTTCTCGGGGATGTCGAAGGAGTAGACCTGCTCATCGAAGACCGGCGGGTTGTCATTCGTGTCGGTGACCTGTGGAGGCAAGGGGAAATGTAATTATTAATTCTTCCTCTGAGGCTGGCATGGGTTATGGGGAGAATGACATATGAAGTGGATGCAGGAGGAGTAGGAGATGCACACTCTTTTGTAGGGAAGGGAAAAGAGGACACCCTTTAAATCGATGGTTATTGTTTTTGCTTGCGAAAACCTAAAGAAAGCGAATCAGGCAAATTCTTTAAATGTATAGGAAATGTGTCAACAACAATGGATAAAAGGAATCTCAAGTGTACATACAGCAGATGGAAGAAACAAAGAAGCTATTTGTATTTGGAACTTAAAGTGAAATAATATTCTGAATTAGTATTCCTATTAATAAAATCAAATCACCCACAATAGTGCTGAATGCCAGAACTACAATAATAAATATAATAAGAACAGAATCTGCATAGAGTTTATACTCTAAATAATGTTCCCTCAACACAATCAAAACAAAAATTCCGCTGCTGCGTTAAACTAGTGTACACTAGCATAATATTTTTTATGTTATTTTTATGTTCTTTTGTTTTTTTTTTTTTTTTTGCGAAATATACAATTTTGAAAATCTACTTTGGTAATTCGACTGTTGACTACGATTTCAGTTTCTCATGGCCGAACCTGGAGCCGAGTTTTGCCGAAAGACCTTGAAGTTAAATGAAATGAATTGAAGTGCACTGCGATCGAAGCAGTTCAAGGGGAGCAGAGAGCGCGACCGGAGCCGACACTTTGGAAGGCATCGGTGTGATCGGTTATCGGCGAACATGTTATAAACACTTCACTTGGCTTCTCATATGGCATGGCCTGGAGAAGAAAGACGAGCGAGAAGCAAGACATACGAAGAAGAGGCAGTGTAAGAAAGGTGGAATAGCAGCAGACGGAGGATGGCGAGGAGCTGAGGAGAATCCTTCAGAGGACGTGGCGAGCGAGGGAACGCTGAGCAGGGTGTTTAAAGCGGCAGCGATGGATTTCACAAGCAACAACTACGTTAATGACAACAACAACAGCTACTCCCACTCAACCACAACAACAGCAAGAACAACAAAAAACCGTCCACCGACAGCTTCGCCGGAATTTCTAAGAATGAAGGTGTCTGATCCGTTTCTGTGCGAGAGCGCATGAGAACGTTTGATGGAGTGTGTGTTTTCGTTTTCGTAATCCATATTCCGATCTTATCTGCCAACAACAAAACGAGCAGCGGCAGGACAGCAGGACGGGGCAGGAAGAGCCTCGGAGGCTCCTCTGCCGAGCACGAAATCAAAAGCGACAGGCTGGATGGAGGGCGGAAGCGGGGAGAGTGGGCCGTATTAAATGAAGAGAAGGCTGGGCAGTAATCATTGAGGCGTTTTTATTTAACACGTTGTAAAGCATCAAATTACCGAAAATACAAAAACGTCGACCAAAAACTGAGAAAAAGTCGAGAAAGGGAGGAGAAAAAACCTTGCAATAAGGCGGCAAAGGAAGTGAAGTCGCTTGTGGCTGTGTGGTGGCCACGAATAAATCACGAGGGGGGAGGATTGGAACAAAAGCCCCGGAGTGATGTCGCAGAAACATCTGTTGAAAACTCACCTCCACCAAGGCCGTGGTCTCGCTGTGTTGGACTCCGTCACTGACGCGGATCAGCAGCCGGTAGGTGTGCTTGCTCTCCCGGTCCAGGGCCTCGCGCAGGCGCAGCTTCCCCGTGTCCGGCTCCAGCTGGAACTTGCCGTCGTCGCCGCCGGCCAGGGTGAAGCTCAGGGAGCCCAGCGAGTCGGGGTCCGTGGCGCGAATCGTGGCGATGTTGTGTCCGGCCCCGAGGTCTTCGCTCACGCGGAAACTCAGCGGCGTGTCGCGGAAGACGGGCGGGCTGTCGTTTTTGTCCAGCACGGTGACGTAGACCTGCAAAGAAAAGAATTCAATTAATGAACTGTAAGAATTAATTAAACACATAGAATATGATTCGCATATATAAACGAAAGCTTCGAATCGAATAAATAAATCAGTGTGAGCCCCGAGAGTTCCAATCATTAGTACCTAGCAAGGAATATCAATAAAGATGCTGAGCTGTTGATGATGATCATCAACCACTAAGCACTCTTTGTATTCTCTGCAGACATCCATCGAGAGACGTTCAAATGAAGTAATAACCAATAATAACAATTCAATAAAGTAATGAATTAAAACCATACCCATGTACAGAAGGTCTCTTCAGAATACCACTACAACAACAACATAGGAAACATTAACATGAAAAAACACGGACAACCAGTTTTAATTCAATTAAACATAAGAGAAATATATGTTGTCTTATCATCAGCAGAAGTAGAGACGAGATATGTTGTAGAAGAAGCTGTTGTTGTTGGGTTGTTATTTGTTGCTGTAAATACAGGCGACTAACATTAACTCCTCCACCAACAACAACAACAACAATAATAACACAAAGCGTCAAACATCAACCGATCACAGAGATCAAGTTGAAAATTGTTATTGAAGTAAACTGCGATCGTAGTTCAAGTTAAGGCTCTAAAAGGAAATGCCGACTTTTCTTGCCATACCGAAGCGATGCCAGATGATCACACTGTCTCCTCCTTACAACGGGCCGTCCAAACATAGTCAGAAGGCATCCGTCTCTCACTGCTCGGAGTCTGTGTGTGTGTGAGTTTCTCTTCACATCGTGGGCATCGTTATAAGTAATTGTCTAAAATTACTATTTAATTGCTAAAATTGTCAAAATGCCTCAAATTGTCTGCCAGTGACCGACTCTGTCTTTGGCCTTGGGTTGAGCTCTATAGGGAAAGCGCTGACTATTTTCTCACTCTTGAAAATTCTCTTATTAGAGGTAGTTAGAATCAACATTGATTTATTCGAATCTAATTTTAAAAAGCTTTTTATTTATCAAAGTAATTTTTATTCTTGAAAAACCATGAGTTTAATGCTTTTACAAAGAGAATCTTATAAAATCCCTATATTTAAACATAATGCCTTATATAAAATTTACAGTAACATAAAACTCCATATTAGCATTTTGCTTAAAGCTTCCTATTTTTGGTTTAATATTAAAAAAGCTGTTCAATAAAGTTATTGTCCCGCCTACGGCGACACCAGAGTCCTGGTGTGCAGTGCCGGAGTCTGTTATGGAAGACCTACGTATCTTTAGTCAGTAGGAGAAAATAAATTTAACTACATACTGAGAAAAAATAATACAGTCGCAAGATTACAAAACCAAATAATTTTATGAAATATCAAAAATGGAAAACATAAAAACCTAAAACGCGGATTAAGTCCCAAATACAAATCCGCTCGAGGAATCCACGTTTCGCACGTTAGCTTCTGGAATAGAGAAGATGGAGGGGGCGATTTCCAGCGGCAACCCATAGGATTGAGTGCCAATGGGTCAGTCTCGTTGGCAGTACAATTTTCTGCCGAAAACTCTTCCGTTGCTTATCACCACGGCAGCTTTTTCTCTCGATGGACTCCGTAAATGGACTATCGGCAGAGAAAATCTGCAGTTGCATGGAGAGATAGACTCATATGACGGGCAAACGGTGCACCGGCGATTACAACTTTCTACTTTAATGTGGAGGAAATTTTAGAAAAAATATGCGGGGAGAGAAAATCGAGCAAGAAAAGAAAAAATCCCATAAGGAGCGAAAAATGCTTGGAAAAAAATATGGAAAGGAAAATATCCGGGGGGAAAACGAGGTTGTAAAAAAGTTGGTGAAAATTGCGCCAGGGGAGGCGCGGTGAAACAATCAGCCAAATCTGCTGCCTACGATCAGCCAATGTTTGGACAGCGAGGTGGATGCAGTGGGAGATTTACAACAACGACTGCCAGAAAGTGAGTGAGTGAAAAAGTGAAATGCATGCAGGTTACCCACAGTATCTACAACAAAACAACATAAACACCACCAACAAGATCAACTGCGAGGCATCAACAGAAGCATCAGCAAGTGGTTGAGCAGTGGACTACGAAGAGGGGGCGTCGAGGGGCGCAGACGACGTCCACTCGAGCCTCTCAGGCAGAGAGGTGTGGGGTTGGGGTTGGGGCGAGGGGTCAGTCGGCCAGAGCTGCCAGAGTTATTGACTGGCCGGCGACGACTTTAAAGACATCTCGCTGACGATAAACATTTCAAACGCGTGCATAAATTATGCCGACACCTGGAATGATCTCCAGCAACAACAACCAATTCATGCACATTTTACTAGCAGCAGAAGCAACAGCGGCAACCATTGAGACATCAACAGTTGAGGAGAAAATGGAAAATTACTTTCTTAATCGGAAAAACAATGTATCAAAAAATACTTGAACATCGATCGCCAACATTCGCCGTTTAGCAATAAATCGAAATACGATCGCAAAACATAGTGAGCGAATGTGTGTGTGCTGGCTATAATAGTTAAAATTGGTCGATATATCGTTGAGACTAACTTTTTGGTTGGAAACATTAATGGAACAATATTTCATAGGATACATTTTCTTTACCAAAAATTTGAGCGGAAATGAACTCCAGAGTACACTTGATTAAACAAGAGAATTTTTAAATATTGTCAAATACCTCCACTAACCATCGACAAGGCAATGACCCCGAATGTCACTCAACCCCATCTCGATTTCCACGCCCTCGCCTTCATTCGCGCTCTCAGTTCGCTCGAAGTTTGGACCCTCAATGGAAATCTGGTAATCATTAATTTCGAATGCAGCTCAAAAGCAAATAAATCCCACCATAACAATAAAATCCCACCATAACAATAAAATGTTGTTTTTTTAACGATTTTTTTTGATTTGATTTTGATTTTCCCCCTCCGCTTAATGTTTATGGGCTCCATGGGTGGTTTTTATATCATTTTGATATTCGTTGTCGATGAAGGGGTTCAATCGATAGCAGTGGAAACTGAACCGAGGAAGAGGAACAACGGCGAAACAACAATGGGATGGACACGGGAAACGACCACGAGACAACAACAACACCGTCGGCAATAACCACCATAGCAACAATGAAGAATTGATGATCGTCGGATAATGAATGATGTCATTAGTTTCCTTTTCGATTGTTTTAACTACTCCGTGTTTATTGTGGTTGTTGTTCTGTTGCTGTCGATTGCCGACGCAGAACGCAAGATTCATTTAGGTTTTAGTTTTATGCTAATGACACGCACCTAAAACACAAACTTAATTTCGATTGAACTAGCATTTTCGCTTGGAGAATCCAATCTATTCCCAAAAATTAACAAACATGGTTCAGGGCATTCAAACTTAGAGGTCGTCGAGTGATGAGGAAACCGAACCTACCAAACTCGGCTCAACTCATCACTCGAAAAGGCAACGAAGGTCGGGCCGGTCCTGCTCCTCCTTCTATGCGAGACCACGGGGCGCATCGGACAGCCCAGGAATGCACCACTAATAACAACAACACCATCGAGCAGCAGTCAACTTACACGAGAAGCGTGTTACACTTTGCGCGTTGCTCCCCATGCGCTTGAGTAGGAGCTGCTCTTCCCTCCTCCCTTGGCTGCTTCTGCTGCTGCTGACGCCGACAAGGTATCGCCTTTCATATGGCATTTGCAACAATGTTGTCCCCATTTGAGGAGGAGAAACAGCGACAACAACAAGACGAGAACAACGACAACAACAACAAGAACAATCCAACGACAGGCTGCGGAACGGGAATGAGCACAACGACAACAACACCGATAACAACACTTAGCCTTGGCGTTAAAGAAGATTTTTGCATTTTTATTGCTGATCGCAGCGAAGGGATTAAAAATCGTTCGCGAATGTTGCGAATCGATGGCTCGGCGACTGTTGCTGCCGCTGAGTCGAATAAAATCGCACTTCACGAAATTTCCAGAGACCCTTTGTGTGTTTCTCTCTCTTCTGTTGGGTTTTCTTTCGTTCTTCAATACAATTTAGTTCTCCCTTTTCATGTTTTATTGATGCGGTTTTTGTTGTTCCCACTGCTGTTCCATGTTGCTCTTGTAGTTGTTGATGCGTCCTCTGTTGCTTCGCGATTTCTTATCGCTGAGTTTGAGAACTGGGTCACTTCTACCTTGGATTCCTATCGGATTTCAATTTGGTTCAGAAGACTTTAATTTTGGAAATTGCAAATAAAAAGAGACTTTCGCGAATTTCTTCGAGTTCTGCAATTATATTTTATGTTAGACTTCTCTCTCTGCCTTCGGCCCTTCAATCCTCGGAGTATGTGTCTTGTTGACATTGGCTAATTAAACAGCACTTAACGTCACCTTTTGCTTCTCCAAGCCCCGACCGATTCCGTCGTCGCCCATGCTCGATGAAAGTTTCACCCTTCGCCTCCCATTTAATTAAAGTTTATTGCAGCTACTCAGCATCGTTGTTGCTGGTTCTGCTGCTGGGCCGATGGCCGCGTAATTGCTACAATTTGGCGGGCCCTAATTTCGATCGAGCGGCCACCGATAAACTAGCCTCAATTAGCAACCCCGGACCTGGAGCGCGGACCGCAGCAATCACATCAGCGGCAACCGAGAGCTAATCCCACCCCGAGAGCGCAATTTGCGGAGCTCATTTGTTTATTGCATCTGCTGGGACTTCGAGGGCCGCGGCTGAGGACGGGATCGAGCTGAGCTGAGCCTGAGAACGGGATGCGGCTGAGTCCGCATCACGACGCGTATTAATTTGACTTCCTGCTGGAGCCAACGAGACCAAGGGCCCGTAACTGAACTTCATTAATGGAGAACTTAGCCCCGGTCGCAATTTACTCCCGGTCGACGATGGATGTTGCCTAAGTAAACATATCGGCGCAGTGCCACAAAACCAACAACATGCCAACGCGATCGGCAACAACAACAGTCGCGTTGCACAGCTACCAGGAGGATGGCCAAAGGGCATAATCAAGGCCCAATGAATTCAATGGGCCAGGATCGGATGCGGACAGAGCGCTGAGTGCTTCGAGAGAACAAAAAGACTTTCAACCGATAATTGGAATTGCATGGAATTGGAACTGGCATCGCATGCGGCGGCAGTAACGAGTTATGATGGGACGATTATGATTGGCTCGGATCGGAGCGGATCGGGAGACGGAATCCGAATGGCACCGCTTCAATCTGCGATCGATTTTCCATTTGGAGAACTTCAACATGTGCCGAGCGAATTATTCTTATAAACACGTAATAACAAATTTCTTGGAAAGGTGAAAAATTGAATCGGAGAGAAAAGCTCATGAAGTGAATAAATATGTGAGGCAGACTTGAAAATGAGCGCATTTTTCATACCATGCCGCCTCGCAATGGGAATGAATTAATGCTGCCCAGCGGACTGTTGATTTCATTCACTCAATCATTCCGTGGACACACATGCCGCCGCTCGGTTTTGGGAGCGCACCAATTTCAACGGCGGGATCACCATGAAAAAAATCAATTAGGGCGCCCAAAGAGCGAGAGGGCGGGTGGGGGCAGAGGGAGACAGGCTCGAATGAAGAACCCTTGGGCCATGCGATCCCAACGAGATGAAAAATTACTCTGGGGCGTTGACCAAGTTGTCACTCACCACAGGCGCACGCACACTACCCTCGTCCACACACACACACACACACACACACACACACACACACACACACATACACACACACACACACACACACACACATACACACACACACACATACACACACACACACACACAAACACACACGGGCACCTCTGCACACTCACCTCGAGAGTCAGAGGCCGATTAATGCTAATGCACAATGTTGCATGAGAAAAATCGCTTATTCAATTAGTCGTAACATCGCCTACGGTGAGGTGGGGGCTGGGGCCAAATGAGCAATAGGAACGGTAGGGAGAGAGAGGAGGAGAGACAGAGAGGGGCGGATGCCTGACTGACCCCTTGGAAATCGTTAAGATTCCAAAGCGCAGAAGTGCGTCACTTAATGAATTTCTTTGCAGCTCTTTTTTGTTGGACCCTCGTTGTTGTTGCCGCAGTGGTAGCTTTGTTGCTGCTCCATGGAGGTAGATCAAGTGTTGCAATAACAACAACAGCCAACAATAAAATATCATGCGTTGTTAACTCAACTCTCGCCACTCTTGGCCCGGAGTCATGTTTTAATATTTTGTGATTTGCAGCAGCAGCTTTCGCAACAACAAACCGTCTGCAACTGTTTGGCTTCTCTCTTCTAATGGTTACTCGCCGTTATCACTCACCGAGAATTGTAGGCTTCAAGCCTGTTCTGTTGTTATTGCCGCAGCTGGGGCTGATGGTGGTGGAAGTGATGGTGTTGTTGGTGATTGAGTTTTAGTTGCCGCTGTTGTTGTAGGGGTGCGAAGCAACGCAAATGTATTTTTAATGATAAATGTTGCAGCTCCTTGGCGTTTCATTGCCGGTTGGAAACCTGTTCGATTTGAATGGATTCCTCCTGGGAGGATTAGGCAGAGAGTTTGTTCCTGAAGTCTTTTGTTTTTGCTGGGTGTACACAGTTTATTCAAATTAAATCCCGCGACTATTACTTAGGAATTTCGGTGTAATTAGAAGAAATTGTATTCAGGAGATCTGTTGTATTATATTCTAAAAATTGTACCAAAAAAATAAGTATTCGCAACTCATTTATTGCCAATTGTACGTTTTAATGGTATGTATTGGTCTCTACAACAATTCGAAGTCTCTAAACAACACTAACTACAATGTTCTAATCAGAACGCATGATACAAAAGCAATGTAAATTTATTGCAGTAACTTGTTCACATTGTTTACATATGGATGGCGACCAGGACGGGGAGCTCAAGGCTCCACGAGTACCACCAGGGCAGCAACTAGAGGTTTCACCGGCCACAGACACAACAACAAACGAAAGAGGCAGAGAGTATAATAAATGCCTGATGAATTCCGGGGCGCGCGGCAATCGATGAGGAAGGGAGGAGGATGGATGGATGGATGGATGGATAAGAAAAGAAAAGGCCGAGGAATGAAAGGGCAGACCAGCATTCGGGGGCGAGGGGGAAAGAGTGCAGCGAATGAAGATCACGATATAAGGGCGATCACGATCATGAACGAGCCGAATCCGCGGCGCTTTCGAGGAACGGGGACAGAAATAGACAGTAGGAGGCGGACAAAGGGAAGACAGAGAACTGAGACAGCGGAAGGCGAAGTCACAAAGAGAATTTAATTTTTTTTCGTAAGGCTTATGAAAAATGAACGACCGGACATGAAATGAAAATACAAAAAACGCATGGACCAAATATTATGGAGAAGGGAGGACGCTAGAATGAGAGCGGCGGAGAGAGAGAGAGACGACTCAAGTTGAACCCACCGGGGTCAAACTGAGCCATGAAGTGTGGCTGGAACTGAAGCAGGAACCGAACTCAGCCCCCCAGAATTCAGTTGTTGTTTCTATGTTCGTTCTCGGTTAGTTTTGATATTGTTATATTGTTATTATTAAATGCTGGTAGTACTCGCCTTAGAAAAGAATTGATTTGATCTATCCCCTAGCAAAGAGGACTTCGAGAGAAGATTAATGACGATGAAGTTGCACAACTTCATTAACGACCACGAAGGAATGATAAGGGAGCGTGTGTATTGAGAAATTTGACTTTCATAAAGAACCGAAAGGAGAACTCCAGTTCAGAGAACTTAAGAAATGGAGCAGCTGAAGATAAAGAAGTGCATGTCAAATATTTCTCATTTCATTTCGATGTCTTCGGGAAGACTCTTTCGGGTAAAAAGCTTGGCCCCAGCCCTGACTTCCTCTTCCGCATTTCATCCACATCCCAGTGTCTTCCTCATTCTTCGCCATCCTCTCTTGCTAACAGTATTTCTCGCAGCTTCCCTTCTCCAATTGCGTTTAAATTGAAGTCTCTGTTTACATTTTTGGCAATAGCAGCAGGAACAATAACAACTGCAGCAACAACAAAACCAGCAGTAACAATAATACAACCACAGCGAGCGTTAAAAATTCGGTCATGTTTTGCTCGACAGCGGCCGCTGCTCGTAAATCAATCGCTTAAACTTATTTGAGGAAATTGAGCAGACCCGAAACCGAGAAGTGGAGAAGATGGAGGGGAAGGGGGAACGGAGGGCGAGGAAAGCATTGCAAGTTGTAATTTATTTATGCTGCGAGGCAAGGCGATTTATGTTCCCATCGACGCGAATTCCTCGCTTTGTTTCATCCGGCCTCCCCCGCCCCCTCCGACGTTGTCCTCTCTGTCGTTTTCTTCTTCGTCTCCCTCTTTCACCTTTGACAATGGCGGGAAATCTCTTGTAACTCGCTTGTTGGTCGCAACCCTTCGGTCATTTGGATCTTTGAGCGAAAAGCTTCGTTCGCTGCTTCTGCCCATCATTAATAAAAACTACATAACACACTCTTTGTCCAGCTAGAGAACAAATCCGGAAGCTCGGTCTCGTCGCAACTTGTTGGATGTATTCATGGACATTACTACTTGTTGTTGGTGCTGTTTTTGTTGCTGCTTCTATGAACATGTTTACTTCAGTTGCTTTTGTTTCTGGCCAAAGCGCAATGTATTTATCATAGAGTTGGATCATTTATCATGAGGAAACTCCAATCATGAGCTCCTCGGCCCGGTTCAACCAGCCAGCAAAATAAGGTTTATAATGTGGAGTGGGCTGAGTTCATACGGGTTTTGTTTTAGACCATATCTCCTCAAATATTGTTATTTCTTGATACTATTGAGCTAAACTCATCTAATTGTTCAAATATTTCTTGAATACGGGTTTTGTTTTAGACCATATCTCCTCAAATATTGTTATTTCTTGATACTATTGCGCTAAACTCATCTAATTGTTCAAATATTTCTTGAATTGTTGAAATTCAACAGTTTTATTACTTTTCTTGAAGTCTGAAAAAGGTTCGATTTTTGAATTTACAGAAAGTCTTGCAGTGTCTGCGGGTTCGTAGAATTCGACGAAAGCGAGTTTCTGGAACGAAGCTCGAAACAAAGCGTCCTTGAAAACAAGTTGTGGTCGCCATAACTTTTCACACATGACTGTGATTTGTGAACAAGGAGGTGACGCACAGTAGTGGGAATTAATACAAAAGTTATAAACTATTTTAAGTTTAATTTAATTAATTTAAGTTGAATAAGTCTAAAATAAGAAGAGATAAAATTATTTAGATTCCGGGCTTTTAAAAATAAACATAAAGAATAAACAATCAACCAAAAAATATTAAATAAAATTATATGCAAAACTTTTCTGAAAATGGTTGAAAGGTATGGCGTGTTTTTCAAGTGAAGAATGTATTCACAAATTTGAGAAAACTTTTTAAAGAAATTTGAAAATGCATTTCAATTTGTAAGCGAAATTTGAGTTCTTCAAAAATATTTAATTTCGATTTCGAACCACTGTGCGACGTGCCTGAGGATATTTGTTCATTTCTTCTCCCGTAGTGTCTCTTGGATGAAGTCGTAAACATTTAAATTTTACTGTCGCAGCTCGCGACTCTTCATTTGTCTGTCCCTGCGCCTATTTATCTATCTGTGGGACTGTCTGTCTGTGTCTTGAGATGAGCAGCAGCCAGCAGCTGCTCCTTGTTGTTATTGTTGTTCATATTCTGCTGGCTTCGACCATTCTGTTCGCACGAACGAGGAGAAGAAACATTCCAAGGACCCAGATGGATGAATCGTTGCGGGGTCAAAGGTCATCCGGAGTCTGCCGGCGACAACATCTCGCGATCTCGGACTCGTCCCGACTTAAAAGTTCATCCGCGATCGCAGGAGTTTCTGTCTCCCTCTCCCTATTCTCTGCTCTCCTCATCACGACCCCGGTCCCTGTTTCCGTAAGCTATCGCAACATCACGAACAATTATTCACATAATCGACAACAGACAATGTTGCAGAGACAACAGTGATACAAGCAACAACAACGCAGCTGCAACATTTGGGGGGCAGAGACAAAATTAAACAAATACAATTAAAAATGCAACAACAAGAACGGTGGTGGCAGCAAAGTTGAGGAAATTTCGTCCGCAGCATTGAAAATGATTTCGAACAAAACAACACGATCGGCAGGAACAAAAAGTATTTGGCTCCAAGTTGCAATTTTCAACAACGCCGACGACGACATTGTGTGGTGGAAAATTCACAGAGCAGCAACAATAAGCAACAGCAACAACATCATGGGACGGAGCTCATGATCGTGCGCCTCGGAAATTCAGAAATGAGAATTCCTGGCTCGGGGCAAAACCAAAACGTAAAAGTCGTTCGTAGTCAGGAGACTCAGCAGCAGCAGCAGCAGCAGCAACAGCTACAGAGCACAACAACAATCGCAGGCTGCAGCTACGACAACTGTTGCTGCTGCCATTGCATGTCGGAGAGGCATAGAAAACAAAATTTAATAATTCGATTCATTAAAGGAAGAAAGAAAAACCAAGGGAGGAAAAAGTCAACGAAAGAAAAAGGAATTGTCAAAGGAGGAAAAAGAGCAAATTGGAAACGGAAAACACGGGAAGGGAAACTCATTGAAAAATAAAAGCACAGCTGAATAAAAATATTCGAAGGAACGAACAAAACAAAATTAAAGTAAATCGAAAAGTTATTTTAGTTGTTGCTCCTGCTGTTTAGTCGTCTCATTTCTTTGCAAGAGGTGGTTGTTTGACTTTGGTTTTTTGTATTTTGATGCTCTCGGCCAGATTTTTTGCAGCAATAGGAGCCAATGGTCGATAAAGCGACCGCTTCCCCCCACCTTGGCCACGGGACTTTTCGCCATTGCGGCATAAATTTTTCCACCTTAATATTCGATGGCAGCCACATTTTTCTCTGGCATTGTTTTTGTAGCTGTTACATTTATTGTTTCCCCAGTTGTTGTTGTTGCATTATGATTGTTACTCTTGGCCAAGGAGCTCTTGTTGTTGTTCAGATATTTCAGTTGTACTTGTTGTTGCTGAATGGCCCTGGTTGTTGTAGTTCGCTCTTCGCTTGCCGTTGTCGCTTGCTCTTGTTCGACGTCGTCGCCGTCGTCCGCTTCGACAATTGTCTGCCCTCTCGCGATCGAACTGAACTCAACTTCGTAAAATCGTGATTTATTATCAAAATGCATTTATTATGAGTTTTTCATGGTTTTTGAATTATTTCATTGTTTCTTTTTGTCTTCTCTTCTTCCACGTTGCCTTCCTCTTCCCTGCCCTTTGTTGTTGTTGCCCTGCTGTAGCCCTGCTCGCCGTCGTGCCCGGGCTTTTATCAATTTTTCTCCTCGATTCGAGGTAATTTTTCCAAGAAGTGGGATTTGTTCACTCCCCGTCCCTTTCTTTCTCTCAATCGGTTTTCCCATCTGAATCTTACGATCGAATTTCGGTTCAGATTTATTGTTGTTGTCGGTTTGAGGGAATTTGTCAACGATAACAACGACAACAAACCCGGCAATTACAATTTCAGCGATGGCGATTCGGTTTTGCAGCGAGGAGGAAATGAAGTTATAATTATAGATGATGGGAAATATATCTGCAAAAACCACAACACATTCTGCTTAATAATCCTGATGCTGATAGTCCTGACCATGCAACAACAACTGCAGAGATCACGGAGACGACAATAATTATTACTACTACAACATTCCGATGGCGATCAGCAAATAATATCGTGATCGTGGGTGGCTATCGAACCATTTTTTGTCGTTCCGATAGATATATAGAAATATTGTTGTAGTTGTAGCATCGCCTCCATTGGCCGTAGAACGCGATGAAAGCGTGAAAATGCAACAAGTGCGAGATTGGGGCAGCCTCAGGATAACCAATAACGACAGCCGCAGCAACAACTTCAAAAATCCGATGGAGTTTAATAAGAAGAACATCATGGAGAGCGAAATTTTCGATGGGAAATCCAGATGTGCCCGGCATTTTCACCCGATTGGAATCACGTTGTTAATTAGCTGAAACAAATGACGATGTCGCCGATGAAATTTCTGTCAGCGGTATTGTTGTTGTCCTTCGAGTATTGTTGTATTTTCTTCTTTATGACGAGTCATTTTTATCGACTTCTTAATAAAAGATATAAACAATTTCATTTCGTTATATTTTCCCATTTGGAATTCTTTTTGCAGTTGTTTTTGTTGCCGCAGATGTTGCTGTTGTTGTAGTTATGGTGTTGCCAATAAAAGCCTTTCAAGGTGTGAATTCAAATTGCTCGCCGCTCGTCCCGCCGTCCCAAGCTATTAAGCGATGTCCCATACATTTCGCAAATTATTGCAGCCAACGGAGGGGCAGCGACATCTGCTGCTGTTGCCTTTATCGGCGAGGACATTACGTCGCGAAGTTATTGGCGATCGCGACTGGAGGTTGCACTCAATGGAGTCTCGGGTGATAATGGCGTTCGCATGTAAAATCTGCGTCATAAAGGCGCGAAACTTGTTCGGGATGGTTTTAAATAAACATTTAAATTTATACGAAAATGTCGCGAGCATTTAGGCGACAATTTGTCCTCCTCCAACCGTGCAACAACAGCAACAACTCGACAAAAAACACGCTTGGAGCGGATGACTCGAGACACGCCTCGCTCTCCTTTCTATTCTCGTCTCAAGCGGTTTCTTTTCCCACCGAATCGACGAACTTCCTCCAGTCCCATAACTCACAGCTACACATCACTCATCGCGAGAGGACGACAACAACGTGCACCACCCTGAGACAACAGCAGGCGTCGACTCGGGGCAACATGCAACAATCTTGCAGACGAGTCAAGAGGGGCGAGGAGCAGCAGCAACAACCATGGCATTCGGTGCAACAATTGCAAGGGCACAAAACAGCAAAAACTCCACACGTTTTCGGCCAACGCCGACAACAGGCGGATTTCGACGTTTATTCTTGCGACCAGCAAATATTGTTTGTTTGCACCAGCAACAGCAACGGCGACGGCAACACGAATAATGAAATATTGCTTGTCGCCCTCTCGTTGCCTATCCATCGTTCGTTTGTTGCAGCAACAGACGGACGTCGTTCGGTCGTTTGTTTGTTTGTCGGCCGGTCTGCAATTTGCAATACTCGAAACTGGACAGCAAACAACGTTTTTGTCATTGTTGCTGGTGCGAACAAATGCTCCCCAAATTTTTCCTGTTGGCGATGACGCAGACGTGAGCACCGATGAGGTGATGATGTTGTTGTGGTCACCTCTGTTGTCGTTGGCGTTTCTGGCTTGCCGCTTATTAGTTGAGGGCAAATATTCTCAGGCAACAAAAACAAATACAACCAGACCAATGATAACAGCGAAAATGTATTTAATTTCAAAGAGTTTTTGAAACTTTCAAATTGGCAACAAATTTGCGCTCGCGTCCTTCCGACGCACGGGCGTTAATTTATGTTCGCCTCGTAGATGTCTGTTGTTGCCGTGGTCGTCGTCGTCGTTGTTGCTGTCACTGGTGTCTCCATTGAAGCTGCCTCCCTTGTCGTTCTCTCTCTCTCTCTATTTTTTGCTAGTCATGAAAATCTGCACTAAATTATTTTTACAAAATATGTTCACTCAATTTCCTGGATCCTCGTGGTTGGAGGAGGAAGAGGTTCGGTTGTTGTATTTGCCCTTGTCGGGATGTTGTTGTAGGCGACCGGGTTGTTGTTGCAAAGATTTTTTCACTGTAGCCGTTGTTTTATTTGTGTTTTATGCCGATGCATCTGTTTATGCAAAGCATTTGGTGTTTTTGTTGCTATTGTTTTGTGTTGTTCATAAACCTAGTCACTTGAGCAAATGCCGTTGACTTTTTGCTGCTGTTGCTCCAACGGGTTCCCGGCGATCGACAACAACAAAACAGTCACCAGCGATGTTTTCCAGCGATTAAGTTAATTAATAAGCAAACAGAGTCCTGGGAAAATCTCCAGCGAGGCAACAACATGAGCACATAAATTTCACCAGAAACAAGCTAAAATCAACAACTATTGGTGAAATTGGTTCAGGGCGGGGAGAGTGTGGAAAATCAGTGAATGAAGCTGTTCGTCTGTCGCCCCGACTCCCGCTCCGTCGGTGGCGCCGCCGTGTCCATCCTCGCGCCATTTTAATTTAATTAATTTTATTGCATTATTTATTGAGTTCCGCGGCCGCCACGATGTTGCTACTGCTGTTGCCGCCTCCTCGCGCAGCTGATGCTGCTGCCAAGCTGATCATCGATTGCGGCACCGGTGCGCAGCGACCACTAATACAACAATATCATCAACAGCAGCGCAGCGTTTGCAACAACACCAAACAGTAGTCGACAACTATCGGAGGCATTCGATCTGCAACATGATCGACAACGATGGCGACGCCGTCGCTGCGCCGCTGATGCTGCTCCCGTTGATAGCGAATCGCGCGTTTCTTCTGCCGGCGCCGTGATTACCGGCAGCAACAACACAAGACAACACAACACACATGTGCG
Source organism: Coelopa frigida (assembly GCA_017309665.1). Lineage (NCBI taxonomy): Eukaryota > Metazoa > Arthropoda > Insecta > Diptera > Coelopidae > Coelopa > Coelopa frigida. The sequence goes on along the minus strand of CM029565.1, from coordinate 553,245 downwards.
CAGCGACCACAATGCGTCCAGGTTCACGTCCTCAGCAACAGCAGCAGCAGCGCCCCAGCTCCGCCGCATACCGCCGAGCAGCGGATCCACTGCCGGATCCTCGACAAGACGCCATGATCTGCGTCATGTTGCTGCCGGTATCTGATGTGGTTGCGCTCGGTGTAAGACCGGGAGTTCGCATTACTTATTTGTTCTTGCGGCCGTAATGAAGCCGAGTGGCCAATCGCCAGCTGCCTGCGCGCCATCGTCGCACGGCCCAACGGGACCGGAGCCGGTTGCGGCGGGGGTCGAGGCGGACTCGGAATTGATCGTCGTCCGCCCATGTCCATCATATGTTATTATGTTTTATTATTATGATGATGATTACGATGTCGGCTGTCGGACACGTACGCGTCGCTCGGCGGCGGGGCGTTCGACGGTCAGTCGGTCGGTCGATTGTGGCGAGATCTGCATGATCGGAGCGATCACGAAATTAGGTTATTTATTAAATTTTAAGAAATGCGCTTCCGAAGAAAAGCACCAACAAAGGCCGGAGAAGGAGGGAGAGAGAAAGATAGCGAACGAAAAGCGTCCAGGTGCAGGTCGTGAAGGTGTGATTGAAGGGGGCGTGTCCGTTGACCGAGATTCCACTCGCTTCAAATAACTTGCTGCGCAGTCAGAGCAGTCGAAACCAGAGCGAGACAGCATGTGTTGAGGAGGACGCCAATGAGCCATGGGCGAACGCGCCATTGCGACGACAGACCGATGTCATTCGCTGCGAGGCGACCTGGGATTTCAGCAAATTAATAAATCCTCACGCTGTCGGTCGCCTCGGTAGGTTGTCGTCATCGTCGTCGTCTGCTGCTGCCCACTGGAGCGCACAGCAATTGCGCATCCATCCGCATCACGGGCAAGAGGACATCTTGCGGCCGTAATGAGCGACGATGGGACGAGGCAATGGCGGCGGCGATGAAGACCAACAGCCAGGGCGATGATGAGGACGGCCACAGTAAAAACAACAACGACGACAACAGCGACAAGAACCAATACAACGACGAGAACAAGCGGCGACTGCGGTGCGTCGAACAAGTGCATGTCGTGTCATCTGGTCATTAGTGTGAGGTGTGCGCCATTGCCGAGGAACAAAGCCAGCAACAAGCCAACCGACAACAACAACACGAGGAGCAGCAACCTTCGCTCAGCCCGGCAAGCATGAGAAACAAAACAAACCCAGCACCAGCATCATTAACAAGCGAAATATGAAATATGCTGCTCTGCGCCGATTGGCCGTCGCCGCATGCCGCGGAGCCATTTTCAGTTGACGTGCCTAGAAGACCTGCAGACGGCGACGACATGTCCGGGAACAAATTTGCCCAGGACTCACCCGGGGAGGGGCTGCGGCGGCGGGGAGCGTCTCGCATCCGGCTCAGCCGTGGAGGGTTGTGCGCCGTTGACGCTGCGAACATGGAGAACATCGTTTCGTCGTGACGTCGGTGGCGTGCTCGGCACAACGACAGCGACACGGCCAACCAGCGGATCAACGCTGCGATGAGGCCGAGAAGAAGCTGGGACTCCATAAGGAGAACGGAAGGCGACCGGCTTGAGACCGAGGGCACGGTGTGTCCTAAGACGAGACTCGCTGCAAGGAGGCTTTCGACAAGCTTTGGAATATTTTTCGACACCCTCGTCTGCTTCTCCTCCATCTGGTGAGAAGGGGAACGTCGAACGACTTTAATTAAAATTCAGGTCATCACTGGAAATTCCGTGGTTGCTTCTGCAGAGAAGTAGTGAGAGTGAGAAGTTTGCATGAATTCAAATTTTCCACAGACCTTCGACGTTGAGTCGAAATCATCGAAGTCGCGTGGATGCGTGAGAATGCGAAACGCTAAAAATTAATGAAGTGCGTTGCAGGAAAAAAATAAATTGAGTTGCATTTAAAAACAGTACTGAAAGCAATAACAACAGCGAATGCTTCAGAAGCAATGCCAAGCTGGAGCAACAACAGCTGCCACGGGAGCGCCTCGCGCCATCGATATCTCGAACATTGAAAAATTGTGACAAATGCCCACCGTCCACAACAACCACAAGGGAGCCACAACGCGATAAACAATCCCGCCGAATCTCATCGGGATCGAAGGTATGTGGGCATGTTGTTTTTGTTGTTGTGGTTGTTGCACAAGGAGCAATCGACGCCCTCGGCTAAAGTAATTTCTATGATAAATATCGATTGAAATGTTTGTTCCGTGGACTCGCACAGGAGCGAGGGGATGGTGGAGGGAACTGAGGGGACGAGTTGAGAAGCAGGAAGCGCCGCTCAAGAAGTCGGAGTGAAGGATGGTTTTCTGTCGCAAGTCCAAGTCTTTCGTTTAATGAAACCGCATAAAATTTGCAAGCATTTTAGCCATCGGAGGAGGAAGTTCGGGCCTTGAGTCTTTTGTTTTTCTTCCTCTCTCTCGGCTTCCACGTCGGAATGAGTTGATCATGAACTCCTGCTGCTTTCCAGCGAAGTCCGAATCGTTTAAACAATCGACAATCAAAGACACGAATTATAGAGGAAAAGTTGCATCACCCGGACCCCATAAAGCATATCTTGACCCCTCGAAAGCACAAGCAGTACAACAACCGCAGTGGAAACAACGCCAATGGCTACACTACAGCAATAGAGTCAAGCAACATCTGCGATAAGCGGCAGCGATTGCTTCCTAGAGCTGCCTCGTGGTCCTCTTGTCTGATGTGGCAATTAATTAGTTTCGCGCGCGCGTCCTTTCGCGCCGATTTCGGTGCTGATCTGAACCCGTCGATAGCGACGGCAACAACAACCCCGCCAACACCTTCAAATGCGTGTTAAAACGACGCCAATCGATGCTAATCGAGTGCTGCAGCCGCTTTTTTGGAAATCGCCAAACTTTGGACGCCGTCGAAGCCCGATCGGAGGCGATAAAAGACGGCTGCAGCTGCGTCTCCCACCGAAGCCGCGCAAAACAATAGACAAACACCAACAGCAGCGATGATGAACGAAAGTGAAAGGTTAAAAGTGCGAATTAGTTAAAAGCAGACGTCGGACGTGTACGTGGTTTTTGTTTTAAAATTCCTTTTAAATTATATTCAGGTATCTCTCCCCAATTGTCGCGTTGTTGTCGCTGTTTACAGCATTCGTGGTCTTTGCCCTTTGTTCGATTTCACAAAAAAACTCGCAAAAAGTCGCCGTTGGCCCGGAGACACTCCCAGTCACAGCAACAACAAGTACTCATGGGCGCAAAGGGCGCCTGGCGACAAAACGCGTCAATTAATACTGCACGGCGGGGTCACGGGTCGCCGATAGCGACTGTGAGAAGGACAAACCTGCTCGGGTTTTCTCCCCTAAGCCGCCACCTTCGAACAATTTTTCGCGGCCTCACAATTTCGATTGTTTCTTTCTCCTTTTGTTTTGTTTTCCAGATTATGCTTTGGTTGCTTTGTTGTGGTCTTGGCTTCAATTAACAAATTATTTCGTTCGCACACTCCAACGCGCGACACGTCGACACCTCCAACACTCACAAGTCGCGAAATTGTCACTTGCAATTAGCGATTTCCCTGTGCTTTGCTGCAGACGTAGTCGCATGCATATCAATTGCTGTTGTCGTGGTTGGTGCCACGCACTCACACACCGAAAGATCACATTCGGGTGAGCGTATGCAGCGATTGTCTGATGTTGATTTGTTTTTATCAGTTTAGATTCGCATTTTCTGCACTTCAGGAATTTCTTTGCGACTCACATGATTATTTTGTTTTATCATTTTTATATGACTCTTAACATGTTTCTTTTGTTTTTTAATTCACAAGAATTCCATTCCTTGAATATTTTTATGATATTAAATGAACCCACCAAGTTCCTTACTTAAGTCTTTTGTTTTGTAGTCGACTCGACGCGACGTCTCCCCCGAGCATTGAGCGAACTTTTCGTCAATTTTTCCCGCCGATCGAAAGGTCAACTAAATGAAAAGTGTGACTCTCAGAGTGTGTTGAGGCGCTGTGAAATCGGCAACTTTTCATTTCATTTGCGCAAAATTTCCCTTTCAGCTATCAGACAGCAGCAGCAACAACGAAAGCTGGAAGCGTGTTGTGTTGGAAGCAAATATTCAACTGCGGCTGCACACAACAACAACAACAACAGAACAGTGCCTCGATGCACTACATTTGATGGGGCCTCGGTCTGTGTTGTGAATGATTTCTGTGGGTTGTTTTTGTTATTGTCTCCTCACAACATGAGCCCCGGAATTCGCTGCGCTCTGTCAGGAGTCGTTGTCGAAAATTTCAATTTCGATATCGGTTGTTGTTGGCGCGGTCTCTATTTTGTGTATGCAAATTTTGCGAGCATGCTGTTCGTTAATTTGCAATTGCCAGCGATTGAGTGGAGTCGTCAGGAGCAGCAACAACAACTCCTAGGACCGCTTTCAAAGCGCTGCCACTCGTTGAGTCATGATGGAGCCCGTCAGAGGGAATCGTCAGGCAGAAATTATTTTTGCATCGAAATTCGACTAGATTTTCCCAAAGGAAATGGAGAAGGAAAGAAACCCAATGACGAGCAAATCACTCAGCTCAATTCGAGGTAAGTTCGATGTTGCATTGTGGTTGTTGGGCCGTGTTAATTAAATCAACATGGTTGCCGCCGTGGATCCCCGTGCATCGCATTTCACTTCATGATTTCCTGCTGCTGCCTCCGCCTCGTGTGGCTCGTCGGGCTCCACCAACACAAACACCAGCAGCAGCAATGATCGTGGTCGTCGTGTTGCCGATGTCGTAACCGTTCCCATCCACGGCAGCGGCTGCAGCAATTGCCACTTGTGGTTGTTGGGATGCAGATGCTGTTACTGTTTCAGTGCAGTTGTTTTTCTGCTGCTGCCACCGCGTTAGACAAATCAATTGTTGCCGCGCAAATTGATGAATTTGTGGCGAAAGAGAAATGAAGCCATAAACTGCACGTCGGTTGTGCCTGTTGCTACTGCATCGCAGTTTGCTGCTGCCACGGCTGCTGCTGCAAATCGGGTCAAACGCGGCCGCAGATGCTGCCAGAGCGATAAACTCCGGAGTGGAGGAATTGCGACGCGAGAGCTCAAGCAACAACTTTACATCGCGCCACTCGATTGGGGGGAAATTAACTTTCAGACAATCGGAAGCAATTGAAATCATTTTATTTTCGATTACTCAAAACTTTTCTTTAGAAGAAAATGACGAAGTCAAATCCATCGACAGATGTTTTCCATTCGCGAGTCAAGTTATTTAAATGTATAAAAGTTTGGATTTTCTTGCATCATCGACGAAAATGTGGCTTTAGAGCTGGCAACAACCACTGATGCCAAAAATAAAACAACATTAAACAACAATAACAAATCGCATCGTCTATCGCAACACAATCAGACAATTTATTACGATGACATGTCTGCTAAGCCATTGACAGGCTCGAATGCAGCCGCGGCGACAGCTCAAAGTTCAATACAAATATTGGTTTAGTATAGAAAACGGCAACAAAACCTCCGACAACAACTGCGTAGCCAAAGGCGGTGTGCCATGTGAGTGTGTGCTTCACTTTTGTGTGTGTGTGCAGTTGCGGTGGAAACGCATTAAAACGGCAATTTGTGTAAATGCCATTCCTTCCAACCGGGTTCCCGCTCGCCGTTCCCCCTCTCGAGAGGGAGCCAAAGAAACAGCTCAGCCCGGAGCGTGTTCGTCGCCTGAGTCGGTTTCTCGTACCCAAGCCATATGGAAACGAGAGGGAAATTCGAAAAGGAAAATGAAAAGTCAAAAAAATTGGCAACGGCAGGAAAAAAACTAATTCTGAAAAAAGCACAAATATTTCAAATTGAAATAAACTGCGATATTTTTATTCAAACTCCCCACACGTGTTTCAACGACTGTCAACTGCCGGAGAGGAAAGTGAAAGTCGTTGCATCTCGCATGAAAAAATGCAACAACAACAACTGAACACCAGCAACGGACTGTTGCTTCTAAATGACAAATGCCGACAACGTCTCAGACATCGCTCACATGGAGGCCGCGGGCCTGTCGAATGCTCTCATGTCGAGTTCATTTGCGGGTGGCAACTGTGGATCCTCCACAAGCCAACAACAACAACAACACTGACAAGGCAACAACTGGCTCAGCAATGGCAATAGCAACGGCAAAACAATGAGCAAATCAACAAAAGTCAATAACATGGTCCACGGCATAATTTATTGGCTGGCATAAAATCGAACTGCAGTGACTTTTGTTGTTTTGATTGATTGGCTCTCGCTCTGGGCCGACGCACCAACGTGGAATACGAGACTTTCAAGGGAGAGGTGGAACTCCAACGACGAAGGTGTGGGTTGCGTGCTCCATTCGAAAGTGAAACCAATAGAAAGGGAGAGGTGCACGAAATACAATTTTCGTATTCGTTTCCTACCTTTTAACTATTAATGTACTTCTGCCCTCCTTTGACTTTCATCACTTCCGTAACTTGTGATTGCGATCCCTCAGATCATCTCAGAGCCATACGGCTCAACTTTCCACAATGGGTTCAGACCCAAGAAGAGACAGCCGCACAAAGAGATGGACAGTTGTGCGGACAGACAGGGGAGCCACGGGCGGGGTGGACTGGCGTAAACAGCTGAGCGACAGCAACAAAACGTTCTGTTCTCGCATTGAAATTGCGGTTTCTTGCCTCGTCCGGGTCCCGGTAGAATTGCCATCTGCCATTGAAATGAAGTCAGAATGTTTTCTAATCATTTCTCCATTCCTCCTATTCCCATCCTCCGTCGATGGATGGAATTCGCAATGGAGAAATTACAAGATTGTGAAATGAGTGAAGAGTGGAAGTTGAAGACGACGATACAATTGTGGGGTTGAGGCTGCGCCTCCTGCTGCCGACCGCAACGGCGTATTAAATGCTGGACCGTTGACGAGATCGGTTTCATTGATCGCGTTGCCAACTGAAGTGTGGAGGAATCTCCGAAGATGTTGCGGATTATTATTTTTCAATTTCCTTGCCCTCTAATAAAGACAATAGTGAAATCATCGAAAACAGTTTTCTGCAATAAATCGATATAATTTGTTCTCTTCTACTCGGTATTTGAAACACCCTGCATTTGTAGTCCTCCCAAGCTCCCAAATATAGAAAGGAATAGAAAAAATACTTCGTTGTCGATGAATTTTCTCATCACATCCGCAGGCTCAGACACACGGCCGCGGATGACAGCAGTTTTTCTTTAATCTGTCTATTTTCCTTTCCTCAACCAGTTCCAGACTCCTGATCAAAAATGGCGATCCATCGGACTATTCATATAGTCGGCAGCTAACGGTACTCGCTGCATGCACAAGAACCAAATCCCCACAGACTAGAGCGAGATGGAGGAGCCGCAGGAACGAGACGCGCGAGTACAACAATCATTGACCACATGCTGGACAGCGGAGTTTACAAAACTGTCAAGGCTAACTGCGCGAAAACGTCATTCATTCATTCATTCGCCCTCCCTTTCTCCCGCTCAGTCGCCGTCTCGCTCCCGGCGGACGGATGCGTTGGAAACCCCTAAGCGGCTAATATTTCTTGATGTGACGCAGACGTCGCTCTGACTCCGACTCCGCGGCTGCGACCGCGACTTCGGCGTTTGTGTGCCATCGAGTGGACAACATTATGGACGATTAAAGCTAGGACAAGCAGTTCGACGACAGCTAGATGGACAAACAGCCAGACATGATGGACACGTAGACGTACATGTGTAAGTGAGGGCAACAGCATTTGAAGAATATAGATTAGAAGTGAGCGACGAACGACGGAGCAGCGGACAAAGAGGAAGCAGCATTGAAAAATAGATAGATAGTAGATTGACGCCCAAGCTGAGAACCAAAGGAAATGTTGAGCAACATAGTACATCAGTGAGCTGTACTCAAACAATTAGTGTCTCTACTCTTGTTCCTCTTCCTTTCTTCTTTTTCATACATATTTTCGAGTCCCAAAATTCCGCACCAATGATTATTTTTTCCCCATTCTGACCCACCTTCGAGGATTTCAGTGGAAACCATTCCTTAGCCATTTGCGTAGGTAAATTCCCATTAGCCTCTCGATAATCGCGCTCATTACAGCATTAAAGTGCGATAAATGGCTCGGAAGGGTCGAAACTCCGGCGAAGTGGGCAGACTGCGAGCCAAGGAGCCCGATGACCAAACACACTCATCGGCCTCAAGCGTAAGCAAGCAATTTGCACATCAACCGATGGCTTCGTCGACAACAAAAACATCAACAATACGACCAGCAGCAACACAATCACCACAACAACAACTGCTGCAACTTGTTTCTGACAGCCAAGGCCAACAATTAACTGCTGGCTACACTAGATGCAGAGGGCGTTGGAGGTGGAGGGGAGTGAAGTGAAGTCAAGAAAAAGAAAAGGGATTCACATCATGCCAGGGGAGAATATTTGGGAAAGACAACCAGAGTGTGAGGAACAGGAAATGGCAAAAAGATGGTGGATCAGGCGACAGACGAAGGGTTCGCTGAGGTGTTAAAAACAGACACACGGACAGCTGACAGACAGACAGCTGAAATGAGTGGAAGACAGCTCGTTTTCATGTTTTTATTATTATTTATTTGAAACTCTCATGAATCCATCGATGAACTCAACAAACATTCTATCGGTTCTAGCAACCAGTCGTCGTTCGATTCAGTTCAGTCGTCTATTCAATAGTTCGTTAAACCAATCAAAGATCGATCGGATCCGGGAATCAATCAGCTCGTTCGCTAATTAACACCTGGGCCCCGCGGTAGACCGTTTGCTGCGGTGGCCTAGTTCCATGCTCGGCCGGGACATATATTTAACTTAATTGCTTCTTGTTAACGCAGCTCTTGAAACGTCAGTCGGCCTCCCTCCCCTCCGGCGGACGGCAATATTAAACCGGGCAACGACTGCATATTACAGGCTTCTGCCTTTGGGTGGCGAACTGGGTCAGAGCCTCCGGTGGCCTCCCCACGAAACCCCGTCGGTTTCCGCATGCTTCCGACGGCATTCCTTCGTCGACGCACGCCCAACGCTCCGTCGGTCGGAAAATCGCTCCTAATTGCGAGGATTAAATGAAACTTACCCGGTCCATATTCTTTTAGGCTTCATTGTAATTATCACCGAACCATGATTCCTGGCGTATTCGTCGTTATCCATCGTCATCTTCATTATTATCGTCTCGATCATAATTATGGTATTTGTTATCACCGTTGTCATGATCATCAATCGCCAACGTACCAATGCCATCCACATAACAATATCATAATCTTGGCCTCGCACACCGAGAACGATAGAATTCTTTTGAGGGTTCTAGAGAACCAGACCCACTCCGCCCCTCCGCACTCCTGTCCGACCAATCTCAGATTCAAATTAATTAACTTCGCAGAGATAGAGATTCGAAGCGTTTGTCTATTGTTTTGGCATCTCGTGGCGTTGAACCCACCACTGGACGTGGCGAGGGGCGGGCGGGGAGGCCGTGTAGCGCTGGCGACTCGAGGGCCGACATGTGAGCGCGATACGTGACGGGCCGGCATGCAGATAAGTGAGCTGCGTCATCGTTTGAATTTCAGCGGTCACAACGGATTTCGTGGGGTTTTTCTGCGATTTGTGAAATCTCGAGATTAGATCGAAAATCGAAGTGAGTTTCGAGCGCGAAATTAATTGATTGGCTTTCCTATCCATCCATCCAACCTTCCATACGGCTGTCGCTCTGTCTGTCTGGCTGTGCATGCGTCGATCTGATCGTCCGTTTGTCGGTCTTCGTTCCTCGTGATGGACAGACGACATGGCGAGCAGCATCTGCGTCGGGTAATTAAAAATAATGACCACTCATCGGCTGACTCGAGCATAATCATTGCAGATCATGGCGAGTTCCATCACTCTCTCTATTTCCGTCTGTATTTCTTGTTCTCTGTTGAGATTACTCCGCCGATTGATCCCGATGGCAAAATTCTTCACTAGCAAAGGCTCTGCCGCCTTTGAATACGGCTCCGAGAGGCGCAGAGTGGGGTAAAAGTCGCTTCCTTTCGTAGCGCACGCATAAAAGGTTATTAAATTATAGTTAAAGAAAACAGTTTAATGTTGAAATTAATAGGAGTGAAGATATGATTACCATTGATATTATTCTTATGACCACTTCGGGAGGAAAATGCTCTCGTTTAGTTGCTGTTTTGAGTTTAACGTAACTGCATTGCGTCAAGTGGTGGTCGTACTGAAGATAACGCGGTTGCATAAGCGCACTGACTACGAGGCAGAACGTGTTTCGGCTCCTATCGCAATCTGGCAACGCATCGTATCTGGCAACATTTGCTTCGACCAGCAACACTTCTGAACACTCCAATCGTTGCGAATTCGGCCCGAGACGATTCAAATGCCGTGATGTCGCGGCTTGGGCCCGGCTTCGACAGCGACTGGCGATTAGCTTAAGCTGTGGCTATCGATCAATCAATTTTGCATGTCAACGAAATTCTTATCGGCCGGTGATGATCGCCGAAATGAGTGATGAAATTTATCTGCATAATTTGTGAGGTACCCTAATATAGTATTTACATTGTATTTTTATGTATACAACCATCCATTATTTGGCACCTAATCAACGTATTAGTCATCTTAATGGGCCTTTGTAACTTGCTATTTAGAAATTAGCCAATAAAAACATAAGAAATGCAATTTTTGAAATATTTTCAACTATTTGGCAAATTGACTCATAGTGGATGATTTCCAAGACAAAATCGATATTTTCCTCTCCTCTTCTTCGGTTGCTCAATATTTTCCCAGCGATGGCGCGGAAATTCCTTCCTGATGGAACACACAACGACTGAAGCAATTTCATGGCAAACATTTGGCCCAATTTCGAGAACAGCAGCCACAACAACAGAAATACAAAATATAGCAAGGCAGACAAAATCGAACAACAAAAGCCGAAGCGACCGCATGCAAATTGCAACTGTTTTGTTTTCGTTTGTTTTCACTTTGCTGCTGCTGAAGAAATTGTTGTTGTTAGAGTTTTTGTCTTGTTGTCTTAGTTTCGCACCAGTTGCCATAAATTGTCGTCGCTGTCAATGGATCGACAACAATTGCAACGAGTTTGCGGAGCGCGCAATTCAATTGCAAATCATTTTCCTCTCGAAACCAAAACGAGTGAAAATTCACTAACGAAAATGCCACCTTCCTGTTGCAGTTGTTGGGATTGTGGTTGCCGAAAGTTGGGGTTGTTTCATATTTTCGTTTCGTTGTTGTCATCAATAAAATTGGTCGCCATTCGATTTGAAACGCGCCGCCGCAGCTCCCCAGACTCAAGAAGGCTGCAGCCGTCGGCGACTCCAACGACGCCGCCGGCGGCCGCCACGACGTCATTCGGTCGACTGCGTAGGCGGCCGCTGACCGCTTGCAATACGTTGCCACCTTTTTCGTCGGCCGCAGCCCCAGGCGACCAGCAGCTGTGTGGCCGTTGTGTGCAAAACGCTGAATTACAAAAATGTTTTGTTGCTGTTTTATTACGAGCAATATCGGCCCGCTTGACCATGTTGTTGTTGCCAGCACATTTGCTATTGGCTTAAATGAAGACATTCAGGCGGCAGTCAAGTGGGCCGACAGCTGGCGTCTGTCGACTGCCGTCGGAGTGGCTGTAATGAGCTTGGGAAGGGATTTTACTGCAGACCGCGCTTCCGCATTCGCCCAACGACAATAGCAGCAACCACAACAACATTGGAGACGGCGTTAATAATAACAACAACGATTCTGCTAGGACTGCTCAGCAAATGGTTTGCAATGCAAATTGCCCAAGAGCAGACGTAGTTGCCACAATTGGCAACGACAGTGGAGCAGACAACGCGACGGTCGGACAGACGGCTTGTCAAAGGGAGAGAAATAGAACGAAGTTTGAACAGAGTTGAAAATTGTCACGAGACGCAAATAAATGCGAGTCGACCGATGACCGCGATTCGCTGCGTGTTGCGGAATTGTGATTGTGTGTGTGTGTGTGTGTATAGGCCTGTGACGTTTATGCTCGACTAATCGAGCAATGCTTGTCGCTAGTTGGCTTCGATTGCAAGTGCTGCTTGTTGTGACAGCCTATTCGACTTCAACGAAAAACTCATTCGAAAATAAACTGACTTGTTTCTGATCTGGACATTTCTTAAAGTATGTTTGCTGCTTTTAACTCGTGTCCTTCAAGCGCGGAATTCCGTCCCATCAACTCTCTGTTCTCCGTCAGATATCATCTACTTCAATTGCAACAATATTTTATTGCAAACGAGCAACTAAATGAAGAAAAATGTTGGCAAACCATAAATTATCGCATTACGAATGATTTATTAATGGCAACAATTACTTATGCGGCAGCGGCATGAACAACCTCATTAGCATCAACATCAGCAACATATGCATGAGCAAAATGCATTTAATTGCTTTTAGCATTGAAATGAAATCCCAGACTGTCAGGCAGAAACGGAGGAGGGGGAACATAGTGGGAAAGATTCAGCAACAAGATGTAGACATTTCACGCAATGGAAGCCACGGAAGCTTCGCAACAGCAACAACAAAAACATCGCGATAAAATTAGTGTAAAATTCTTGAATAATTTGGTCGGTTATTCAAATTATTTCCTACAAAACTTCTTGAATATTTCTCAAAAAATAACAAATAACAAAACGGAACAGCTGACAACGTTGCGAGCCACATGGGAGCGACAACACACACTCTCAACTGCGACAAAATTGGCGACCTCTCCGACTCCTGTCGTCGCATTCAAATGCTAAAGAAGCTTAAACGGCTTACGATGTTGTTGTAATTATTCGCCGATGCCGCGATGATGTTGTTGGGAATTTCGTAAGCAACGTGTCAATGCAAGCATCTCGTTAACTGATTTGATTTCCATGCAAGTGCTTAGAATTCTCAGTAAAAACCGAGAGCTGTAAATAGTTGTGAATTTTTCGACTTTTCGACAATTTTGCAAGTTGATAACTTTGACATCCTGAGGCTCGGGAGATTACTGGAACGTAACGTTTTGCTGCTGATTTGAAAATCGCAAGGAAGTTGGAGTAGAAAACAACTGCTGAGGACGTCAGCGAGTTTGTCACTTGAGTCTTTCGTTTTGCCTCGCCACTCGAACATATTTTCACGCATTGCTGCTGGAGTTACTGCGGCGACGACTTCGTCTCCCGCCGCTATTTTTAGACACACTTAACGCCTGCACCGCAATGCGTCATTTTCGCAAGCTGGATCCTCAACCACGACAGCGAGGAAGACAGGGAGTAGGATGGAGCGAGCGAGAAGGAACACCAACCTTCGAGCGCGAGTCCTCCATAATAATTGGCCATTAAATGTTTATTGCGCGCATTCGCGTCGGTGGCTGACTGATTGCGCGCCAGCGATTACCGCGGGCGACTGCGCATGCGCGACGACGCTCACGCACGCCGCGACGACGCCACAGCGGCCACGACGAGGTGACAATCTGAAGGCGAGACAAAGGGTGACTCCGGCCGTGCCGTGCGATGACGCCGAAGCCGAGGTTATTTTTGGCATCGATCCGGCCACGGAGGTGGGAACTCCGGCGATCTCACAGCAAAACGACGATCGAACTCATATCGCGGAAGGAAATCAATGAGAGACGCGCGAATGGATGACAAAGGAGCAGGGGCAGGGAGGAGAGAAAGGGTGGAGGTGAAGAAGGAGAAGCGATGGTTCGGAGGAAGCGTGCGGTACGTGCCTTTTGTGCAAATTGTTTCATTTTGAGGTTGGCGTGGGTTTCGAAATTTTCCATTTTTGTTTTTGTTTTGTTGTGTACTGTTGCATTGCGGCTGTTGCTCTTGTATTTCCATAATTATTTCTTGTTGTAACATTTAGTAAAATACTCTACACAGCGGTACCGTATTTTATGCCGCCGATGTCAATTAACATTCGGACACTCCAGATGGCCGCGCGCAGGCGCAGTGGTCGAACCCATATAAGAGTACACAAAAATAGAATGCTTCGTTTAGGGTGTGCTGGGAGTTTTCCCTATGATTGATTTCAAAAATACTTTTTTATTATGTTTTGCTTTTTCACCACATTGCAAACAACAATGTATTACAAAAATAAATGTACGTTTCAAACACCTAACCAACGAATTGATGTTACGGGCTTCCCCCCTGAATCCAGGAGGGAGGCAGTCACTGGGTTAAACGCGTCCTGGAGACGAGGAGCGCGGTTCAAGGAGGGAAGAGATAAATTATAGAAACAAGTAGAGGCGCGGAGTGCGGCTGGAAGACTTTCAGCTTTCACTCGTTAGAGCGAGTTACGGACTGGACATTGTAGGAACAACAAAAGTAATAACATTAACAGCAACAACAACAACAACATTAATGACACAAAAACAACAGCCGAAACATCAGCTACATGAGATCAACAGCAACAATTTCTAATGCATGGAAATTATGAAAAAACAATAACATGAAACTACATCGAAGATGTGTGTTGAGGTGTGTTATTTGTTGCTGTTGCTATATTTATTGTTAGAATTGTTTGTTGTATTTCTTCTCTATTTTGCATAGAAAGATTGAAAATCTTTCAGCGTTATTCGACCGGGTGGGGCAAACAATTTCGCAAGCCTTTGGAGAAGAAGACGATGGACAAGAGCGAAGAGAGGGAAGAGAATGTACCGGCATTAAACTAGGGATGACCACCTGCGACCATCGATGGTCAGACAGACAGATGACCCAGAGAAAAGGGAGCCTCAGGCAACTCTTAGAGAAATCAGAGGAACCGCTTTCGAAGTTCATGTGAAGAGAATAGGAAGAGGATCCAATGGAAACTGCGCCAAGAGCCCAAGAGATCATGTTCCAGTATCCAGGATTAAGAAAACTTCTCGAAGACACAAACTGAATGTCAACGATTGTCGATTGTCGGTTGACTAAATAGTTCCCGTCAATCTTGGCTGTGGTTGCCCGAAACGAATAAGATCGAGGCTCACCTTTGTGCAGTTTTTAATTGAGTCCTTATCTTCATAATTAAAACCAACAACATTAAAATTGTTTACCGTTATTATTATTGTTGTCATGGCTGCTGTTTTGCTGTTGGTGGTCCAGATAAATATTTCAAGTCGGGAAAGAGAACCTCGCAGAAGTCGGCAGAAACGTGACGAGACCAACCTTTGCCGAAATGCTGATAGCTCACTGCTGTTGTACTACGCTGTTGGTTTTACTTATTTATTTACTTTTTCGTTGGCAAATTTAATTATTTCGCGAAAAACCAACATAACAGCCACACCAACCCAGAGCCAGATAATAATTGTTTGTAGGTGATTTTCCCCTTCATTTTGCATGCAGTCGGCCTCTGTGTCATTTTCCATCCATGTCTGTCGTCGTTTATCGTTCGACCGCTATTTGGCGAAAATTTTAATTCCCAACACAGTTTTTCCTTGTGTGGTTTTATGATGTATTGTGGTGATACAATTCATTTCGTTGTCGCTAGTACTATTCACATTTCTTTGTTCTAATCGTCGTTGCCCAAAGATCAAAGTGGCAGCCACCAAGCAATTATATCAGAGAGGTCTCTTGTGCATCGCATCAATTCGGAATTAATTGAAAAGAGCGCTGCGAAAACATGACACACACACACACACACACACACACACACACACACACACACCCACACACACATGCAATTATGAAGATGTGACGGTTCTTCTTCCTCTGGTTTGCTCACTGGGCCTCGCCTTGTTTTCGCAAGCACCAGTCGATGCCTTGGCATGCAAAGTCTTCAACATTGTTTACTGTTTTCGTTGTTGTTGCGGTGAGTGTTTCTGCCGCCGCCGTCTTCGACGAGCTCCTCCTCTGCTAGCTACAGTTACTTTAATCGTGGACGGCGTTGGTTTCCACTATAAGACGTTTATTCTTGGCCCGAAGTAACTACTTGTTGTAGCTAGTGGTGCCGATTGTTGTTGCTGGTGGTGTTGGATGTGG
Source organism: Coelopa frigida (assembly GCA_017309665.1). NCBI lineage: Eukaryota > Metazoa > Arthropoda > Insecta > Diptera > Coelopidae > Coelopa > Coelopa frigida. The sequence continues at coordinate 537,314 of CM029565.1, read as the reverse complement.
TTGGTTTTATGATTCTTTTGTGGGTGGATGTTGGCAGTATCGTCATGCAGTTGATGTTTGTATAGTGAAACTATTAGTTGTCGGTTGCCTCATGTCTGCTTGTGCCAATTGTTACTTCATCGCTCGCAGTATTTCTTTTGTAGTATAACTTTTTAAATTTATTATGTTTTATTTTTAAAAAATGCATTATGATTTAATTTCTTAAATTGATCATTATTTCTAGTGCACTAATTTATTTTTATTTATTCTCATTTTTTCTCAATTTTTCGTTGACCTCGTTGCGAGGTCTCTAAAAATGCATTCCATACCATCAATTCAACGACAGACATCTGTCAATCGCAGTTTTCTGCAAATCTAGTGCGTTTCATTCACAAACGACGATAACTCGCTTCGTTTTCGATCTGTTGAGACGACGAAGTCAAAGGAATCGGGGGATTTCTTAATTTGCATTAGAAACCATCTAGAAAAAGACATCAACAAGTAAGGAAACCGATATTTCTCATGAACAAATTCACTGCAAGCAGACTGACTTTTTGCGATGACGCAAATATTGCTCGATGTTGTTAGCATTAGCATTGTTGTTGCTGTGGTAGCACTCGTTTGTAGTGTTGTTGTTATTGCATATTCGCAGACAAGAGCCGCCTACGCAGACAAATTTTTGCGCTCGAATTTCAGCAGCTGTCAGTCGCTGCGACGGATCGACAGAGCACAACTAAATAGTAGTTGCAACCACCACGGTCACAACAATAACTGCAACAACAACTGAATTGGAAAACTTCATCAGGCAAGAGACAAGCATAAATCGGAGAATGATGTGGAAAATCGTTAGACGAACATGTTTTATTCAATTGTTTCTGTCTCTAGTTCTTGCGAATTTTTAATTGTGCATTTGAATTTGTAATTTTTGCAGCACTCGAGGCGGGGCGACTCGAATTATTGGCCGCAATTCGATTGATTTAGATGGCAACATAAACTGCAACAAGAGATGGAAACTAAGATTGAACAATAACAGCTAGAATCGAAATTATAATCGAACCCGATATCAACAAGTAAATCGAATTAGTGTTGGAATTGGAGATCGATGGAAATTGAAGCTGAAATAAAAGCAGAAATTGAAACTGCGACCGAAATATAAATCGAAATGAATAACATCAAATAAGAAGAATCGAACTCAATAGTGAAATTAGACTTAAGATGGGCAAATAAATTAAAGTCGTATATAATGAAAATCGAAAACTGAGTCGAATTCAAGACAAATGCGAAACCATAAATAATACAAAGAAAATAATAACAAAAGCAGTATAAATAAATAACTCACAATTATCCCACACCGAGTCCAAAATATAACATGCGGATTAAATCAAACTCACCTGCAAATAAAAAGAAATGCAATGTTTTAAAATTGAATACCTTTAAAATAAACAATAATAATCTTAATTGTATAGCAGAATTATTCTTTACTATATTACACGGCTCCGGAGCTGATATAAAGATAAATCCTAATTTATGGGACTACATCAACAACAATGAAACAAGAGCCACAATAAAATTTGTATATTTCGCACTGAGAACACGTACATAAAGAATTAAATTGATTGAAATTGCCTGCGACTGCTGTTGACTTTCTGATAATTATATGATGGAAGGACAGAAATGAATATTCAATCACTTTGAAAAACGACGACCGACGGGAGGCGATGCGTGGGCTGATTGCTGGTTGTTGGTGAGCGAAGCAAGAACAACGAGTCCAACAATATGCAATTAATGTTTGTAGAATTTATGCGCTTAGGAATTTATTGAAGGCTGTAACACGACCAACGGCAAAATCGTAAACCATGGCTACAACAAATTAAGCAACCATATGCGACAACATCGGAAAATGCAAAATTAATTTGGGTTTCAATTTATTTGCTGGCAGCACCAACCGATCGCGCTCAATCGGTCGCTGATTGACTCGACTGGGGTGTTCGGTGGGTTGCTGACTGAGCTTCAAGTCCTCGCAATGGGTGGTAAGTCGAGTGGAAGGCGAGGAGTGGGCGGCCTTGTTGGTAGGACAACTTTTGCAGAGGGAGGGCTGATTTCAATGCGACTCCCAGCCAAACCTCTCTCTTGTGGCTATCACTGGTGGAGGTTATCACGGCCAGACGTACAAGTGATGCCGCGATATCGGCGTGGCAATAAATTACTATCGAAATTAAATTCGAAAGTCGCAACAACACAGATTACATGACGTCTCTTTATGACAATATTGGAAAGATTTTGAAATGGCATTAAAACTCAAATCGCAATTGGTCAAATTTATTGAAAAACAGAGACAGAGACCAATAGAGAAAGAACCCAGAGGACAGAGATTTGAATAAATTGAATTATAATGGAAACAGGAGAGAAACCCGTATCAGCAACCGCAGACCGATCAACGATAGCGGACAATTATTCAAAACCATTTTCGATGTAATTAAAAACTGTGCGGCTGAATTCACAACGAACCAAGAACAAGATAAAAATATTCTCAAAATACAAACTTTTTTTTAATTTGCAAAATTAATTAAGAACCATATTTACGTAAACTTACATCGCATAATTCATGAAATATGAATGTGAATCCGAGTCCGGAGGGTGAGCTCGTAAATTGCAATTTGCGTCAAAGGCCTTAACGGCCACTGTCGAAATGTTCAAAAATGCATAATCGAAATTAAGAATCTGAAAATGTCAAAATATTTCCTCGTGCGCCGCTAAAACGCGGCTAAGAAGGTTTTGACACAAATGAAGCGACCGCCAACAAACGACCATGACGAAGGAGGATCCCGCCTCGGCCTGGGTCGGAGCGCTCTTTCGCTCAGTGTAAAGTGTCAATTTAATACGCTTTCAGATTTCATTAATTTGTACGCGGCTCGTTGCTAACGACAGCATTTTTCAAATACGCAACGGCACGGGATGCAGCGCGCCTCGCTCGACTCGGTTCCGCGATCGGGCAGAACCTCGGCCAATGCGATTCGTTCCCAATGCGTGCAGAGACACCCTTCGCTCGCCTCGCCTCGCCTCTCCATCACCGTCGCCTGGCAGCGCGTCGGACACGACGCCGGAATCGAAGGAATTCTTAATCCTGCGTCAGAAGATGCCGTATCGATGCCGTTCTCTATCCGTCCCTTTTGATTGCATTCGCCCGGGCCTCCTTCGTTCTCCCCTCACTCATTGCGCACGTCCCTCCGTCACTCTGGCCATCTCCGTTCCGCCGCTTCTCCATCAGTCGTTCGTTCCCACAGACGGCAGCCTCCGCCTGCCAGGGCTCGCCGGTCTCTGCCCCGAGTGGATTTTAATACGTTATTCGAGTGCAACAAAATAATTTATTGCAACGCATCGCCCGGCCGCCGAGCGCTGCCAAATTGCGGTACTTCGTGTAAACGCCCGCCGAACCTAACGACGGCGGACCACCGACCGACCTCCGGCCCGCCGTCCGTCCCTTTGTCCGCCTGGCCAGCGGTGGGCTGGGATCCCTTGGCCGGCGGGATTCGGAAACTGATTCTGATGTCGTGTTTATTTTCGTGCGGACTGCTCGAGGCGATCCAACTGATGGGGGTCTACGGTTTCATTATTTGCACAGAGGCTGGAGGTGGCAGCAGCTACAACAACAACCACACAACAACAACAACGCCTTGCGAATAACGATGCATTCACGCATTCATTTCGCAAATGAAGAATCGAGAGTTGAATTTTAATTGAAAATTGGGCCAGGACTGATCTGTGTTGTGTTCTCTCGGTTGGTTTATGAAAATCTGAAAATTCGTTGCTGTTGGTTTTCACGTTCACGTTAATGGTGTTGTTGTTGTTGCTGCCGGGTCAGCTGTTGGTTTTCGGCGATCATTTGCGTCGGTGGGTGGAGTTTGTGGAGTTTATACGCTTCATCAATGTTGTTCTTGGAGCTGTTGTCTCGTCGTTTCTTTGGGCACCGGCTGCATGAAATATATCGTTAATTAAAGTTCAAGAATTTTAATTTAATTCAGTCTCAGCCCCTCTTCTGTTCTGCTGTTCTCGTCGCTGTTCCTGTTCTTTTGATGATGGCAGAAGTTAATTTAAAAACATCTCAGCAATATTTGGGAACGTCGATCGACAACGTGAGGCGTCAACGAAATCCACGGAAGCTGTTGGCCTTAAGTTATCTTAAGAGCTGGTTTAAGATTTCGCTCGAACGCAGGGTTCGAGGAGGTCTCAATAAAGGAGAGCGAAAACCAAACAAAATGCGAGCCAAATAGTGTTTGGCATGAGCCACACAAAAATACGCTCATTAAAAACCATTTATCAAAATGCAGATGGCAGACAGCCCTGTGCACACAAACACATAAGCGTGGAGCGACCGAGCCACGAACGATTTAATTTTCTCCTCTTCCGTGGGGTTATGCGGAGGTTCTTAGCGCAACATTGTTGTTGTTGTTGCTGCTGTTCTTGCTGCGCCGCCAGAACAACAAAAACAACATTATTTAAATTGCGTGCTAAATTTTGACAGGAGCAGCAGGGCCTGGGCCTTCCGAAATTCGCAGATAATTTTGCGCAACATTTTCAAAGTATTGAAAATCATAAAATAAATTGGGATTTAAGTTTAATGAAGAAAGTGCTCGGAGCGATTTTCAAGCAATTTACGAAATTTCATTTGGCTTACAACGAATTACAATTGAGAAAATCACTCAATTAATGATCAAGACCGAATGAGATTCAGCGCAAATCAAAAGACTTAAGACAGAAACTGGCTCTCCAATGATGAGCTGATCAGGAGAAAGAGTTCATAAGTTCAATCTCGATGCAGTTTGGAAAACAAAGACGAGGACATTTATGTAGAAAAACTCGACAAGAAGAATTTCTCCAACATGTTTCAAACCAGATTATTCTGGTTCAAATTCTTCGTCGCCTTTTTTGTCTGTTTCTTTTTTCTAATTTTTTGTCACTTTTCAGGTTCCACCACATGTCGCATGTGCGCGTGCGAGCCAGCGTGTGTGTGTGTGACTAATAATGCGATCGTTGACTTTTCTAACACCTTTTGTGTCCATTTTGAATTATGTGACCATTTCCCATTCCATTATTCGGCCTCTCCTTATGCGTTCCCCGAGAACCCATTGTTCCACTCCACCTTCGGGATGCTTATCTTCATCTCGTAGATCCGCTCCTCCCATCGCTGTATATCACGGCTCTGAACGGCCGACCGGCCGATCGATCGATCGACCGCCTATCTATTTGTTTAGAGTCACATTTTTCGGAATTTCGATGCTTAGGTACGCCCCGGCATGCTTCACATTTTTCAAAGCCACTCAACTTAAGCGGGATTACTTTCGGGCCCTCCGACTCGGGCTGTCAGGGCGATTGTGGACTCGCTCTGTTTGGCTTTGTTTACATTGAGCGTGAGTTATCGCAGCCAGCCGCAGTCGGATCGGCGGCTCTTGGTTTTCTCGACGAGGTTTCCAACTTGTATTTAAATAACTTATGCGGAAGAGAATTAGAATAATTAATGCTGAGTTATAGAAACGAAGTTATCGCCTTCGTCGTCATTACCACCATCGTGGTCAAGTCGTTGGATGGAGTGAAGAGGCGTGAAAACAAAGTTATGAACAAACGAGAGCCTGCGCATAAAACTTCTTCCTCTTGCTCTCTGTCTCGAGCCGATGAAATCATGCCAGAGTTATTTCCAAACGTAATTTCTAGTTCTTCCATTCTATTCATTGACTCCTTCTCAATGGTGTCCAGCTCTTTGCGTTTCGCTTTCATTGACAACTCAATGAAAATTCCGAGTCTCCGCAAAACAATATACGACAATAATTTGGCTCGGCGCAACGGGCAGCTGCCATTATTTTGGCTGCCAATCGCGACTTGAATCTGACAATAACTACAACAACAAATATCGAAATAACAACAACAGCAATCAAATGACAACAATAATCCAGACAGCAACAACAGCTCACAGAAATAACTAAAGCAAGAAACGACAATAAATAGGAAAAACAACAATAAACAACCAGAGCAACAACGATTGTTGTGAATAACAACTTCCATCACAACAAAACCTTTTCCCCAGAAATCAAAAGCAAACAAAATCGAAACACATTTTTTAATTAAGATTAATTGAATCGCTCGGTCAACCAGCAACAAAACTCGCAACAACATATACTACAACAATATTACATACACAACAATAACAACATCATTGTAGGCTGCGTCGAGTTGGATTTCGTCGAAGTCGTGCGTTAAATGCCAGAGAATAAATGTCAAACGCATTTTGTCAAAAGTCAGTGTCGGGCAATCAAACTACGACCACAACAAAAACATTCATCCCATGGCAGCCAACCGCCAACAAGAACGGCCAACAGCAGTATCGATCAGCAGCGACAACAACAACTAGCGAATGAAAACCTATACGACTACGACTCCACTGTTAAAGCCAAATTTAATCCAATTAGGCCGACTGCTGGCTGCCATTAGAGACAATTTGCATGTGAGACGCTCTGAGAAGAGTCCGCGCTCGGTCAAAAAATTATAGCAATTTCAATATTTTGTTGTTGGTGGTGGCGTTCTCTGTTGGCTGCTGCTTCTGCTGGTGCTGCTGTTTCTCTCCTCGCCGTTGCCGTTGCTGTTACTGTTTCTACTCGATGCTTATCGCCGTCGCAGTTGCAAAAAATTATAATTTATAACTTTTGCCACTCCCACTGATTGGTCGTAATCGCAAAACACAGACGTGGCGAGGAGAGGGGAGCGGGAGCAGTCGGTGCAGCAACAACAGTGGCAGCAACATCATCGGCAACACACAGAAACCAACAACAACGTCTCAGCTGCACTTTGCATAATTTTTCGCTCACGGGTGCAAAAATATGCGTTGCTTCCTCCTGAGCCGAATCATCGACAATCTTCCGATCTGCGACGACGCGGGGACGACGACGGGCGCGACGAAGGACGTGTCCGCAGGGCTACAAAGGGCTCCTTCCCTCCTCGTCGAAGTCGCCTCCTTGTAGATCGAATCTTTTTGATATGGAAAGCGAGCGAGTGAACGCGATTCGGATCCCGCGATCGGCCCCTGGTGCGGACAGACGGAGGGCGAAGGGCAGCAGGAGATCGAAGGGGAGCGAGCGGCTTTCGTCGCATTGTAATTAAAAAATAAAGAAAGTCGGCCGCGATGCCCCGGGCGAGGCGAAAAATCGAACAGGAGATCGAGGAGACCATCGAGTTCGTGTTCGGAGTCTTTTGATTCGGCTGCGTCGATGCCTGGAAATTTGAATTCCAAAAGAAGTAGGAAAAACTCGATAACAAAATAAGGAGAAGCGCAAAATACTCAACCGAGTGCGTGTCTCAATTTGAATGATAATTGTGAACCCGCAAGAAGGCCGGCAGTTGATGAAGCTCATTAACTCCAGGGACTCGTGTCCTTCGGCGAAGTCATAAATCAGGAGTTGTCACTCGAAGCCCAACAAGCGTCGGTATTTAAAATGCAAAACCCGGCTCGATTCAATTGGACGCTGGGCCCCAGAACTAGGAAAGGCGGAGGGAGCTCGTTGTCAGACAATGCCGCCGTCGAAGGGGGCTGAGGAGACGCGGTTGTCACTTGATGCGATGGTCAGCCAGGAGGAGGCAGCATCCAAAGGAGACTGCACTAAATATGTTGCGCACATATTTAAATGTATTTTCGCGATTTATTCGCTCTGCGTGCAACTGTCGAAAATTCTGCATATTTTAACACTTCAATCGGCGAGAAGTTGCCTCTTCCTATCCGTGAAGAACAAACAAAAGTTCGCACCAGAAAAATGTCCTGCTCCACGGTGGATTTGGTTTAAACTTGGTTAAACTTTGCTAGGCGTCTTAATTAACGAAAAATTTGCTTAGCATGTTTTTGTAGCATGCCGTAGTATTGCATTTATTGTTGTTGTTTTTAAATATATTTTTGTTGTTTCCTCAGTTCTGGTGGTTGTTTCTGTATTTCTGTATTTATTTGTTGTTGTCGCTGCCACGCAACGCACGGCCTTCGATGCGAAGGTGAAGATGCAACGAAGGCAACAACAACAACACCAATCACTCTCGCAGCAGATATCGGTGTGGTTGGTGCTTCTTCCTTCTCTTTGCAACTGCAAATTAAGGCTTTTAAGTGATTAATTAAACAGAGTTTTTCAATTACCATTTATTGATACAATAAATCAATTTAAAACAATCTCATTCCCGCACTTCCACGGTTGTGTCTCGGTTCCCGGTTCCAAGAGCATCGGCAACAACATCCGTAGCAACTACAGACAAAATTTCAGCGACGCGATGGAAAAAAGCAACAACGGAGGACCCGAACGCGGTGCATGACATGAAATGCCGGGTTGCCGTGGCGGCCGATTGTTCCCAGCGGAAGATGGCATCACCATGACGAAAACGCGTGAAAGTTAAGCAAGAAATTTATATGAGAAGACAAATGTTTAGTCTGGATTCATTTTGTAAAAACCAAATTTATAAAAGAAGCATCGTTTGATGTAAAGCTTTTTAAATATACAATTTTCCTATCAGAGATGTTTCAAATGAATGCTCTGATTCTTCTCGCAGGCCCTCCGAAGCTTATCCGCGTTTTCCGATTCCTCTGATTCCTACGTGCTCCCCCTCTCCCGCCGCTTCCCCACCGACGTCTCTGTTGCTGCATGTGGTGCAGCGTGTTAAATAGATGTTAAGCCATTAAGCAGCAGCTCGACATGGCAACAACAACGGCAGCAACAACAGCAACAGCAATAATAACCACAACAGCCAACCGATAGCGAGGAACAGCAACATCGTCTACATCAATACCAGCAACTAGAATAAGACTACAACAGCAAGCAACCAGAAGTGGAAATCGAGGCAGGAGGAGAAGAAACGACAGAGGAAGAAGAATAAGAGCAGGGCAGACACTGGAGAAAGAGTTTGTTCTTGTCGTTGATATTGTATTGTTATTGTTGTGGACGCAGATGTTGTTGGTGTTGTAGTTTATGATTCTTTTATTGTTGTTTTAGCTAGTGTTGTTGTAGCAAAATGTCACTTAAAATGGAAAGTCATTCATCTTGCGCTCCACGATATCCTTTTAGAACCAACAAAAAGGCGAGACACACGACATCCAGGGAGTGCGAGAGAGATGGCTGCATAGGAAAACGCTCACGGGGGACGGGTTATAAATTAAAGTATAAGCAAAGTAGAAAGAAATGTTAAACCAAGCGCGAGACACAGAGCGGAGACAGCAACAACAGCAGCAAAAACGACGTCAGGTAGCATCAGCAGAAGAAGCAGAAGCAGAAGTAGAAGTAGAAGAGGACACGGGAACAGAACAAGTTGGGAGCCCATGAGGAGAAGCTGAGGCTGGAACTAGAATCGACTCGGAGGACTCGTAGGAGGAGGGAGGACAGATCGGCGGAGGGCCGTGGACAGACAGACAGACAGAAGTCTACTGACGGCCTGAAGGAGACGGATCTTGGGATTTGATCGCGCGCAGGCGTCTGCGGCAATAAGAAATTAAGCACCAGAAGGAGGTGAACACAATAACAACACGACTCGCCAAAGTCAAAGGGAGCCCAGTTAGGAGCAATTAACAAGTGCTGCCGCTGTCTCCGAAGCCCAAACGCCGGCGACAATCGCGATGCTGCAGCCGGATTACCTCGATGTCGTTTTGAGGATGGTGTTTTCGTTATTTTCACCCGGACAACGGCGGGTCGCCCGAGGAGTGGAGCTCATTTGAATGGTCATCATTGCCGAGAAGGAGAGGGGAAGCTGGTGGGAGAAAGAGCGCAACATAGCCGGGGAGAAAAACAGAAAGAGGGAAGAACAACACAATAGACAAATCAATAAATTTCGATCAACCTGCCTCGTCATCATCAGCGACTCGATCGACGAAGAAGGCAACAACAAGAGCAGAATAACAACAACAACACGGACACCATCTGATGACTCGCTGAAGAAGTCATTAAATTCAATTAACAGTTATCCGCGGCTCCAACCGCAGCAACTGAGGATGAGGCAGCATCGCGACCACAAATGTTTATTGATCCAAGCGGGAAGCCTGCGAACGAAAGAGGGCTGAGGGCAGAGGGGAACGAGGGAGCGGATGTAGAGTCGATAGTCTACAATAATAACACCATCGATGATAATGAAGGCCTTAAATTCAGAGCTCATAAAAATAATTAAGAAAATATTAATGTTTAGTATTTACGAGCTCTCGAATCCAAAGCTGTTGATCGTATTTGAAGGTTGTCGAGAAGAGGGAGGCGGATAATAAGGACAGCAGTAAAGCGAATTGCGGACGATGAGGAAGGTCGGAATAAAACAATACTACTAGGCCAAGTGGGTTGCAAAACGAAATCGAAATATAGAAGTATGAAAAAATATCTTCTAGAAATATTCAACAAGAATACTAACCAAATGAGAATTAGTCATATTGAGAGATCATAAAGTTGTTGAAGTCTACTTCGGGAATTGGCGCCTACAACGATGTTGGCATTAGTTACTACGATTTCTGTTTCTCATGGTCCGAACGCTCAGCATTACACCAAAACCAACAACAATAGCTAGAAAATGGCGGCCGTTGTTGTTTTACTTTCCCTCGCGAGATTCATGAGAAGTGTTTGAGGATTTCTATAAATTGTGTAGTTGTTGTTGTTGTTTCCTTGTTCTGTACTCCAATTTTCTCCTCTACTTCTTCATTATACTCTTATGTTGTTGTTGCTGCTTGTGCTTCGCTATTTAACACTTGAAGGCAAAGGCGTCAAATTGTTGTTGTTGTTGCTGCTTTTGCTCCTCATGCTCTTTATGCTTATGGCAAAAAACCAAGTCTATAATTTATTTACTTGCAACAACAACATCATTTACAAAGAAACTCAACAACATCGGTGAAGAGTTGAAGTTGTTGCTCTTGGGGTGCTTTCTGTTGCTTCTTTCATTTTGTTGTTGTTGTTGTTATTGGTGTTGCCATTCGAAAAGCGGAACTCTGTGATTCTACTCGCTCGTGCCTGCTCGAATCCCAACCGCTGCTACCCAAACAGAAGTGAGCTTCAAGTGATAAAAGTCTCGAGACAACAAAAACAAAAGTACCAGAACACCAACATTGAACCGACTATAATTAAAACAACAAGTTCTAGTTCAATTTTAATTTTGGAATTTTGCTCCCCTAAAATTCCAAAATAAAATTCCTAAATTGAAGCTTATTAGGGTGGATTCTTCTGGTTGTGGATCCCAATAAGTGGTTTTTCTCCACTATTAATGCATCAGAGGTGAGTGAATAAATTTGTGATTAACTTATGTCCATTGAATTTGATAATGAGGATTCCGAGGTTTGAGGTTTTTATCATACCAAATTGATGCGATGGTGGAATTTAGAATTTGAACCCTTCTGGAGGATCATCTTTCTCTCTTTTTGTACCATTTATGCTGTCAAACACTCGAGGCAAGAGCTCTGCTCGAGGAGTCGAGTCAGCGGTTATAAATATTGATCCATTGCAACATTTAACCCCGTAGTTCTTTCTCTGTCTGCCGCAATTCGAGTAATAAATTTTGCTTAGCTCTACTGAGTCACAACAACAATACTATCCACCACTTCCACAACTATAAATAAGCCAATAGAAAACTGAACAACGTAAAGAAAAAATAAAATAAACAAACGATGAGATATAAAAAGAACAAAAACTAATGAAAAGAACCGCAGACGTTTTATGGGTTCAGAGGCCAAAAATTCTAGAAAACCAAGAGAGTGGGAAAGAAAGAGAAGCACAAATACTCATATGTGCGACCGAGACTATTGTAGTATGTGTGAGCGCGCGATTGCAGTAGCGAATGAGTAGAATTTTTATTGCGCCCCATAAATAAGAGCGTTTGTGGACAAAAGCAGATATTTGCAGAGGATCTTTAGCGACGGTGAATCACTGCCAGGACTCAAAACTATTTTTGCAAAAGTCAAATTAACAATATCTTTAAAAAAAGTAAGCTCAAATAGGGTTTAAGTCACTCAGAAAAAACGGTTTCCATTTGTTATGAAAATACTCAAATTATAGCGTTTTTTCAGCCTTAATTTCGGCTTCTTTTAGAAATTGTGTTTATTTTCTAATTGTACTCAACTGAAATTTTGACAGCCAGCTCTTCATAAAACGACATTAAGTAATTGGAAATGACAATTAATGACAATAACTACAGCATAATCATAAACATCGCTATCGAACTTCCTCTGAGATGAACTTTCGTGAACTAAGTTCGAGATGAAGCCTAAACAAAAATCGTTGGCAATAATTTCTGTATTTTTTACTTTCGTTGATTTTGTTTTCGTCACGAAATCGGCATTTCTGCAAAATACAACAACAACAGCAACATATACTTTCAGAAGGCAGGGAAACGATGGAAAATTGATTTCACGCTCAACACATTTACAACAATTACAACAATGCCATCGATAGCCCTTGTTGCGAAGGTGGCCACTCTGAGGAACCCACACAGGGATCGATTTGAACCCAATTAAATCGAGTTTCAGGAGTCCATCCATCGCCTCATCGGTCTCACACGAACACACGCGGTTTAAGTGTGTAAGTGTCAGCACACCAAGAAGCATAGAAGCAGACAAACGAGCAGAAACAGACTTTGTGAAAGCAGAAAGCAAACTGCTTGGAAACGGAGGAACTTTCCTTTTCTCAAGTCGAGGGAGCGGCGAATCATTTATTAATTTGAATTTTTCGCGAATCAAAATTATTATCGCTCGCTGAAAAGCGATCGCTCGCCGCGAGACAAGCGACAGGCAGCGGCGGCCGTCGTCGTCGCTGAGAGAGTCGTCACTTAATTGCACCAAGGGGCAAGGGAGGTCGCCTAGGTCTGGGGGCGTGTGTGGGAGTCGTCACAGTTGCCGATGCTGTTGTTGGTTTTGTCCCCGTCGTCGTGACAGACCTGATCCGGCGGCTCGCGATGCAATCAATAAAGCACACAAATGAAATGAGCCGCGCTCCTCAGAAAACAAAAGCAACGCCATAGCGAAATAACAACAGCGAATAGCAACATTTAATTAAATTGCTAAAATCCAACGATATGCACTTGATTAGCTCTGAAAGCAATATTATTGCAAAACCAATGTTGCTGCAGCACGATAAGCCAAATCAACACAAGCTGAGAAATGCTCAACTGAAGCGAAGGTCGATGGGATATTTCGCTCAATCGCGATCATTTGCACATTTCGAAGCAAGTTTCATTTCACTTTCTTCTATCACATGTTGGAATTGTGAACATTAAGTGGTGAAAAGTGAACAACACTCGAGGAAAACAGAAGACTGTGACGGACTCATCGAGTTTTAACTTCTTTGAACGATCTGAGTTCGAAATTTTCTCAAGCAACTTTTGTGCTTAACGTTTGTTGTTATGGGTTTTGGTGTGGAAAACATATCCCTTGTGAAATTCACACTGCATGCGACGCTTATCGCGCCGCTCGATTTCTTTTTCCGCGCAGCGGTAAACGGTCGCTGCCAACGCTTATAGATTTTTCCTCACAGATTTTCCGCCAGTAGCCGTTGCTGGCCCGTTGAAAGCTGCGTAACCTGTTGCTTGCTCCCCCTTGCTGTTGATTGCCGCGTGCGTCAGAGCGGCGATGGCGGCGTCGGCTCGGTTCAAATGCACAGCAGGCGTCGTTAGAAGTGGCGCGAGAAGCCCTGGCGGAGGGGAGAATGCGTGTGCGATCATATTTTGCAGTTGCATTCAATTATCAAGCGCGGAAACCAAATACCACAGGCAGTAGGTTTTAAGCTGATGCTTTTCTTTGGATTTCTCCCTTAGATAGAAATAGTATTTATTCTCTCTTCTACACGGTTTTTGTTGTTCTGGGTCTTTTCTGCCAGTTTTTTTTTAATTTTCAAATCGTAAATATCGCCTTATTTTGGGTTTCTCTTTGCTTCTGCGACTCCTCCATGCCTCTTCTTCTCCCGCGCAGTTCGAACTTCGCACCAGCACACCTCGGTCGGTCTTCTAGCGTGCGACCCCGCCATGACCCGTGACGTTTTTATGGAATTTCATATTTCTCCACAATCGCGCGATCTGCTCGATTCATCGATGATGGCGAGGCTTCTGCGAGGGCCAGTTGTTGTTGCTGCCAGGGACGGAGGCTGCTCCCCACTGACCAGCGTCCTCGATTCTTCGCTTCTCGGGGAGTGGGCAATGACAACAACAACAATCGTAATTGAGGTTATATGCCAAAGTCTCTGCAAACACACACCCAAGCCATGGCGCGGCAGATTTTTGTCTCAGCAGAAGTGGCTGCTGGTTGTTGTTGAAATCGCCATTGTTGCGGCTGATGAAGAGACACGCGATTTATTCTATTCTATTTCGCTTCGGTTTCGTCGAATGAGGGATAGAATGGGAAATAGCATCCTTCAAAAGCCCGTAAATCTCCCAAAATTCCACCAATAATAATTCCCTACAGAGCGACACCAGAAATGAGGCCACAGAGTTTCCTGCAAGAAATATTCAAACGAGATGGTGGTTCTCGTTTGAATATTGCTTGCGACCAGAAGGAGAGAGCGACATGGAACTTTCCACCTTGCTGCACGACTCCCACGTCCGTCTCCTGCCCTGCTGCATCGAAAAGCAAATGCCTCAGGAAGGAAAACTCTCCCCTTGGTGGGGAGTTCTGTACATATAGAATGTGAACAGCTCGGGGCGAAGAAAGCAGAGAAGACGGTGAGATGGCAGATGAACCCAGCCAGCAACCGACGGCATTTGCCTTCCTCACCACCCCACTGCGCATCGAACAGTTGTCATTAAATTATGGATGAGTCTTCGCTGCAGCAGCAGCTCCGGACCCCCCCCATCGCCTTCCTCCGATTGTGAATCATTCGCACAGAGATCGTACGGCGGCGACCGAGTTCAATGGGTAGAGTTTTGCGAATTCACCGTTAGTCGTCGAATGGCATCAAGTGCGACAGAGAGAGTGAGTGAGCAGAGGGTGGAGGGTGGAGGGGGAGGAGCGAGGCAGCAACAGTGAAGGTGGGGCTGATGGAGATGGAGTTTTGTATTTGTTTCGAAGTGCTTGATTTAGTGATGATGTTGCTATTTGGCGATGGTGGTGCCTTTGTTTTTGTCCCTCTTGTAATGGCAGGTTTTGTTGTACCTGCGATGACTGCATAGTTTAGTTTTTTATTACCATCATTACGGCAAAATTGCTGTTGGTTGAGGAAACGACTTCCTCGCTGTCGTCAAGCCCCTTTCGACGTTCCTCTTTCTCAATACCATTGACATCAGTTGTTGCTGGTGATGGGGAGCATCAGCACCAGCTCTCCATCTTCCTCTGATCTGCTCATCGATTTTCGTCCTCCTGTCATCTACGTACATTTCGAAATGCATTCAATAAACCCATGAATTTCTGATGACATCTACAATATAATAAGCAGCACAACAACAATGCTATAAGTCGTAAAAAGGTTAATTTTCGCTTTAAGCCAAAATAATTTCCAAATCGCTCAGAAGGAAAGATCACAATAAGCAGGATCGTACGACTAAAGATAACAACAAACGTCGTCAACGACAACTTCGAAAAATCTCATCAGTAAAATCCAAAATAATGAAAAATTAAATAGAAACATGACCTATGAACCACAACAAATTTAAATCCTACATAAAAAGACTGAAACACCAAACGGAAACATAAAAATCTTCGTCATCATGTTGTTCACGGGATGGATGGAGTTCTTCGCGTCGCCTGCCGCTGACTGTATTACGACTCGAGTTTTTTTGCGGTCCGCGGTCCCACTGACACGTGGGAGTTTTTCCATTAAGAGATCAGCCATCCTCCCCCTGTGTTTTCCTCATTTCTATACCGTTTTCATTGTTGTTGCGGAGTTATGCAAATTATTCACCATTCAGCACTAGAAACCGACTGAAAAGTAAAAGTTGTGCCATGTCGATTGTTGCTATTTTTATATTGTAGTTGTTGTAGGTTTGTTTTCGATTTTTCTTGATAGTGGATGGTTTCATTAGTTTCTGTTGTTGCCGTCGATATTGCTAATTTGTTTATTTAAATAATGATTAGCTCTGATTCCACTGAAAGTTTGGCTTGAGGTCTGAGATATAAAATTATAGGTTTCCACTAATTATCCACTTCAGTTTTAATGAGGTCTTCGGAGAGACATTTGAAGGTTTTGGAAAGATAATAATATCTGTAAAATAGAAAGGGAGCAAAACAATCTAGAAAGAA
Source organism: Coelopa frigida (assembly GCA_017309665.1). Classification (NCBI taxonomy): domain Eukaryota; kingdom Metazoa; phylum Arthropoda; class Insecta; order Diptera; family Coelopidae; genus Coelopa; species Coelopa frigida. The sequence continues at coordinate 521,137 of CM029565.1, read as the reverse complement.
AGTTCTTCTTTCCAGTTCTTCAGTTTGAAATATGATTTTCTTAATGTCTGCTCCTTTTTACATCTGCCGTATGATTCCTATCCTCATTTACAACTCCAACTCCAACCGCCACCCCTAAGAAAGCCTGGATGACTTCCTCATTGTCCAATTGAGAACTGAGTCGTATGATTGTCCTCGTCATTCATCGCCATCGGTGGAATTTCTGTCTCTCCGTGAGCTGTGGATGGCGTGGCTCGCGGACACAATTAGAATCGAAACGTCGGACAGTGAGTCATGAGAGAAGAATGAAAATGGCCAATGCGAAGATTGGCCCCAGGCTACGGATCAGTTTCTGCTGGCTCTTGAGACTGCCATTCGATTGTATCGGCTGGATTCTATATGGAAAACATGATCAGGCATACACACAGACCACCGCACACTCATACTCAGGCAGCCGCACAGCGTGGCGTGGCGACAAAGCCAGGGCGGTGTGAGGAGTGGAAAATGTTTTCTGCAACAATGTTGCAGCGGCTTGTTGTTGTTGCAACAACATGTCGAGCTCGCACAGCAGTTGCTCCGAGTGTTTGTTTCTGCTGCTGCCCACCTTGGAGACCATCAAGAGTCGGCTGTATTCGAGTGGTTTACACGTTGTTGTTATTGCACTGTTCGGAAAATAAACGCCAGTTGGTTGGGGATGGTTGTTGTTGTGTTGGTGGTCGTTGCAACGCCAACAATGTCACACTGTTTTATGGTTTTATTAGAGATGTTGTGGCCGCAATGAAAACGTCTTCTTTTCGCTCTCGAACACTGGTTCGTATGTGGATGTGGATGGGGAGAAGGGAAGACACATCCCATCGCAGTCGAAGCGGTCGAGCAATGAAATAGTTGCTGCCGAAATGCACTAAAATGTGGCAGGGCCCGAGGAACGAAGGGAGGGAGGATGCTGACGTCGAATGACGATCTTCCTCCAAGTATGGGAGATCATTAAATCCATTAAGATATGGCTGCAATTCGAAGTTAACGACACCTGCTTGACGCAGAAACGCGTGCTTACGCGAGGAGATGTGGGAAACAGCGCGATGTTGACAGCAAATAGACAATGACGAGAACTGACGACGTCAACTGGATTAGGGATGCAAATTAATGCTTGAGCGACTTCTTGCAACTCTTTTTCGAGACACACAACAACAGGTGAAACAATCAGATTTCTCACTTTAACATATTTCTACACTACATATTTTCTTTCGTTGGTATGAAGAAAAGGCTGTGGATGGGACTTGGTCGACAGCAGCATTTGAATGCATTCCATGTACTGCTGACATCTGCGTGGGCAACAAAACTCAACGTTACAAATTTCAAAGATAAAAACGAGAGAGAAAGAAGATACTGTAGAGGTAGATTATGAGAATGATGAAGGGCTCTGGGGAAATGATGGTAACGTGGGGTTTGAGGAAGAAGGCCGCTCATCTAAATGGGCGCGGAAACGACGGCGACAAGGATGGGGAGTCGTAAGCGCATTAATTCTTCGAAACCCACCACGAGACCTGAAATCTATGCCTTTCAATTTCCACAAACACCACGAGTCGCGTCCAGTGGCGACGGAGCCAGAGCAGCCTGGACCCGGGACTGCGCTGGTCGCACATTTGCCACACTTAAACGTCACTGACGCCGGATTTCACACCAGGACAAGAGTTACGAGCTCAGCTCCGAGAGATGGCAAGGGAGAGAGAAGAAATAGGAGACACGGAGGTTCGCAGGGAGAGTCTATTGAACAAAACGAAGACCGGAGTAGGACGAGAAATAATTGCACGAGTGGAACAACAGATAGACAAACAAACAGATATACAGACAGACACACAGATCGTGAGTGAAGGATTAATTCCAAGAGCAAGACTTGAGGGGGAACCTGAGAAGAGGCAGGCAGAAAGTTCGACAAATAGAAGTGTCCTTGCCATCCAGAATTCGAGACGAACGTAAATAAAGCATGCATGGCTCAGACGGGGATCCGAGTAAGTGGATTGGGGCGGAGAGGAGAGGCAATAAAAGCCTCATAAAAGGGGAGCGGACGAGTGGAAGGGGAGGAGGGGGAAGTGAGAAGGCTCGAATTTAGATGCAACATGCAAATCCATGCAAGTAAAAATTAAATAGTGTTGGTGGAGCAATAAAAGCAGATAGCGAAGGGTAATAAATTTGCGATGTTTGTTTGCTTGCCGGACACTGGAACGACCGAAGGGGCGGGCGGTTCATCGACAAACAAACAGACAGACAGATGGGTCGATCAGGATGTGGAGCCGGTTGTGGGTTTTTTCTCGTTGGCCATAGACCGAGGATTTATGAACAGCTCTCGACGAGAACAAGATTCGGTGGAGTTGGGGTAAGTGGAGTACAGGAAAGCGACCAACAGGATTGAGAGAATAGAGGCAATAAAATTAATCTAGTCGTAGACGAAAGTGAGTAAAAAATAAAATGAAATGTGGATCAGGACAAAAGACTTAAGAAAACAAATTCTCATCGATGGGAAAGAAATCATTATCAAGACGGTTGTAAAAAAACGAAAGACTTAGAAAACAAACTTGCGTTGGTAGGTCACGATCTCATGGACATGAAACGCAAACTAAAAACACTTCACAGAAAGTTGTTGACTCACCTGGAAGAAAAAATATAAAAATAAAATGAAATAAAAAATAAAAAACTATAGACAAAAAATAAGTTATGCAAAAATTTCACAGAAAAAACTTAAATTGAATAAATTAACAAAACAAAATATTTGAAAAAAACCATTGAAACTTTAAATTATATGTCTTAAATTAAGAAAAACAATTCACCAATCGGTAACACGATGAAAGACGAAGATTGAAAAATTAACATTCACGATCGAATCGAGAATTCGATTAGTCATTTATAACAATAATTTAGCTGCCATAACTTTTGCTAATGACACGATCATTAAATCGCATTCATCAATTTAACAACAACCCAAATAAATACAAAATTTGTAGGACAAGTAGAAACGAAATCGAATCAACGGGAGCAATCACGAATTACATTACAAGCATTGGTCGATGCACTTCATTTGCTTATGTTAATTTCTCGAAAGCAACGAAATTTGCCTGAGACGCAGTCTCAAAACTTCGTTGTGGCATTCTTCGGGATCCCGTTGACCTCTGTCATCCACGCCAAGACAATCACAGCACCAGCCGCCGCCCACCAACAGTCGACGCTGTTGGCGTTCACTCGGCATCCATTTGAAATACATAATTAAGTGTGAGAGAGTGAGAGGGAAATTACGTCGCCCGATCTTCCACCATAGGGGCACCGGCCCATTGTAGTTGGGGAAGTCACTGTGAGTGCATCGGACTCCGATCAACGGCCACATCGAATGAGTTGGAGTCAGAAGCACCATTATCATCAATGCTTTGAGAATAAGAACTTAATGCATAAAAATAAAGGAGAGTTCAAAAAATGTAATTTGACAGTTTTGTAACTTCACGAAACGGGGTTTTAGGCAAAATTATCACAAATAAAAACCATTTTTTGGACTTTCGCATGTTAAGACAAAAAACAAGTATTTGAATGTACCCAATGTGTGAAACTATTGATGCTTCGAGGTTCGCAGGTGAAATAACTTTATTCTAATTTTTATATATGTATATGCACATGTATGTTCTTAGGATTATTTCCAGTAGTTTAAGAATTTTTCCCTTTTTAATAAATGTACAACAACTTCAATAATCGAGAAAGCTATGAAAACCTAAATCCCCAAACCTCATGGCATGGCCAATAACAACAACGACTACAGGTGGTGGCCATGAGGAAGTTGAGGTGGCTCTTGTTGTAGTCGTGCATTTCTAATGACATTTGTTTGGCGTTGGGTGCGCACGCGCATGCGCATTCACCATTACGGCAACTGCAGCAACAACACTTATAAAAATACCAACGGCACCATTGAATACACCAACAACGATAACCGACAGCCCATCCCTGTCACCGGGCAGCAACAACAACATCGAGCCAACCTACGCATGCAGAAAGCGGTTCTCGTTGAGGTGTCCGGAGTTTTGCTGAATCCACCGCACACACACACTCGCACATGGAGAGCACGCGGAAGACATTTGTGATTGTCGTGCGTGTTATGATTCAGACAAATGGGAGGACAGCCGCACTGATAGAAGATGGACAGACTATTCACAGATTCACAGATGGAGAGGGAAAAGTATAGATGCGAATGAAAGACCAGAAGACAAACTGATACGCATGTAGAAAATAACTTATAAATTCACTGACTAACATACAGACAAGAGATGCTGAGAAGGAAGGAAAGACGGCATATTTTTGGATAATTAAAATGTGCATGTTAAATAAAACGAAATATTTTTAATACAAAAATGTTCGGTCGTAAATACTCTATGGAGTGTTCGAATGTTAGTGACTTCTCCACCTGAAGATAGAAACGACATGTCCGCGAAATTAAACATCCAGCGGTTGAGATCGAAAGAAGAGTTATATATTATTCAATTACGAGAGCAAAGTCAAAATTTCAATGTTAAAATCAGATGCCAAGTTGAAATCAGAGTATTAATTTCTGATTCCAACATTGAAATGGTGTACAATAACAACTGCGACGATTTATTCATCATAAAACAATCTAGGCTAAAAATACACACGCACAGATACACATAAAAGCAAATCAAGTACTTGGTTCCCAGACCCATAGAGTGAAAGAAGAGAACGAATACACGAGAAGAACAAGAAAGAGAGAGGGAGAGATGGAGAGTAAAAGAGACGGTAAAAGTGGTTGAAAGAGAGAGAGAAAAAGCAGACGCTGGAAGGATTGAAAAAATTAACGCGAAACCCTTGAATAATTTTGCATATCATAACAACAACGATATCCAAGTCGACCAGCCACAAGAACAGCAAGTTAAACAAAAACAAAAACAACATCGAGAAAGAAACTTGTCTGAGCAATTTTTCTCGCTTCATGCCTTTTGGGCGCTTCGGACCCGATTCGCGGAGCCAGCGTCGAGTTGCACTTGCAGCTACAACAACCTGCAGCATGAAGAAGAAGGCAACAACAACGGCGTCGTCATCATCGACGTCGACGTCGTCATCGGGTCCCTTCGCTGCGTAACGCCGTGGAGCCCTTCGCCCATCTGTCCCCGTCCGCCTCCCCCACTCGAGGATCTTCTCCTCCTTCTCCTCGTGTTGCGACCGGCGATGGTGGAAACTCTTAAAATTATGCAGATTCCTTAACGACGCTGCTGCCGCTGCGCCGTCGGAGCCGCCGCATGCCGTGAATAAACATCGAGTCACTGTGCATATTTTTATCAGCCCGCAACAGCAACAACAACAACAACAATAGCAATAAGAACAACAACAATCATAATGAGCGATTTTCATGAATTCGCCGAGGGCGCTAGAAATCGACCGAAGGGACGACGCGACGATCGTCGCCGCGTCGTGTCGCTCGTCTCGGCTGCGTTTGATTGCGACTGATCGATGCAGCGATGAGGAGACGGCTCCGATCGCGTTGTTGCTGGGTTTTTTGTTGTTGCTGCTGCGACCATAAAATATATCTCAATAAATAATGACCGATCATAAATAATAATCGACCAAGAAATGCAAAATGATTCAGTTCATCCGTCGCTTCGTCGGTTCTCATGGCAGTCGCGTAGCTGGAATTTCGAGCAGCAGCCGCGACAGAGACGGCAACAGCGAAAACGAAGCCCAACGCCAAAGAAGCCAAAGAGACCCGAGGGACGAAGTGCACAGGATCCATGTGGAGGGGGAGGAGGGGGAAGCAACAAAATAACGCTTAAACATATTGATTGGCAGTTAAGGCCTCGCACACACACACGCACGCGCTCCCATGTGTGGACGAACACTCTCTCAGACCCGCCGTCGGACGTCACGCACACAGATGCATCGCTCACACGTGCTCCTCCAGCCTCTAGCCCAGCTTCACATAAAATTATGTATGTCTAAGCGGCAGACACTTGTGCCTCCGTCTGTCGGTCTGTCTGTCTATTGTTGTCTGCTGATCTCTCTGTCTGGGTACTTTTTGCTGTATATACAGATGTGTCTGCAAGTCTAATTTTAGGTCAGGGGGTCCTTTGGGGGATTCGTTCCTTACGTTGTTGTTGCTCGCGACCAACTGTGACTCATCGGCGGCTCCAACTGCAGGGTCACATTCTGGCCCCGAGACAGGATTTTCTCCGAGTCCAACACCCCACATCTAATGGAAAACTCACAACAAATTGTGCTAGGTTTCTATATCTTGAGTACATGTCTGTCTAAAGGCAATGCATTTAAAATGGAATTACATCAACCCCGAATCCTAATCTCTTTAGGGAATCAGGTTAGCTTTCGCTTCTTGACTATTTTCAAATGTTTGGAGACTCCATGAGAAAATTGCAAATAAAATGAAAAATGTTCCCTTTTTCCCCATCAAAGGGAGGAAATTCAAATAAATGAAAGAAAGAAAGAAAAGAAAGTTCAATTTCCTTAGCACCAATTTTGTTGTGTTTTATTGATTTTAGATGCAATCTGTTTCAGCAGTACTTGGTTGTTGTACATGTAGTATTCTTCATTGCTTTGGCTCAATATATAACTAGAAGCGGACTACTTGTGGTTCCTGTAGGCAAAACTACCTCATCAACTGAGTCCAGAAGGATCATCAGAGTCGGCAATAGAAAGAGATGGAGGAGAAGCATCGCGTACAGAAGCAACAGCATCCTGCTTAAAAGCTTATCAAGAATTGCGAGTGCACTAATGCGCTTTTAATGTAGGCTGCTGATAAGAATTCCGAAAGCAGCATCAGCCACAGCATCAGCAACAAAAAGCATAACAACATCCTTTAGCGCAACAACAGTAACAATGAGAGCAAAAACCCAAAACAAGAGTAAAACTACCCCGAATTACAAAAAAGGCACACCTCAACCCCAACAACAGCATTCCAAACACGAACAAAAGGCGGGAGAAGGAGAAACGGAAAGCGACGAGAAGAGGAAGAAGACGAAACGTTGCATGCAAAAAGCTTTCAAGCAGCAACTGAACACGACGATGGATCGGGAGGAAGACGAACCGATGCAAACAACAGCGAAAATGGCAGCCATGGAATCTTAAATTTAAGAGCAGTCGCCAGAGAACAACAACAATTGCTTCAACTGCAACAACATTTCACTTTGAAGATGTATTAATGGGCCGCAGGGATACAATTATAATAAATTTGTTTTATTGGCGGAGCGGAGCCTCTGCTGCTGCCTCAGTATCTTTCCTCTTTCCTCTATCACCAAGCAACAACATCTGCAGCAGCAACAACAACAAGAACAACGGGCAGCTCTGACGGTTCTCCCAGTGGCCGCTGATGTCTTCATGTGTATGAGTGGCTGCTGCTTCTTCTGCGTAGGCATGTCAACGAAGCCGCAGCGTCACCATCGACGGCAGCTGAAGCTGCAGAGGCAGCGACACGCATTCGCCACGCAGCAATGCAAATGCGCGAAGGCTGCGTCGACGTTGCGTGCGAACCGACGGAAGTTCTCTATCTCCAGAGTAGAAACACCATAAATTTTTAATTCTAACCGTCACTCAGAAAGCGTTTATTGAAACCCGCCTAATTAGGAGAATGCAAGGACAAACCAGGGCCAGCAAAGGCTAAACTATATTAAATTTAGCTAGTGGAATAAATTTAAAAAGTTTATCAATTTGATGTTCATAAAGTCACCATGAGACATAAATTAAATGCCTGAGAAGCAAAAAAGAAAATTCAAATTTTACGATTTTGATAAAAGGCAAATTTATGGCAGCGATAAAACCCCGCAGCCCACTCTAGAGGTCCGGAACCCCACCCGTCTCTTTCCACGGAAGAAACAGTCCCAAGGAAGGACGAGCGAACGAAAGACAATCGGAGGAAACAACCGACTGTCAGGGAGATAATGCGAAATTTTATTGACAACATCCAACTGCAGCAAAAACAACGACAACAACAACGGTACCAACTACATTAGGGTCCTTCGCGCCACCGTCATGAGCGGCAGCAGCAGATCTAACTACAACAGCAACAACGATAACAGCAGCCACATCTCGATCGAATGCAAAATGAATTTAAATTCGCATCAACTCGCATTGTTCCTGTTACTTTGGCGAATAACTGTGCCTCGCGAGTTACGGCCAATAGCTCTCGACCTCGCTCCCTCCCCCCATGGCCCAGACTCCTCCCGATCCACTGTTCTCGAAATGAATGCAAAGCAGGGGCAGCAACAGGAACGCGAGCAGCAGAACAGATGATGATGCGATGGAATTTGACTAAATTTGGCGAAAATTTCGGCAATAAAAATAAATAAAATGAAATGCAAGAACAGCCACAAGAACAACATGGACAAAGGGAAGAGAAAACAATAAAAATACAATATTGCGATTGTCTTGATTTCGTTGCGGTTGATTTCGGATTTTATTGGAAATGTTGTTTTAGTTCCAGTTGTTGTTGCTGCTTTTACTGTTAATGTAACTGTTTTCACTGTGCCTGTTGTTGTTGTTGTTGTTGTAATGTCATTACCAATTTGTAAGTCATTTGTTCAAAGTAAATAATTATGCAAACAGCAAACACCGAAGTGTTGACAGACAGATGCGGAAAAGGACAACAAGAAAGAGCTGCAACAACGAAGAACAAAAGGACAAACGGGAATTTATTCTCATGCCAAGTTCTGCCAGAATGTAAATGCAAATCTCAGTCCCGGAAGGGAATTTAATCGCATGATCGAAATATATTGAAAAAGATTGCGATGGGGTTTCACATACTTTTATTTTTGCTAATGGAAACTGATCTTTTCCCTTTGGGTGGCTTTTTCATCTCGTTGAAGTCGCTTAAACGATATGAATGTAATCTCTTTTTACGTTAATCGTATCTGGTGAAACACGTTTAATTTTCTCAACTTCTACAAGTGTCCATAACCCTGTAGACCTCCATGAACTCATTAGAACTTGCCCAAAGACCCTTCGGCCATTCTTTTTCTCGCCACAAAAACCTGTAAATTTTCAAAATGGCGGCGAATAACCAAAGGTTACAATATATCGATTGATGATGGTTGGATCGACTCATTCTCGTTCCTTCTGCTCCAAACGAAAACCACTTTACATGCGTAGCTCGCCATTTGCTATCTTTGTTCTTCTCATTCTTCTGTTCTGTTCGTCTTTTTTATTTATCCCACATTCCTGCTCACACACTGAGACAGACACATGCATACATATATACTGAACCACGGGCATTAAATCAACGACCCAACGAGTTCCAACACGCAGCAAGAGATGAGAATTAAAAACATCATTTGTCTTAAGCAGATCATTTCTTTGGTTTTAATCAATGAGTGTCCATCAAAGCCATTAACTATCATTTATCTTGGTCCAATCCCATGCCATACCAAACCGATCGGCAAGAATGTTTCTCGTTCCTCTTCTCACTGAAACCTGCGCTCCCTGGAGGGGACCGAGAAACGTGTCGAATTCGACTGCATTTACGGAGTGCATTTAAATATTTTCCACATTTAGTGACGGGCGACAGAACGGACTCCATTTCTCGATCATATTTTCTCTTGTCGCCACCAGTTTCTCTCTGTTTTTCTCTCTATCCCTTGCCCTCTGCTAACTAATTAAAGATTTGTCGACGTTTCCTGAGCTTTTGTGTCAATTTAAGTGAAAATTAATTCCAACATTAATCATTACAACAGCAGTTTTTAAATATCAAATTCTTTGGTATTCGTTCGATAATTAATAAGGTATTTAACGAAAAACCATTATTAAGTTAACACTTCAGTGGACATCGCTCAAGCAAATAACGGAAGGAGGGATGGACGAATTTAGTGAAGGATGGATGGAGGAAACCTCGTGTTGAGGGGCGCCTTAACGAGAGTTTCCATAAAAGCGAAAGCACATTGCGGACTTGGAGTGATTTCATTCGACAGAATAATTTCGGGGAAGCACAAAATCAGTGAGAGGGAAATTAAAATGAATCGTTTATCAAATTAAAATATTATTTTTTTTTTATAAAAAACACCCTCTTTTCTCCTGACCCATTGAAGCGGAGAAACTAAAGACATGGTCTTCACTCCATGTGTCGTTTCCCAAACCCCACAAGATCAATCATCGTTGACCAGTCACTGGTCGCTAAATACACAGAGAATACAGAGAAGAATCTGTAAGGTCTGAGCCTGCTCCGGCTCCTCGGCCGGTGGAACCACCTCGATTTACCACATGCCGAGCGGAGCCTCGAATCGACAACTGACGGTGCTTCACAGGACTCGTCGGTGATGAGAAAACGAGCGGAGAGGAATTTTAAGCATGCGCAAACGAAAACATTCTCAGGCCAAGTGACGGAAGGACTCATTTTTGATGGCTTCTCAGGGAACGTTCTCTGCTGATGTTTTGTCTTTCTTTTGTGGGTATTAATTATTGTGTGCGTTCGTCTTATATTTCCTCATTTATTACGCGTAAAATGTTCACTTTTTTATTGTTTTCATTTCATTTATGTACTTTAGACAAACGATAATGGAAATAACTAGACCAACAAGAGATAAATTCCAAAACATAGTCAAGAAATTCTCAATTCTCAATAAGAGGCACGGCGTGTTGAGATAATTGTTGAAAAGCAGACGGTATATATTCTGGGTATATCTTGTCTCAATGGATTCAACATTCCCTACTACGCCAAACAATAAAATTAATGCGAGAAAGATGCGTTCTTCCCCCCGCAAAAGCAAGAGGAAAAGAAGAATAAAGAGAGCAAGAAAGCAGAAGGTTGAGGGGGCGGAGCAGCAGACAAAAGACTTAAGACACGAACCTGCAGGTTAACTTAACCTTATCTTTTGTTTTATTCGTCTTCCTATTTCCCATTGCTTTTTCATGCCGACGATCAACTCTTAGCGCCTAATGAACAATTTCGTTGAAATTGAAAGGGGAGAAGAACAAGTGAGGTCGGGAATATCAATTGCTCTGATGCCTGCTCGTGCCACGCCCCCGTGATCTCCGCTCACCGACCAGCCACCCATTGCGGAAATGCGAGCGCATTGGAATCGATTGCGAAACAATTGCCCAGAGCCGAACGAGCAGCGCCACGTCAGCGACTCCATCTTCCACGTGGTCCTCCTCCGCCTCCGTCGAAATCCTCCTTGGCCGTTGGTCTTGAGCTGCTTCGGGTCGTCGTGGCTGGTTTACGGCCACATTTCAATTATCATTTCCAATTTTCCCGATCATCAGATGCAAACGCAAAAACGCTCGATGCTAAACTTCGACTTTGCATCCACTTCTTGCACTTCCCTTTGAGCTGCTCGGCCTCATGCAGTTGGCTCTTGGTTCGCTTCAGTTGTTCTTGTCGTTGTTGTGGCTCCTTTTGGTTGTCTGTCAATGACAGCGGCCGAGGAAACCTGCTGCGCATGTGTGCCTCGCCTGAAACTAGTTATTCGTGCTGCGTCAGTTTTCCTGCCTATTTCACTATCAGCGATCCGAACTGAGTCGAGTTGCGCTAGAGAATTCCAACATCGTCATCGTCGTCTTCTATGTGCAGTCTGCTCAAAGCATAAAAACTGTTTGTCCGTCCGTTCGACTGTGGGTCCTTCTATTTATCTGTCCGACTGTCTTTTTGTTGTCCTGGCTTAGCGTCCGTTGGAGTGTCTGTCCATTAAACGTCTGTCTTTGAGTAGAGCAAAATCACGAACTGATTTACCCACCCGTTATGTATTTATTAAATACCGGCTAAATATATATCCACATAAATAATTTTTTGTATCAAAAGAGCTATATCGCTAAGAGTTTGTAATTTTGCATCGCATTTTCCTTATTATTATTTTTTTGCGGTTCAATTTCTGCTTGCCGATGGATTAAATAGGGTCAGAGATTTATTCGATATCTATTATTGACTTTGAATATTGAAATAGTATAAATACAAAAGTCCATTAACCATAAATGATTTTGTTTGTAATTGTATAATTGTATATCTACCCGGAATATTACAATTTGCAGATGACTTGAAGTCCATTGTAATTAATTTTTAAAATATAAGAGGTCCAAGGTGAATATTCAATTAAGCTAAATCATTTATCACCAGAACTGAAATCTTCACGAATTCGCGTTTTGCTTTATTGTTCGCTAATTGCAGGGTGTTTGCTGTTTAATTTGTCTCCTCGGCAAAATTGAATGCATTCCGTCATGCAATAAAAAACATACATGCAGAGACAGTCTACGGGCGAGAGAAATAACAAGCACACCAATTGCATTTCACTCAGCCTTGCAACCTCGCCACAGCCTCCGCGCCCACCAAAGTCATCAACACCTACAGCCGCCGCCTTAATAGTCGCTGCCACTCTCTAAGCCACGGCCTAGAATTTATTGTTATGGCCAACAGCGTGGCCGACGCAGCGAATGTGATTCGGTTTCATTTCGCCTCCTGCAATCGCCAATCGCCGCGGTGACGACTGGCGGCCACATCCGATTGGCCACGCGTCCCTTGCGAAAGTGTCAACGAACGATGTCGATGGCGATTACGATGTTCATGTTGATGACGCTGTTCATGGTGGTGGTGATGGCCATGTTGAGTGCAGAGCAGACGGCGGTCTTCCCGGCTGACGCCATTAAAAATTATGCCCACTGATAGTGGACAGACTCGTTGCGATGGCAAGAAGCAATCAAAACGCGAAAATTTAAGTTCAATCCAGCACTTGACAATAAACACAACATTCCTGAGTGTGTGTAGAGTGTGTCAGAGTGTGTTGTGTGCTTGTGTGTGTCTCCCCAACGCCATTAAACACAGGCGTGCAAATTTATTATGATTGCGATGAAATTTGAATATCGCACACGAAACTGAGTCTCGAAATGAAGTTGCTGCAGAGGATGCAGTAAAGCTGCTGCTATACAAATGTCTGTTATTGTTGTGTTTCCAAGATTTGTTATTATTGTTGGGAGGTGTATTGACCAACTCCGTAGTATTAGATTTGTTGTAAAATGGACAATTTATTAAATGTCTTCAAATTCATTTTACGTCGTTGAACGCATGTTTGGCTTAATAAGAATTTATGGATCGCAAGCTTTCATTACAATACAAACACAGCGGCATATATAACTAGGAACAATTTATGTAAAAACAAATGTTTATTCGTGTTCGAAATTCAGATTTCTACTGATTTAGACGAGTTGATTTGTTCAGTGAAGTCGGGGGGAGTGTGGAGGAAACACGCCAGTAAATTAACTTTTTGGTTTACGAACATGTAGACGAAAACTCGAGGTTTCCAGTCAATTAATCAGCGACATATAGAATACCAATTGAAAGAACACCATTTACACATTTTACGCAACAAAAATTCCACTAATTGATACTTGGTATTTGCACTTTGAACAAAAAATATTTTTGTTTTCCATTGAATTAAAAATACTTTTAAATGTTTATATTATTGTGTTTTAAATATTTCAATTAATTCCAACCAATTGATACTTGTTATTTACTGTTTGGACAAAAAAAATTGGTTTTTTTTTTAAATTATAAACATTTTAAAATAATTATATTATTTTTTTAAATATTCCAATTAATTCCAACTAATAAAAATGTAATGAAACCACTAAAACAAATTTAAAAAATTCAAAAAAACTTTCTGGCATCCCATTTTGAACTTGTTGTTCTCAAAGCCCTCACATAACAAAAAAATACACTCTTAACTTTTGTAGGGGATCGGACCAATGTGCGGCGTGTGCAATATGATCGATGTTCGCATAGTTATGGGCAAACGGGTTTTCAAGCCAGGAGAAGGGACATTTTGGAGCATACGTTCTCCACTCCAACCCCAGATCGTTTCCCTCAAAAAGTGCAAAAAGGAGGAAAACACTCACCTTGGTACTCGTTGTCCTGGGCGGCCCTCCCAAGGCGATGGCGTACACCTCCACCTCGTACAGATCGGGTCCGGCCTCGCGGTCCAGCTCCTTGGCGGTGGACAGGATCCCCAGCTTCGTGTCGATGTCGAACAGCCGGTCGACCTGCTGCGGCGGTCCGGACGCCGTCACGTTCGTCACGTAGTACTCGATCTCGGCGGATCCGAGGCGAGCGCTCACCGTCAGGATACTCGTGCCCGTCGGCTCGTTCTCGTACACGGAGCCGCTCTGCTCGCGCTGCGCGAAGACGGGGCCCGGCGCGCCGCCCGGGCCCGTGGCGATGATCGTGATGTAGGCGTCGGAGCTCTTGCGCTCCGCCTGCACGGCCTCGTCGGAGGCCTTGAGCGCCAACTGGTAGCGCACCTCGGGCGCGCCCTCCACGGGCCGGCGCAGCGTGATGGCGCCCGAGTTGCGCTGCAGCCGGAAGAGGTCGCCGGGGCCGCTGACCAGCTCGTAGGTGACCAGTCCGTTGCTGCTCGAGTCGGCGTCGCGCGCCTGGACGCGCATCACCAGCGGCTCCGCGCCGCGACTGGGCGCCGGGTGGCGCGGCAGCACGGCCGCGTTCATGGACACGAAGACGGGCGCGTTGTCGTTGACGTCCTCGACGATGACGGTGACCAGCTTCTCGGCCGAGAGCTGGCGCTCGGGCAGCTGGGCCTGGTCCGTGGCCACCACGGTGAGCCGGAAGGTGTCGATGGCCTCGCGGTCGATCTCGCGCAGCGTGTGGATGACACCGGTCAGCGAGTTGATGCCGAAGTGGCGGCCGGCGGGCAGCTCGGGCTCCTGGCGCGCGATGGCGTAGGTGACCTTGCCGTTGGGCCCGGAGTCGGGGTCCTCGGCGGCCACGGTGACGATGGGCGTCCGGACGGCGATGCCCTCCTTGATCTGGCGCACGATGGCCGTGTTCGGGAAGCTGGGCGGGTTGTCGTTCTCGTCGACCACGTGCACGGTGAACACGATGGTGGTGGAGAGGCGCGGGGTGCCGCCGTCCGAGGCCGTCACGTTCAGGCTGTAGGCCGTGGTGTCCTCGTAGTCGAGCGGCTTGTGCAGGTAGAGGCTGCCGCTGGCGGGGTCGATGTGGAAGGTGTCCCTGCGGTTGCCGGCGCTGAGGCTGAACGAGACGAGCCGGTTGACGCCGAGGTCGGAGTCGGTGGCCCGGAAGCGCATCAGCTCGGTGCCCACGGGGCTCGTCTCGAGCACCGCGACCTCGGCGTCCGTCTGGGCGAACTCGGGCGCCACGTCGTTCTCGTCCAGCACCTCGACGTCGACGGTGGTGCTGGCGCTCAGCTGGCCCTGGAGCGCGGCGTCGCGCGCCACCACCGTCAGGCGGTAGGCGGCCTGTTGCTCGCGGTCGAGGCGCCGCGCCAGCATCAACTGCCCGGTGGCGTCGTCCAGCGCGAAGCAGCCGGCGTCGTTGCCCGCGCTGAGGGCGTAGTAGACGTCGCCGTTGAGGCCCTCGTCCAGGTCGACGGTGTGCACGCGCACCACCTGGGCGCCGACGCTGGCGCCCTCGGAGACCTGGACGCGGTAGGGGGCGCGCACGAACTGGGGGGCGTGGTCGTTGACGTCCGTCACCAGGACGCGCACCTTGACGCGGTCGCGCAGCCGCGGCTGCCCGTTGTCCGAGACGACGGCCTCCAGCTCGACGAAGCTGGGCCCGTTGCCCTGGGCCTGGAGCTGCAGCTGGTCGGCGGCGCCGCCGTGGGCGCCCGCCAGGGAGCCGTGTCGGCGCTGGGCCAGCTGCTCGCGGTCGAAGGGCCGCCGGGTGCGGATGAAGCCGTTGCGGGCGTCGATGGAGAAGTCCTGAGTCTGCGAGGCGAGCGCGTAGGTGAGCTCGGCGTTGCGGCCGACGTCGCGGTCGGTGGCCGTGAGCTTGCCCACGAACGAGTCGGCCGGCTCGTTCTCGGCGATGCTGAAGGTGAAGGTGGCGTTGGTGAAGCGGGGCGCGTTGTCGTTCTCGTCGATCACGTGCACGATGACGGGCACCTGGGAGGAGCGCGCGGGGTGGCCGCCGTCGCGGCACTCGACGGTCAGCGCGTAGTAGTCGCGCTCCTCGCG
This sequence comes from Coelopa frigida, assembly GCA_017309665.1. NCBI lineage: Eukaryota > Metazoa > Arthropoda > Insecta > Diptera > Coelopidae > Coelopa > Coelopa frigida. Next base: position 505,198 of record CM029565.1, on the reverse strand, counting down.
GTCCAGCGGCGCGCGCACGAACAGGAAGCCGTCGGGGAAGACGCCGAAGCGGCCCTCGGCGTTGCCCTCGACGATGGCGTACGAGATGCGCCCGTTGGCGCCCAGGTCCGCGTCGGAGGCGGCCAGGGCGAAGAAGCGCGCGTTGACCCGCGTCGACTCGGGCAGCGAGGTCTCGTACGAGGTGTGGTCGAACACCGGCGTGTGGTCGTTCACGTCGGCGACCAGCACGGCGACGGCGAGCCGCGAGCTGAGCGCCGGCGCGCCGCCGTCCGTCGCCGTCAGCTCCACGTGCAGCAGGGCGCCCGCCTCGGCGCGCACGGGCCGCTGCAAGTAGAGCACGCCGGTGGCCTCGCTGATGCGGAAGAGCGCGTCCGGGTTGTAGGCCAGCGCGTAGCTGACGCGGCTGTTGGCGCCGGCGTCGCGGTCGCGGGCGCGCGCCACGTAGACCTCCTGGCCCACGGCGGCGTTCTCGGGCAGCAGCAGCTGCTCGGCGCCGTCGCGGTCGGGCGCGAACTGCGGCGCGTTGTCGTTGAGGTCCAGCACGGAGACGTTCACGGTGGTGCGCCCGTAGGCGAGGCCCTGGCGCGCCACGACCTGCAGCTGGTACGCGGCCTGGGCCTCGCGGTCCAGCGGGCGAGCTGTCACGATGCGGCCCGAGCGGGCGTCGATGGCGAAGGCCTCCGCGGCGTCCCCGAAGACGATGGCGTACTCAAGAGGGGCGCCGCCGTGGAGCGCGGGCGGCTCCTTGGGCTGCACCTGCACGCGGCCCACCTCGCGCCCCACCGCCGGTGGCTCCTGGGCGTGGTCCTCGGCGATCTGGAACTCGTAGCCGGCGTAGGCGTCGAACTCGAGCAGCTCCAGCTTCGACTGCTTCAGGATCTCGACGACGGCCTCGTGCTCGGAGCGGCGGCCGCCGTGGTCCTTGGCCGAGACGCGCAGCCGGAAGAGGGCCTGCGGCGCCTGGCGGAGGGCGGCGGGGGGCGCGGTCAGGGTCACGGTCCCCGTCCACGCGTCCACCGCGAAGAGGCCGTCGCCGCCGGACTCCAGGCTGTAGGTGAGCAGGGCGTTGTCGCCGGCGTCGCGGTCGTGGGCAGCCACGCGCAGCAGCGGCTCCTTCGCCGCCTTCTGCCCATCGGCGTGGGGCTCCTCGTCGTTGTCGGGCAGGGCGTGGAAGTAGTGCTTGGGGTAGAACTCGGGGCTGTTGTCGTTGACGTCCTCGACGTGCAGCAGCACGGTGGCCGTGACCGACTGGGGCGGCGCGCCCTGGTCGCGCGCCACCACCAGGATCTCGTAGTCCTCGATGCGCTCGCGGTCGAGCGCGCGGCGCGTCGTCAGCTGCCCGGTGAGGGCGTCGAGGGCGAACTGGTCGGGGTACTTCTGCTGCACGAGCGCCGGCAGCGAGTAGGTGACGGAGCCGTTGGTGCCCTGGTCGTGGTCGGCGGCCGTGAGCATGGCCACCAGGGTGGCGGGCGGCGCGGCCTCGCTGAGGCTGACGTTGATGCGCTGCTGCGAGAAGCGCGGCGCCTCGTCGTTCTCGTCCAGGATGGTCACCTTGAGCTGGGTGTAGGCCCACTTCGGGTTGGGGCCGCCGTCGCGCGCCGATATCGCCAGCTCCACGGCGCCCTGCAGCTCGCGGTCGAGCGGCGCCCGCGTGGTGATCAGGCCCGAGGCCGCGTCGATGGCGAACCACTGGCGCTCGTTGCCCGAGACGAAGTCGTACGAGATCTGCGCGTTGACGCCGCTGTCCTCGTCGGTGGCCGAGATCGAGGCCACGTAGGAGCCCGCGGGCGCCAGCTCGCTGAGCACGGCCGAGTACTCGGACTTCTCGAAGACGGGCTCGTGGTCGTTCACGTCGTTCACGTGGATGATCAGGTAGGCGGTGGCGGTGCGCGGCGGGCTGCCCTTGTCGACGGCCATCACGGTGAGGTTGTACTTGCCGATCTCCTCGCGGTCGAGCACGCCGTTCACGCGCACGATGTCGAAGGAGGGCGTCTTCTCCAGCCGGAAGTGGCCGCGCTCGTTGCCGGCCAGGATGCGGATGGCGGTGTCGCCGTTGAGGCCCTCGTCCATGTCCACCACGGAGACGGCGGCCACGACGCTGCCGTTGGGCGCGTTCTCATCGACGGTGGCGAAGCTGCCGGTGGGCGGGAAGTACTGGAAGCGGATCAGGGGGTCGTGGTCGTTGGTGTCCACCAGGTTCACGGTCACGTAGGTGCGCCCGTCCTGGCGCGGCGAGCCGTGGTCGCGGGCGAACACCGTGAAGACGCAGCTTTTGGGACAACTGCCGCCGCCGCCCGCGTGCCCCGCGTAACTGGGGCAGCTCTGCTGCGGGCACGACAGCCGCTCGGTGGTCGAGATGACGCCCGTCTCCGGGTCCACGGAGAACTGCTGCTCCGAGTCGGCCAGGTAGTAGGTGATGCGGCTGTTGTCGCCCAGGTCGTTGTCCGAGGCCATCACCTGCAGCACGGGGCTGCCGGGCGGCACCGACTCGTTCAGCGAGACGATGTAGTCGCTGTGGTCGAAGATCGGCGGGTTGTCGTTCACGTCGACGATGGTCACGTTCACCTGCAGGTAGCCGAACAGGGGCGGGGAGCCGCCGTCGCGCGCCGAGACGTTCAGCTGGTAGAGGCCGCGCGTCTCGCGGTCCAGGTTGCCCGTGGTCTCCAGGTGGAGGTAGGAGACGTCGCCGCTGGGGTTCGTGGTCACCGCCAGCCGGAACTTGTCCTCGTGGTTGCCGGCCACGATGCGGTAGTCGTCGGTGACGCTGTTGGCGCCGACGTCGCGGTCGGTGGCCGCGTCGAGCAGCAGCCGCGTGCCCGGCGCCGCGCTCTCCGAGAACGAGACCGCGATGCTGGGCTCCGGGAACTGGGGCGCGTTGTCGTTGACGTCAAGCACCGTGATGCGCACCTCGATGGGGTACGTGGGCTGCGAGGAGAGCACGACCAGGTCGTAGCGGTCGCGCATGCCCTCGCGGTCCAGGACGACGTTCGTCCGGATCTCGCCCGTCACCTGGTCCAGGGCGAACTCGCGCGGCGGCTCGTTGAAGCGGTAGGTGAACTCGGGCTTCGTGGGGATGAAGCCGACGACGGTGCCGCGCGGCTGGCCCTCGAGCACCTCGAACTGGGCGCGCGTGTCCACGGCCCGCGACTGCATCTGGCCCTCAGCGGAGGAGCGGCGCCGCGGGAAGGCCGTGTACTGGGCCGAGGTGGACACGCTGCGGCCCGGTCCCGGGCCGGGCCCCGGGATGTGCAGCAGGCCGGCGGAGCTGCCCGAGGGGGCCGAGGGGGAGCTGCCCACGGCCAGGGGCCAAAGCAGGACGAGCAGGGCGAGGGTCGTCGCGAGCCGCAGCTGGGCGGGCGCGGGTCTCGTCCTGGCCTTCGGCGGCTCGTGGAGACGAGGACATGTCGTTATCGGCGCCGACGTCGTCGTTGTGACGGTGGCTCGCTCATTGCTGTGGATGATGTTCCTCTGATTGACGCTATTGTTGGTGCTCGAGTAGTTGCTGTTGGTGCCACTGCGGGCATTTGTCATGCTGCAGTCGACGTCTCGCCCTCGGCTGCAGAGCGTCATAATGCGTGTGGACTGGCGCCGGCAACTGCTGCTGCTTCTGGTGCGACTCGTTGCGGACGCTCTGGTCTGTCCGAAACCAGCTCCGGGGTCTCAGTTCTCCTTGCGAGTTCTCCTGACGGTTGTCTGTGTAGCTCTCTGTGTGGACGTAGTTCGGTATGGGCCAAAGCCATTAGTGTTCTGAATGGGACGCGTTGTCGCGGAAATTAGTCTCATTTTAAACCCGGCCGTAAACCCGACATTTTTAATTCACTTCTCTTTTCAAATTTTTAATTATTATAATGATTCCGCAAATAACCCTATTGTTCCCGGTTTTTTCTTTTCACGAATATTTCTACACGATTCGCGGCGTTCGCACCATTCGCAGACGGGGTTCGCGAAGGCGTCCAGTATGTATTTCTTTGTTGAAGCTGCAATGAAACAGGAGAAGAGAAGAAGGAATTAGAGCTAATCACATACAAGAAACCATCAAATGCTTTTATTGAGAAAATGTTTCTCCTAATTTTCTATTATTTCAATGGTATGAGATATGATATAAATTATATCAATATAATTAAGTCCAAATATATACAAATATACAAATTATATATATACAAATATTTGTTAACTTCACAATGTATTGTTCCAATTACACGATGATCCATATCTATAAGTAATCTAGTACCAAACACCACTTTAATTCCCTTCAAGTCCACCCACCACAAGCTAAACTGAGACGCGCCCACCACCAGACCAACTGATGATAATCTCTCCAACGAGTTAATTATCATTCATTTGTGCAATAAAACGGGAATTAGTTAAAGACATTCCACTCAATTAGTACGTGTCGATAAACTATTTTTCAGCTTTCAATAAAAAAAACTACCCCAATTCAGTCCAAGTCGATGCCACATGTCGGATGCTGCCACCTGGTTTTTCTCAACAGACGGTAATGTGAACAATTAACCTCAAGAGCATGTCTTGAATGAACTTTAATTAATAAACAGCAAGTAGTGATTAACAATAATAACAACAAGAACCATGGAGCGCAACCCACAATAGAAACAACCATGAAACAAATAACTAAACTGCAACCACGAAACCATAACAATAACATTATCAACAGCCCCAGCTCCAACTCCAAGTGAATCGGAGGCGTGCCGAATAGTGGACGTTGGCAAGTGTTGTAAACAACAACTTTTTATACTGCAACAACAAGCGTCGCAATTACAACAAAAAAGCGAAAAACGACCACAACAACAGTTTTACAAGACAAGCCTCAACATACGCAACTTCATGTTAGTGTGTGTGTGTTGTGTTTTATGGAAAATGTGAAAATTGGAAGTGTTTTCACAGCCAGCGAAGCATGTCATCGGAGGCAGGTTCTTGTTGTTGTTTCTGTCGCTGTTGTTGCATGAGGCGTGCTCTATTGTTTGCCTCCGAACGTTCGCGTGCGTCGGACAAGTGGAGATGGCTGATGGTGGGGACCGGGGAGAGAAGCGGAAGGCGGAGGAGTTCGCTTAACGGACTGCCACTTGAGTCATCACAGTCGGAAGGAAAATTGAATCCTTCCAAAATCCAAGGAGACAGAAAGAGAAGGAGCTGAAAAGGGAAACAGTTTCGCATCGCATACGATTATTTTTAATTTCTTCAATTTTAATTAGGCTTATAATAAACTCATTCTTCCCTCTTGTGTTTCGTTTGTGAGGGGTTTGAGGGAAGCTCAGAGCAAACCACAGCACAGAAACACACACACGCACAGGTGCAAACATACTCATGGGAGCACACGCACTTGAGAGCGTAACAAAAAAGCACTTAAGAAACATGTTGCCAACAACGACAACAACAAGAACAGCGTACAATAACAACAACGATGTGGACGAAGTCAGTAAAAATTAAGGTTTCACAAAATATGATGAATTTGTGCGGAACATGCAAAGGTTTTGGTGTGTTGTTATTCCTGTTGCTGGTGCCCTCGGTGATATGGACGTAGAAGGGCCTTCGTTCGCAGCAGCAGCAGCAACCTACCTCCCAAAAAACGCATTCATGGATTTCTGCCGCTACTTTTTAATGGCAATCGTGCAAAAATTTCAGCGTCCTTCCATCGCCCCGGCCATCATGGGAGCGAGAGAGAAAGACCACAGTCCCGCGTCCTTCGCCCCGCTCCATTCAGATCGCAGTCGTCTTCATCGCCGCCGTCTCCACCGTCGACTGTTTAACGCTTGTGGTGCCCCTCGCCAGAGTCCTCGTGTCTCTGACCGTTTGACCAGTTCTGTCTGTCTGCCTGTCTGTCTGTCTGTCCCCCCGACGCTGTCGTTTCGATCATCTCTCCACCCATTCGGCGGACTGTCCGTCCATCCTGCGGTCGGTCAGGCCATCCTTCAGTCTCTCTGTCCGTCCTGCGACCATTCATCTGTCCGTCCAGCCGGCCGTCCGTCGGCTCGACTGTCTGCCTCTCTTTCGGCTGTGGCAAACAGAAGCATTTTAAGATATTTTCAAAGCATGCGCATTTCAATGCGATAAATAGAGGCTTTTAATGAGTTGCTCTTGCGGCTGGCTGCGAGGCTGGAGGCGAAGCTGGAGCCGAAGCTGTGCTGCGGATGGGGCTAGGCGGAGTGTGGAGGGAACGCGGCGGCAGTGAAGACAACGGCCTGCCTCCGAGTTTGTGTTGTGCATTTTTAATTCATGGGCTCAGTGCAAAATAACCCTTAAATGTTGTTGTTCCTTTTTTTAGCTCGTTCTCTCTCTCTCTCTCTCTCTCTCACCCTGGACTGCATGTTTCTTGGAGGTTCGCAAAATTCCAAACATCCGTTTGCCTTCATTCGTGATCATCGTTGACGTCGTTTGGCCCAGCATCATCATCGCCGTCCTCATTGTTTTACAGGTCGTGTTTCTGCGTTTGATGAGCATTCACAATTTTTATGATGAATGCCAATGCCACCGACAATAACAACATCAATCGAAACATGCACAACAACAAGGAGCAAATGTTTCAGCCACGGCACTGTCAAAGCCAAAGAGCTCTTAGAGACATCAAAAACGTTTTGCGAAATTTTTCGATGTTTGCTCAAAAAGTCGGTATTTGTTTTTGTTTGTTTGTCGAAGCTGTTCTGGTTGTTCTGATTATCGCAGTATATCTCGATTTTTTTGTTGTATTCCCTTAAAAAACCAGCTGCAAGTTAAATGGTTTTAGCCGTCTTGTTTTTCTTGTACGAAAACAAAAGACTTAAGCAAAGAACTGGCCTCTGTTCGCTTTTAATTACTTTCACGCAATATAATGTTGTTATGTTTACGAGTTTTGCACAACTTTCCGTGTTCTGTGAAGACTGTTCTCAAAGTTTTTTCGGGCTGTAATGAATTTTACAATTTGAAATTCAAGGAATTACTTTTGAAAAATATTTAAAATATATTTTTCAGGTCTATCGTTTCTTAGGTATTAAGAAATCCCCATTTTGCGTTTTACAATATTATCTTTGAAATAATTTCTGTGATTTGCAATTACTTATCAAAAACTTAATTCGGAAATAATTTAAATATCAAACTGGGTTTCGAAGCCTGTGACCACAGTTCGGGGTGAGCCCAAGTCCATGAGGTGCGTAGAAATCAGTTGCACGTGTTCGTAATGCTTTCGAAATGTGAAAGAAACCTCAATTCCTTGCGCTGTTCTCGTTTCCATCTTCCTTTCGATCAACACTTTGAGCTCGGCTTCGACTGCTTTTCCTTCTGCCATCGCTTCTTCGGTCTGCGTGCTATTTTATTTTATTTGTTTTTTGTTGTTTTGTTTTGTTTTCAATCAAGTTGCTCACATCTCGTGGTTGTTTCGATTCGAAGAAATTTTGAACATCAACAAAAACATGTTGTTGGTGTTCCTGCTGCTGATGCTGCTGGCCATGAAGAAGACGAAGCAACAAAACAGAAATGTTTTGATTCAAGGAATTTTTGTTGTGGTCCTTTGTTTCTGTTTGCGTGTATGTTTGCTTGTGTAAGTGTTATGCACATTCTAATACAGATTTTTTATTGCTCAGGTATGTGCTGTTGTTTTCTTTATCGTTCCTCTTCGTCCGTTTCTTTTGACAAATTTGTTGTTTTTCATGGTGTTAACTTGATGTTTGCACCGATCGCAGACTTCATTTGTTGTTGGTGCTGTGTATTTTTGTTCTTGTTTCCGTCTGGATGTTAATTTTGAAGTTTAATGTATTCCACAAGAATAAACCGGAATTCTCGAGACGCTTCTGGGCAAATATTGATTCGAAGAAGATGTCGATGTCGGGCAGCGAAAGTTCCGATAAAAAGGGCGGAGCAGGAATTATTTAATCGTGAATATGTTCTCTTCTTCTCGTCTAAAATCACAAATATTTCCAGTGACCACGGCCAGCATGATTCACTAAAAGTATAAATCGATACCGAAGGTTGAGATCATGCCGAAGTCGACGAGGCTGGGAGTAAAAGTGCCAAAAATAACAGCATTGAGATTAATGCCAAAAAAACTATTTCCGAAATTAAGTAAAAATCAACTGATATTCGGCATTAATAAAGAAAATAGCAATGGAGCCGAGGCGGAGTTGATAATGACTGAATTGATCTTCAACCAAATCTCTTGCGAGCTCTATAACAACAACAAACATTAAGTAAAATTAAAAGCAACATGATCCGACTTTTCGAATGTTTGGCCATTGACCGAAACGAATCGTAAGCAAATAAGTCATCAGCACCAACTCCAGCAGCAACAAAAACCCGCATATGACCGAACTCCAAACCCCAGACATATTCGAAGGCAGATTCCATGGATTTATGTTAGTGTTGGATGGAGGATGAGTTTTGTCTTGTAGTCGTCTACAGCAAGCAACAAAATCGGCTACAGTCAGGGGTCTCGGTGAGAAAACCACGGATAGATCCCGACGGCTTTTCAGAATCGAACTGCTTCTGAAATTTGTATTTTATTTGCGAAGTGTTAGCTGATAGAATTTACTAATATTCATGATGTTGCTGATTGCTGATAAGCTAATTGCTAATTCCAATTCTGATTAAGACGTTTTGATATGTGATTGTTCTTCTACGAATTTCAAATTACGATCCTTGATCTTGAATAATTCAGCGTGATTCGGTGCTTGCGATGTTTTTGCGAGAGACCAATCTCCTAGCTGATCAGCTCGGAACATGTGTGGAGCCGTGAAGAAATCATTCTCCTTCTCCTCATGCCTCAGATGGATGACGCACGATCGTTGAACACCATTTCAAGGTTTTGTTTCATCGAAATAGCTATTCGTCGACTCGACTCTCGGCTCAGCAACTAAAGCTCATCTTTCTAGATTCATTCGCTGTCATTTGTTGCTGTCTCTGTCTCGTGATTTATGGCGTTCAACATCCCACAACAACAAAAACACGATAGACAAAGGAACCCCAAGAGAATTAGCATAAAACATGTCATGTAAAACTTTTCTTCTTTGAAGAAAAAAGCCAAACAAAGAAAAAACACGAAACAAATAAAAAATGAGAAACAAAAAATATAAATATTAGAAACAAGCAACATTGTTTTTGGGACCGAAACGTATACTTTCCGGAACAAACCTAAATAGTAGGTCTGTTGCATATATCGTAGGAGGTGGCGCTGATCAAGAATTTATAACCTTTTGCACCCTACGACTCCCTATTCCTTCTTGAAGTTAGAAGGACAAAATGAACAAACCCATGAGGTTCAGTATGAGAAACAGATTCAACAGAAATAATCAAGAACATGAGCTTTGAAAAAAAACAAACCGAAAAAAACTAAATCGGTGGCTGCAACAAAAGCTTCACCGCACTCAAGGAAAATGAATCAAAAGAGTTATTTTTTGGAAGTCAATGAGCACAAAGAGTGTATATAGGAGTATATGTATGTTTTATATGTGTGTTGGTGTGAACTATTAATAGAATCGTTGTGCTTAAATAAATCAAGTTGATGCCTTTTTGATGAACATGTTCTTAAATCTTGTTTCTTGTTTTTCTCTTTTGGTTTCTTTATTTCGCCACACGTTTCTCTTCTTTTGGATTTTTCAATTCTTCTCAATTTTGTTATTGTTATTGTCTATAATTTCTAAAAAGTGATTGATGGCCCGAAGCGAAGGAATTTTTTAATACATACATATATATTTTTTATCTTCATCCCATATGTATGTATATCGATTCGCAATCCACTTCATTCGCTTCACATGAAAACGAAAAGGAAGTGAAGCGAAGAGATGATGGTTCAACATGGCTATGATCATTGCCAGACAAAAGCGATGATCACCAAGAGAACAGTTAGTCGAAGTTTTTTGCAATTAACGAAAGGTTGGCAATGAAGTCATTAGAAATGGTGTTTTCGATTAAAGGAAAGATAACACCTTGAAGGAGGCTGAGTTCTCTCCATTCACTGAAAGTCGCTTTGCATATCGAATAGTAATAAGATTTAAGTTGTTTTATATATGCTCAAGATCTTAGTTTGAGTTTCCTGAAGACTTGATATCAATTGAAGTATTGACAGTAAAAGTTGCCATTTTTGTTTTATTAATTTCTGTGAAAATTTTGTTATTATTCTTTGCGTCTGCTTGGTCTATCAATTTGTGCTGAAGTTATAATTATGAAGATTGATTGGAACTCACTTCATTAAACCTCTCATCGATCTGGTATAAACTTGTGATGATTCGAGATACCAAAAAGCTTATATTTTTATTAAATGAGAAAGTTTGTTTCCTAGAGTTCTGTCTGAATGGTTGAGACATGGAACGATTGGTCCTGATGCTATAGAAAAAAGTCTAAGCAATGCTTTTAACGATAACAGCAAGCGGTGGGAGATGAGAGAGCAACCAGCTAATTAATGGGAACCCCAATCATCGTCGTTCAGGATGTGGATTATTGAAACTTTGGTTAGAAAGCCAGCAAAGGCAAACCCTGGACTTCGATTCGAAAATATTAGACGATAAATTACAAAACATTTAACAGCTAAATTATATTGGAGATGAAGACCCGGCGACCTAAAAACGACGATATCGTCTCAGTAGGCAGGTAGTCGGGCAGCCAGGAGCCTCTAATGAAGGGTATGGCGAGGAATTTAAAAGGCTTTAATTGGAGGACAACTTGCAAAAAATGGTCTATGAATCGTTGTTTGTGCGGTGGATGGAATGGAGAACAGCGAAAGTGTCGGGATTTAAATTTGTGGCGATTTCGGGGTTCGGCGAGAAATTTCTTCGCCGAAAACGACGTTCATGTGGAAGAGATTTATGCACGGACAGGAAAGGATGAGTCAAGATATCGCGGCGATATATCTTGTTCATGAATCATTTTTACTTCTAGGTTGAATCGATTGGGGCGAATTTTTCTCACAAACGCCAACAATTGCAATTGCTGGATGTTGGCTTGGGATGAATTTAGCGATGCGACGAATTGACAATTTAACCACCTTCCAGTGAATTGAAGACCAGAGCGAAGACAACGGCGATTTCTCTACGATGAAGGCGAGGAAGTAGAGGAATGCTTGTGTCTAGGGTTTTTCTTCCCGCAGTATTTTCGCAACCATTTTTGGTCGGGCGACCTCCATCGCCAAAGAGAGACCAACAGACTAAAGCGAAAAAGCCCTATGGAGCAAAATTCCACAGTGCATGCCGAAGATACTGTGTGGCATAGTTGAGTAATGGACAATCAGTAATAATTATCCATCTATAACAACCATTCAAGGTGTGTCACTTTGGAATTTTCGGAGGATTTCTTTGTTGGTCTTGGTGGCGCCGCGGAAACACGACGTCTGCGATTTATTTTTAAACCATTTATTATTTTCAAAATGGGGATTGAAATAGTTTTAGGAAGCTGAATACAACATGCAAGGTATAAAATAACTGAAAATCGTATACAACCTCGAACGCCACCACACAGGTTTGATGTCCAAGATAATGTTCAAAAGTGTAAAAAATACAAATAAAATAGGGAAGATAGGAAATTATCGGTGACAAAAGTCAGCGAAGGACTGAAATAAAAATTAATCAGAAAATTAGCAACAAAAACATTTTTAGACACGAACGGAGACAAGGAATGTCATTCGCAGACTGTGGCAGCAGAAACTCCAGCAACTGCAAAAACATTCGTAACAATAAATAAAATAAAAAATAAATACATAAAAAGCAGAAAAGACACGAAAATAATCGTAAACAAGTTTGTCGCAAGTCGTTCGTTTTGACTCAGCTGCATTGCAAACAGATTATTGAAAAAATTGAACAACACGAAGGAAGCAAAACTAAATTCTGATTTCAATCTCGGTGCAAATTGTGTCACCCACACCTAAAAATGTTCATAAACCTAGAAGACAATAAACTTTTCATGTTTTAAACTACAGTTCATGGCCATATTGGACAAAAGAGAAGCCAAAGGAAGCTGATAGACAATGTAAGGCATAATGTCATTGCAATGGATTCAATCGAGACTTCAGTCGATTACAGAAAAACAATACCAGAATATAAAACAGACCTTGTTTTTTCTCATTTTTGCGTTCGTGAATACATTATAATCCAAGTGAGTTCGACGGAAACGAATCAAAGAGGATAAGAAATCACTGAAAACTCGAAACAAAATTTAAAAAAAAGTGTATGTAGGGGAGAAAAATAAAATGAAATATAAGAATTGAATTTCATTCAACGAATGATTGTGACTAACATTTTTATACTTCATTTTAGATTTGCACTTTATATTATGTTCTATATATTTAGAAATGCTTTCATCTAAATCACGAGCATCTCTAATCACAAAAGGCTAGAGTAATCTGTTAACCAGTTTTCATTTTATAATAGAAGATTTATTTGTAATGAATAGGATTGAAAATCGGATTTGGTATGATAAGGAATCTCTACAAGTAAAAACTAAAATTTGCTTGATTTGATTTGTTAATGAAAATGTAAATCAGGAATGTTTTCGAATTAAACATTTAAAAAAATTTGAATTCGCATTTGTTCCTCATTTTTAATGATGCTGCAGTAAAAGTCACTAATCTCGCACCGAGACTTGATTTGTTTTTCTTAAATATGTACATAAACGATTCTTAAACCAATAGTATAGAGTATATAGTATAATTCTTTCTTACCAATTGCAAAATGATTTAATGGTAATTCGTCAAAATAATCCAAAATGTTTTTTCCACTGCTGCTGGCAGTTGTTCTAATTGTTGTTGTTTCTGATGTTGTTGTTATTTTTGTTGTTGTTGCCACTCACTTGTTGCTCTCAACAATTGCACACACACTGATTCGCAGCCTTTTGTAGAATTCTCAATGCACACGCACGCACGCACACACGGCGACGGAAACTAATGGTGATGGCGGTGACGGCGAGGACGACGGCGGAACGCACGGCGAACGGCGGGTTTCGTTCGGATCGAATTCTATCGAACTTCTCTGTAATGCGTTGGTTGGCTAGATCTGCTGTGGAGTTTGAGGCTTCGGTCGTTGGTGGTGGTGTCTGCAGCACAGCGGAGGCAATCAGGGCACTCGGCCGACGTTGTTGGGCTGTGTTTTCTTTCACTGAGGATGGCACTCCGATCGCACTAGATTCGCGCAGATGCGTGGGACACAAACACAATGCATTGGCTATTATTCTGTAGCAACCATGCGACCGAAACGCAAGTAGGAGAAGCGTGGCTAATAAAATCAACGCGGAATCGCGAAAATATCAACTTGTTGTTGACGATATTTTGAGCTCTTATTTAAGTGTGTTTGCTTGAAACATTGGGATCTCTGATTTTTTATTTTACATATATAACTTGCCACGCTTTTACAAATATCTTTGTATTATATATGTTTTGTATTTTCTCAATAACTCTTCGCTGTCGGGAATGAAAATCACTTCAGGTTTTGAAATACATTCCCCACTTTATTTTTCTCTCATTTATATCTCTATATATACCTCTCACGCACTTGTCACTCATTGATGTTTCTGTAGGGATTTACACATGATTTGAATTGGATGTATACGATTTTTACATTCTTTCCTCTCCATAAATTTCCATCTCTTTCTTCTGTTATTGTTGGTGTTGTTGTATCCGGGTTTTTGGAGACCGTGTAGCAAAAGGAAAATGAACGCACAAACTAGGAAAATCCGACGAAACGCTCACGAGAGCCGCGAAACGTCGACCGACCTGCACAAAATCGCGGTCACCACAAAACTGGCCACATGTCGAGCTTCGAGCCGCTCCGGCGATGTTGCTGCTCTTCCTCTTCTCTAGCAACATCGCTGTTGACCAGGCCCGAGGCAGCGGAGAGAGCGTCGCAGAGGTTGGAAAAGCCGTTTGACTGCCTTTTCGATCAACACAGCAACAACAACGTGGACCACGACGGAGACATTCTCGCGTCTCCGAACGTGTTCCAACCCAGGTAACGAGGGACGACAGAGAGAACCAGGGAACCACGGCGAGAGAGAGAGAGAGTTTATTGCTCAGAACAGGAAAAAGTGAAGAAAAACATATTCAAGTGGAGTGTGTTCCCGAAAAACCAACACAAAAGTTAGATGAAAAGTGGAGTGACGTAGTGTTTTGCTCGAAAGTGGAGTGAAAGACCGCTCACCATGTTGCGACACTTGTTGCTGCTTCATTGTGTCCTTCGCACCAGCATCGATCGTCTCTCTCTCTGAGAGAGTCTCTCCATCTCCCAGTCCCAAGAGTTCGGACCATGGGAAACAATCATCGTACTAAATGTTGGCCAAAATCGTAATAAGCCTCAAAACTCTGTAGTAGATTTTAATTCTCATTCAAAAATTTAATACTTATAATAGACAACTAGATGATTCACGTACATTAAAGCAAGAAATTTTACAAAAGTGTATTTTGAGAAATCGTCTTTCTTAGAGTAATCTACTCTCATCCCAGTCCTCTAAAGAACTATCGTCATGTTGACGACTCTCTCTTTCTCTCACTGTCTCCGTGTGTTACCTGTTTCCGCAGGTAAAACCAGATTTTTCACTTGCCTTCGCCTTCCCTTCCCTTTGTATTGTCTTCCTTCGTCTCCATCACCCACTCTCCTAAGCACAGCATGAGCTCTTTGTTCTCTGCTGCTCAGCACAACACACGGCGTTGCCAGATTGAAACTATTTGTCTTCCGCGATTTTATTGTTCGCTCTGTGGAAATTAAAAAATGACTAGCCGTTGTCTCCCTAATTGCGTAGGCGCTCGAGCCTCATTACAATGGAAATTGTTCAAGAGGTCGTCTCGATCTGGGTGTAGTTGGCTGTGTTGTAATTGTTGTTACTGCATCGTATATGCCCAGATCGAAGCAGTTTTATGGAGTACTCCAATGAAATAGCGCTCGTTGTCTAATTAAGTGAATTCTTTACTTTATCACTCACGCATTTAATTATACAATTGGGATTTTAATCGCATTGATGCTGATAACAGTTATAAATCTATGTTTGATTTGACTGTGGCGAAGGATAAAAACATTGGAATGCATGTATTTTAATTAATTATTCATTAGCATATGTTACACGATGATTGAATTTCTTTAAAAACGGATTTCCACAAACAAACGAGCATCGCAGATCAAGAATTTAGATATAGGAAGGACAAAACAAATATATCCTTTCTCTAGGGTATGGATGTGGAAATTGAAATTTACAATTCATGATATTTATTTGTTATTATATAGTTCTGAAATGTTTTCTTATGCTCGTTTCAAAATATTCCCAATTACGTTTGAAGATGATTTCCTTGAAAAATTAAGGGCCCCATTTCCCATCCTCGCAGCTCAAATGAAAACTCTTCTCTATTTTCTTATGAATTTCAGAAATTATCTTCGAAATTCGGAAATGGTCACACTTTGGTACGAATTGATGGAATAACAAACACAAAAAACAGCATACCTTTCAAATGCTCGCTCTTTCTCTGTGTTTGTTTGAAGCAGTCTCTGAGGATCTCTGAGGAAAACACGCGAAGCAAATAAATTTATTACACCCCAGTCTGTGTTTGTGGTAGTAGAGTAGTGGTTGGGGTTATTGTTATTATATTGTTGTTATTGTTGTTCCTTCTAGCTAAACGCACGATCATCGGAATTTTTAATGCTTGCAACAAAAACTCACGATAACCAGAGAGAGATGGACAGGTAAATACAACGGCTGGGCTGCCGGAATCCTCTCGCTTGTGTCTCAGCCCACAATAGCAACCCTGCCAAAGGGACCGAGACATATTTCTCGAGAGAGAGAGAGAGAGCTCAAAATTAGAATTGAATTTTAATCGCCGCCGGCAACATTTAAATGTTGCTCCCGCTTGTGTTGTTCCTGTTGCTGTTGTAGCTGTTCGTGTTACTCGTGTTCTGCTGCTATGTATGTTGCTGACGCAGTCTCTCGGGACAGATATAGAGAACAACAACAACAACACCATGCCGTGTGTGTGCACGAAGGAGAAGCAGAAGGAGCAGAAAATCACTAACAGAATGTGAGTTTCGTAAAAAGCATGAAAACTGGTTTCGAATTAAAATTATCGCTGCCCGTTTTTCTTCTTGGCTATTCGTCTCTCGCTCACTTCTATGTTGCTGTCATTGTTGTTGCCGCGGTGTTATTGTTGCAGCTTTGACTCTCGCACCATCACACGTGGGCACCGAGCGAAAACAGACCGATCGAATGAAGGAGCGTAGAAGACCATGATTAAGGAAAAGCAAATAGAAGGCCCAAGAGAGCGATAACCAAGGAACACCAACGAGAGAGGAAGAGCGAGTGAGCGAATGTGTGAGAACGAGACGGCAGTGCAGTGTTTTGTTCGAAAGAGAGAAAAAATAGTACCTGTTCCTCGATGGTAAAGCATGAAAAAATGTTAAGGAATTTCTTGTTATTAATGTTGGAAAGTTATCGAAGAGTTTTCTTTTTCCCCTTGTACGATTTTTTTCTCGATTTTGATTATAGTAAACATATTACAATGAAATGCATATATTTCATTGTTATTGCTATAAACAAATTGCTATACAAAATTATTCACAATAAATGCAATGAAATAGTTATATTCAAAATATTATATTATTTTGTATGCTCATCCACCAAGTGGTATTGAGTCATATCTTCGAACTGTTCGAAATATCGTCAATGTATTTTGTTGTTGACTGAAAAGTCTGCACATGTTGGGCCTCGGCACAGAGGGGTTTGAACTTGTTTCGATTCATTCATTGCCGGACGCGCGTGTTTTTGCAATGAAAACAACCTATTCTACAACAACCACAACAAAATACTCAGCAAGAACAACAACCAGATGGAAGAACCGAATAAAATCCAAAATATAACTATTTAAAAATATTAATGAATTTTGATTGTGTCTAATATGGCATGCTTTGTTTCCATTCTCCTCTTTCCAATGTTGTGGTCTTTTGTACGTAGATACGTACTCTCTCTCTGCTTTACACTCTTTCTTTCTCTCTCTGTTTCGCTCTCCACGCAGCCGGTTCTGCGTGCGCGTTGAGGTTGAGACCGAGGCAGCAACATAAAGTGGTCACCGGACGGACGACCCCAGATCGAGCGAATCGAGAAACGAAGTCCTATACAGACAGAAAGACAGCGTTAGCCGCATGGACAGAGAGGCAGAGAGACCGACGACGGACAGACAGACATTGTCATCGAGGACATTCGCCAGATATTTAATGAATATATATTTCTGCACTCTGCTTTTTGCTTATTTTCCCGATTCTTTTCCTTCGTCCGTTTTGTGTTTTCCCCTTTTTTCATCTTTTCTGAGGTTTCATTTTTCCAATTTTTTGCTTGACTCCACTTTGTTGTTCTTGTTGCTTGCTTGCTGTTGATTTTAGACGATCGGCTTGCCGCATCGTCGTCAGAGTTCGCCGTGAAATTCCTTCGATTTTTCTCCCTACGTCTCTCTTCGTCTTACTCTGTCTCTCTTTCTGGACAATGTGCGAAGTTGGCCAACGTTGTCCTCGTCATCGTCGTCGTTCACCACGATGTTGGGGATGACGTCGATGTTGTTGTTCTTGTCATTGTTGTCTTTGCATTTTTATGAAACTGATGTGTGTAACACCAATATGTATGTGTTTTTGGAAAAGTCAGGAGAGAAAAATCTGAGCGAATATGCTATGAAAACAAGAAAGGAATATAACTCGAAGTATTTTCCGACTATTTTTCGCTTTGTAAGTGTTGGAAAACATAATTTGGAGAATTATATTAGATCTATTGATAAAAACGTCGACAAAATAGGTGAATACATGATGAACTCTTGCTATGTAGTAATTGTGTTTTCTAAGGACAAAACTAACGCTCTACAAGACCACTTCACACACGTCCTGTCCGACTACGACCACCAAAATCCGACAAAGAATATAACCTCATGGCCAAATTAATGAATGTTCAATGTGAACCAATTTTTAGTATGTACAATCAACTAATACTAATGCGATTACATTGCTAAAATAGAAAACGTATTCTGTAGGACTTTTAATTCAACAGTTTGAATATTTTGGTCAGATAGGTTCCTACGACTCCCCGACTGTCCTGGAGGAAGTTTTCTCTAACGACGACCCGAGTTTGAATGAGTCCAGAGGTTTTATTGGTGCCGAGCCCCGTGCAGCCTGCGACCCAGTAATGTTTTTGTTGTTATTGTTATTGTTGGAGCGCACCCGTCGAAGTGTCCGTGTAAGTGCATGGGTGTCGTGTGTGTGTATGCGCGATTTTATTCCTTTTAAATGCCTTGCTTGGTCACATTTTTATCTTTTGAGGAATATTACGAAAACACGCAATGTCTGCGCAAGAAACACTAACCAACCGTCTGTCTGTCTGTCCGCCGTCCTTCCGTCCAACCGACCGACCAAGCGATCCTACGAACCGAACCTACAGCAACAAAAATCCAACTCCTAAACAACGCTTCAACGGGACGAAGAAGGCGATGTGGACGAAGGAATTCCAGGTACAGGAGATTATGAAGAGGGACGGAAGGTGGAGGTAAAGCGTAGAACGATGGTGAAGGGGCCAACGAGGCCTGGGGACCGAAGCTGAGGGACCTGCTGGGCTGAGGGGAGAGAAGCGGGGAAAAAACAAAACTATGAGAAGAGGAATTTGAGTTATTTTTTGTTGTTGGCATTATTGTTATTGTTGTTCCTACTCTTGTTGTTTTATTGAGCGCCCCGAAGGCTCTGTAGACAGCAACCAAAATAACAACAATACGAACGACGGCAACACCAGAAAAAAGAGGACCTTCCGAAGGCTCGATCCGTGCAGCTCGAGGAAGCAGAAGCGAATGCTGGGGCTGCCGAGGCGGAGTGCAAGCGAGAGTTAGAAAAGCGGGCGAAGAGGAGCAAGAGGTGGAGCAAAAATGGTTTTTATTGCGCGCTTCACTTAAGGTTGGCAAAATTTTTATAGTCTGTTCTTTGCTTGTTATTGCTGTAGTTTTGCTATCTTCTGGTTTCTGGTTGTTATTGTACGTCTTCTTCTTCTACTACTACTTCTACCTCGAGCAGTAGTGATCATTTTTGTTGTTGCCGGCGAAGCGTCCGTGGTCTAGGCGCAGGCATCGGATACGACAAACGCTGGCAGCAGTTGCTGTTGAAGGTGGTAGATTTTTCCGCTGGCGGGACTAGTGTTGTTGTTGTTGGTGAGTCGGTTTAGTTGCATTGTCATTGTTGCTATTTTGGTTCTTGTTGTATTTTGTTGTTGGAGTCTGTATTGTGGATGATGCTGAAGGTGGCGTTGGTGATTGTCTGCCGCGGTTGCAGTTGCAGTATTAGTTGTTTGTTGTTGTTCTTATTATAATAGTTGTTCTTCTGTCTGTCCGTTGTAACTTCGCTCGGTTCTGCTCCAAAAGCAGATGAGAGACATTTATGAATATATTTTTAGATACAAATTTCAATTATAAATGATAATTTTCGATAAAAATCGAAAAGAGCTCGGGAAAAGTTAAAGAACAAATCATCGAAGATTTTTGCAAACAAGATAAAGAGTAAGAGCGCATCTGTAGATCGTCATATTATGATCGTGATTTTATGTCTATCTTAGTTATTATTACGATGGCCTTGTTGTTGTTGTAGTCGTGTCATTAAACTGCGCAAAATTTCAATGATTGTTGTTGTTGTGGTCGTGTAATTAAACTGCGCAGAATTTCAATGATTTCATTAAAATAATGTTGCTGCAGTGTTGTTGATTGATTTGATTTTTCAGATTTTCAAATATATCCGAAACTTTGCATCAAGTTCGTCTTTTGCTTCAAACCCTATTTAGAATGTGAATTTCATTTTGTTTTTAGTTTGACAAAATCAACTGATCTTCATGTACTTGTCTAAAAGAAAATATATCATAAAACTCGAAAAACCACCAAGGAGGAAACAACAGGCAGCTTCATAATTACTGTTACGAACAACAATGGAGACAACGATAACAACAGCCACTTCAACAAAAGCACCCAAAGCAGCAGTAACAACAATGAGGGTAGACCAAGAACGTGTAATAATTAATGCAACCGCAAAGAGCGCAATGATGACTGCAACAACAATAATAATAGCACAAACAGCATCAACTTAATCCATGGCCTGGCCGAATATTGCGCACCCTACACCCAACATTTCGACAGAGTAAAAGTAGATATCGAAATTTATGAAGATCAGAGAAACTGGAAGACAGCCTATACGAAGCAAATATGTCCCCAGTGTTATGGTCAGACAGAAATCGAAATCGACTCTGGAGGTGTCGCCGATGAATAGTATCAGTACTGCAATCATTTGCGACAGGATTTAGGGCATAACAACAACGCTAAAATCCACAACCCACTGCAAGAATACAACAGCACAAGTTTATTCGCAAGTCGCCGAATTTATGCAAGGAAATTATTTTACATACATACGTGCGGGTTGTGGGCCGCGATGTGGACCATGGTAACCTATTCCACAACAACAACAACCAATGCAAGAACATGCAATAACAATCGATCGAAGGTGCGCGTGCCCGAACATAAGTTTCGTACGTGCGGGTGGACTTCTTGCTGTTGTTGCTTTGAGGTCAAATGTGCTGTACGTTTTCAATGTTTGTTGTAGCTATTTCTTCCTTGAGGATTTCTGCGAATGTCAAGTTTAAGTTGAAGTTTCTTTGCCAACTACCAAAACTCATGCCTCAGTGAATGAGGGAAACGAAAGACTGAAGCAACGAACTCGCTCCAGTCTGGGAAGTCAAGGCGAAGGAATCCAATAAGAACAGCCGCAAACTAGTGCCATCCTACAGCAATGAAACAATTAAGCATTTTCCCCACAATTCGTCCTCCCTTGCCCTCGTGGTGATGGCGAATCCCTGTGAATCGCTAGCCTCCAGATATTCTCAGCTCGCTGGCTTCTAATGACAATCAATAAACTACACCAACGCCTTGCCAATAACCGTTAGCCCAGTCACAATGTCCAACACTTCCGGTCAGTAACAGCTGTATGGACATGCGCATTCGGCAACAACATCGTTCTTCGGCAACAATAACAATGCGGAGAGTGGAGAAACAAGGATTTGCCAGCAACTGACACACCTACGATCACTCGGTGTGGGCGCCAAAAATTTGATTTCGCGATATTGATCCACACACTCTCGCAAGCAAACAAACACAGCAGACTTGGAAACACACTTATGCAGGCATACTCAACATACATACAAACAACAGCAAAAGCAATAACAACAACAGCTACAAATAGTGATAATGACGATGACAACAACAACAACATCACACACGATGCATGTTGCAAAACGCAAATGCGACACCGTTGGGCGAGAGTGGGAGGGAGCAGGAGCGAGGGGGGCGAGGAGACTGAGACGTGGGCTTATATTGTTTTGTCTTTCGTCCGTCCGACCCTTCGTTTGTCCATCTGCTCATCTGGCTCTGCGTCCGTCCGACCCTCCCTGCCTCTGAATCGCATCCTCGATCTGTAGCCCGTCCAGCTCTTCGTTCGGCCCACCCCGTCCAGCATTCGCTGAATTCTTACCTCTTCGTTTCCCTGGCCATCCCACTGATTCGTCCGAGGAGCTCTTCCTCCATTTTCCCTCCGACTTTCCGCTCCTCTGACATTCAGCTCTTCGCTGGGCCGTACTTTTGTCCGTCTGTTTATGCTTCAGTCTGTCAGCCGTGTGCCTGCCTGACTGCCTGTCTCTAAGCCTAATATTCTGTCCACCCAAACACCGCTGAGTCGAGGCCGACCTGGACAGGCAAGGAAGCGAATGAATGGAGTGCATCGAAGATGGGTGCGCTTCAGAATTAATGTCTCTGCTTATTTGGCCCCGGCGCAGTCATAAACCTTATTTCATACCACTTGTGTTCGAATGTGTTTGTGCAAGGAAGGAACTCATTTCTGAATGTCTGCTCTTCAGCCCTGTGGTCCGTCCCCACAACTCGGTGAACTGAGCGTGTCCGCTCCTGTGACGGTCCGTCTGTTTCTCATGCAATATGTCCCTCCGCTCATCCGTCGTGTAATCTATCCGCTTCGCAGTACGTACGAATGTTCATCTGTCTGTCCGCATGTGTCGCATGTTCTCCGAGCAGTCGCAAGAGGCGCAACTTTCGATGTCCGACAAAATGTCAAGAAGTGAACCAGAAAACACTTGAGCTATGGTTTGGGACAGACAACGATCCCACCAAGGAACAATTTGAGACCCTCCAAAGGGGAAAACCCCAATCGTTAAGGAGAATGAATGATTTACGATAGGTTTGTTTATAATGTCTCGCATAAATTCTAAAATATTAAAATAAAATTCATAATTCTAAAATAGTCTTGAAGATTTTGCAATCTTGAAATCAGTGCGAAATTGGTGAGCAAAGAGACGTATGGGGGAGAGAGATGGAGCAAGAAGGAAAATGCACTTGTACCAACATATTGTCACAAGATGAAGAGGGAAAAATACGAAAAATCGTGAAAAAAACAGCAAGAGAGGAAAATATTTGACTCCCTCGGTGTGGGCGGTTTTCATCCGTAGCAATGTTCATTAGGCGTCGTGGGCTATCTTTCTCGTGAGTGAAGGTCCACCTGTTGCCGCACACCATCCATCCAGAGAGCAGAGGCGAAACCACACGGTCTCAGGAGCAAATCCTTATGAACGATCATCTGGTTTTTTGCTTCCTCACAGATAGGTTGCTAGGTTGTGAGCTCATGCGATGCATTTTGTTGATTCGATGTCTTTCTCTGATTGTTATTTTCCGTGACTTCGGTTCTATTGCCTCGGTTCTATTGCCTCGGATTAGGAGCCTCACACGATATCATATACATATACAGTAAATACCCAAAATATTTATCTAGTTATTACTCAAATCAGCAAATATGAATTCGTATACAATTTTATGATTTTATACCTTCCACCCTATGGGTAAGTCATATAAATAGGACCCCTGATGCCAAAATCAAAAGAAATGTATGGAGAGCAGAGAGGAAGAATATTTCTTGTTTATAATGTGAGCTCATGTTCTGATTCCATTTTCGTTTGAGAGTCGACGAATACAACTTTTAATCATAGGATTACACAACAAATGCGTATGCATCACATCCCTCCGGTTAAACGTTCAGACGACACAAAAAGAACCTCACGACGTGTCGTGTCTGTTATGGGCACGCATTCAAGGATTGGGAGGAATTAATTTATGGCCAGCATTGGGAAATTTATCAAAGTGAATTATTGACTGGAAGGAAACGAGTATAAACGAAGCAGTTGAAGGAGTCTTAACGCACACACACACACACACACTCACAAGTAGAGACAGTAACATAGACATAGCATAAATTACTGATCATAAAATAAAAGACCATCTGGTGGATTTATAAATTAATAAATATGCAAGTAATATACAATATATATTAAAACGTTTCGCCTTACATAAATCGAAAAGTTCATTTAATTTTTTTTACAATTTTATGACAATATATAAAATATATTCGTTTTCAATTTTGCCAAAAGAACAAAATTTTACACCACAAAACTAACACACCTAAAAAACCAGAGACAACTAAGATAATTCTTCCTAAGAAATCCATAAGAAAAATCGCCAACACCAATCGTTAAATTAAATATGAATTCGATGAAAGCAATACACTGTTGAAGTACCTTCGGCAACAGAAACAACCAGAAGAGGGTTGCTGCGGTTATTCAAGGATACTTAATACTGAGAAAACATATTGCAAATAAATGCTTAGCTAGAACTCGTAAATAGATGCGCCAACAGTTCCGGCTCTGTCAAGTCCATCTTATACTTCTGCACAATGTCCTGCACCTTGAAGCGACGACGAACGTGTGGTGGCTGAAAACTGTCAACGAGAGAAACTATAAAATTTTAGTCTGGAATTAGCGCAATTCACTCACTTGTCGTTGTCCAGACGCCGACGCTTGGCCATGTTGTGTGCCGTCTGTCGGACCAGGTTGCCAACGACTCGTCTGCTGAGCACCATGCCATCCACCAATGGCGTGGCGAAGCTCATCCGTCCCGGCGGCCCTTGGAGCTTGACGCGCAGCAAACCGGACTGCAGGGCGTGCAGGAAGATCACGTGGCAATCGGAGGCCCGAGGTTGTTGTAAAGCATGGGCCTCCTCGCCGTTGCGCGTGTAGGGCAGGAGTTCATCTGGGGAGGAGTCAATAGTCTTGATATCGCGTTTTCAGAAAAGAATACCGAAACGAACCAATGGGGAAATTAAGATGGTCCTCGAAGGACTCCAGCCAGACAAGGAAGATTTTGGCTGGCGGTTGGGCCAACAAGGAGGGTTTCATGGCGTTAGCTTTACGGCGCATCGGCGGAACGGGGTCCTTCGCCTTCGGGTCCAACTCGAGTGAGAGGTTTCGCGACTTTTGTCCAGCAGCAACACCTGCGTTCTTTGCAGCCTCCGAGGCGTCTGAGGCGCGCATCCACACATTCGTGGCGGATCCCGTGGAGCCGGAGGGCAAACTATCTCCTGAAGAGTTCAAGGAGCACAAGGACAGGCAGCTCCCGTCGATCTCGGACCGTCCATTCCACTCTGTCGGCACCACAAAGGCAATTTCCGACGAGACATCGGCCCAGTAGAGCACCCGCGTCTCCCCGTTGAACTTTAGCTCGTTCGGAGCGGTGGAAAGCGTGCCTTTTTCCTGCGCACTGTTGGACCCGTTTTTCAGCGACCACGACGAGTGGACGAAACCAGTCCAGCCAGAGTGCTCTTCGACGTCAACGGGCCAACCTTAATGATAAGAGGAAACGCTTTACTTGAATATTGTGTAAGGAAGCTCACACGCGAGTATACCCAGGGTCAAGAGCATGTTGCCGAAGTGAGTGTCCAGTGACCGTAGGTTGTCCTCACTCATGTTGCCGATGATGTCCTGGGCGGTGGCCTGGCCAGACTTCACGTAGAACACGTGCACCGTGTCGTGAGTGCGAGCACTCAACTTGTCCAGGACCCCGAGTTCGGTGGCGAAGTTCGCGCGCCTCGTGTCCAGCGCAATGAGGGGCCGTTGGGGCGGAGCGCCCAGCGACTCCGCCGGGCTGTTCGGATTGCGCTCCTCGAACGAGAGGAAGCCGAAGTGGGAGAGAAAGAGCCGCGCCGCCTGGAACTCGTGGCACACCGAGGGCGGAACACTCTCCTGGGCATGGCTCAAGCTGTCGGCGCTGTTGTCCGTCTCGGCCCAGGCGAGTTTCTCGTGAATACTCTGGTTCTCCAGCATCGACTCTAGCTGTCGAATAGTCTCCGCGCCGTACTGGTCCCGAATCTTCTCCAGCGTGGGAATGGATTGGTCGGCCACGCAGGGGGTGACCTTGTCGACGCCTTCCGGGAAGAATTTCTGATCGAATTCCAGGCGCTGCGGCGTGTCGTTCATCGGAATCGGGCGGCCGGGATTGGCGGCGTGGTACTTGGTGCCCGACTTGCTGCGCGGCAGATGGCGCAGTTGCATGGTCCACGCATGCCGACCGAAGGGACCACGAATGAGCACTTCGAAAGGGATGAGAGGAAGGTTATTGAGGGTGTTCGAAATCCGAATGATTTTACTAACATGTCACAGTCGGCTGGGGATCCTGGTCGTTGCCCAGGGGCTCCTCCAACAGCGCGAGAATCGTCGAGTTCTCCGTGACGAAGTACTTGAACTTCGAGATCGCCTGCTCGGTGGAAATGGAGACTCCGTTGGGGCCGTCGATCGAGGGAAACGTGTTGCAGTGTTTCATGAGAGCCACCTCGTCCAGCAACGACGATATCGACTCCGGGCCACATTCGCTCGGGAAGTAACCCACCTGCTCCAGAATGATGGTGAGGAGGTTCTCGGCTGCGTCTCGCACTCGCATTGACGCTGGCTTCAGCTCCTTCTCGTCCTTGAACTTGGGAATGTCCCCCGATTTACCGACACTCTTCGTGCCCGAGATGCCCAGCTCGACGACCTCCAGGACGGTCTGCAGGCAGTCCTTGTCCTGCAGCAGGTACGGGTGCTGCATGAGCCATGCCGAGGTGCACTGGAAGGCGGCCACGATGGTGCTGTGCAAGTCTTTGCTGTGCGCCGGCGGCGGCCGCGAGCACTGATAGCAAATGTAATCGCATATCCACTTGACCGCGCGTTTACATTCCAATGCGTCTGTGGAAATTATCGTTAGACTTTGACTTGGCTCTTCAATTTTGACTAATGAATCTACGTGGTTATATTTTTGATGTGATATTTTTGATGTGATATTAGATAGTTATTATTAATTAATTCAGTATTAATAATGATTTTATTTCACATCGTTGTAATAGTCATTTGATGTCATTAGGTTTGGTTTTGATATTATGTATTGATCAATTTATTTAAATTGTTAACGATTTATCAAATATTTTAAGTATTTATTATAAAAAATTGATGTGAATTATGTTTTTGATTAAATCACGATTATAAAGTAATATTAAATTTGTTCGTATCGTTCATATTTTATAGGTTTTATAATGGCAAATGATGTGTTGTTTTTATATGACATCGAGTTATTTTGTATATCGTTTTTCATTTATGAGTTTTTGTGTGAATTTTGTTTTGAATTTGTGAAAGTTGAGTTGGTTGAGGATTTATACACATTTTAGATGCAAAATATACAAAGGGGAGAAAAAACATGAAAATGTTTTTTTTAATAAATCCCGTTTTTCCCAAAAATAATTATTTTTTATGAATATTTGTATATTATAAAAATTATTTTTATGAAAAACCACCAGACGGAAAGATATTACATCATTAGTACACGGAGAAAAAGATAGATTGTAAGTGTGTATGTGTGCAATGAAGATGAGAGAAAGAGAATAGAGAACACAATATATTAGATAATAGATCAATATTTATTTACCGGTTGTAAATTTCCTCGCTGCTCAGCATATCAAACCACACAAGGCAGAAGGAGGCGTGAAAGGCAAAACCAAATAATCAAGGGTCAAGGAGACGAGATCGGGGAATTCAATTTAGAGGTGTGAATTTAAGAAAAAAAGAGCATCATGAATGAAACGAGCAGTCAGAATGATCCGAACACCGATAGAAATGAAGAATGATTCGATATGTGGGAATTCAATGCAATGTGAAATATTTGGAGTTACAATGAGATTAGTGGATAGCCGGATATAGGGAAATAAAATACAAAGGATGAGGGCAGTAAGCAGTAGAGAAATACAGAATAAGAAAGCAAGAGAGAAAGAGAAAACATTAGGATTATTTCACTATCTGGACGATTTGAGTCAATTTTATCGAACTTATTATTATTCCCTCATCTCTTAACAAAGTTCCAAAAGAAGACCAAGCTCAAACATGCCATTGTGTTAATGGAAAAGCAAAGCTTTTTGAGCAGAGTCTTCTTCGTTAAAAAGATGCTGGACGTAACACGAACATAATATGGCCCAAATCTTTGGTTAGTAGCTTTCACAATAACCGGCAATGCAATGCAAATGGTTCTAAACTACAATTAAAAACCACCAACCTGAGTCCCGTATGTGCAAACGTGCCAATCCAGAGAGTAGCTCCAGAGCAGCCAGCGAGACATTGAGATCAGTCTTCCACGACGAAATCAAGCGGTGGCAAACCAGGTAAGTGGCCCGCACGAACAGGGCGTGTGCATTGTCTGTGGGCGAGAAAAAGAACAAAATTACTATTTGTGGCATTCAAACTGGGCGACAATAAACATGCTCCATTTTATGTGACTCGAACGCGAAGCTGTTAACTGCAGACACCGACGACAATGATGATGACCACGACAAGATCGCGTAAATTTAAGTCTTTCACTAACGTTTTCGAAAAACCTGTTCTTAGTGCAAATCACGAAAAGTCACGGAAATGAATTTCAACACAAACAATAGGATAGAAGGATAAAATAAATAGGCTTGCAAATAAAAATCAATATGAACACAGAACTTCGACACAAAACACAAGGAACACAAACAACAAACACAAAGAAAATAAAATTTACCATAAACTGAGGCGCTTTCAAACTCATGCAACAACTCCATGGGAAAGTCATCTGATATTGTTAGGCTGGGAAAATCATGTTGCGACGAATTATCACGTCCCAGGCCAGCCCCACTGAAGGAGCTACCTCCAGCAGCTGCAGTCGCTCCAATGGTTGCCGCACTGTGGCCACCGAGACTAGCATTGCCAACGCTGGCAATCGATGCGGAACGCTCTGAACAGGCTGAATGAGAATTTGATTGAATGCAATGAATAATTAAATGATGCACGAAGAGGACAAAAACATTTATGTACACGTACAACACAATGATAATGTTGGACAGACAGACAGACAGGAGGACAGATAGCGATTTAATGATGAAAAAAAGATAAGAGAAAATAAATAAAAAGCATGAAAAATAAAAACTATTGAAAATAAGGTGGAAATTTTGTAACAAAATTCGGAAAAACGGGTTTTCTAGAACTACATTTTAGGATGCGGAACTATTTCCATACCAGAGCTTAACAAATTACTGTCATGTGGCGGGGAGCCCACGTGCAAATGGTCCGCACCGCCGAGTTCTGTTTCCTCGAACGTAACCGAGTCCTGAACGGTAAGCAACAGACCACCGAGCAACATGTGCGTGTTCTGAGCATCAGTCTCCACCTGCAGCGCATTCATCAGAATGTTGATGAGTCGCGGCTTTAATTGAATAAAGGTAATCATGCTAAAAACGAAAAATTGTTTCTGTTAATTCTGACACCACGAAATATAACAAGACTCACCGTTCCGAAGTTTCATTGGCCAAATCCCGAATATGCAATGTTTGAAAATGCAGAGGCAGAGCGAGCAAGGAGAGTAAAATATTGATTGAAGCTCGCCGCAACTCTGTTTTGTTGTAGGGAATCGCCTGGGACTTAATTTTCAAGTCCTTATCGGGCAGCACAATCTCCAATGCAGCAATAAAGGCAGGGACCAGCACCTGAATTCCATCCAAGTCCAGGCGAAACAGATCCGAGGAGTTCAACAAAATGCAAGCTAGTGTTTCGTCACATTCCTTGGCTTCAGTGATTTTCAAGCACTGCTGCAAAGCCATGTAAAAACGAGCCAAATAGACAGGAAGAATCTCTTCACCCGTTTTCTTGGCACAAAATATTTTGCACAAAGTTCCAATAGCCTCGGCGCGCCCCGACTCATATTTGTCGATGGTAAGCGTAGGCGGCAAACTGCTGGGATCGTTCAGAGAATTGGGTTGCGAGAGCGAAATGCTGCCCTTGCGATTCTCCATGATCATCGACGATGGCCGCTTACTGGCCTCAGTGGCTTGTTCTGCAATACATTAAAATTTAAAACTTTTGTAATAGTTGATGTTCGACAATACTACTTTTCGAATTCATCAGCCAAGCATCGCCACCAATGTGGGCGGCCTCAAACAGCCACTCGCCAAAGAGATGCAAAATGCTGTTGCACTTCGGACGCGCTACGGCCAAAGGAGGGCGTTGCTCCATGCCAATCGAGGGAAGCGCTACAGAAAATATAGTAAATATCAAATTAAATATACAAGTTTCCCAATAGTTTCCCAATTACTCACATGTTAAACTACTCGATGAAGGTGGGCCTGAGGTCGGGGTCAGAGGCGCCTGGGCATTGGAGGAGCGCGAACTGGTCAGACCAATCAAGGCAGCCTTACTCAAACCTATTGGAACAATGCAAAACAAAATCATTATCAGGTTAGACTAGAACTACGTGAAATGATTCAGCAGAGAACATAAGCAAGCAAATATGAGGGGCGTCTCAATGACTGGTGATAAGAGGTTCAACTGGAGCTGATGTCAAACATAAAAACTGAATGAGTTTAGTTTAATCGTAAAAGCCTACTCTTGCGTACACAGATTACTTAACAGCTACAGTATTACAAAATAAAATCAGAAGAATAAGAGACTAAAACTGAAGTGCATCGAAGAGAAGATCGCAATGCAATTGAGAGGTGGTCAAGAAACAAAAATGAAAATGTCGTGCTCTAAGCATTCGTACAAAAATCAAAATGCAACAAAAACGAAGCACACATCAGTTTACAAAAATGTTTAAATCATTTGCGAACCCTTTTGCGGCGTAACCGTCGGAGCCACACTGAAACTCTTCGCCAAGCGGCGCTGCAATGGCGGCGTCGGGGAGTGCGGCAGCAACGATGTCGTGTGTTGTGAATCCACTGCCGACGCAGAGACCGATTGTGTCGCCGACGAACTCAAAGGTGTTCCGAAGTTGATTGAGCCACCGACACCAGCCGATTGACTACCGCTGGCAACGACATTTGTAGCGCCACTCGATGCACCGGAACTCACGGCGACGGAGGCTCCACCAGGAGAGAAGACAGTCCCATGCCCCATAAAATTGTTCAGCGATGAACCAGCCGAGCTGCCACTCAAACCTCCCATAAAATTTTCCCTCAGAAAATGCCCAGCACCGTGTAAGTGTAGATGGGGATGAGGGAAATGATGTGAATGATGTTGGTGCTGATGGTGTTGGGATGACCACGAAGCGGCATTGCCAGCTCCACTGTTCGAATGGGCATTTAGAGCGCTGTTGCTACCGTGATGAAAGAAGTGATGCGATGTTGAGGAGCTGGCAGTGGTGCTAGTGGCCTCATTTAGGGATAGACGTATGTCTAGCAGGTTTGTTATCGCTTCGTCGTGTTGATGTGGAGGAGGTTGATAAATGCCTGCCCGAGAAGGAGGTCACGAGTACACGATATAGTCAAATAGAAGAGGAAAAGGGAAGAGACAATGATAATTACACATCAAATATTAAATGAAGGACCTCGCCGCGTACTAATTTACACTTGAAGAAGTACGAAACTCTCGTATACAGTATGACTACACAAAAAGGCGATCACTACAGCGTATTTCTTACCTAGAAAGGCATCCACCTGGCTAGAAATGCCTTTGATTGCTTTCAGAAATATCAGGGGCAGAGCCTGAAGACACGGGTGTTGATATGTCTCCGCACCTTTGTCGTGCGATAGGGCCCACTGAACAAAGTGTGACGATTTGCTTACAATTTGGGGCGAACATAGAGCCGTAGGATTGCCGATTGTACGTAGGAAACGATACCACGTTTGAGCAACGCAATCATTTGTCATGGCCGCTGGAATTAGTTGAGCATCTTCCTCAGCTATAAAATAATGAATTAATGAATGCAATTTAAGTATGATTATCGGAATTTACAAATTTTCAATTCCGGAAATGCAGGGCCGTATGTGAACTCTAAGAGACGTGCAGTCAGTGCTAAATTCACTCGATTCCACTGATCGATCAGGGCAACACGATGACGCCACATTGCGCATGATTCTTGCAGAGTCTTCCAAAGAGATGGCGATGGAAAGCAGCGAACACAAGCCAACAGCCACACTTCGAAGAGCACAGAGAGTACGCGCTCACAGAGCTGATCGCCAACATCGTCCTTGACTGTCGGAGGAGCTAAGAGTATCTCGTTGATGGCCAACAGAAATAGCAATAGAGACTCCCAGGTATTGCGATCCATAGAATGAGAGATTTGTGCGGTTTGCTGTAACGTGCGCAGCACACGGTGGCAGAGAACCGCCTGACGATTTATGGTGTCGGCACCTGCAAAATGAATATGTTTTAATATGGAACATGGCAGACATCTGCACATATCGGATCAAGCACCTACCCAGTGAACTCTGATATATAAATGGTAAGACTTGAAAGTAATTTAAAGATTCGGTTTTAATTTAGAATAGCTTTTTTAGCAGAACTATTGGAAATTATAACTATATATTGGGAACTTACTCTCGCCATGGCGCGGCACAAATAAATTGTGGAAATGGTTGATTATCTTGCGACAGTACATGTTGGCATCCTCGCAAATTGGTTTCGGCACACTGATGCGCGGCTGCGGGTGTAGAGCCGTCATCCATTCGCAGTAGACATTCACGCAGTCCTTGATTGTCTCATGCTCCTGCAACGGCAGTGAGAGTCCAAAGCAAATGACATCCATGCACCAAACGACCTATGAAGTGCAAATGGTGAGGCGTGGAATCTAAAACTAAACTAGGCGAAAAATACCTCCTCGTCCTTAACCAAATGACTGGGCTCTGCATTCTGGGTGATGCCCAAATTGGTGGCCAACTGCTTGACCACCGAGACGGCCACTTCACGTCCAGCGGAAGCGGGGAATTTGTTGAGGACACTGAAGGACTGAGCGCCACAGCTGTTGGCGCTTATTTGCGAGGAGAGTGAAACCCACTCGGAGTACATTTTCGAGATAAACTACAAGGCGAGGTTGTGAAGTTTTGAAAATCTCTCAAGCCGTTGTGGAGTTTTGCATTTTTTGCAGACAGGTGCTGCGTCCACGGGGCAGGTGCTTCGCTGTTCTACTTCGTGCAGCAACAACAAATCACAACCACAAGTCAACACATATTTTTCTTCTGTTGTAAGTAGGGTTCGTGCACACAAAAGTTTCGAATTTCAATATCTGCTTTATTGTTGTATCTAACAAATTTACTCCGTATATTACTTTTTAGATATATGCATAACAATATAACAATAAATAAAGAATTTAATTAAATTCTGAACTTTTTTACCATTGTACCAACAAAAATTCACGAATGGGCAGGCACTTTCTTCCGTTATATGTTATTCAGGTGACACAATCTTGTGAAACCAGGGAAGAAAACCCAAAAATACAAAATAGGGAAGGTTTAATTTAATTATAGAACATTCCACTCGTGAGTGAAAAAATACGAATCATAATTTCAGAGGATTCTTATTTCGAGCGAACCCTGAAGAACAATAAATTTTCGCGTATAACACAACAGACTCCAACTCCTCAAATTCCACAAAATTAACAAACAAAATGTATTCAATAATATAAAATATGTTATATGAATTATTTATTTGTGTATAGTTTTTTTGATAATTAATTTATTTGTTTTTAATTTATTTGTTTTTTTGTTAAATAACTTAAAATTGAAAGAAAGAGGGTAGTAAAATCAATCAACCGTGGAAGGTGAAATATCCGCAACACATTCGATGCGGCAACGACCACATATTATTTAGAATGCGACAACGACAAAATATTTTATTAAAATTTACCTTAAAACTTAATAAAAAAAAAACCATATCAAAACATAAATTTTAAACATATAAAAGACAAATTCAAATGTACAAACATAATTTGAGAGAAAAAATTAATCAAAAGAGAACATTTTGAGAATTGACGCGTGTCGTCGTCTGTCAAATAATAGAGATCTACAAGATCTACAAGAGCTGGCAAAGATTTATAATTAAATTTGAAACAGTCGTACAGCGATGCTAATCCAAAGAAGCTAACTCAAAATATCCGTGTATTTCCGTGTTTTGTTTATTTTTAAAGAAAATTTAATATTAGATAAATTTTATAGAAAATTGAAAGTTTGATATTTTTTTTCCAAAAAAAAAAAATAATTTGATGATTTTCATAGAAAGTTCAAATATTTATAGTTTTTATATAAAATTTAAAATCTGATCGTTTTCAAAATATATAAAACATTTTAAAAAAAATTTTAATTTAATTTCGATCTGAAAAAATATCCGTAGATTTGGGAAATTTTAACGTAAACCGTGTCTCCGCCAAGGGGTCAAATTTCCGTAGAACACGGAAATATCGCTGCAGTCGTAACACGTCCATAGATAAGAACACGTCCTAAGATAACTCAATTTAAGTAAACCCCAAAAAATAAATACATATGCATTCTTTAAAAAATTTCTTGACTTCAATTTTATTTTCATCGTAGAATACAAGAAAAATACAATATTTCGGCTAATATTTCTATATTTTCGTCTTGTTCTTTACAATTTAATTGCAGCAAACACACAACATTTCAGCATTGAACAGAATTCGGACTAAAGCAGAAAACAATTTCAAATACAAAAAATGAAAATATTGAAGGTTCGCCATGTTTTGTGCGAGTCGAAAAAATGATATTTTCATTAAAATAAAAGGAGATAATTCAAATGCCTATGGGAAGATTCTTAAGTTACAAATCTAGTGTCTTTTTGCTCATTAAATTCACATTTAGAACCGGAACGCAAGGAATTGATGGATACGTTATGACACCAGCGACTGCTTGGTTTCTGTTCTTCAAGCAAACTACAAGGGAACCGAATCAATTAAGGTTGACGACTTAAAATTAAGAATTAAACTAGGAAAATCAATGGAGAATAACGATTTGAGCTTAATCCGTCTTCTTCTGTTCGGCGGGCTTCGCAGGTTCGATGGCCTCTTTGGTCGTTGCGTCAGCGACAGGAGCGCCCTCCAGTTTCTTCTTGGCCGCCTCCTGCTCCATCTCGCCGGAAAAGCCGAACTCGTTGACGCGCTTGTAGTCGACGCGGTACTGCCAGCGCTGATAGAGGAACACGAAAAAGATGATGTCGTCACGGAAGCAGCCCAGACGATACATAGTGGGCATCTTGATGACGAACGCAAAGATGTCATCAATGAAGGTGTTCAAGAACTTGTAGGTCATCATGCGCCACGGCATGTGCGCCACCGACTTGAGCTTGTAGTTGATGAACAGCTGTGGCGTCATCATTATGAAGCCAAAGGTGAGGAGGTAACCGTACAGCATGTTCAGCACAAAGGAGTACCAACCCTTGTGCTCGTTGTAAAGCAGCGAGTACACAAAGTAGCCCACCAGCAGCGGGAAGCATGCCCAGCCCAGATATTTAAATGCGAGATTGTCGTACTCCTTGGTGGCGGTCTCCGAGTACGAACCCTTGTCTTTAAAGCTGATCTTCGGGAAGATGCCGAAGAGCTTCTCGTCTGTATTGTAATTAATGTCGATCACCTTGTGAATCTTCCACACCTCGATACCCAGCCCAACGAAGCAGGACATTCGGATCATGAAGTTTGTCTCATTGTCCAGCACGTACAGGAGCACAATCAGCGATTGGAATACACCGAAGAACACGGAACGCACCGAGAGGCCCTCCAGAGATTGACGATTATTCCAGAACTGAATGTCGTTCTTAAAGGCCAGCAGCTCGAACACTGAATGCAGAATAGATATCGCGATGGTGAGGCCGAGCAGGTAGATGTTCGTGTCCAGCATTGTCTCCTTCAGTGAGTCCTGGTCTTCGTCGGATTCCTTCAAATTAATAAGTTGAAAACTGGAAACTAAAATGGAATCCCCATGTCAATTATACCTCTGGAGCTCCGGAAGTCATGAGATCGCCCAACATATTGCCAGCCCATTTGTTCTTCATCTGTTGCGCCGCGTACAGTTGCCACTTGAACATGCCCAATGGCTGGAAGGTCAGATGCAACTCCAGTTCGGGTGTTGTCTCGTTGATGGGGAAGTACTCCCGCTGCAGGTTCCAGTAGTCGTTGATGAAGACAATCGGCAAGTAGGTTTTGCCGCCGTCCACAAACTTCACGAATTCGTCCAGAGGTGGCGGAACACTGCCCTGAGCCCAGTTCGTCTGGTCCACTACTAGATTGATTGTGAGATTCGGATGCCAGTGTGAAACAATGGTGTCCTTGAGCTGCGCCTGGTCTATCTCAATGGCCAGCTTCTCGCGCTCGCCTGCCAGCAGGTTGTAGTTGCGATTGACCCTAATGCGCTTGTACTTGTTCAGCATCTTGCGCTGGTAGCCCATCATGCCCTTGGCGTAGTTGGGGCTGTCGGGGTCGGGACTTTCGCCGGCGCGAGTCACAAAGGAATGCAAGTATATGGAGCCGTTGTTCATCAGCTGCGGCGAGGCCTTCAGCTTGAGGCTATGTTTGTAGCTGCCGTCGCGTGCGGGCCCCGAAATCCAGTCGCCGTAGGTGAGGTCCTCTTGGAGCCAGACGAGGTTCGACTTCTGCTTGAAATTCACGTCCTCCCCGTGCTCTGACAACCACACGTGCAGGTCGAACAGCGTGCCGTTCTCGAAGTAGTTCCAGGCATTGATTTTGGGACTCGCAGGGCCGGCCGGTGACTTCTGCTGATCGGTGGCGTTGGGCGCCGGGCGCCGGAAGAAGGAGCTGACGAAGTATATGATGAGGGCGCGCAGAATTAGGGACTTTGTCATGGCGAAAAAGGACTCCATCTTTGAAGGTTGGGGCTGAGCGGCGACATCTCCTCCCCCCTCGGCAGCTCCTTCGGCAGGGGCAACCTATGGATTTAGAAAACAACGAAGCGTTTTAATTGATTCATTGACCTTAGCACGGTTTCTGAGCAGTGCTCCCCACTCACCTCGCCCCCGGCCGGTGCGGCTTGTGCTTGTGCGTCGTCGGGCATGTCGAAACTTGGAATCTGTTAATTTAAATACTTGAATGTGCTGGTTGGAAAACGCCAACTATTTTACATATTTTTCCAAATGAATTTTCTGTAAAATTTCCGAACTCAACGTTTCGCGGCGAATGATTGAATTTTCGCCCGTACGTTCTTATTCTCCCTCTCACTCTCGCGTTCGACAATCGTCCAACATAAAATCGACACGACACAAGAATCAACGAGCGAAAGAATTAAAATTTCACTTAATTCTTCCTTCAAATTCGTGTTATCTCCACACGAAAAGATAAAGAAAGATAGATAATCTTTGAAATCACTCCTAAAATCAGCGACAGAATGAGAAACCCGCGGTGAACTCAGACTGGTGGATATAAATAACCATCTCTCGCTCTCACAAAAGGGTGGTGAATTGGGTATGTTGGGTTGATATCACATGTTTAATTTGTCCCCAGTGAAGTTGGCGCCGATTGCCGTTGATGAAATTTCCAAATGAAATTGCATTATAAAATGAAATGTTGTGAAATTAATATATTTCACTAATTTTTGTGTATAAAATAGAAATGCATGTTATGAAACTCTATCATTATACTTCCAACCTAGAGTTTATTAAATCCATATTTCAAGATTATTAAGAAACCTTTTAAAAACCAAACTAGGTACACAAGTAATATTGAAAATTGTTTTCAATTGGAATTTGGATTTATTTATTACTATTACTCGAACTTTTGATCCGATTTTTTTTTAAATATTCCTCATTTATATACAAAATAGGATGCTCATTTTTGTGAAAACCCTGAGCGGAAAATCCGTAACGGTCGAGGTCGAACCCTCCGACACTATCGACAATTTGAAAACTAAAATCGAGTGCAAGGAAGGCATCCCCCCAGATCTCCAACGCTTGATATACGCCGGTAAACAACTGGCGGACGATTGCACCATTTCGGAATGCAAAATCGAGAAGGAGTCCACGATCGGCTTTGTGTTGAGTCTGAGGGGCGGAGGCTTAGACAGGATACCGCCCACCCTAAGGAAACTGGCTGAGAAGTATAACTGTGAAAAGCTTGTCTGTCGCAAGTGTTATGCCCGTCTGCATCCAAAAGCAACCAATTGTCGTAAGAAAAAGTGCGGGCATTCCAATGATCTTCGGCCCAAGAAGAAGCTTGATGAAAAAAGAGTCTAGAGGAAAATATCCTGAATGTACATGGCAGTAATATTAATATTGGAAACTTGAACTGCATGTATTATTCTAACTAAAAATGTATATATAACGGAAGACGTATTTTTTTCAAATATAAATAAATTTATATTAAGGATTTTAACGTTTCAAAATTTTTCAAATAGACTAGATCAATAGATTGTTGGCAACGCGATGATGTTCTTTTCAACTCGTTGCTTTTTTCATCCCATAGGGAAATGTCAAATAAATTTCCCGCCATGTTGGAAATTTCCTTTTTCATTTTGTGATTTGCTGTTAGCAGCACGTTTCTGGAGGTACGTCTTCAAAAATTTTGGAAATAATACTGAATTTGTGAAATATATTATGTGTGGATAATGGATACATGAAGCAATATTACAATTGCTCGATAAAAGATCATTTTTTTGTATAAAACTCTTGAATTAAATTTGAGTGTGAACGTTTGTCTCGTCCTAACCTCAAAACATGGTCAACACACGTCGCCATAGTTCAATGCACAGAGATTGGGACTCGGTGCATTGGAATCAAAAGCGTCTGGGATGGAATTAAAATATTAATAAAATATTCCTTCCTTGCAGAAATCGACACAAAATGCAGATCTTCGTAAAGACCCTCACCGGCAAGACCATCACCCTTGAGGTCGAGCCCTCAGACACTATCGAGAATGTGAAGGCTAAGATTCAGGACAAAGAAGGAATCCCACCAGATCAGCAACGTTTGATCTTCGCTGGCAAACAGCTTGAGGATGGACGCACTCTTTCTGACTACAATATCCAGAAGGAGTCGACCCTTCACTTGGTGCTTCGTCTTCGTGGTGGTATCATTGAGCCTTCTTTGCGTATCTTGGCACAGAAGTACAACTGCGACAAAATGATTTGCCGCAAGTGCTACGCTCGCCTGCACCCAAGAGCAACCAATTGCCGCAAGAAGAAGTGTGGACACACCAACAATCTCCGCCCCAAGAAGAAGTTGAAGTAGACCACTGGAATCCGGAGTCGCCAATCTGCGGGAGCGGTGCGTTTGCTTCGATCCCTTTTTTTCTATGTGGACAATGCGTTGTAATAAAAAGAGAATGAAGTGTAAACAACAATATTTCATGTTTTCTTAATAAAAATGTAAAATTATTCCAAATAAATAGAAGTATGGACTTTTTGTAAGCAACTGTTGAATTGTCGCTGGAAATTTATGCTGTCTTTTGTTTTTCAATCGTCCATTTTTTCGTATGTGTCATTTTGGGATTTAAAACTTAAAATATGCAACGGGGAAAGATTTACTTTTGTGCAAAATTTTTAAATTTGGCTATGGATGCTTGTCAACAAAAGCTCCATATGGTATTGGTTGTTTCTTTTTTTATAATCCAATCAGCGCACCTGGTCCGCTTCGCCTCCACCCCCTCCCACTCTCTATCCACCACTTCTTAAACGAATTGGTCGTTGTCTGTGGATACTCTTAACGTTTCATTCGTTATGTTTGATGTTTACTTAACCCTCTGTATATATCGGTAATTTCGGTTAGACACAACATTGAAAATAGTTTGAATATTTTTGGTTTTTTTGGTTTACAATGTAAATATTTTTGTAAGACATCTTAATGTTGTAATTCATTATTTTGTCATGATCCTTTAACGCAGAACAGAGAAAATTTTCTCCATAAAACTTTAAACGCCTCTACAGGCTAAACGGGGCCTCTCATCGCAAATCCGACTCGAAAGTCTTGCTACGACATTCTTGGAGTTCTCGACTGTCTCTGACAATAGGTTTGCCATCGATTTGTTTTTCGCTTGCAGCTAATTTTCGTCCCAAGCATTTAATTGTTCTTTGTACTAATAATTATAACAACAGTACACAAGCAAAGATAATAAAATAAACTACGAATATGCGTTGAATATGACTTAATTAAACACATTTCATTTTCGTTCTCCTCCTCTTGATTATGTTTTAATATTCTTCTTATCGAATACTTTTCATCACCATTTCGACCCACTTTCCTTGCGTCAATTGTGAGCACAATTTAGAGCGCTGTCGTTAACACACTTTGATCTCACGCAGCGTTTCATTGTTGGCAATTTGTGCTAAGTTTCCCCTTCTCCTGACCTCAAGCTGGGTCAAAACCCCAGCTTCCAACGACCCCGGGGAAGTTTGTCCCTCCAGGTCCCCGAACACCCACCTCCTGCCTCTTGGTCTCGCAGTTGTCCCTAAGTTCAGGCCCACTAATTTCGACGATAAACTTGGCGAATTCGGAGCGTGACAGGCACAATTAATAACACTTGGCGTTTGTTATGCAAAGAACAGGACTCTAAACTGGAGGAGGAGAGTTGTATCCACCAGCGGTTCAAAACAAAGGGCAGGTGGCAGCAACAGGAAATCATGGGTCCTGCGCACATGGCATGGAGTGGTGAAAATACCGATGAAATGTCTACTAGGAACTTTCTATAAAAGGGTTCTAGTTCTAGGGTTCGTAAGATGTCCCTAAACACCATGATATTTCGGGTTTCATCATCGAAACACCATTTTCTCCAAAGGACACTGTTATCTCATTATTTTGCGAGTCCTGAATTATTTCAAAAAGCGTTTTCCAAGATTCCAAATGGGGTTGAATTCTTTTTGAATACAAACATTAAGAGAGATCGAGTGCTAGCTTCGCCACAACGATAGTCTGTTTGGAAAAGCCTGTAGCGAAAGCTTTCCCCAGCTAACTGAATTGAACCTCGACTACGCGGTGTTGGCAGTTGGCAACGCCCTTGCCCGAGAGTTTCATTCATAACGTCTCCTTGGGTCCGTCTGCGGCGGTGGTCAGTCGGCAGCCCGGGTACAAAAAGCTTCCCCAGCACGGACGAGGCTCAGTCACGAGTGGAACTTCGACGCGAGCGGTTGAATAGAAATCGGCGAGGTCACAAGTCGGACCAGACACAAGTACTCAGTGAGTTCCAGCGAGCAGCGGCGGTGGTGAAAGTGCGTGCGTGTCGGGAGCCAATTACGAAAGCGAGAGCCGACCGCCGCGCGACAGAAGACGTCCGGAGACGGAAGACAGGATGTTCTTCCGCCGCATGTTCCAGCGCAAGGACAGCGACCACGACAACGACGACGACCGCAACGCGTTCTACGGGGACGCGAGGCACAAGGCGGCCGAGCCGCGTCACGTGCACCGCAGCGGGGCGGCGAGCTCGACGCCGCGGGCCCAGCGCAAGTTCGGCGCGGGCCTCCCGAAGCACGCGTCGGCGGAGGCGGCCCTGCAGCAGCGGGGCGGCAGCGGCAGCGGCAGCGGAGCCGCGACCCCCGTGCAGCTGACCCCGCTCTGGGAGCACATCCTGCGGACGCGCTCCCTGCCGGCGTCCGTCGCGCCCGCGGCGCTGTTCGCCGAGTTCCACGAGCGCCTGCGCGACCCCGAGTGGCAGGTGCGCCAGCACGCGCTGCGCGTCCTCGTCGACGTGCTCGTGGTGATGCGCGCCCGGGCGGACGCCTGCGTGGACTCCTCCGAGCTCGTCGGGCAGCTGGTGGAGAACCTGGGCCACCCGGCGCCCACCGTGCGCAAGGGCGCCCTGGACTGCCTGCGGGTCTACCTGGCGGAGACGGCCATGCCCGAGACGATCCTGCTGCAGGTGCTCGACATCGGGCTCAACCAGAAGATCACGAACGAGCCGTTCGGCGGCCGCCTGACCTGCGGCGTCATGCTCTCCCTGCCGGCGCTCGTCCAGGCGACGCTGCACACGCCGAAGCGCCACTTCATCCTGCGCAGCACCGTCGACATGCTGGTGCAGAAGATGGGCCAGGTGACGCACCAGGAGATCACGCTCAAGGTGCTGGCCAAGCTGCGCGAGCTGGTCGGGGAGCGCGAGTTCGTCGAGTTCCTCTCGCACGGCGCCTACCGCGAGTTCGAGCTGCTCTGCAACGTCTACGGCGTCGAGGGCGCGGCGTCGGCGGGGCCCCCGGGCGGCCAGCCGGAGGCGAGGGCCTCGTCCTGGCGCCTCGTGCCCGCCCGCCGCTCCGGCGACCTGCAGCCGGAGCCCTGCTGGCGCTCCTCCGACGAAGAGCAGATGCTGGAGGGCGCCGGCGGCCTCCAGCCGTGGCACCTCAAGGGCGAGAAGGTCATCCTGGAGACGGAGATCAAGATCAACGACGACACCCTGACCATGCGCATCCTCGAGGCCAAGGACGACGACGACGACGACAACGACGAGGGGGCGGAGGGTCCCGCGGAGAAGCCGGACACCTGCCCCAACAGCCTGGAGGACGAGGTCGTCTGCGGGCGGCTGGCGAGTGCGCGCGGCAGCCTCGACTCGGCCGGCGTCGTGCAGCTGCTGAGCGACTCCGACGTCGAGGAGATCAGCCGGCGGCGCAGCCACAGCGACGCGGCCGCGTACACGACGACCGTCGTGACGCCCTCGACGCCGTCCCGGACGCCGAAGCGCGTGACCTTCGGCGGGGAGATCGTGAAGATGAGGACGCCCGACAGCGACGCGACCTCCTCCAACAACAACAACAACAACAACCACCAGCGCAGCACGATCGACAGCCGCAGCAGCAACGACAACGACGACGACCAGCGGCGGGGTGGGGCCGACAACCAGAGCGCCGTCGACGCGGGCGGGGGCGTGGCACCCGCAGCCTCGACGGTCGCCCACCCGCTGAGCCTCGACATTCCCAACGACAACACGAAGCCGCTGCCCCGACCCCGCCCGAGTCCCGCGACGTCGCCCTCGTCCCCGCTGCGCCGCAGGGATTCCTCCGGCGGCTTCTCGCCGCGCTCGCCCTTCAAGCGCATCAGCATCAGCCCCGTGGACAGCATCGTCTGCCCCAAGGTGCAGCACAAGGAGATCGAGGTGCTGCACAACCTCCAGCGCGACCCGTCGCCGGTGCGAGCGCGTCGAGCCTCCAGCGTGCGACCGGACGACCGGACGCCGGACGGTGGCCTCGAGCGGCGCGACGTGGGCACGTCTCCGTCCTCGACTCCGCCGGAGCCGGCAGGCGCCCCGAAGTCCTGGGAGGAGCTGGCCATCGTGGACGACGACGTGCTGATGGACCTGCGATCTGGGGTGAGTTCTATGGGAGTTCTATGGGGAGGTGGGGCGCCGAAGCCCCAAATGAGCAAAGAAATGGGAGCAGGCGAATGCAAAAGGTGCACGAAGGTCCCTCCATTGTCCGTGGCGTGGCCACCATTTCCTCTCCATCACGTGCCCCAACCCGCTCGTCTAGTATCGATTTTCGTGGAACCAAATAATAGGCCTGCCGCATACAGAAATCATACAGAGCCCACCTTCATCAGCTGTTCGCCTTCCCTCGTCGCTTGCTTCTGCGGGTCATCCGCGTTTCAACCCCCCGTCTCTCCTTCTTCGACCCTCATTAAAGTAGAATTAGGTCTCGCTGGCCCCCCGAAAGTTGACTCCAACCTGAGTGGAAGTACGTCCGTGAGTGTCTCTGGGAAATCCCACCCGCCTTACGCCTTGAAGGCCATATGAACTGAACTGGAGCCCACTCCTGGGGAACGAGCACGTGGTGGTGAGCATCATGGGGCCCAAGAACAGCAGCAAGATCGGCGAACAATATTGCGATAAGGAAAGCAAAAGTTGTCCATATCTCGGAAATGAACACGATGCACCGCATGGCATGACCAATAGAATAATAACTCCAAACCTACTCCGACTCAAAAGGAACCCCTCCGTCCGTCCGTCCCTCCGTCCGTCCCTCCCGTCCGTCCGTCAGTAAACCCCGCACCTCTTCCCTGTCCAAAGTAGGTCGCCGGGAGGACGTCGATTTATTTCGTTTGTGTTCCACATTTGCGTCAATTGCTTTCTGATTCACAAAGCGACCAAAGAGACCTTTGATATTATCCTATAATTCTCCTTAAAAGAAGACGTGTGTGCGACGAAG
Organism: Coelopa frigida; assembly: GCA_017309665.1. NCBI lineage: Eukaryota > Metazoa > Arthropoda > Insecta > Diptera > Coelopidae > Coelopa > Coelopa frigida. Next base: position 461,993 of record CM029565.1, on the reverse strand, counting down.
AGAGAGAGATAGAGAGAGAGAGAGAGAGAGAGAGAAAGAGAATTGAAAACAGCGTCGCAATTGTTGCATTCCTCGAAGGTTGATTGACGCTTTCAGTCGTAATTGAAGTTCGAAAGGCCGTCAATTTCCCATCGAAATGTCTGATTCAAGTTTGTCGAACGAACATTCTCTTGAAATCGGCTTCCAGAGGCAAGAACAACCCACTCCTTGAGCCCTCCAATCGATTAATGCGAAAAAGCTGAGAGCATTTTTCAATTCCACACGGAATGTGCAGCCGGGTTGATGAATGAATGATCGAATAACGCGGTAATGAACTACGGAGTGAAGTGAGTGATTGCCGGCCGAATGGGAAAGGAAGTCCTCGGCATATCGCGTGCATGGAAATTAAAATACGGCGCAGAGCTCGGCGATGGACGATGGGTACGGTAGCGACCCAACAACGACCCACCATCCGCCTTTGACTGAATCACAGTCGAACATACACAGAGTTCGGCTCTTGAGGGCAGGGGCAAAGTTAATTAAAAGGCTGTATGTTCGCATTTTAATTGCGGGATTCGTAGGAGGTTTTATTCTGCCCATGAGCAGTTGTTTTCGTAGCTGTTGGTTTACTGTGAAGCGGTTTCGTTGGCCCGAGTGTGTGTTGTTGTCATGTTTTCGCTACTGGTGTCGTTGTTGCGATAGGTTCCACATGCTGATAACGTTTTATTAACTGCATTTTTAATTGAATCACACAGGGCGATGGCGATGACCCACTTCTGTGCCAGTGTTGCCACCTAATGCGTGGGTGCGTTTAAATTTTGTGGACAATTTGGGTCACCAGTGTGGAAGGGTGCTTTTGAATAATTGAGGCATTTAATATGCAAAAGTAGGTCGAAGCAAGACCAAAGGGTTCTTTAAAGTATGAATGCTTCAATGCTTTTAATTGTTTGAGTAATATTTCCAACATCCACACAATTGGAGTAGAATCACTCTCTTCCCTACGTCTATTCCATAACCCTCAATTGAAGACCAAGAATCTCTGCACAAATGAGTTTTCATTGAGGAAGCCAGCGAATTGCAAATGACTGGTGCACTAAATGGTAATGCGTTCTATCCAAGTAATCTAGGCCTTAAATACGTCCGGCACAGCAATTATAACAAGAACAACAACTCAAACGCACGTGGCAGTCGTCTCCTGTCGACATCCAAAATAAAAGGTGTGAAGGAGTTGTGAAACTGTCCACAAGGGGAACCCAAAGGGAAACATGGAAAACAGGCAAACAGGCAAACAGGGAAACCCTAAAGGGGACAAACTAATTACGCTGGACACATTCTCGAATAATAATGATTATTTTTGCGTTACATGAAAGCGTTTTTCTCTCCATCGACCGCAAGAAAGAAACGAAAGAAACTTAAAGAAAGAACTCGCAATAGCTCATAAATAAACACTTAACCCAGTTTCTCCGGACGATGGATCCACGAACGGACATGGACGCGAAATGCACGAAATTTGGCGAGCATTTTTCTGCCTTCGTGAGGGCTCAAAAATGTCTCCTGCTACATTTCAATATTTCGGCACCGGTTCTTTGTTTGCTTTGCGTTCTGCTTATATCATTTCCTCTGCTCCTCCACTTCCGATCCGCATTGTTCGTTCGCTGCACTCCTCGCCCTCCCCCAACCACTGGCCAGCTCTCAGCTCCTCTGTCCACCGCCCCGTTTCCTGGCTCATCCAGGGCGCCGTGCGGCGGCTGCCCGCACTTCCTCTCGCTCCCGATGCGAGCTGGAGGGAGAGCGAGGGGAGGAAGTAGTAATTTCGTTAATGTTTGCTACGTTTTCGATATGACCCAGTTCGCCGCGCTGGACGTGGCGTACGAGCGGCCTGCGACCGGCGACCGGAGGCCAGCTTCTGGAGCGTTATTATTTTCCGCGCCCCTTCAGGTGCTTCAGGTCAGGCCATCGATGCTGCTGGTGAGCCGGTGGAGGCAGCCATTGTTTGCTCTGCACACAGGATGGAGGGAAGCGCCGTTCTAGGGATGGTTCTCGGGATCGCGTGCAACAAAATGCCCCTCGTAATTACGGCATTAGAAAATGTTTACGATTTTGACGAACTCACTGTGGACGCTGAGTGAAACTTACCACGTTGCACGGATTCGGGATTCGCCGATTCCTGGCGGGTCCGTTTCGAATGCAAACGATCTCAAGGAGGTTTCCTGGGACCGTTATGTTCTTTGATGCAATTTCTTTTTTCCTTTCAACGACTTGAAAGTAAAGTTGCATTGATGTTGTGAACCCTTTCTTTCGAACTATGGACTGTTGTTGTAGAAGTTTTAAAATGTTTTGCTTTTGTATTGTGTTCAAGTTTTAAATTTTTTCATGACAGGATGATGTTATAATATAGAAAATTCAAAAAATATGACAGCATAATATTCGTTAACAGTTCGTAACTACTATTATTTTGAGCACAACTGTATATCGACTTAAGCTTTTATATGAAACTGGAGCATTTCATAATATCAACAATTTCAAAATGATCTATTTTTGAATTTTCTATGAGAATGATAAAATTTTGAATCTTCAAGTAAATTTAAAAAATCATGGTATAATCAAATTTGTAATTTTCAATTTTCATGGAAAATTCACCTCTGACAAGACGAAATCCAACGTATTTTTACATATGTACAAGATTAATATTTAATCAAAAAACTTAAACTTTTAGAAAAATGTCGACTTAAGCAAAATTGTTTACTGTTTAGCGTTCTATTTACTCTTTATACTTTTTAGGTTTATATTTTCAATTAATGGCAATGTTTTACAAGCTTTTTAAATGCCTTTTAAAATCGCCATTACAGCATTAATTTGAATTTAGTGCCAAACAACCCATCATCCCACTGCCTTTTACTAGCTCGTTTTCACTACCACACATTGCCATGATTTCACCATAACCCCTCTACTCGATCTCACTCCCACACACCTATTTATTGTGTGTGTGTGTTTGGGATAAATTTCCCATTATCGCACTTCCTGTTCGCATCAGCCCAAACAACAATGAGTACACAGAATGAAACCCATCAGAAAATAAAAATAGTGAAAATACGATGAATAAGTTAGGAAAAATATGAAATAAACCCTAAAGGAAAAATAGTAGAAAACTCTAAAAATACAATGGAACTAGAACAAAGGAAACCTGGGTGTGAAAAAGCAGTGACCCGAATCGCTTGTCGCCAGTTGCCGACACCCGTCGTCAGTCACCGACGCCTGTCGCCAACTCATGGAAAACCAGCAGAGAAACGCAATCAGTGGTACGCATTATTAACAACCACCCTCGGCCAACCCCTTCGCGACAGCTCGTTGGTGCAAACCGAAGTGGTACAACAGCGAAAACTACAAGGAAGAACAAATATAATGCTTGACCAAAAGTTCGTTCGTTTATTTAGGTGCAAGCGTATCACACGAAAAACAGAAGTGGGTTAATGCCAACCAATCACGTCAGGAGCTGAAGAAGGTGTGAAACATCACCCCAGGCACCTGATTTTAAAGTTCACAACCTTTTAATTGGTGCACATAATAGAATCGAGTGGAGTTTTTCTCATTCCAAGCAGGGGTTATTTCAAAAATACTCTGTAAAAGTCCTTGGTCCTTGTCAACAAACCCTGTACCACACCTTGAACTTTCAACTTTGTTCGAGTGACATGTCTTCAACTTTGTTCGAGTGACATGTCTGTTATTTGAGTTTGGGAGTAACAACAGTGAAGCAACATAGGAACCGAGGTCGTAGTTGGGGTCTGTGTTCTTTGCAATAGCCATCATTACTATCGGAAAGTACACAGAGTTCGAATAAGAAAGGAATCCTAAGAATATAAAACGAAAAAATGACAAGCGGAATGGGATTTTATTGTCAGCTCAGAGGCACGGGTGAAATTTCGGACATATATAAGTTAACATATTATTGAAATTAATATTACAAAGTTTTTTCAACCACAACATATGTATCCACAGCACGATTATTTGTCATACGGCCTGAATTGTTTTGTTTACCGTCATTTCCAATTAATTTGCAGCACGCAAATTTTGAATAATCGTGGTACGAACGAACAACAATCAATTGTCTACTCGAATGAAGAACTTTCGTGTCCGAAGAGTTCAGAACCGACTCGACGTTAAGCGACAGGATGTACACTCATTTGATTTCCTACTTCCTTTCGGTCCTCGCACCCGGTCTCTTCTTGTCTATAGCGCCATCGCAGTGCTGCTAATTTCTTTATTGGACTTATTTTCGCCATTCATTCCATTAGTGTGCTTTGCACTCCTTTGCTTGACGAGGAATTGAAAAATTACTGACCATTCCTTGAGCTTATCCTTGAAGGCGCCCTCAGCAGGAGGTCCGACCAACTCCTCCTCGTATACCTCGGCTTGCACTAAATCGATAATGTTTTCAACTTCCAAGGAACCGCTTTCGTTGTCTGTCTTTCCTCCGTCTCTCTCCCTCTCGCCCTATTCTAATGTCCTCGCAGTGGACATGCTATCACGTATGTCTATCGACTGTGTTCATTTGTGTGTGTGCAAGACGTTAACGAAAGCCCTTTCAAGGTTAGGCCGGCCTTTTTGATGGCGCGTGCATCCGAATCAATTATCATTACGAGACCTTTTTGTCAACTGTCGAAAGGCACGGAGAATTCTTGAGGAGGACTTTCGACAGGACATGGGTTGTAGATGTTTTCGAAGAGGTCGAACTCTTTAAAGCCCCCCTGAGCACCGGAACCACAAGGGTTAATAATCCCGCCAAAGGTTGCGCGCCCAACAGTCACTCAGTTCACAGGGAGAGTGGGTCGAGGGAGCAACACCGGAGAACAACTTCCGCTTCCTTTAGCACAGGGTCGCCCGGCTATTCTTCACCTGCTTCCTTTCGCTTTCATCGGATCGTTCGAGCTTTGTTCATTTCAATTAATTCAACTCCATCTCTATCCCCGTCCACAGGATTGGCGTCTGCGATCGCACGGCGTCTGCAGCCTGGAGGACGCCCTGCGCTCCTCCGAGAACCTGGCGCGAGTTCAGCCCTGCCTGGACTCGCTGCTGCGCGTCCTGCTGTCCTCCGAGCGACACCCCGAGGTGGCCGAGGACAAGCGGCGCCTCCTGGTGAACCTGGTCTCGCGTCTGCCGCTGGACAACCTGGAGGACCGCACCGGGCAGATCATGACGGGGCTGTGTCGGCAGGGCGGCGCCGGGGCGCACCGCGTCTGCAAGGCGCTGATGCAGCGCCTGCCGCCGTCCGTGATTGTGCTGCGGCTGCTGTCCGAGGAGTTCCTGCACGCGCGGAGCTCGAGGGTAAGTGCGCCGCCGGAGCCGCCGGCGCGAGTGCGGCCGGCTGAGGTTGTTGCATATTAATAACCGCGCCGCAGCGAGTGTCCATTGCATGCATTTCGCCTCGCTTCCGGCGGCCCGGCCTCTCCGATTCTAACCCCATTCGGCATGACTTATTCGCCCCTTGTTTCCCTCCCGCAGTTCCGCGAGCACGCCCTGCAAATGGTCATGTTCTCGCTGATGACCTTCCCCAGCACCTGCTTCGACACCGCGACGTGCGTGGCGCGGGCGACCTACGCGGCCTTCGATCGCAAGAAGCGCGTGCGCCGGGCGGCCCTCGACGTGCTGGCGATCCTCGGCCAGGTGACGTCGGCGCGGGCCGTGCTCGAGGTGCTCCAGGAGGTCGCGCGGACCCGGGACGAGGGCGGCGCGCTGCTGGCGGCGGCCAAGGCGCGGCTCTCGCGCAAGCAGCTGCCGCTGGTCTCCGCCGACGGCGCCGTCCAGTGTTCGCTGCGCGTCCCCGCGTCGCCGACGCAGCCGGAGGGGCCCGACGTCGAGTGGATCAACGCGGGCGTGGGCTCCGTGTCGCCGACGTCGTTGAAGCGACGCGCCCAGCGCAGTCGCAGCACCTCGCGGCAGCAGCAGCCGAGCTTCTGCCGCCTGCCCCAGGAGGGGGGCGTGGCTGCAGGATCGTGTGGCAGGTGAGTGGTTGTGAGATCAGGTCCCGGAGCGGTCCTCTAACCTCTGTCTCTCCCCAGCACCCCCTCCGACGACGGCCACTCGAAGCAGCAGCGGCGCGAGGAGATCAGTGTAAGTACCGTCGGGGGGAAAGGGTTGCGTTCCCGAGTTCAGAAGGTTGAACTCTCCAAACAGAGCTGCACAATTGAACGAGTTCCAAGAAGACCTCGTTAACCCCATATTGTTGATGTCATTGTCATTGTTGCTTGTTTTTATTTGCTGCTGCGGCACTGGCACGACAAATAAAAGCAATTAGCCAGAACGATGACGGATTTAAAGCCTAATGTTTTATTTAAAAACAATGTCCGTTATTGATTTTCACAACATGCAAGTGGAAAATTCTGTACAAAACTACATAACGAACTTTTGGTTGCCGAGTACTCATTGGGACAATACAATTGTTTTAAAAATGTATAGCTCTATCGGTTAACATTATTCAGATTGTTGAATTCAGGCAAAGAAAGGGATAACAACATACGATTCTTTCCAAGAGGGAAATAATTAAAATATCCCATTTTTACCAATATTAAACTACACATTTCTACACTACATTATCAATTGGTACTTGTTGCTACATAAATTAAAATATACGGAAGAACCCAAAATGAAAAATTCCCGCGTGAGTCATATAAAAACCAGAGAAAACCGGATACCGATTATTCGTTACTCTGGAAAACAATCGGCAAACACGTAAAAGCTCCCCTTAAGTTCGGCCACCTCCCCCATTCGCCCAATGTGCGATGCGGCCGATTACACAGGACACCACGGAAGGATCCCACGGCTCACCGCCTTGCCTCGCTCCCCGTTGCCTTCGCGCCCAACAATTGAAATCGCCAGCCGGGACGGAGGTTGAGGGCTCACGAGTGAATTGCGCTGTCTGTATTTGTCTGCTGCCTGACTGACGGCAGACAGCGATAGACGGGCGGGCGGGCGAGCCACGGCATGCAAATGCACGACAGACAGCGACATGCAGACAGTAGCGTTTGAACCGCCGTTGCGAGAGGACTACGAGCACGCGACCACGACCGAGGCCCATCGAAGCCTGAACGTCCGAATACTTAGGGCCAAATCCACCGCACTTGTTGTGAAATAAGACGCGTGCAAGGGACGCGACGCGAGGCTGACCCATGGTACTGCCGTTCGTAACCGATCCCTACTGCATCAATCGGAAAATGGTGAACATCTTCCAGGCCTACCCCATGTTCAACTTGGTGCCAGCGAACTACAAGACATGGGTACGTTTCCGCGGGTGTGAGGGAGTGGGAGGGAGGCAAACGATTACAACCCGTTTAAATGGACGGCGGCTGACGCATTGGAGAGTTTATTGATTTTATATATCCAATTCCAAATCGTGAAAGACGAGTGCAAATAATTTGAAAATTTCCATATTTATTCATAGATAATAGAAACAAAGAATCTTCCCAAAATATGTGTATTCATTTTCGTTTGCTTCACCTGCAGGACGAGACCCAGGGACCCAACATCCAGTACGTCCTGGGGAGCAGTGCTCCTCTGCACTTCGGGATCGCGTCCAGGAAAAGCCACGGTTCGTATCCCATGCAGCGGATCGATCGATTTCCTGGGGACGCCTTGCAACGCACTTCGGGACCCTTGCCTCCCCTTGGACCCCTTCTTGTTTATTTGGCTCACCTAACAACGCACGTATTCGCGTTGCCATCCGCGGGGAGGGGGCCCGCAGTGCTTGGCGCCTCCAGGGAGTCTTTCGGGATGCTTCCTGCTCACTTGGCGCTAATGGGTTCTTTGTTCAGTTGACTTCGGGAACTACGCCAACCCCCGCCGCCAGATGGTTGCCAAATCCTGCTCGGACTCCTCCATGGACGGCAGGAGCTCCGACAGCACGAGTGGCGGCAGCGGCGGGAGTGGCGGAAGTGTTGCAGCGGCAGCCGCAGCCGCCAGCTATGTGGCGGCCAACGGTGACATCAGCGGGCGGTTCACGAGGCAGACGGTGAATTCGAGGTGAGAATTTTTTGGGGGTATCCCAGGAATCATTCTAATCCGCCCTAACTTCGCCCTGGAAGGTTCCCTGCGATGGACCGCATGGATCTGAACGCCACGTACGTCCGCGTCCACAAGCCGCCCACGTGCTACCCGGGCATGGGGGCGTATGCGCAACTGCAGCAGCAGCAGTACTCGCTGAACTCCACTTATCCGAAGGTCAACTACACGATGACACATGGGAAAAGAGGAAGGCAGCAGCAACAGCCACAACCACCACAGCAACAGCAACAACTACAATACCACCAGCCCTACCATCAGCCACGAGTGCGAGTGGCTTCTCAAGGTTTGTCTCTCCTTCTTCGTTGAACGGTTGTTTGTAACGAGGTCCATCATTGTATTCTCAGAGAATTTCAAGCAACAGGAAAATCCCAACCACGAGAAGAACCACAACAATCACATCAACAACAACAATAACTACAACCACTCCAACAACAGCAATCACACCAATAACTACAACAGCAATCTCAGTAATAACAACAGCGATGGCGGCAACCTCGACGGCACCTACACCATCTACAGCTTTGACAACGATCACAGTCACACACAGTTTGCAAATGGCGGCCACAATGGCCGTCGCTTCGTGAACGTGGAGAAGTTCATGAGACAGAGGTGAGTGCTCTGCGCGAAAAGCCGCCCGCCGTGTGCTATCGGCAGACTAATTAAAAAGTTTTCAACAATAAAACTTTGAGCTTTCGATCCCTGTTTGGGGGTTACGAATCGCAAGGCTTCCGGCTGCGTTGATTCACTGTGTTGCCCCATGGGTTCATTGCACCGACTTGTTGAGTTTTCAAGCACTTCACCTGAAGAACGTTTGGGTGGAAGGATAGCGGAAGGCGGAACCGAATTTGTTGGCAGATCTAAACGAATAAAATAGTCGGCTTCATTGGGGAGAAAGATAATAACTTTTTAATGCCTGGGACTGGTTGGGAAAACTAAAAACCCTAAGACTATTCGAAAATGCATTATAATTTGCATAATTTAACAATTCTTAAATTGCCCAGTTATTTTTTTCTTATTATTGTTTAACCTTCCATTGTTTATGTTCATATCTTAGAGATTAATCAGCGACTATGAGGAACTTTCAATATTTTTTAAGGAGCTCCAATTAAAAACACTAGATTATGACATCATCGATTCTGGCACTAATAAATAACATTTATTAATATAGTTTCCAACAATGTAACAAAAATGTTTCAGAGGTACTTCATATGACGGCTGGCAGCTTATAGCTCTTATTACTGAATTGATATGATAACTGGCACTTTTTAGGATAAAAATTATAAATTTTCGATACAAATTTTCAAATTTTAAATTGTCTACAAAAAATTTAAAAAAAAAATTTTCAAATTATAAATTTTCCATTAAAATGTTCAAATTATAAATTGTCTATAAAAACATTCAAATTATAAATTGTCTATAAAAACATTCAAATTATAAATTTTCTATACAAATTTCCAAACTATAAATTTTCTATAAAAATGTTATATAAAAATTTTTATATTATAAATTTTCTACAAACATTTTCAAATTATAAAACATTTCAAATTATTATATATATTAAACATTTTCAAATTTTAAATTTTCTATAATAAATAGTTTTGAAATTCTATAAAACTTGAAATTATAAATTTTAAATTGTATGTAAAAATTTTGAAATTATAAATTTTCTATAAAAATTACTAATCATTTATAAAAACTTATGAAATTTTAGTGAAAACTAAAAAATTTTATTTAAATATATGAATATTTCCATGAAGAGACATTTCAGACAAAAGAGAGGTCATGCAAGACATTTTCAAGGTTTTACATAGCCAATTAAGAATTTATTTCTGAAAAATTTATATTTTCAATTTGTTGATTTTCGACAGGTTTTATTAATTTCTCATTTGCTAGTATTAAACTCTCGGAGAAAGCTCGAGCTCAGTGCCCAGTGCCAAATTTGCTATTAAGTAAATTTGCCACCTATTTGCTACGAATCGTGATTCGTGAATTGAGTTTCCATAAAATCCATAAAAAAACACAAGTTGAACAAGTGTTTGAATTGACTTTATTCTGGAAGACCTCTCGAGATCTGGTTTTTTGCAAATTAAAGATAATTTTTTCTAGTTGATATTTTATGCGCGGGTATAAAAAGGGGTAGTTAACTATAATAAATATATCCTGAATATAGAAGTTATGTATATATTGTAGCATTCGTAGACAAGTGAGACAACCATGAGTATATTTGATCGGTCAACTTTCATTACCATCAAAATTATTAAAATATACATATACTCATGGTTGTCTGACCACGTCGGCAACATAAGTCAAAATCTGGTTCATACGAAACAAATCCCAATGTAATTAAGTCTAGCAATGGAAGGACTTCACAATTATTCATGACCCTTGGGGTGCATGTGATTCTGGATTGACCCACATTGACTGCGGTTACCCGCAGATTAAGTGACCATTAGTCAATGGACGATGACTTGGCTGTGGCGAGCGTTACAAATGCTCAGTGTGCGGTTTCTGGCCACGATGTGCGTGTGACCTACGAATGGCTGGAGAGGGAAAACCGCAAGACCGGGCTGACGGACGGAGGGCGGGAGGAGGAGAGGGCCAGCGAAAAGAAGTCAACTCATTACGAATGTCAGAAATTGAGATCGCTGAGAAAAATGTAAAAATTGACCCAAAAAATAAAACAAAAAGAAAAGTTCGTCGAGTCGCTGCGTTGAGAGCGGGTCAGTGGCAGGAAAGTCTCCAACGCGACCCGTCCTCCCATCAGTCGTGTAGAGTTCGTGACGAAGTTTCACAAATCAATTTACACGACACGACCACTGAAGTTAGCCAACAAGCGAGGTGTAGAGTGGAGGAAAGGGGTTAAACAGCTGTTTCGTCCAAAGGGCAGTCGCAGACGGTCTTTAAGAATGAGGTGACCGTTGCAGCCCGGGAGTGGGCGCAAATTAAGTGATTAATGTTCTTAATTGAATTGTGTCGATTGCTCGTTCGGCGCCCCGAGTAGTTTGAGGAGCTCCAAATTCCTAAGCCCATCCCAGCCAAAGTTCCTTCTATTGCTATAATAGAGGCAATAGCCTGAAGTCAATCACCCTGTACCGACTGACTTTTGTAAAACTGAAATGGGAAACGCTCTCGCCTCCCCCTTGATTTACATAACGCCAAGTAGCAAACTCACTGACACACACACACACTCGAGAAAGCCGCTGGCGGCTTCTTATCCTCAACAGTTTCTTTCTTGGCCAGTCGCAAAACATGTGGTTGGTCGTGTGCCCCATCCCTCCACAGAGCAGGGGTGAACGCGGCCACTCGCGGCTCTAGTGCAACGTCCTTCGCGCCCCATCGCCGTCGCGCTGTCCGTCGTCGTCGTCCTTTGTCCATTCGTGTTATGGCGGCCAGTCGTGTGGGGAGCAATGTGGGAGAGGGGTCGTCGGAGTCGCATGGCGAGCAACAGTGGACGAAGCGCGGACGAGCCGAAGGCAGCTGCAAAGGGTGCCCAGGAACAGGACACCGCAGTCTGCAGAGTTTAACGACGGCGACTGGACGTGTCCGCTTTCTGGGGTGGCCAACGACTTTTAACGATTACCAACAATCACAGTGATATAAATACCAACAATCGTTTCACAGCAATACTAGTAACGATTCCGCATACCGCCATCGGTCACCGGGAAGGGAAGTCGCGTATACACAAACAGAGAAGAGAATTCAAATGAAAATAGTCGTACTTTTAAAGAGAGACGAGATGAAAGATACGTGAGATAAGTTAAACATGAACACAAACAAGGAGTACGATTTCGAAAGTAACAGTCAGTTTAAAAACGCGCAATAAAACGGAGCTGGGATAGTGTGGATGAGCCACACAAACCTTGCCGTAGATAAAAGATGTCCGGTAACTGGTGCTCGGCCTGCACCACGGAAGACGGACGGAAGTGTCTGTGGGAATCGACACGGCCGGCACTCGAACAAGTGCCGCGATTTTTCAGCATCTATTGCTGCTTCTGCTGCCGCCGATATCGTCATCGGAAATCGATTGGTGCCATCGATGTGGAGGATCCAGGAATAGAAAATAACCACGGCCTATGCACGCCGCAGTTGATGCCATCCTCGATCGCCGGAACGCCAATCATTGCCGTGGCCATTGCCCGGGAGATGTATGTTAAAATTTGAACTATGTGTAACTATGTATATTTCAATAAGGCGGTCAGTGTCGCCTTTTCAAAGTCTGCTTCAAACTTTCAACTTCATAGTCCTCAAAGATTAGTTTCCTCCTCGAAAATCAAGTTTTTGTTCGAGTGTAGTCCAGAAAATCAACAACCGACTCTTTTGTCGCTCACCAAATCCTGGAATTCGCTCGCAGCCCGAGAGGATGTCATTTGCAGTTAGTGTTGTGAATGCAAATGTGACACATTTTACGCCAAGCCGCAAGGCGCATTTATATCTGTCACTTTCTCCCTGCTCCTGTGGGTTTCTTAGCTCCTCGTCTCCACATCTGCTCCTTGCTGTTCATTCCTCGCCCACGATTCCCACCAATGTTATGATTCATTTATAATCGAGTTAGCTCCATATGTACAAATACAGAAATGTATTTGAATGTGCTCGAGAGTCCTGTTTTAGCCGAGCCGCTTGCTCCACGCCTATTAGTAGTAGAGTGTGTACATATAGACGGTGTTGAGTTGTTTGAATGAGTGCGTTGGCCAAACTCAAACAAAGGAAGGCAACTTTGCAATCAATTGCTTTTAAATTACGATTACCACTGTTGTTATTCATTGATGTGGGCGTAGTTTTGGTTTTTGTTATTGCATTAGTTGAAATCTAAGTAGGTCAGTTGATCTATCAGTCGCAGCGATATCGACAACTACTTGCCCCCAAATCATATTTCCTGGGTTCATTGAGCTCGGAGGGAAATGAGAAATGTGTGAAATTAGTATATACAAAATAGATATAAAACGTAAACATTTCAACGACTATTGGCTCTCTATTTTTATTTCTCTTGAGGTTATCCTAGTCTCCAGTCACGTCTCCTCTATTTATTCTTAGGAAAAGCTCACTAATTGCGATAATTACACTCAACTAAGAAAATTCCCTTTAAACATGACTCTATGAAATTTCCCGCAAATAAGAGTGCGTCATGATAATTCTTGGAAAAAATACAGAATACAGAAAAAATACTGAATATCGTTCGTCTTCGTCTCATGGACGTGTAAACACAAGATAAGTAGGCGTGGGTATGGAGGAGTTGACATCGGAATCAAATGAAACGCATTTTATTCTCACCCCGGGGCGTGTGAGTTAAACGGAGTTCCTAACGACCATCGACGCTGACGGCAGTAGCGAATGAGGACGAAATGGGTTTATTTAATTGCAGAGGACCACTTTAATGGCCAGGACAATACATTTTAAATGCGTTAAAAAGAGCCATTCGTTTATCCGTTTGCAGCTCGTTCCATTTTCCTCTTCGCACAGCAATAAACGAAACTTTGCATGTTTTCTTACAGGCTAAATAAACATGGCGAATTGTCCTGATTGCAGACTGTGGTGGAACGGGGTCGTCGATCTACACCTCGAGCGAATTCTCCTGAACGGAGGTCATTGAGTTAGGAGAAACAGTAGCTCTCGTTCTGCTCCACTGTCTTCTCTGCTGTGACCTGGGCCTTCCCTTGGTTCCGATCACGGCAATCATCGGCATTCGGTTGTACTCTTCGCTCAGTAACGAAGTTGACAATAGAATATTGACTCAGCTCCTTTTGCGCCCATCCTTGCTATTCCAGAGTAGAGGAAGGTTTTTTTTTATTTTTCAGTTCGTTGAACTATAATTTAAATAAATTATGATGATGTCGTTAACTGTCGCTTGTTGCCGGGAAGCCTTGTTTAAAATAATAAAAGCTCACGTGAGCAAACCAACACGACGACTGATAGGCGGTCGATTGCGACGAATTTAGAACAATGCATTTGTCTATAGACATCACATCGGTGATGTTATACATGTATGTTGTAAAAAAATACCATTAACAAATTACCGTCCTGGAGAGCGGCGATAGAAGCAATTATTTTAATTCTGATGTCTGCCCCTGACTCATTCCAAGGTGAAAAAAGGTTTCGGTGAGAGATCCATTTTCGGTCCTAAGGGCACGGGACGAGTTAGAGATCCAGCTCAGAGTCTCCGGGGATCTCTTCCATCGCAGCTGATTTCTAAAATTCTGTTGAAACGAAAACGGATTTAATACTTTCTCTTTTCGACTTTGCAGCAACAAATACTCCCAGACGAATGGAGATGGCTCAGCAACAACCCCGACCCCGGTGGCAAGCGACCAATCGACCAACGCAGCCGCAGCTCCAGCAACACCGGCAGAAGCCGCACCAGCTGCGACGGCGGCCACACCCACCTCGGCGAAGTCCGCGAACTATTCGCAGAGGTCCACCGCCTCGGCCAAGTCCAGCAAGAGCATTCCCGCCAGGGCGGAAGCCACCGGGCAGATGAACGCGGAGGACGACGGCGACGAACACAAGTGCAGCACTCCGACCACCACGCTGGTGGGCAGCCTCCACAGCGAGGCCACCGACCACGAGGTGGACAGCGAGTCCCCGTCGAAGTGGTCGGCGGGCGAGGAGGTCCTCCAGATCGAGGACATCGTGGATGCCGTTGCCGACGAAGCCGTCCTGGCCGTCGAGGAGGACGACGAGGCGGATGGAGACACGAGAATCGGCCGCTCCGAGCTCAGACGGGACGCCAGCGTGGCCAGCGTCCAGAGCAAGACGGAGAGCATCCGGACGCAGCTGGAGGGGTCGCCGCCCGTTCTCTCGCGGGCGCAGTCGGTGAAGTCGCTGACCATCGAGGAGCAGATCGAGGGCGGCACCAGCTTCGTGATGCTCGACGCGGAGGTGGCGCAGGACGAAGAGGGGCCGGCCCTCAATAATGTGGAAGAGCAGCGGGCTAGTGAGAGTGGAAGCGAAGACGAAGGCCGAAGCGACAGCGACAGGAAGGAGAATTCTCCGGGGAAACACGTTGAATTCTCGGAGGGCAGGGTGGAAAGCCCGGAAGACGAACAAGGGCCGACCCTAACCGCAGTCTTCGGCTCGCCCCAGACGCACGCACCAGGCACGCCAAGGGCTCTGACCGACTCCGTGTCGCCCTCTCCAGAGCGGCTGCGGTCGCCGACAATCGCAGAGCTGAAGTCGCTGTCGCGGCGCAACTCGATGATCAAGTCCATGGAGTCGCTGTACGAGCGGCCGCCCTCGAAGCAGGACTCGCTGGACACGACCACCACCGAGACCAGTTCGCAGTCCGCCGGGAGCCAGCTGCTCCAGGGCGGGCACAACGACTACATCCCGATCAAGCCGCAGCACACGCCACTCAAGCAGAAATCGAAAACCTCGCACTTTCTGAAAAGCAGTCGTCGCGTCTCGCCTGTCAAGCGCTCCATCAAAATGACGCAGGCCGAGCTGTTTCCGAACACGTTGACGCGCTTCGAGCGGCCCCGCGAGGCCCTCCTCAAGAGCTTCGACCAGCTGGACTCGAGCAACTGGGAGGTCATGATCGTGGGCCTCAAGTCGATGGTGCGGCTGACGCGCTACCACCCGGAGACCCTCGAGAACCACATGCACATGACGTGCATCCAGCTGACGAAGGCCGTGCGCAACCTGCGCTCCCAGGTGGCCCGCGCCGCCTGCCAGGCCGCCACCGAGCTGTTCGCCATCAAGAGCAAATGCCTGGAGCAGGAGTGCGACGACCTGGTCTGCGCCCTGCTCCACCGCACCGCCGACACGAACCGCTTCCTGCGGGCGGACGCCACGCGCGGCCTGGAGTCGATGTGCGACAACCTGACGCCCCCGAAGATCCTGAACATCCTGACGACGAAGGGCGCCCAGCACCAGAACGCGGTGGTGCGAACGACGACGGCGAAGCTGCTGAACCGGCTGGTCGAGCGGCTGGGCTGCGACCGGGTGTTCACGATGCCGCGCGAGAACCGCGACAAGTTCTTCGTGACCGGCGCCAATCTGCTGCTGGAGGGCAGCCTGGAGACGCGCAGCTACGCGAAGTCGATGTTCCGCCAGCTGTCCGACCACCACAACTACAACCGGCTGCTCCTGGAGGTGATACCGCCGCGGACCTATCGCAACGTGGAGAAGACCCTGAAGAACATTCACTGAAAGGAGCGGCTCCCGCCCACTCCGACCGACCGGCGCTCTCTGTCTCTGTACATAGTGTAGTTTTCAAAATTGTTTTTATACATTAAGTAGCTCAATGTTAGCCGCGACCGGCGCAAATTCTTAGACCCAATATTGTCTACTACATCGTCTTTAGCTAGTGCATAAGGATCCTATAACATTATTACCATAATTAATGCTATTACAAAAATTGAATAATTGAAAATAAAGAAACATGAGAAAAATCCCTACGAATTCCTCGAAACACGACTGCAAATGGCTACTGTTTTAAATCTACATCCTATCTTTCGCTTCACAAGGATTTTCCGTAATAATGGCCCCAATCCCTAATCCCCAATTGAAGAATCCCAGAAGCGTTAGTGCGACCCCAACTACGGGAAACCGCAAGTAGGTGACAAAGACTGCTCGATGGGAGCCGTGGTGTCTTAAATAGCATTCACCATGGGAATAGTTTGGTAGAGATTGATTGGTTGAAGACAGCAGCGATTGCCAGAAGACAGCAGCTCCGACGAAAAATCTCCTCATCATCTTGGAATTGGAGCTTCTTCAATCGTCACTATTTTCCAAAAAACACTCCCCTTTGCAGGGGACAGATGTGAAATGTAACTTTGTTGTTTAATTTTTACTCAGGAAAAATGTTGTTGGGTTGGTATGGGTTCTTGAAGCTAATGTTTACCAACCTTTATCACATCATTTTATATCACATTCACATTTTTCGACTTCGCTCACAAATGGGGAGTGGCATCCCTATACCCAATTAAAACAAGAAAAGCAAATGTGACAGGATAGCTTTCGGGAGTACGAACTGACTATTTGGTGTTGAAAACGTACCCATTTTGCTGGAAATTATGCCTTTTGCCGCTATTTAATGTGTCCCTACTACCACTAGAAATGGAAAAAACCCTTGGCGAGCACCCGGTTGTAGTCCTTGCTAAAAGTTTATAGTTATCTCATAGTGCACACGAACCAAATTTATGGCTGAAAATCAGATTTTCAAAAGAGCCGTTCACACGACAAAATAGATTTTCACACGTCAGATTTTCGTTTGGCGGTATTTCTTTCCTTTGTATTGGTGTGTATTCTACACACGTTGTTGTCGACTTCTTCATTGTGTTGGAATGAATATAACATCAGGGTAAAGGATTTTTGTGAAATAGTACTATTTTCATAAAAAACCACGGTAGCAAACCGAAAATTTCTTCTGTTGAAAAAATGAAGAAGAATGAGAAGGGAAAAAAGAGGTAGCTCAAAAGCTGCTACTGAGATTTCGAAGATAAGATGTAGTGAATTTCATTCAATTAAGATGCTCGCTCGGGCTGTATTAGAAGGAAAAGGGGTTTCTGATGCCTCTGAGGTAGCTTAAAAGCTGCTACTGAGATTTCGAAGATAAGATGTAGTGAATTTCATTCAATTAAGATGCTCGCTCGGGCTGTATTAGAAGGAAAAGGGGTTTCTGATGCCTCTGCTGGCTCCTCATTCATCTTCGATTGCGCTAGACAATTTCATGACTTTGCACTGGAGACTCCCGCCTGCCGCGGCAAGCTTCGACATGTTGATTCTTGTTATTCTTCTCCTCCAGCAGCTGCTGTTCGCGGCTTCCACAACAGGCGGAGCTTCAGCCATGCATCGCATTCCGCAGCAGCGAGCCTCCGAGTCTGGATGCAGATGGAGACCAGTTCCCGCCTGCTGCCCACCTCTCCCCCTCCCCCGAGTTCGGCGGCAGCACGCGCAAGGATTTTCCACATTTTTCTACGCTGCCGATTGTGGCTTTATTCCATCGATTTTATACAGTTTTTATTTCTCCCCCCTACCGTTTCCGCTCATATTTCCGGATTTTTCGAGTTTTGTTGTCACTCCACGTCTATTGTCGTTGTTTGTGTGTATTTTCTGCTTAAAGGAGGACTCGCAAAACTCGCGGAAGTAATTAATTTGCTCCAATGTTAAATGGAGTTCTACGTTGATGGAGTTCTAGCAGTGGATGCAGATCTCGGAGTCACGAGGACCCGCTATTTTAGGTCCAAGTCACAGTCGAGACAGATTCATGGCGATCCATGGTCAATGATAATTCAAACCGTTTCTAACCTCCGGACCGTGGTGGTCCGGTCGTTGCACGCGTTATGAACACGTCAGTAATTGACACCAGAAATCGACACAAAGTGGAATTATCTTCGACTCCGCATTTCTGACGAGCCGAGCCGGAAGAAGCGGAGGCAGGAAATTTCGGCACACGTCCTCGGTTCCAAGTTGAAAGGCTCCCCCGTGCGCGTTTAAATCGATTATAATTTGTGTTGGCTTCGTGTGAGTTGGGCCGTCGGATTTCCACTACATCGTTTCGTCGTCATCCCCGTGATCCGTACAATCCAATCCAATAAAGGCCATAACTTTGGAAACGCATTCAAAAGCCGCCAATAATTTCCCTTTTAAATGATTATAAATGGTTTCTTTCCTCACTCGTCCTTTAACGCTTTTAATGCTTCTGTGGTTTCCCTCAGTGTACGCGTCCTTTTCCTCGTCCATTCGGGCTTCTTCGCCATGAAAAATTGCCAGGCGATGAAATGCAAAATAACCCAAAATCCGGCCCAAATATTGCCGTGTGTATGTGTATGTTCGGCGAAATGAAATATTTGGGTCGGCCCAATTCTGTTATAAGCATTTGTATTCAACGTTGGTTTTGTTTTTGGTGCTGCTGCAGCGGCTGCTCGTTAGCGGTTTTATTATTTTCATATCCAATTTCGGCGAAATTCAGGGCGATTTCCGAATTAAAGGGTGTATGGGACATTTCATGACCTCGGACTGCACATGGATTGAGATGTGCCGTTGGAAATGGACCATCGTCGTTACGGTAATTATTTCAAGTGGCATAGACAACGGTAGGCATCGATAGATGCTAGTAAGTTGAGGACATGAATCGATTGAATGAGTTTTTTAATAATATCATAATATCAAGGTGCTTTATTGACATGATTTCAAACGCATGAGATGCTCCACTCAAAATTTCTTCCAGTTTTTTATTACAACATTCACATTCATAATCCATGTTAATCCATTCAGTAAAGTAAAGTAAAGTAAAGGGATCCAAAAATATCACCGACTTCTTGGGGTGTTTCATGCCTCCTTTACAAAGAGATCTGCATAAACAGAAGATATGCAAATAGAGAGAATTCTTACAGATTCCGAAACAACTCAAATATATTTGAAATTCGTGCCGTTTCTTCGTTGTAACAACAATGGGATTTGAGCAATACCAACAACAATAACAGGGAGAACACCAACAACAAGAGCAAATGTGGCAAAAGCGCCAAAAACAAAAGCCAATAATAACCGTTGAAATATTTGGCGTCTCGTATCCCCAAGTTGTCCGAAATGTAGGCATGCTTCAAAACAACTTTTTGCTATTCTTCATCTCCACCGTCCGCAACCCAACTGGTTCTTTCTGCTGCTCCGTAGAAACGTAAACAAGAAACGCCAAGAGAACGGAACAAACGGCCGAACTGCGTGGAGCAGCGCCCGATTCCGAGAAAACGTGAAGGGCACGAGCACAAGAGCATTGAAGGGCTCTCGGAGAGCAGAAGCATAGGAGCGTGTGGCGCGGGCAGGCGGAGGGGTCCAAGCCGTGATGATGATGATGGAGAGGGAAGCCTTAAAAACTTGTTTGTGGAGCTCGCTCCGGAATGTTGAGAATAGCAAAGAGCGGAGAGATTCTACAGAACGTGTCTCTAAAACGAGTTCTCTCTCCCCGGAGACAGCATACGAAAGGGGAAAAGGTGGGCGAGGGGATTGGTTGCCTAACATGCCGCCTATCGTCATCTGGCATCGAAGCCAAAGACATCCCCGAATAACTGACCCGAGCATTCTCTTATGGCTTCCCTTGTTGTTGTGGTCCGAAAGGAGGTCAAAACTTGATGCCGAACGAAGGGACCGCTCATCATGTCTCTTTCTCTTTCACTTCTTTCTCTCTCTTACTGCGTCGTCTTCTTGGGGCTCGCTTCCCCAACTTCGGCTTAAAATGCAAATCTATTTAACCAACATAAAAACAACACTAACCACAAAAGCAATAATAAAAACAAAGAGAATAATAACAGAATTTTAAATTCGGGTGTGGGGGGATCGGACCGCAGTCGCCACAAAACGTGCAAGGAGGAAAAACAGGTCGTAGAAGAAAACGCCAGCAGCAACAACAACGTCTGTGGACTGAAATAACAATCAAAATAAACAGCAACAACACCACCGCAAGCTTCAACAGCGAACAAGGGAAGTAAGGAACATCATCTAATGGAATTTAAAACACGCGCTGAGGAAAGCTCGAGACCGACAGAAAGTCTGCAAGGAGAAAACGAAAAATATAACAACATAAAAATGGTCGGCGCACAACAATTATCAGCCAGTTTTATGTACCTCTTACAATGCTTGAATCCCGAATGGATGGAAGGGATTCAAAATCTTTAAAAGTGTCTTCAAAAATTCCTAAATTTCAAAGGATGTATTTCTTGTTGCCCTGCTCTGGGATTTATTTCATTTCAAGAGAACTTTTGATATAAAAAATACATGTATGGGTCACATAGACGATGTTCTTCAAATCACGGAGAAAAATCTAAACATTGATATCTCTTGCTATGATTTGTACTCTCATTTCACTTTCAATGTGCAATTTTGCATCATATGGCCGTTTCATCTGTTTAAATAAAACATGGAACATTTATCAATTCCTGTCAGCAATCCCTTTGTTTTTTTTCTTTTTTCAAAATCGTCTTTTTCTCTTAGCAGAGTTTTATTAAAAGTACTACAAAAAAGTACACAAGCCACTCCAATAATAATGCAAAGCTACAACAAGATAAACAATTTTGACAGCCAAATATCAGTGCAAAAATTAAAGCAGCATCGGTCACGCAAAAAATTGAAAAGTATGTAAAGTGTTAGGAGCTTATTAGAAACTTAATATCAAAGAAAAACACGTGGACACAAATTTGTAATATTTCCCTTTTTTCTACTTTCAGATTTCAGCGTCCACGGTCGAATCGTCACCGCAAATTGTATTGAAAATCGAACCACGTCTCGCATCTGGATCTCGTTCTCGTGTAAGGGACGAAAAAGTGGTGACCGAGGCAATAAATCCCTTTTTTCGCTGATTAATGCAGGACCAATAAATTTCGCAAAGTAGCAAAAAACAACAACAAAAATGGAAATGGAAACATTTTCACCCATACCTTCCGTTCAATATACAAGGATATAAATTTATACACGGATTTATATATAAATTTATATCGATCGATGGTTTGAGTCTGAGCGCGAAAGAAAAAAGATTAATTTTCCAACAAGGGCAGAAAATTAATTAACAGAGGGCAAGAGCGAAGAATGGCGGACAAAAGAGAGTAAAAGAGGGAAGAAAATGTGAACAAGAAGAAGGATTAAAAAAAGAGTGAACAAATTAAACAACAACTACAGGCTGAAACAAAAGCAATGCAAGCGAACGAAGTCGCAGCAAAAACTTGGAGTAAACTGATTGAAAATCGCAGTAGGATGGTGAGGAGAGATGTTGAGAGAGGGAGAGAGTTCATAGCAGGGAGGAGTGGAAGATATGACAATACATAGATAGATCGAAAGATAGAGCGAGGAGAATGTGTTAAGTAATTATTTTAATGCACTCATTAAGTAATTGAAAAGGCGAGAAACGCTAAAATAAAATAGAGAAAAACAAGAAACCTAAAAAAACCAGATAATACTGAAGACGTACGAGGAAAAGAAACCAAAGACATAGAAGGCGAATGAAAAATTAGAGAAATAGCGCGAGGAAAAAAGTGTTGTTGATGAAATGAAGGAAAGACGTGTCATGTCATTAGTTTTCGACGGAAGTTCATCCCTCACAAAACCTCACACTTCGTCCTGTTCTGCTTTCATTCGTCCCACTCGAATTTTCTCCTCCTATGGACGTCTGAAGATTGGCATCTGAGCATCGAGATACCCCTTGAAGTCTTCCTCTTGGAGATCCGTATTGCACAACGAAATTAGTTGCGGATCTAGAGCGATAGGGGACGAGTAGGAGGCGAAAAGGACGGAAAACTTAGTGCGGCACGAGAGAGAATCGATTTGTGAAATAAATGGTTACAACCAACAGATGTAGATCGCGCCGGGGAAGAAGTTTCTGATTGTGTGTATAGTATCGGAGTAAGCGCGAGTACGTGTTCCGGGTCGCGTTTGTGTTCGTGTCGTGCTTGTGTTAGTGTCGTGTTTGTGTTCGTGGCTGCGTATTCGTAGTCGTTGATGTGTTTCAGCAAATTTGACAGACAAAATAATTTTCATGTTTGACCCATGCTTCGATTGTGTGTTCCGTGTTTTTCAACCATTTTAAAATACTATTGCTTCAACTGTTGCCACAACTCAAGGCTCGCAGAGGATCGGTTAGAAAATAAATTTTATATATCTATTATATAGCTTGTTAGCTGTACAACAGGTTTTAAGGCCATTGCGTGGTGCAAAAACAGGTCTTTTAAACGACGAATACCTTTTTGAGGGAATGATCGAAAGATGTTGCGAAAAGCCGAGAAAATATGACAACATCCTAGGATTGAGGGCGGCAAAAACCACCATGAATTACAAAGTGCTTTTCAACCCTTTTCTCAAAAGTTCGAAAACACACTTGAAGACCCGTCAAAGGGGTCTTCTGAAAACTCGAAAGGGTCCCATCATTTTCGGCAACCTCTTAAAAACCTCTTAAAGGCTACCCGGATATTGCGGCAAGTCGGAGTGTTGAAATTAAATATTCAATATCAATATTTATTCACATCCCGTGCTCTTGGTCCCATTTGCTGTCCCTGTCCCTTGCCCCCCATAATACTGGCAAAAGCCCTGCTACTGCGTCCCCCCTTTTTGGCTTTCTAGCTCTCTCTATTTCCCCCTGCCGGTCCCGTTATGCTCTTCTTCATCGACCTCTGTGCGGTTTTGTTGTTCTTGGTATTTGGGTCACTTTTGTTAATTATTCCAGTCACATCTGTTATGTAAACTAAGACGCCTCCCCCTGGACCCCGCCTCCTCTTGCGCGTTCACGACAGGCGAAAGTGCCGTCCCGCCATTTTGACAACTCGCACACAGCCACGCGTGCACACAGTTGTACACGTACATTCGCCACACGCATACAAATCGTGCGTCTACACAGTTTTTGAGTTGCCAACGAGATGTCGGCCAGCAAACTGTTGACCCGAATGGCGAGCATCGAAAAGTCGCAAACATACCGAGTCCCAAATACTTTCCCTCCTCCCCTATCCTCTTTATCCGTTCCTGCTCCACTTTCTGTCGCAGGATTCTTGAAAATAAGTTTCGGCCATCTTTTAAAATTCTCTCAAGTGCCCTCGACCACAGCCAAAAACATAATGGCGGACCGGAAGTGGCTGTGGCCATTGCGGTGAGCTGAGAGGCAGTCGTGGTGGACTGGGGTTGGAATATTTTTATGCGTTCCGCGAGGTTATTTTTTAATTAATTTTTGGATAATATTTGCTCGACGCTTTTGCTGGTTCCCCCACAACAACTGAAAAGAATCCGACTTTCTCTCTGTTTCTCCTCCGTTTGCCTGGTCTTTGTTAATTTTTCTTTTGTTTCATTATTCCCCTTCTGCTCCTTGTTCACGTTAATATTTTTTTCAAGTCCTTTCACGACCTCGACGGCTCGTTTAGGGTTTCGCTTTTGTTTGTGTCCGAGTGTCCCTGTTTCTATTATTGTTGGTCTTTGGCGAGAAGTTTTTGTTGTCGCTTATCACTTTCTCCAATTAAGGATCCTTTATGGTGGGGATTCTTATGCCAACGACCTGTAATAAACCCGATTCAATGGGACCGGGAATGATTGCTATCTTAATGAAAATGCTCTACCTGATGTTGTCGCTTCTCTGCGATCTGGTCGAGAACATCAGAAGTATTTTGTGATGGAAACTGCTCCATGATTAATTAAACGTAACCTTCATCTGCTGATAAGTTCTAATGATTCGCAAAAGCTGTCTTCATTCTCGGAGGCCCTTGGGTAGCTTTAATGAAGCTTAGTATACAGCATTATATACTCTCTTGACCTTTTACTTAATTTTAGTCGCAGTTCCCCGGTAATTTCTCTCGATGCTTCCGAAAGGAGAACCACAGAGAAACGTTATTCGTAGATGGCTGCCATCGTCAGCTCTTTCCGAAAGAAGTCACTTGCGACGGACTGTTGGTCTATTTTTTAGTGTTTGTGGAAAATTACCACTGCACGTTTTTCTCATGGTCCTCTACGAATCCATTGGTTTCCTTCTCAATGCTTGTCTTCTCTAAGGAAAGGAGTTCGCAGTATAATCACTGAGATGAGGGTGAATTGAAAGAAGACCCAAATGACCATAAAATAATCATTACTTAAAGTACAAACTCTTCAACATTTGGAGAGAAAATTACACACTAAAATGTTCGCATTTACCTCATTTGAAACCCCTCTGCATGTTCCTCAGCATTTTCTCCCTCCTAGATTTTCCTGTTCCTCAGTAGCGTGCCCTCGCTCCTTCTCCAATGTGACGCAAAGCCGCTCTTCGACTTGGGGACGGTTATTGGCGGATGCGCCCAAAGAACAGGTTTCGAAACTGCAACTTCTTCCTCTTTTTCGACCTCGACGTTGCTTCGCTCTCGACCACGACGGCAGTCTGTTCGTCTGTTTGGCTGTCTATCCATCTTTACCTTATGGCGGAAGTCTTCTGGCCCGCCTCTCGGTTTCTTATCGTGGCTCAAAACTGTTGCCGCAAACATCCGACTTGGTTGGCAACGTTGATGGACAGACGAGGAGAGAGAGAGAGAGAGATGTAGACAAACAGGCGATCGGGTGGTCGCACGAGACGTCAAATCCCCGCATTTGCGTTGTCAACAGATGATACCGTTTTTCTTCATCTCCTCCTGTGACTTCTTTTCGTCGCACACATATACACAAGTCTTTATAAGTACGTCAACACACATACATGAGAACACTGTGAAAAGGGAAACGTAATGAAAGCATCTGACTTTTGGAGTGGAGAGAGGAGAGAGAGAAAATATATGGTTGTGAGGAAAACGTCACGTGAGGGAAATTATATAATCGCTTGGAGATAGAGAAAACCAAAGCTTTAAAGAAGAAGACTTGCGCGAAGAAGAAATTATATCGTTGTTTTTGTTGCTGCAACTTTTATGTAATTTCTTCTTCTTCTTCCTCTTCCTTCGGTTGCTTGTGGCCGTTGTTGTTAAAAATGTTGTGGCCAAACGAAGAGCCATTTGTTGTTGTTTCCTCTGGACTCGTTGTTATTGCTAGTGTTGAGCTAGAAAAGGAGTGTGTATTATGTTGTAGTTGTACACTTGTTCATCTCAAAGTTGCTGCCATCGGTTCATTCAACCTCTCAATGCAACAACATCAATGGAAACAACAACTGAACATTGTAGAATAGCAAACAAACGTGGCTTGTGAGCTTATTATGTTGGCCAGCTTGGGATTTTCTCAACGAATACAAGGTGACAGCGAGCGATCTCTTACGGAGTCGCCCGTTGCTCCCCCGCTTGCCTCAGGGACTGCTACGAGGATCCTGAAATAACTAAGAAAGGTTGATGGTGGATGAAGAAGAATTGTCGAAAAGACATTTTTGCAACACATCACTATTTTCTTTGAATTGTGTATTTTTAAGGACAATGTTTTCTGAGATTTTCATCAAGGTTAGATTTTGGAAATTGTAGCGTGTATTTCTATGGGGATTCAGCCGATTCATTGACTTGCTTATTTACTTAGCATATATTTTTGTTCGCTATTATTTATTGTAAATAATTTAAGGAAAAGGTTTGCATTCCTCCCGCAGAGGAAAAAATAGTACTAAATCACAATTTTGAAGAATAATTGGAGGGATTTTACGTACAGTGAAACAGATCTACAATAACATAGTATGGAAGGTATATTCTTCTCTTGCATTGCATTGCCATCCGACTCGCATTTCATTCTTTCCCTCAGTCCTCACTATCGCTGACCCCGTGGTTGCTATTTATATAGTAATAAATACCGCTTATAAAAAAGCAATGAGAAATACAATTCAGTAGTTCTGGAGACTGTGCAGACCGCGCCCAGCGGCCGGCTTCACAATAGCGCCGCGGGTCACGATAAATTACGGCGCTGCCACATTTTTTTTAACAACGACACTTCCTTTTGTTCCTTTAGAGTCCATGTGCCGTTCGTGTTTTCCGACGCCCCATAATAATTTCCACCTGTGGGTACACGGCAAAAATTAAAATGCAAAAATTAATGAAACCAGAAAATAACAGTCGGAGAATACAGAATGGAAAACAAACGTGCAAAAAACCAGAAAGGAAAACAACAGCAAATAAAAGCGACTCATTAAAATAAAATTGAAGAGAAACAATTTTCATTTCCACTTCTTTGCAAAAAATACACGAAATACAAAAAATAAATATATCAGGAATCAAGTAAAACCCAATAAAAACATTTCCCACGCTCTTTTTGTCCTTCTTTCTTTCTCTCTCTCTCGCTCTATCGCCCGATCTTCGGTGCCCGTGAATTTTCCATTTGGCTGCCTGTCTGTCCGTCGTCGGTCGATCTGGCTGGCTGCCTATGCGCGTCCGGCGTTCATTATTTCGTCCGAGCCCGTGCAATTTCGATTCGAACACGTTCCGAGCGTCGCCAAATGCAACGGACCACGACGAATGATTCGGCCGGTGACGGGCCGCGGAGAGGGAAATAAGAGTGTTCAGGGTCCTCGGTTAAATCTTTATGAGGTTGCTTTAAACCGTTGTCGGGTTTGAGATGTGCGAGCTCGGATATTTACAGGAAGAGGCCGCAAAATCGAATTCATAAAGTCAGAGCCCTGCATTATGGTGTAGGTCGCATATAATATGAACTACATTTTCTGTCATTTGTTAGCTCGTACTAGCCTATCGTGCAAAAAGCTCGTCGATTTCAAACGGAGCATTAAACAGATATTTCTCTACATTTGAGCGAGATGGAGAGGCCTGCGACATGCAAGCGATGTGTGGGGTAGCCAGAGAGGTACGGTGGTATGTGTGCGCGTGGGGAATAAGATATTTCGTTTCAAATTAAGGCGCGTTCAGAACTCAGCTCAGCTCAATTCAATTCGATTCAATTCAACTGAAGTTAAGTTCATTTCCAATGATTGGCAACGCGCACCACATGCATTTGTATTCCCTATCGAATCTCGCTCTCCCCTTTCCCCTTCTACATCTTTCTCAGTCCTCGTCCGAGGGCTGTGGGTATGCGCGTGATGGTGTGCGTGTGGGATATAATAATGATGTTCTTTCAAGCACAAATTGCTTCCCTGTCTCAATGTCAGTCTGACGCAATGTCTTTTTGCCTGTCTGTTTGCTTCTCTGTCTTTCTTCCTCTTTGCGAGTTTATTGTGTGGCTGTGTGTGTGTGACATACATTCCTATAGAATATCAGTAATTTAATATATGTATGTTTTTCTTCTTAGTTATTCGCTGGGTTTCTTTATGTGCCGTCGTCTTCGATTTCTGTGGTGTTTTTTCCACTTCATTGTACTTCATTTCATTTTAGCATTGCTTTTGCTTAGTTCGTGTTGTTGTTGGGATTGGTGTGGCGATGAAGTTGTTTGTTGTTGTTGCTGCCACAATAAGTGCAGAAATGCGCACTCCAGGCATTCGATATGAGTTGCCGAAGCCCCAAACCATTCAGACGCCGTTAGCATCAATTGATATATTTACACACACACACACCCAAAGGCACTCAAAGGCACACTGAGATCTGCATGTAGGCAACGATTGATTTGATTACCGTTAAGCCATGACTCTGACTTTGGCAATCTTTCCTTCCTGAATTGAATCGAAAATCGAGGAGAAAAGTGGAGCAGAGAAAATCGACACGAAACCTCGACTCATCATGAAGGATTTCATTCTGTTATAAAACCCTCCAGGGACCTTCTGTAAATGTGTGACTTTGACTTCATCCGATCAATAATTCATCTCCCAAGCTAAAATATGACAGTATATTGTGACAACCCGGGCCTAAAAATCAACCTACGCTCATCGCAGTAATTAACATTAATCGGCTCCACTCTCTTGCAAGAGGGATGGAAGGTTATATTGAGTTTTGATTGAGACACGTGGTCCTACCCAGGGTGAGTTGTCACGTTTGCGGTTCGTTTGACGATGGAGACTTACTTCCTACCTCTGTGCATTCCCTGTCGCACCTTCAGACATGGTTCTTTCTCCTCCTGTGATTCGCTCTCTCCCCTTTTCTCATTTGTCTCACATTCTGGTGTTCGAGATCATAAACATCCATAGTGCGTTCCAACAACATCGATTGTTGCATATCAAATTGCTACCCATGCCTCAAATACATATGTATGTGTATTTGTATGGCTGTGGATGTGTGTGTTTGTATATATGAGTCTGCAGATAACTATATCCATTGGATATATTTCGGTACGTGCAAATACTCTTGTGTTATTCTTCGTTTCGTTCGCTTTGTTCGGTTCCTTCATTCAATTTCAGTGGCTTTTGCACGCATTCAAGATTCTTCGTTTTCCTTTGGGGAGCTCGAAATGGAGAAGGAGCAGCGGACAATGACGGCTGGACAGAGGGATGGCGGGAGGGATGGCAAGGTTGATTCGTAAGTCAATTGCACGCCTGGATGTCATCCCGAGGAAAGAAAGAGAAGCAATGGGGAGGAAGACATCTCGAAGAGAACTGCGCGAAAGAGAGGCCAACGAGGTGGGAGCGAGAGCAAGCGGGATTCGCGCCACGTATAAGAGAATTGGTATGAAGCCACGCGCGTCGTGGACCGGCGGCGATAACAATCGAGTCTTTTCATAGGCTTCATTCGCCTCTAGAGCAGAAAGAAAACACCACGACTCGAGTAGAACTCTTCGAGCGAAAAGGCAGAACTGGTTTATTTCCGTTTCTTCTTTCTTTGCTCTTTGTTTTTCTTTTCCTTTATTTTGAGTAAGTCTCCATTCCGAATTCATGCTTTCGACGTGCAGATGTTCAGAACGTCTGCAAGATTTAAATTCTTTGGGTTCGAACTAGGATGTAGCGGATTGTGCTTCTGCGTCGTCTTTGACTTTAAAGACAACAGGTGAAGCGGGCATGCATGAAGCGAACGAGTAACGATAAGTATGATGACGGGAAGAAGTTTCGCTATGGTGTAGGTGGAATTGATTACATTTTTTCGAATTTCAAGTATTTTTTGTCCCTTTTTTCGCTTGCATTATAAGTTTTTCCTTAAATGTTTTTTTCTCATTTATTATTTCGAACTTAGGCAAGCTGATTAAGTGTTAAATAAAAAGCCAAGGAGTCGAAAAGTACAATTTGCATGATTATTGAAGTAACGTGCGATCAAAAGAGGAAGAGAGAGAAAGTTTCATTAAGATACATCCACTACAACTGTAGCCCGCATGCCATGCAAATTATCAGCGAAGCCAACTGCCATCGATGTCGCCGTTAATGTTGTCAGATGTCAGAGATCTCTCTTCATTATCATCGTTTCGTTGTTGTTGATCTGGCTTCAGACGAACTGTACCTGCACTTATTCTTGAGCACATGACAACAACAGTTATAACAATTAAATCGACAACATATAGCTAAACATTGGCAACACAAGTTTGTTTTTAAATGTATTCAACAACACATTTCTGTTAATTGCTTTGACGAAACATTCGAACTTGTGCAGGTGTTGTAGTAGTTGTTTCATATTTGTTTCCGATATTTTTGTCCTTTCCCTGTCTCCTTTCTCTTCTAATTGCAGTTTTCGCTGCTGATGTTCGCTTGTCGTTGACGGCAATAAAGTTGTGGTCGTTGCTTTTTATCGTTGGACGATGACAACGACGACAATGGCGATGAAAACTACAACCACTTCAGGGGCCATGCCGCAAAATGAAACAATTAATTTGCATCCTCGATGCTCCCCGCGCCGCTTGTGTGCTGACAGTTGACAGCCCAAGCTTTACTATCGCCAACACCTGCAACGCCCATCACCAGGTTTTCTTTCTCCCTATGGCAACAATCTTCAATTGCGCACACACCGCTCTCATGCACACATTCGAGCATGAGTCCCCTCTACCTTTACCTCTCCCTCCCCTTCTTTTCCCACTTTTCACAGTGTTGACGACAGGCCGTGCGAGGAAAGTGTGGCCGAGTGCAGCGAAGGCAGCGTTTGGTCAGGCCGCTGCCGGTCGCCACTCGGCCAGCCCAGGCTAGCCGCACCCAGATCCGTGTCGCAGTGCGGGGTGCACAAAATGTGGCATTTCCGCTCGTGCGCCGTTGGTCGTTCTGTCGTCGGTCGCCTTCGTCCTCATCAGAGATTCGAGCGCGTGTCCTCTTCCGCTTCCGTTTCCGCTCACTTGCGTGAACGCCCCTCGCCCCACTTGATTGTTCGATATTTCGACGCAAATTCTTTTTACTGTTGGCAATTCTTCTAAAATTGTGACCAACGAGTGGTCGAGTGGCAGGTTCTGACGCTCTGATTGAAAAATCGGATTCACATAGGTCAGAGTTGGACGTCTCACACTAGATCGCCAGACGGATTAGGATCCTGGGGGTGGATTCTGAGTCTTGCTTTATTCACGATTTTTTCAATCACATTAATCATTTCCAGTTCTTTTCTCATGAAAAATTCATTCTGTTCATTCACACAGTTCCGCACCGTTGGTCATCACTCGGCATTTGATGTCGAAATTCACAATTGACCAATATTCGTCTGATTGCGCTCTCTTCTGACTAACTTCAGAACTATTGAACAAACAGACTTTGAATTTTAAGTTAATTTGAATCGAGGTCCACACACCACGCTGAAGAATCCCTCAACCCGTATCTACTATTCGCTCTATTGGACCCGAATTAAGAGTTCTAATTGTGTTGCAATCCTTTGTGTGTCCTTAGATGGCCATGCTTTCCCAACAAAACATTTGCAACGAAACCTCATGCTAAGAGTTGAACTCTCTTGGGAACAGTGAAAGAGTCTCCAACAAGAGAGGAGGTGAAATGCAAAACAGCTCCGATGCGAGCTCAGCATACGTAAATAGTCGCCTCTTTTCTGTCTTCTTCTGTCTTGTCTGCTTTTCTTCTTCTCGGCTCCTCTTCGAGATGGTTTTAATTTGCATCCCTCTGGACTCGAACGAATTTCCGAAAACGACTTCGATTTTTCCACACTATTACTAACTGCTCCTTCACAAAACGTGTCGCGCTGGGATTTTCTATTCCCTCCTTTTATTTGCTCCACTGCTGCTCCTATGTCGCTGCTTGGCGTCCTCTGGATCGGGAGTAGTTTTGACTTGTGGCGACTTATGTTGTACCAGCAGCTGTCTCGGTTGTAGCCGAAGTAGTCACCATCTTCGAGCCTGCTTCGCCGTTGTTGTGCCAAACACTTGGTCGTAATCGAACAGACGTCCAACAACAAATGGCAACCCCACCAAAACCATGACGAATATTTAAGAAGAGGAGAGACGAAACACAACCAAGTTTGCTTTGGCTGACTTCGTCAATACGGGGCGAGGCAGCTCGACATTTTCTTTTTCCGCCCCCCTCCACACGCCCTTCCACATCCCTCATTGCCATTCACGACTCCGAACAGCCCAGCCTCCGATTATTTTCTATCCGTAGTCATTGCTTAAGTGGATTTAAGTGGATTTCTCTGGAAGGATCCGCACAAAATGTAGACCCTCGAACTTTCGACTCTTACTCCGTCACGATCGCGAACCCCCCATCTCGCGCCGGCACCGCCGAGCCACCCATAGAACAAACTTTGAACTCGGCTGAATCAGCTACGCCCTCCTAAGCTCCTGCCGCTCCTGGATGCTTCCACTGTTCTCTGGCCCACGCTTTCAGTTGACAGAACACCCCTCACCGTCTCTTCTGCGGGTGAGCGGAGGGTGCACGACTTGCTCCTAAGCGTGTTTATGCAAAACTGTCATCCCATCCACGGATCTCTCTCCCCTGTGCCCTGGGCTGGCGTGTGACGACAGATGGTCGAAATTAACAAGTTGCCTCCGATGGTTTCGTTAGAATTGTTTATTTAAAAAAAAGTCGAGAGAGCAAAAAAACCCAACCAATTTTTCAAAAAAGTTTGGAAACTTTCGAAAGTTACTTCGCCCGCCGCCGCTGACGACGAAAGCGTCTTAAATTTCGCTGTCATAAAATTGATTGAGTAATTTGTTTCATCGCACAAACTTTGAATATAAATATTTCTTATTTTAATCCCCGGCCCCACTTTTAATCCCCATCACTTGTGTCTCGAAGCAATTTTAAGGTCAGATTTCGGGTCAGAAGTTTACTCCGATCCATGGGTTGACTTCTCTCTTCTGTACTTTGCATACTTGGTTGGAGTCTTTCACTTTACTCGCTCTCGTCTTTCCTCCATTCGCTTTTTGCATATCGAGCGCTCAAAGTTCTTACAAAGACATTCCAACTATTTGTTGTGCCAAAGTTTTGGACATTTACTCTTTTCTTTTTGTTCTAGAAAATTTAAACATTGAAAATTCTTTCCTAGACTCTGAAAAACAGCATATGTTTAGTTGTGAGACGCCGAAAGGGATGTCGATTCTTACCGAAATCTCTTTCTATTGTAGGAGAATCTTCTTTGATTTTTCTTCTGGGCGGAGATAAAAGACGACAATCCCGAAAATCGTTTGTGTGGTCGAATCGCATTTAATTAAACTTCAAAATTTACCAAAATAGTTGTCTTTGGGCTCACCGAATTCAATTAAAAGAACATGTCATTAAAAGAAGAACTTGTGGAAATTGAGGATCAACGGTAGAAAAATACACAAATAAAGCACACAAAGGGAGGCACGACATGAAAACCAGATCACGACACAAAATATATCACAACTAAAGACTGCTTGAATACGACGTTTATCAAATTGAGGACGGAACGGACGGAATTTTAAAAATATTAATTAATCGGCGATTAACATTGGTTTAGTCTCGAAGAAAAACAATTGGGAATGATTTGTAAAAATTCTTGTTTCGACTAATACAATACGACTAATGTCCAATATTTTCAGCATTTAAAATTTAATTTATGGAAACTTTTGTCATGTACAATCATTTAGAAAAAGTTTACGAAGTTTCGCTTATAATGATTGAATCTAATTGCAGGTGTTTCGTCGGTTGTCGCTCCCAAGAATCGTAGACAGGATATCGCATTCGGCAACAGGAATAGCTGCTCCCAAATGTCGTCGAAGGCAAACCTTGCGACATCCACATTTGGTTTTCAAATGTATTTACCAGATGAATATTTAACGCCCTACACTGGGAAACACCTTCAAGAGGAAGATCATTAAAATTCTGAACATATCTGAATAAGAGAAGAAGGAATAACAAGTAATTTGTCAAAATAACAAACAATTTACTACATGAAGATCTTATTTTGAAATGGAATCCAGAATCTAATTATGATTGGGAATAAAAATTCATTGCTTTCGAAGATTTGTTTCGCTCAGTGCATGCATCCTGCATCCTTAGTTAAGAGTTTAGAAATTTGTTTGTGTGACCATTTGTGCATGCGTTTGTTTGAGGGCATTTATTTGCAGGAATCAAACATTAATTAATTCATCAGAGGAACTGAAAATTTATTGCATTTGCGAGTATTTGTATTTTCTATGAATGCATACATACCTACGTCTGCATCTCTGTATTGACTATACATGCAAACATGTGTGCAAATGTGTAAGAAATATTTAGAAATCAATTTTCCAAGAACTAAAATGTTTTTCTAACCACAAATTAATTTAAAATGCATACATAAAAAGTTCAATTGAGTGATAGAATTGTATATATGTTTAACCGACATCTATTAAAGTTTGTAACTTGTAAACATTTGTAAAAAGTGCTTGAAAAATTATATGTTCTGAATACAAGACAATTTGTCTTTTAGCTTCAATTAAAATGCCAATCATCGAGAAATTGCAACTACGAATTCCATCCTTCCAACAGTTACGATGTGAACTATGTCAACTACAACATCAGATATTTTACAATACATAAATACAATATATAAAAATACTAGTAGAGAAAGTAGGCGACAGAGAGAAACCACACGAGAAGCCATACTTAATGGAAAGACAACTTGAGCGTCATAGATTTTTGGTTGAATGACATGATTTGACAAACCAGGATGCTCACGCTCACAAACATGCATACATATGCATGCACACTTGTTTTTGTACATAATCATTGCAACGAAGGAACGCTGTGCAAACTTCATAAGGTGGTTTCATCCTACCTACCTTCAGCCTCACCTCATCTGCTCGTTCTTAATATTCCTCCTCCCTTTATCGCGCGTTGCTGACCTCCAGGGCTTTCTCCTGACGCACACAGTCCCATATGTACATATGCATAGTGAATGTGACAGGTGAGTTGAGTTTCTCTCTGTTCGTTAGAACTCGTTGTTCACCCAACACTAAGAAAAGTTTCATGGCATTTAAGCACGTTTTTAACATACAACAGCACATTTACATGTGTGAATGAGTTAAAACTGTCATTGTCTACAGCAGTACTGCCTTGACTGTGGACTGAACGACAAACTTGTCTCATTCTGAAAAAATATTTCTTGCTGAAAATTCGATATAGGTATATATATATAATACATAAACACATTGGGGTGGCAGTTCTCTGATTCCGATGGGTTACAAAGATTGCAATGCCTCCGAATCGGACTGAACAATTACTACCACTACTTACTACTAGTCAGTAGTGACTACTAAACTACTACTACTACCACCACTACCACGTCGCTCGTTGATGCCGCCGTCCGTCCATTCTCCACGTTTCAGCCTCGACTCGGACTGTTGTTCAGCGGTTTTCATTGCTGCGAAACTCCGACGTCCTGACAACCCGGCATCGTCCAGTCCCAACGAAGAAGCTCGAAGTCGAAGCTCGTGGACCCTAACCGAATTGAGTTGCGTCGGGTTGAGTGCATTCACTGACAGTCCCTCAGGCAAATTGTTCCATCATGAGCATGAATGGGCATGATTCACAAACACATGGACAGCAATACCCATGCATGCCAGCGTTCGAAGACGTTGCAAAGTGTGCCGCTTATGTCAACCCAGAGGGCGACGCATCTCATGCACTGGTCGCCCTTGTCCTCGTCCACTTTGCGTCGTCGACGCATCGCGTGGTTGCCCGGAACATGCAAGAAATTAAAACTAACTTCACACAAAACCCTCCGGCGCGACCCTCAACGCATTGTCCATGAGTTCGTGAGCATGTGCCTGCCTCTGTCTCGGT
The DNA here is from genome assembly GCA_017309665.1 of Coelopa frigida. Classification (NCBI taxonomy): domain Eukaryota; kingdom Metazoa; phylum Arthropoda; class Insecta; order Diptera; family Coelopidae; genus Coelopa; species Coelopa frigida. The sequence continues at coordinate 426,571 of CM029565.1, read as the reverse complement.
CCTTTTGTTTCACTAACTCTCTTCTCTTCCCTGTTGATCAACATGCTTCGGGAAAATTTGCTTTTATCGTAGGCTCCGGGCTGAACAGAGCCCGTCGTTCCCGTATTCCTCCGACACGTGCTGCATAGTGGTGTCAAACTGCGTAGAGTCGAGTGGATCCGCTCCAATGGCTTCAATTCGGGCGCCGAGGGTCCTCTACGAACGCCCAGGTTTCGAAGTTGTTTGTGACGGAAAGGAGGACAATAACGACCTTCGGCTAAAATGTTGAGTTACAATGTGGATAATGTGTAGCGATGAATATCAATACCCCGATTTCTCCACCAACCTTTTAAATTTTTTTGTAAACGATAATTGGCACGCCTTTCAAAACGCATCAAATCCCTTTGATTTTAAACTGATTCGCTCATATTGAACGGAGTCAGAAAAACTAAACTGTCGTCTATGACTGTCGTCTGCTCTGCCTCACTCCGACGGGCAGTGTGCCAGAGTGTTAATAAATCAATTGTGTCGTTGTTTTGTGCATTCAACGGTGTGGAAAGGATGTCGATAGCTGATGCATTTCTTAGCCACGCATGTTGCACAGAATTCGATTGACGTAGTCGATGCTGCTGAAGTTATTCTTGTTGTTCTTCTGGGTGTCTCTGTATGGACTTTCATTGTGCTGCTGACAATTCAATATGGTTTGGGTTGCCTAATGGCGGCCGTTTTCTCATAGACGAAATTGTTTTCGTTCGCTTTCGACGCCGTTCAACTCGACGAAAACCCATTGAACCCTTTATTTCTGCATCATCGTCCTCTCGCTGTTCTCTTCCGTGAGTCTTTCTCCCTTTTCTTTGCCCTGTGCGCCGCCCTCTCTACCACCCACCTCATTCGACCCCCACCATCGTAATTTTTCGTTCTCGTTATGCGAATTGCGCTGCGTTGCGTGCGGTTGGCTGCAACCAACGAACGATATCCTGCTGGAAGTATGCTAGGTAAAACTATCCGTGTTGTTGTTTTAGCGGCTATTTCCGACGATTGTTCGCTCTTCCAATTCGAGCACCGTGCACTTTGCTAGGTGAATCGGAGTGTGAGGGGTTCTTTCGCTGCAGAATAGAATTATTTCATTATTTTGAATGAAATGCTTTCAATTGAAAATTGAGTGAGTGCATTGAGTGAGAATGTGTTTAGAATTTTGATGGATCTGCGGTTGTTTTATATACCCGCCACCCGCTGAACCCGTTTTAAATTATTTCCATCCTTCCGCTTCTGCTGATTCTCCATCCATATCACCATCAGCAGCATAGCTGAAGTTCAGCGGTATAAAGTTTTATTCAAGCTAGATTTTCTCGTCGTGAAGTTTACAATTCAAAATATGGGAATTCCCAAATGAACTGAAATTAAGTTTTCTATTTATTTATCTGTTCCTCAAGAATGGCAGGTATTTTTGTTATTATACTATAAGTAACATTTTTACCATAATATACAAACGGTGATCTGATAGTTTTGGCAAATATCAATATATTATTTTAGTTTTTCGCTCCGATTTCTAAATGTTTCTTATATTATAAATACATACAATCACAATCACTTTAAGCTGAAGCATTTAATTTCCGCCTATTATTCGTTCGGGACTCTTAGGCCTCAATTGCATTAAACGTGGTCTTGGAATCGCAATCGACATCCTTCTGCAACAAATACAATGTCAGTAAGTGCATTACGGGTTCGCAAACATTTTGTCATTTTCAACACGGAGCTCGTAAACTTTTCCAATTATAAACTTCTTCAATAGCTCGCAAGGAAATTAACAAAACACATAAATTCACAGAACAAAAACGAAACCAAAATAAAAAAGAAAAGCGAAAAAGCCGAAGTAACGGATTTACTTCTCCCTAAATGCTGTTCTACCACAAATCCCAATGCAGACCCACACTTCCACACAGGAATCGTAGTTCCTCTCTACCACAAATACAAATATCAGAGAGCGAGAGAGGCTGAAATTATGTGACAGGGGGAGGGATGGGGGTCGTTCTGTTTTAAACTCTGTGTACTAAAATAAATCAAAACTTAAAAGCAAATTCTCCAAAGTCATTGTAACAACATTTAGTAGTTTTCTCTTTCTCTATGTAGGTGTTTTGTACCTCTTGGTAGAAAAATACATTTCACCGGGAAATCGACAGCCAAACTTGAGCAGAAGTCAGTTTCACTTCATTTATTTTCGTTTAACCGAACAAAATTTATAAATATACTTAAACAAACACACACAAACAGACTGCCTTCCTCTCGTACAGTTAGAAACCAGCAACAGAAAGAGAGAGAGAGAGATTCAGACACACTTTATAATGTAATAAGTTAAAAAGGACCGGCTTTTCACTCGTCATTCATCATTTTATACCAAAGAGGATTTCACCCGAAGTCCTTCAGTCCCCCGTCTCTGCCTTTGTCTTTCTATCTCTCTCGAAAGTCACGTCGCTGTTGCGGAATCCTCTATAGCTATTTCGCATCCCTGAGAGAATGAGACGAGGGAGGTCGATAGCAAGAGAGAACCAGCAGCGTCCTTTCGAAGAAGGATCGAGTGCAAAATAGAAAAACCACAGCAAACAACTTGAAAACGAGAGAGGGATAGAAAGAAAGTGTGCGATAGAGGGAGAGCAAAAGTAATTTTCAACTCGAAATTACAAACCAACAAGAAGGAAATGTCTGCGGTTCTCTGTGGCGAGACCGAATCGTCTTTGCTCTGGAGATGGCAATGGCTGAGGGTCGAGTCGCGGCAAAGGGAACTGGAAATGAAACAGCAAATAAAGGGCAACATTTCGCCCGGCACAAGGTGCGGACGGACCCGGGTTGTTCCAGGCATTGAGTGGGCAGGTGGAATGAGAGCGGCAAGGTGGGGCTTGTTGTTCATAAAATCTATTGCTTGCTGCAGAGTTCCCATCGTTTATGGAATTTTATTAAATTGGAATTTTTCGTTCACTGCCGCATTCCTAGTTTGTTCAAATTCTCTCTACCTCATACCCGAACTATCGTTTTACCGGCTCCACTTGGGTGATTTCGTATTACTTGTGAACCACGTAATTAAAATTTAAAATAAAATAATTAAAGTAAAAAAAATGGTCGAGCAATTTAGAGAAGTCCATTAACTTGAAAGATTGTTGCGGACTGAGAGGAAAATGATGCAGTGCACTTTTGCTATTAAAACAGGATCTATTAGGAGTGTAAATTACAAAATAGTAGTTTTGTATTTAATTGAATAACAAGGGCGGAAGAGAAAGCGTGGTGCTCAATTACAGAGAATCCGAACGCCGCCATGGAAATTCTTAACCTCGTGATATTAAAATGTTAGAAGGGATCGTCGTCGGGCGCATCGTTTTCAAAATATCTAAAAAGAAAAGGCAATACTTTAACAATAAATCACGAGCGACGGGCGGCGGCAGTCGTGAGGTCGCACATGCTGCTCCGCGGAAAATTCACACATGGCTGCACAAAGGACATCTTGGACGGGTTTCTGCACGGACTTTCACGGCGCTGCACAGTAAAGGAAGCAGCCAGGATGCTGCAGATGCTGCTCCACGGGCAAACCAAGTTTTCTTCTCTCCGTGTTTTTATTTATGCGGCATCCTAGCTGAATTAAATTATAACTTATACTTTTCATAACAGTGAAATTGAAACTAAACTCCATTTTAAAGCAGGTACATATTGTCTCCAAAATTGTGTTGCTAATGTTGGAACTACTTATATTTAATTTCCACAATTTAATAAAGAAATTAAATAAATTTATTAAAAATGTTTAATGTTTTCGCAAGGAACCATATTTTTTTGCAAACAATTTTGTTTGCTGCATGTACATAGAAAAATTTCCAAATGAACGAGGTGCCTACTTCATGAAAATATAGGCTGTTGGATTTATAAAAGGGGCCGTCAGTGGCTAGTGTACTGTGCCATCAAACGGACGGTCGTGGTGTCGAATCCCGCCAGAGCTATGGCTTTTTCACTAGCTCCTAATATCTCTTCTATCAAAGCCGATAGCGCTGGCAGCTAGTGCTTTAATCGTTGGGTTTAATTTCAATTGTAATTAACAAAAATTAAATAAAATAAATAATAATAAATGGATCTACAAAGTTCGACCAGGTCGATAGTAACTCTTTTACTTATTTTTTGTCACGACAAGAAAACTTTCAGCAGCTGTCTTCTAGCCATGAAGTTCTCCTGCCTGTGGCCATCTAACCGTCTCTCCACGCGCAACTTATTACGGGCTAATTTTTTCCGCTTGCTCGAACCGCAGCATACACCATGTCCTCGAGTGTCCTCGGCATAATTAACGTGTGGCCGACGTCACCCACCCTGGCCGCTTTCCAGCGTCGTTGGCGTAATCAGCCTCGTCCTCGAAAATCCCATTCGTGAAATTTTCTCACTAGTTTCGTGGCTGGCGCAGGGTCCAAGGCAGAACAGCCGGGGTTGGGCGACAAAAGTTTCTGGCCGTCAAGCGAGAGTGTTCGTCCATCCCCCCGCACGACCCAGGTCCCCTCGGTCGAGCCACCGTAAGCCACATAAAAAGGATTCTCGCTCTAATGACGTCCATTTTGCAAAAAATACATCCACAACAAAAATCCTTACCGAGCGTTCTCGAATGGCACAACATGCGGACCATCAAACTTTTTCCTGCAACACGAAGCGAAAGTCGTCTGCAGAAAAAGTCGAAAAGTTAAATTACGTCACATTACGTTACAATATTTTACTTTAGGTTACAACGCGAAACCTCACACATGCCTACAGTGTTGTGCTGTGCACATAAACTGCACTTTATATAAAATGCTTTTAGTTTTGGTATTTGAGAGCGTGTGTAAGAAGTTAAAAGCAGAAGACCCACGGGCATTGGTAGCTACATTGCAGAGATCTTTAAATAGTTTTTATATATTAGAATGTGTATATTTTAGTTCTTAATATGATTTTGATTTATGTAAAAATGTAATTTATTTTCCAATTGAAAATTTATTTTCTTAGTTCCGGAGATCCTTCCATAAATAGTAAACCGAAAACCACAATGAAAATTTCAGATTGTGGCAGGTTCGGCATCAAGGGAAATGCCCGAGAATATCCTATTTAGAGTCGAGGCGCAATGGACAGGGGGTAGTGGAGGGATTGGGGGAGATTAATCGAAGAATTTAAAGTGGACATTCAATCAACGCAGTGGAGAGAGAAAGTGTAAGAGAGAGCCATAAAATAGAGAGAAAAATAGGGTCGTTGCGGAAAAGGCATCCATCATAAGAATTCCCATTTAAATATTTGTTACATTAAAAATTCCTTTTGTTCATGAGCACACAAACACACATTTACAAATAAACAAGCACATCACTCACACACACGCTCTCATCGCTCATACCCACACAAATACAAAGAGAGAGGTCGAGAGAGATAAAAATCCGGGTTTCTTTGCGAGTTTCAGACCATAATGGATGTATTTTTCTGTTGCCTCGAGTAAAAATCCAATTTCTAACTCCTTCCGCGACATTATCCTTCCGGGCGAAGCAGAGGGGGAGGGTTTGAGAGGGTTGAGAGGGGAGAGCGTGAACGAGCGAGAAGAGGGAGGACCAGCCGAAGGTGATGGACAGAAATAGGAGGTGCGGGAGAGGGAGATGGCGGTGTGCAAGGAGACAGGGGAGATGAAAAAGAAGGACGAGTAGGTGTTGTGGAAGAAAGAGATTGAGTGGGACCCTAACAACATAATATTTCAAAGCTTTCAATTTGTCTGCGTCATGTCGTGGCATGTCTTTGCAAACACACACTCTTTCTCACACTCACGCTCACATATAAAAATCGGGATCATCCTCTAGAATCTCTCCGCTCTCTGTTCCCCCGGGAAGAGTGACAAAACAACAACTATCGGAGCAACCTAAACAAAGCTTCGAAATTTTCTCCGCAAATAATTCACAGCCAACAAAACTAGGGCCCTCATATAGGACACCGCCAAGGATAGCATTCTCTCTCTATCTCTGGGTGTGTTTGGGTGTCATACTCTAGAGCTTCTACAGCTGATGTGTGCTCCGTTCAATCTCCCCTTTTCTTTTTATTTTCCACTCTCTCTGCCTCTCTCTTGATAGCTGTCTCCTCTGATGGATGATGACTCCGTTTCGCCAGAGAAGGACGGCGACGATGCCTTCGTCTTCGCAGTTGACAAAACTCCTATGCTTGCAAATCATGTGGAGAATTCGACAAGTGAGGATACTTCCAGTTGTTGTTGTTGTTATTGGATCTGCTATTGTTGTTTTGGTATCCCTTTATTTTACGACTCGAGGAACTGAAATTGAAAATCGGAAATCGTAAATGCGGCGGCTTACATACTAAATTTGTGGAGAAGAGAAAAAACGAGCAGAAGAATTAGACGCAGGAGGAAATCGAGGCGAGTATTCTCGGGGGAGGGGAGCGGTGGGTGGTTCTCCTTCTGAATCCACTAAGAAGGACAGGCCCAGGATTCTGGGGGGGAAAGCTGTCGTCGGTTCGAATGGGAAAGGAAAAGGCCGACCGTTTCGAAATTCCCTGCCGAAGAGTAACTCACTGAGTCATTGAAGTCCTTAGCTTCAGGCCACCCTACCATTCCTCGGATCCTCGTTCGTCCTTGGCCAATATGTGATCCCATCGTATAAATCAGTGAAGCGGAAGACGCCGGAGAGGAAGCGATGTCAGGGTCGTCAGATGGTCCTCGAATCGCAACTCATGGAGAAAAGCTAAACCACAGTGAGCCGATCGATCGATTCGAATAGCTGTCTTTCAAGCAGACGTGCAAAAGAGGTATTTGCCCCACTGTGCGGTACATTTCTGGCAAAGACCAACCAATGGTTGGTCGTTGTTCACAAATTCGGTTAAGGTTTGCCCTTATTCGGTCTGTCTGTGTGTGTCTCTGAGTATAAATCTGTTTATGTGTAGTGAATTTCTACAAGTATCCCTGCCGCCGCCATTTTGTGCAGCACAACACCCATTCTTTACAGTTGACTTTGTTGTTGCGGTTATGGTTTTTTCTTGTTTTCAAACCATGCCTCTCTCTCACTCTGTCGGTCTTAGCTACACCGTCTCTGTCCCGCCTGTGTGTGAATCGCAACAATCCAAATGCGAAATTGGCAAAAATTGCAGATTCCTTCCAAATGGGTGCGCGTCTTTCCCCGCCCTTATTCGTCCTCGTGTCCTTCTTCTCCTGTCTTTAGTCGCTATGTGTGTACCTTATAGCTTCCAGTTTCACTTCCCCAACTCCTCCACCTTCAATGGCGCCAACCTTCCTGCGACAATTTGGCGGTAGGTGTGCAAGTTACCTTATGATGGGCTTCGTTCTGATTTTTCTTTACATTTCGTAGATAGGTGTAAATTTATTCCGTCGACTTGCATATAGAAATGCGTCTGCTTCTTGATACGCTGAATTCTCAGTTCATTGTTACGACATAAATTGTTGTTTAGTTTTTAATTTTTATTGTTTCGATTTATTCCAATATTTTAATTTAATTTTAACGGGTTATTCTACACCATGATTACTCAATTTTATAAAATTTGTTCATTGCATTACTCACTTTGTGAAAAATGCAATTCGCTCCACCGTATTGCTTTACATACATTGGCCTGGGGCATGCCCCTTCACACCTGAGACAGATATCGAAATCGATCTGGAGGGAAATTCGAATTTTTTCGCCTAGTGCAAAGGAAAGAGAAAACACAGGTGAGGCAGGGCGGAGAGAGGGAGTGAGGAAATATGGAAGAGTGAAAACAGATTTTTGGGATGAAAAAATTAATGCCATTTTTTTCCTCTTAACTTTTTGTTCGAACTGCTCGCGGGCGCCGACAACATTGGGAGTGGAAAGTCAAAAAGAGAGCGGTGGGATGGAGGAAGTGTCGGTAGAATTGGCTTACATTCGGGGATTTGATTTTTCTGAATTTTTTGTTTGGGCGACACGCGAAATGATGGATTTTTGTTCCTCCGTCTTTTTTGCCTTCCACTTTTTCTTCGGCTTCGACTTCGGCTTTTTGTTAATTTTGTGTGAGCAGGAGGAGTGGAAAGGGGACGAACATGCGTTGCATGCTAAGCAGCAGCATCAGCATCCGCCTCATGGATGATAAATTGTGCGCCGCAGCGGGGGGCGGCCGCCAAAAAGTAGGCTACAAAGCGGTATAAACAAAGTAAAACATGGAACGGGAATACCAATCCGTTCTCAAAAAAGTTTCTCCAGCCGAACTCAAGGTAAAAGGTTCACGTGTCAATTTAACTTTCCCGTAGATGTTATAGTTTTGGGACTGATATATTTCCCCTATGTTACCCCATTTCAGTATGTCTTGTTGTTTTTTTCCTGAAAGTAGGCCGTAGTGTATTTCATTTATCTTGTTTTCACTTCTTTTGCATATAAATTAATATTTTCCCTTTCATTCAAACCTTGTCACTTCCTGGCAGTTTCTTTTTTCCCTTTCACTCTCCGCCTCTCCCTTCCCCGTTGACTCCACCAGCGTGCATATATTTTCTTGGCAGAGCTTTAATGCGCTTACGGTAGCTGGGCCCACTTACCCTTCTTCTTCCTCTCTCTACTCCTTCGTCCTTGTCATTTTTTCTTCGGGTGCGTTGGTTTAATGTGTGATCTTTGTTGTTGCTGTTGATTTTGTCATTTTTGACTGTGGTCCTTCTTCATTTTATTTTTTGTTTTCTTTCTGTTGTCACGGAGGCTAAAATGAAGAATAAAAGTAGGAGACAGACGTAAAATAAAAGGACATATGTACTCCGCTAGAGGTGAAAACTCTTGTTTTTTTGTCAATTTCTTTATTACTTTAAATTTGTTTTTAACTATTGAGTAGAAATAAAATTAACCATGATGTTCTTGTCCTTTAAAGTTCTCATCTGCAGAATTTCCATCTGTGAATCAAGGTTCGAACCCTCCATTTCGATTGCGAAAATTCCGAACTCACAAACCATTCCATAACCGTTCTCCTCTCATACTTCGTTTTCAGTTTCCGTTGTGTTGTTGAACAATATGCAAGGAAATGAATGCAATAAATTTCCGAGGAATTCCCAGCGTAATGAATGATCTTTAAAATGAAAATCCTCAGAACGGATTTTTCGAGAAACAAAGAGTGATAGACAGAGAGAGAGAGAGATATCGTGGAATGGTTCGCGGTATACTTTAAACAATTTCATTTAAATATAATTGAAATGCAACTCTCGATGCGCTGCGCTTGGCGATGACGACGAGAGCGACGGACGACGAGCGCGATGGACGACGATTGCCATGAAGGACGAAGGCCGACGACTACCAGGACCGAAGGAGGAGAATGAGACCGAGTCGACCGAGAGGGGAAAATGGCTTTTTAAATATTAATTAAATGCAGTGAACGACAGAGCCGGGTACGACGACGACGAGAGGAGCAGGAGAAGTAGATGGAGGGAAGGGAAACGGCACGAGAAGATTCGAGTAACGACGTTCAGCGACGAATGAACGTAGTGAAATGTGAGACAAATGAAACAAACATTAAAACAATAAATTACAGCAAATATAACTGCAACAACAACAACGAAAACAGCAGCGAACGCATGGACAGGAATTTCAGCAGAATTTCCTTTGCATCGTTATGAGCACGATTGCTGCAGAAGTCGTTGTTGCTGTGGTTATAATGCTGTTTCTCCCTCTGCTCAGGATGCGTTCGGTTGTGGCCATCCGTGCAACGTTCGTCATCCGCTCGTTTCAAGCTCCTTCGACCCACCGTTCTCTAGAGCCTTGTCATTTCTTAATTGCGAATTGAAAATGGTTCCATACTTTTTTGTTTTTCATTAATTTGTTGTTTCTTTCTGTGACGCGGTTGCAGCTTCGCCATTCGCTTCCCACGACCTCTAATCCTTAGGCCCATTTGGCCCGTACTTTCGATCGGCTGTCGCTCCCACGCACCTCCTGATTTCCTTTGTGTCATGTTCTTCGTAGTACTGGCAGTTTCGGTGTATCGTGTTGCACCAGTCAACCGCCAATGCATGCGCTTCAACTTCCGGGTGTTGCCTTTGCTTCCGTTACAGTTTCAAAATGCATTCGTGTGAGTGAGCTACACAAAAACATTGCCATGAGTCCACGTAAGAGGCACCGCCGGAAGGCAATGAAAGGCGGCGAGAACCTGAGACGAATGACAGACCACTATTTGAAAAGAATCATGCATCTAATATTGATGTGTTTCACTCTATCAATTGAAAATAATTACAAATTATAATAGAAACAGGTGACTAACAAGTCAATATGACTTCATAACTCTTAATATATGTCAATTATAACTTAATGGAATAAAAATTGTATGCCCACTCATCTGGAATTTATTTATTATTTATTGATTTATTTATTACAAGAAATGAAGTACGATTCACAATATTACCACTTATGGGGGCACTAGTTACAAGATCTTCTGCTCAAATCTACAATGTAAATATAGATTTGTGCTGAATATTAAATTCTCCTACTTATTCCACTCGACTAACCGTTTATTCTTTCTATTTACAAAAATTGACTGTACCATTTATATTTCCTGCACTATAATTGTTGTACAACTACTGCCGGCTCCATAATTATCGTAAGGTCTCTCTTTGGCTCTCTTCACCTCGTTCTCCGTTGACTCACAATAATTGTTTACTTGTTGTCTCTCGTCGCTTCCTTTGTGTGTTCACAGATCCTGTAATGCCTTATCAGCCAATTGCACTTTGCACATTGCTGCACTCCGTCAATCCTTCCACTCTTCCCTCTCCTTCTCTCGCATTGCCGTTTTCTCCTCTGTCCCTTACATTCCATTGCCTTCCGATGGAGCAGCTCCAGGTCCCAGACATACGCCTCACGTCTCCTGAAGCCGCGCGCTCCGATCGTACCGCCCACTCGAAGTGCACGACGACAAGTTACTTGAGACTCTCTCCTCGTTGTTTGCTGCAAATTCTTAAATTTTCAATTTAACTCGCATTAAATCTATTTGTTGCCCATGCTCCGCCTGCCTCCTTCTCCTTCCCACCTTGTCATTGTGCTGCTCCTCTCCAGCTCCACCTCCTCGAATTGTCGTCATTCGCCCTCGGTTGCTCCTAGAGGAAAGCAACTAATAATAAGTAGAAAATAAAGCGAGGACGGAGAAGAGTCGACAGGGAGATGGATGGAGCAGTGGGGATAAACAAAAATGTCCACGAAAATGAAAGAAAATCGTTTTTGGAAATTGTATTTCAACAGGATGCACTTGGAGCTGAGTGTGAGAGGCGGTTGGTGAGCTTGGGCTTGGTGGTAGTAAACAGAAACAACGCCCAGAAGAACTGTGGGACAAACGACGACGCGGTAGAGCGGAAACCGAAAAGAAAAATATTGTTTCAGTTCGATTGAACGAAAATTGGCTGTGTTTGTGGTGGTGTTGTCGTGTGCAGCGGTATGTGCGAGAGAAAGATAGATAAATGAGAGAGAGAGAGAGAAAAAGAAGAGATATAGAAGAGTGCATCCTCCTCCGCTGGCGACAACGAGTAACCGTATTAATAAAAGAGCGATGGCAGAACGAAGAAGGAATGCCGTCTTCATCGAGCGCCATTTTTTCTTGCACTCCTTGCACTTTCCTTTCTCCCGATCGTTCAGCATCCTCCGAGAGAATTAGCTGCCGAATACCCGGAGGTGACATCCATAGCAACAACAACGACGGAAGTTGAGAAGCATCTCCGTGCGACAATAATTTCCGAAGTCATTTTTTTCTCCCTCTCGCAGTCTCCCCTTACTTTGCGCAGTTGACTGCCTCGAATCTGTAGCAGTTGCATGCGATTCCATTTTTTGTACGTATTTTTTACACGTATTTCTGTAGATCATGAATTTTTTGTTGGTTCGATAGAGAGAGAGAAGCTAAGGTTTGTGGGTTAGTTCTTTTGTGAGCTTCCTCAAAGGATTTACGTGATTTGAGCAAACTGAAAATAATGTTTTTATGCGGCCAACTCTAGTAGAAAGCCCTGAAATAGACAATTTTATTTATGTACCAGGTCCTTCGTTGTCCTTCATTATGGTAATCTTACATTCTTCATTTATTAAGGAGTAACACTTCTACTTCTATTTTCTGTAACCTAATCTCCGATAGTGGATACCTCAATCTCGAGATTGTTTTTGAAATATTTGATTCCCTAACTACCAAATTCCCTTCATTTTTTACGAAACCTTTTCATCGTGCGACATCGATGTCGATATTTCTTAGTACTCCACGAAAATCAAATTGTACATTTCACTATTTCGGTTCTTGTTTCTATTTTAAGGAAATGGCTTATTTTAATTCAGAGCAGCGAAAGGAGAAGCTCGAGCGATACTTGGTACGCATTTGTTATAGTTTTCTATGGATTAAAAATTGAACGCGAACAAACCTAGTCTAAGTGAGAATGAAGATTCTTGTTGAAATATAAGTTGGGAATTAGTGTCAATGTGGACTCTTTTCATATGGTGTCTAATTGCAGCCGTTGTCATCGATGACATAGTTTAGATACCCATAAAGTGATAGTATTTTTAAATACTTAATAAAACACCTTTTTTCAGAAGAATAATAATATCGATAATCCATTGACACTGGGAAGACCTCAATGTATTAGGCTTATTTGATATGCATATATTACATTTGGTTGTTGTTGCGTACGTTCGTGTTCCGAAGGTATTTCTCATTTTTGAACTCAATTTATTTTTACGATAAACCAACTCTATTCTTATTATGGAGGGTTCATTTTGTCATATTATTGTATCATGATGTGCAATGATTGGGTTGTATTATCATAAGCAATTATCATAATAATATTGATTCGCCGCAATTTAAAGCCCCGTAACTACGATTCCCCATTGATAACGAAAAAGTTATTTGGTCACCTTCAACCCAATTTCACTGCCGATCTGTACACCAATACATATATCTGGCTTCCCTCTTTATTATCAGGAGAAAATATGCTTGAAATAAATGGGAAGAAAATCACTGCGCGGAGATAACGCAAAAGAAACCAACGGACAGAAAGAGAAAGAAATGAAAATACCGAAAAACCATGATTGGAATCGAAAATTCACCTGCTGTGCAAATAAATAATTGCCTTGCCACTATACGTCCAAGGGCGCACCATAAGAATGGACCTTATTGGAAGAGAAGGAAATGATAGAGGGAGGAGAACCACCAGAAACTCCATGAATGCCCCAGGACGCCCTTCGTCGCGCTCAAATAGCAGGAAGAACGAATCGTCCTCTTCGTTGTCGTAAGGAAGCTGACGAAGCCATTACATTAAATTAAGTTACCGGAAATTGCTTTGATAATTTTTGCTCCCTTTTTATCTCTCTTCTCTTTTCTTCTTCTTACGATGTTCTTTTCCAACCTTCATCGAACATACTTTTGATATTTTAATATTTCGTTCTCACGGCTTCTCATCATCTCATCCTACATCCTTCAAAATAAATCTCCTACTTTACGCCTATCTTTTGGAGAAGGAAATGTGAATGATCAGTGCTGTGAAATGTGAATGATCAGTGCTGTGAAAGGCTGAAGCTTCAGCAATTAATGCTCTATGAATGACTATTGCTCCACCAAAAATAAATTCTGAAATGTCTTCTACGCACCATTGTGGTCAACTACCTTCTCTCTCTTTCTCTTCTCCCTTTTGTTTCTGCTTCTGCTATTGATTCATGGACCCAGACTCTTATTTTATTTCTTTGGATTGTGGTTCCTGGATTATGGTTCTTAGACCTGATCAGCAGTTGTTTTTTCTGATTCGCAGTGGTCGATTTTTGAACTTTGGACTGTTGTTCTCAATTGTGGCCGTTTGTCTTCGTTTTGATCTTTGTCCTTGATTAGAGTCGTCATTCCTGGTCTCCACTCTTGGCATATGATCTGGATCTTGGTCTCCAGTTTTTTGGATCGAGGTTCTCTTTTCTGTTGACTCCTACTCGACCGCAGTGTCAACAACGGTGTATTCTGCACCCACTTGTGCAATCGTCCCGCAAATCGAATGTCAATTCACGACTCATTTCACGCTACACTTGAGGCACTCGCCATCTGTCTGTCTGTCTCTCTGCCCCTATCGCTCCCTTTCTCGTTCACTCCTCCGACTCTCCGCATTCACTTCTAGCTGAACTTCGACGGTCTTTCGTTGTCCTCCTGTCGTTCGTCGTTGGAGTCGTCGTCCCTCGCTCTCTGTTCGAAGGTCTGCTTCTGATGGCCAGAAAATTGTCGGTTGCTCTAGACGTCCCTGATGAGTGCGTTTGTGCGACTCTGTGGGCTAGTGTTCGGTAATATTTCGGAAATTGGTGAGAGCTATAGTTGGAGAGGGTGGGCTCTAAGAGTGTTGGGCACCCAGGGGGGGTTTTGAGAGGTAGTTTGCCTCCTGCTTTCTGCCGATTTTGATTGCATTTCCTGCGGTCGATTTTCCATTAGAACGAGTCGAAGAAAATGAATTTATGCTGTGGTTCAGGCTTCGCTCCTCGATCCGTTTCGAAAAGGTAAATTAAGCAGAACTACGCGATGTTTCTTCTCGGCGCTTGGCGATGCACAGTGGGACGAATTCGACAAAATAAGGTGACATTTTTGAACAGTTGATTTTCTGCATCCGATTGTAACGCATTGGAAGTATTAAAAATATTGAAAATGGCATGGCAACTATAGAATCATATAGCCAAATATCACTCACAATACTACTTGGGACATAATTGAAGAATATTTTTGAATATAAATAATGACTATCGATGGATCTCTACTGATGGAAGCCACGTACACGTACGGCGGTGTCCCCACTGTCGATCGCCCCGCGAATGTCATTTAAAATAACTTCGACTTCATTGAACCTACGGCGGCGGACGGAGGACGGACAGACGGGTGCTTGCGGTTCCACATCGATTATGGCGATGCGGGTTGTTTTTGTTCGTCGCGTAGTTGTTCATGCCGGAGATGTTGTTGTTGTCATTGCTGTTGTTGTATGTGCAATAGTAAATGTTATTGTAGTTGTTGCTACCATTACTTCGACCATTACAAGCAAAAATGGCATCACGTTAATGGCCTTTCACCGAACACGGAAGCGGTACCAAAGGAAGCAACAGCACGAACTGCCGGAACCATAACCGACCCCCTCCGTCCCCGCCCCGCTCGGCTGGAGGAGGAACTGTGTCGATGATGTGGCAGAGGCTCGAATGGTGGTTGATGGTGATGGTGCAGTGGCAGCGAGTCGCAAGAAAGTAGCCATCACAGCAAGGCGCAAATGCCCCATCGTCGTCGTCCTCGTCCTCGACCCCTTTCAGCCCGCTGTCCCGCCTCCTGTCGAGCTGTCATTACAGCTGCGGGCATATAAAGGACTCCCGCCGGGAGCCGCAGGCATCGGTCGTTCGGGCAGGTCAATGCTTGCGGAAGGATCAACGGACACGCCCAGGCAATAGAACGGGGAGTAAGAGGGTGCTGGGTGGAGAATCTGTGATAAAGGTGGAGCGAAGCAGAGGGTGTGTGTAGGAGATGGAGGAAGAAAAGGGCAAGTGAAAAGTTAGAAGAGCGACGAAGGAGAGTTAGAAACGAGAACGGGAGAAGAGAGAGAATTAATATAAAATAGGATAGCTGGTAAAGAGGATGAGGAGTTGAAGAATGGGAAAACAGACAATGAGAGAAAAGTAACAGATGAATATAAGAATGAATATTTACAACGAGACAGGGTGAAGGCGGCTATAATGAGGTCACTCATCCCTGGTGGATGAATGGAAAACGCACGTCTTCCTTCTCTTACCATTGTTTCTCTCACTATATGTTTTCTCTATGTCCTGTCCCCGTCATTGCTCGATCTTTGAAACAGACCACCTAAATGTACACCTCGCCTTCATTATGACCTGCCTGTCTGGCTGTTCCTCTCTGTCTGTCCTTGCGGGTGTCTGTTCGGTCCCTGTAAATCCCATGCATTCTGCATAAATGCGCGTTAATGACGCACCATGCCAGCTGATGCTCGTGCGTGGCCAATTCCTCCCTCTCTTCACCCTCGCTCCACTGTGTAAATATTCGCTGTGGTGTAGCAACTTTTATTTAAGGGCGCCAGGCACAGCTCTAATCGAGTGCATCCAACGACGTCCTGCTGCCCTTAGTCCGCCACTTGCAGCATAATTTCCAAAGGATAATGCAAAGCCTTCAAGGAGGGGAGTGAGAGGTGGCTGTGGCCTTTGGTTAGAAAAAGTCGACGAGCAATCCGCACAATTGCCGGCAAACCCGGCTACGTTGTGGAAGCAGCAGGAAATTATAACAGCTTTGGTCGCATGCCGGCTTCAACATCGGCGTCCTTGGCTTTTTCCACCCACGGCCCTCACTGTCCTAGTCGCTGAATTCAAGCCGGTTTAGTTTCGATACTGCTTGTTATATTCTTGGCGAGGTCCTGTTTTCCTGTAGGAGTTTGACTTCAGCTGATCTTTCGGATTGTTTCATTTTTCGAGTCGCTTCTTAAAGCCAAGAAGAGCGCCGAGAGCCCATATAACATTCGGAGAGCCTTCAGCCGAACCGCATCTCTTCATGACCCCTCAGCGTCTGGCGGCTCCTGCTGACGTTTATGGCTCGAATGGCACCTTAAGCTCTTCGCATTTAGTCGGATAGCGTTCTTAGACACATCTCCTCAGCTTGTCCGCTTCTCCTCACTCACCATCTCCTTGTTCCTGTGTCTTCCGCTCACCGTCTGAAGCTGGGCTAGGGCTGCTGTTGGCTGATGTTGGTGCTGGCTGCTTTAAGGATTAAGTAGCATTTTCGCCAGATTGTGTTGTGTCAATCGTAGATTCCTATGGAGCACTTACAATCACAACAATAACACTAACAGAATGAACAACAATTACAAGAACAACAACAATAAAGTCATCATCACTAAAACATGAACAACAACGTCGGTCACTCTGAGTGAGGGAGTGAGAAGAGCCCGTAAGAGCGAGATAGGAACGAGAGGACGGAGAGGAGGACGAATTGGCTTGCTTGTCAATTATGATAGGCCCGACCCGGCCATTGCGGTCGCTGCAGCCAGTCGGCATCGTCGACCCTCGCCACCTTCGCCTCTTCTTATCCATTTCGCACACTCCGTGGTCGGTCTTGCTTCATCGACTTGAAAGCAATTAACCCAGAAACCTCACGAAAAGCATTTGGAGCCTGCCAGGACAACGACAGATGGGCAGAGGGCCGGACCGACCCAGCGAGAACCTGCCGAGTGGCGGTCGGCAGGACCGAAAGAGGACGAGCCAACCGAAGCTAAGGAGGAGGCTGAGTGCCGAAGACAGACATCTCAGGATACGATGAACTATTAATGTTAACAGGTTTTAAGACGAGCTGAGCGAAAGGAAGGAAAGAGGGGGCGAACAGAAGGAAAGGAGACTGGGGAATGAGGAGTGCAAAAGGATTACCAGAACAAAGGAACAACGAAGGAGACGACGACGAAATGGGAATTGGAGACGAAACGATGAGCACGAGGAGATGGAGAAGCAGCCATGGACGAAGGGAGGAGGACAGCTGTATAGAAAAGCTGTACGAGCAAGAAACAGGAGAGAGAGAACAGGAAAAGCGATTTAAAATGAGCAGAGAAAGGTATGAAGACTACACTGAGGGTCAGGAGGCGGGAGGCTGCAGAGTGGATTTCGTCCTCTGGCGATCGTTGTGACTGTTCTTTGAGGAACTCGAGGTGGGCCAGTCGGTACAGAGAGGAACACAAAATGAGCTCAATTACCAAAAGAGAGAGAGAGAGCGAAATAGAACAGTAGTGTTTGTTACAGCCCTAGTGTTGTTGTTCCAAATGACTGTCAATTAGGGCCAAAATTTAATTTTCAGTTTAATTGGATTTCTTTCTGATGTTCCATGGAGCGGAACCGCATTCCCTTGCCTGTTTTTTCAGAGGTTTAAATGGGATCCTAGTGAGAGGTCGTTACATTCCTTCTGCGCCTGCTCGGCTTCCATTACGACTTCATCTGCGAGCGATAAGAAGCATAAGAACTAATCAACCTCCCTCTCTCTCTATCTGTCCTCTTAACCCTACCTTAACTCTCTCTCCCTTCTCTTATTATTGTCCCAATGAGCCCTTTCACATCAGATTTATATTTTAATTATGTATTCACCAAAATCTATCTATCTCCATCGGCTCTCCTTTCAGGTTGAGGATCTCAGGCTAGAGCTCTTGATTTCTGGCCTTCGGCAGAGTTTGTTATTCGATGTTGTTGCCGTGTTGTTCAGTGTTTGTTTTCCTGGCAGTGAGGTCCAGATTAGGTTAAGTTTTCAAAGTGTTGTTTGCTTTAAGTTTCAGAAATTAATTATAGAAAAGCGAGGATTATTTCGCTACAATTTGTTAATTTCCGTCGTCATACTCGGCCTCTTCGTCTCTCTCCCTTTCCCCAGCTTTTCCTCTCGCTCTCATTCCTACTCAATCCCCAATTCACTATCTTTCTTCTCCTCTGCATTCTATTGTTGTCCACGATTGTCTATGTTGTTGTTGTTTCTGTTATTTGACTTCGCAACTTAATTAAAAACTCTTTTGTTTCCGGACGACAAGAACCAAGAGTAAAAGCGATAAAGAAAATTGGACAGGGAGAGAAGGGATTTAATGAAAAATTAATGCCGTCTCGGATTAGTCCGGTGTATGCTGGAACGCTCTCCCCGAGCCGGATTTTAAATTCCATCCAAATTAATAGAATAATATCCAATCAATAAAGCTTAAATTCAAGCAGAGGCTCATCGTTAAGCTGCGACACAAGTCAATGCATGCGGGAGTCCGAGGGAGGCGGAGGAGTGTCGCAGGGAGTGGCAAAATCGATGAGATGGCATAATCGTGAAGATTGAAAGATTCCCACGAGGGCCAGTTGACGGATTTGCTTAAGAGCATTCAATAGGCGAGAGCTTCAAGGCATTGAAGGACATTAATTTGGAATGGAAGCACCATATTCAATTTATTCAATTTTGAAATCGTGAAAGAAATGTTTCAGCTTTGTTGACCTTGAACGCTTCTTGTCCCCCTTTCATCAATTTATTTCCGTGCCAAAATTATTTATATTTGTTATACGCTCTTCGCTTCCTCTTCTCCAGTCAACCTAAATGCATAAGAATTAAGAACCTTCGGCCTTGGTCCATTTAGGAACAATAAAAAAGAGAACAAAAACATATTTTGTTCATTTACATTTTCCATACTGTATTGTTATTTTTTAACGTTGGTGCTGCATTTAGAATTAAGCCATTAGAGAACATAAATCATCGTGAGTGCGAAATGCTTCTCTACTTCTTCTTCTTCTTCCACCGGTGTCCTTTACCCGCGAGATAAAAAACTTAGTTTCGTGTTTGTTGTTGTTTGCGACACATTTACCACAGACGTCGTCGTCGTCGTAGTTGTCCAAAAGCAACAACAATGAGATTTACAACGACAACTACAATAACAAAAGTTACAGAATCAAGAATAACAACAACAACAACGGGAACGACAACGTCCTCGTCTTCTAAATCCATGTGATTTACAAAAAGTCAACTTATCGTCAGAAGTTACATGTATTGTTGTAGTTCGTGTTGTTGTAGTTGTAGATAGCCACCTTGACATAGACGAAAATAAATAGACTCTCAAATGTCCACCCAACCTCCCAGCCTCACTCACATACACACACAGTTACACTTCCATCCTCCCATTCGTCGAGTCGTACCTGAAGCTTCAGAAGATTTTTATATTCGTTGTGGTTCTATTGAATTGTACGTTGTCGAATTGATGGAAAAGTCCAACAGAAAACAAAAATCAAACCGCAATCTGCCACCCTTGAAAACATTCAAGACAGGAGCAAATTCGAAAATATTATTCGAGAAATATTTGGACTGATTACCCTTTTTAAATAACACGATTTTAAATTCCACGCTTAAGTATTGAGGCTGTTGTGAATCCGATTACTTCTTGTTGGCTTATTGTTCCTGTTTTTCCATAGGTTCGGTCGGTGAATTTGCATCCCTTGATTGGGATTTTGTCCTTACTCCGCGTTGTCTACTTCGTCATTCATCTCCGCATCTCTCCCACGCTTCCTGACCCCCTTGACCTGTGCCATCTCCTTCTGTGGCTTGGCTCCTCATGCGTATTTTTTCTGCTCTCTGCATCACTTCTCTTCTTCTTTTCCCTCTCCTCCTGCCTCGCCTCCTGTCGTCCTTTTTGAGCTCTCCATTTGTTGGGTCTTGGGTAAGTCTAGCCCTGTCTCTCTTGCTCCCTATTCTTGGCAAAGATTGATGACTGTCTTGGCGCAGCTCGCAGACAACGGCCGGCGAACTCCTCCCTTCCACGCCCATCACCCGCCCCGGGGAGTCCGCTGCCCTAGCTCCACCCCCCACCTCTCGGCACATCGTCGCCACAGCGGTCGCCGCGATCTCTCGCATTCATCACTCGTCTTGCGGAGCACCAACAATAAAAACTGCGAAAAATCGTGCGGCTGATTTTTTCGACCAGCCCTCTAGACACCCGTTGGCGCTGGCGTTTAACCCAGTTGTCGTCTGTCTGTCTGTCTGTCTGCGCTCTGTCGTCCCAAGTCTTTCCCAGAGCGCGGCCGTCGGCGACATTTCAATGATTTACATTTTTTGGTTTCGTTCTTTTTCATTTTGATTTCCACTATATTTGCCTGCGACTTTTTTAGGAGCTGAATGAATTTGCTTTCAGTTTTGAAGTTTATTAGCTGTTCCTTTTTCGAATACCATTTGTTGGCTGAGGTCATTTCTCTCTTTTCAGAATCAATTGTGCGCAGACGTCAATGCTCGTAGTTGGCCCCATCGGTTGTTGGCCTCGGCGGTGCCGTGGGTGAATGTCGGGGAGGCGAGGGAACAATGAACCGAACACGCGTGTTTCAAGTCTTTCCCTTCTCCCTCGGCCGGCAATCGGCTGGGGAGTTTAGGCCTGGAGTGGTTTTGCTATAAATCCCCCGACCGGAAAGTGCGCTCCATTTCCGGCGGGGGAATCGAGGGAAATCCCTTCGTCGAAAGTGTCGCTAGAATACTGTTTTAATAGTTTTATCCATATGTGTTTCTTATGCTTTGTTTTTGTTTTGTATTTTGTATTGTATTTCATTGTTTTGTTGTTGTAATCTTTCTTTTGCTCTTGTAGTACGCTTTTTTATAGTACTTATTAGTTGTGCTTATAATATTTCAACTCGCAGTTCTTGTTATTTTCCTTTCGAAATGCACCACTGCACACACTTGGACCACAGTTATTGCCCCCACCGACGCCGCCATCATGCTCGACCTCAAATCAACCTCTGTCTCAGAAGCCCCTTGAGGCAATGGCTGCCCTTCGGTTGAGCTAGTATTGAGAGCGAGTCGCATCTCCTCTCCCCTAGCACACCTTCCATCGACCCTCTTCGCCCACTTCCTTCCAACCTTCTTCTCTTTGATTTCTGCTGCTTCCCTCGTTTTCGCTCCATTGAACTCTCTTTAGACGCCAACGTGAGCCCTTCATGCATAGCTGTTGTTGTTCTGTTGTTTGATGTCAATTATTTGAACTATTTTTATCGTGTTTTCGCTTCCATTGTTGTTTTTGTTGTTGGTTCTTTAGTATCTATATTTGCACTTCATTGATTTCTCCATAATTTTCTGTGCAATTCTTGCAATGAAATTGTTCACTATCACTATTCATCATACAGGGTTAATCCCACATTTTCAAAACAAATAACAAAAATGTATTTTAAAAACCAAAGCAAACATTTATTTTGTATTCCCCTTAA
This sequence comes from Coelopa frigida, assembly GCA_017309665.1. Classification (NCBI taxonomy): domain Eukaryota; kingdom Metazoa; phylum Arthropoda; class Insecta; order Diptera; family Coelopidae; genus Coelopa; species Coelopa frigida. The sequence goes on along the minus strand of CM029565.1, from coordinate 404,918 downwards.
TATTTCATCTGTATATTAAGTTTCCTGTATTAGCTAAAATAAAAGTAATATTATTTTATTTACTTTCACTCGACATCCATCTCATTCTCCCTGTCTGTCCCTGTCACTTCCCGCACCCTGTTGAATACCCATGAACTGCTCAGATTGAGTTCTCCTTATCATAGTTTTATGTTGTCAATGTTTATTTGTCGTCTATTGTTGTTATTGTTGTTCCGTTGGCCTCCAGCGAGCAATCAATATGTTGAAATTGCTGGCAGCGCAAAGGCTGGTGTTGCTATCGTTTACCTGTTGTTGTTTTTTCGTTGCTGGCTTTGTCGACGGGTTTTTTCCTGTCGTTCGTTAACAAAGAGAGACATTGTGAATAAAAATGCATTTTTATGCATGTGTTATATATTTTTATATATAATCTATTTTTCATCATTTTTTCTGATCCAAATATTTAAATATTCGCTTTGTTTCTTTTTCTATATTTGTATTCTTTGGATCCAGTTTTCGAAAATTTCGATCAATTTTATTTAAATAAAAAAAAAACATGAATGAAAAGTAATTTTTTTATGAATTTTCTTTGATTATCTTTTAGTAAAATGTATGTAGTGTAGTTTAGTTTTGTAAAATTTCGATGTATTTTGTTTAAACTTGAAATGTTCTCTGTTTGATAACCGACGAATTCTCTTCAACCGGTTTGTTAAAATTCTCCCAGCTTTTTTAAAGTATTGACGTATTCTTTCGTATTCATTCATAGGCCATGTTATTGGTGGAGCCATTGTTGTTGGTGCCTTTCTGACTGTACTGCATTTTATTATTGTTGAATCCCTCGCTGTTGTTTGTTGTTGACGAAAATGCAGTTTAAATGATATATATTTTCATTAAATTCGCCTACATCGTTATCGTGAACCGATGATATATATGTGTGTGTATAAATATGCAAATGTTTTTCACTTTTCGCCGGCAGCTGTTGCTCTCGTCATCCGCAGCGAAGTCGTCGCCGTCGTTGTTTTAATGTTTTTATTGTTCCGTTCTGATTGAAAATAGCGATATACATTTTAATTTAAGCCAACGTCAACGGAACCAGCACCATCGTTCCTTCTCGCCAACTTTCAACTGTTCAGCCTTCAGGCCATCATCGTCACTCGAGTGAAATCAATTCACCTGCATCGTAGCGGTTGTTGTTGGCGATATAATTCTGTTGCAATTTCGAGTTCAATCGATCAGCAGCAATCGTTATTTTATTAAAAACAATTTAAATATATTCGACAAATAAATCAACAACGATAGCAACAACAAGACTAAGAACGACAACCATGAAGGATGAAAGTTCTTACCGTTTCAAATGCGGGCCAAACCAAACGAAAGCGACCGACATGAAAAAACAACATTTGCAACCAACTACAATAAAAAGAATAATAACAATGAAACGCAACAACCTCCACAACAAGAAATTTAATTTTCACTGTTGCGCCTGAATCCGAATTGGAAGGCGATCAATTGGGGGTTGGTGAAATAGTTTACAGGTCGCTGCCAGGGCGATTGGGACGTATGAGTGATATTTTTCTAGGCATTTCAAAAATTGATACGACTTTGTGCTATTTTGAATTATGTCTATATATCGGTGTCGCATTTACACTCCACAGAGTACTCAATAATCCAAGAAGTTCAGTCCATAAATGAAGACGACCCTAAGTAAAAGCAATTCATGCCCGATCACGTCCATTGACAGAATGATGTCTATCAAACGATAACTCAACACCTCAGACACGCACACGAAGACACGCCTACAGTGTCCGACGACTCATAGAGACATCGAGTTGGTGAACTTCGAGGCCGAATCGGATCAAATCTTGCCACTCGATTTGATTTATAGACGAGCGTTAGATTCACTTTCGTCCCAGAGAGAGGGAAAGACAGACAGAAAGGAAATGCCCTCTATTCAAATCGACCGCAAAACAACCGTCCCTGGGGCTCTTCGACGCCTGTCGCCTCCCTGGGGTCATAATAATTGAGGGTCGGCCCATTTTTCATGCGATAACAAGAGACACTCGCATGAAATATCCTTGATTGAACTCACACACCATCAGCGCAAGTGGCGGCGACGAAGGACGACGTCGGCGATTGCAGGAAAAAACCCCTACGCACACATAAGCCGACTCACGAAGTTGCGGGCAAAACAAACAAGGACAAAGGACAGAACAGGACTCTTTAATATGATGAATAACGACAACATGCAAAGGGAGGACTGCGGAAAGGTTGTCTGCGGGGAAAGGGAGTACGGGCAGAGGGCCCTTCAGGACACGTGCAAAGGTCCTTGGTGTGGGTGGAGTTGGAAAGAAAACAGAAGAAGGACCGGAGAACTTAAAGTCCTTAAAAGAAACAAGGAAACAACAGGACGAGAACACGAACTGCAACAACAACGATAACAAAAATTGACAAAAACACAATGAACAACTATGTGTGTGGGTGTGGTTCAAGGGAAGTAGAACCCAGAAAAGTTTGACATTTGTTCGCCTTCATGAACAAACAAGGGCCGCCCGAGGGTGTCCACCGAAGTTGTTGATGTCAGACCGTCGGGCGGGTTTAAGGATAATGAGAAGAAACAACACACACGCAGGACAACGACTCGACTCAAGGCATTGTTGTGCTCGACATGGGCGGGGCCGAGACCCAACCCCGGTTTCGTTCGGATGGAAGTCGTGTCCGGGGACCGGAAGTAACTCCTTACTTCCGCCTCGTTAAATGCGAGCTGTTCGAGAGAGTTGCGTTGAACGAGAATCTCAAGCGCCGAAATTCTGGCAGCAAGCGAAACCAATTCGAGCAACCAACGAAGCGAATTCGTAGCTGAATTGCGGGGAGGAGGGAAGTTCAGTGGGCAGGAGCGCGGGGAGGAATGAGTTTGACGCAAGTCTCACCTTTCGCCGTTGGCAGCGAGGAAGCGCTAATTAAGATAAATGCCCGACTGCAATTAAAATCTCAGATTTAAATACATTTCAGTGTCGCGTCTGGGCGCCAGCGACGTCGGCGCGGGCGATGGTGACTCCTCGGTTTGTGGCGCTTCTCGTCACTTAACTCGTTAAAAGCCCTCACACGCGCACACACACTCAGGTGTTCCTGCATCCGCACCTTCTCGCCTAGGAAACGAAGCATCCCATCGACCGTCAACACAATGATAGAAACTCTGTCTGTCGCTCGTCGCTTTGGTCTTTCCACCCTTCTATGAAGTCATTGCTGTTCTGCACACGAAGCTTTCTCCGACCCTCCTCCTTTTCCCTCTATTCCCTTCCATCGGACTCATTGGCTGCGGTAAATTTTCTCGTTTCTGTGTACAACGTATGTAAGTACGAAGTGGTAGTGGTAGTGTGTATGTTCCTATCCCCAAATGCATCGCAAGAATTTCGCTGCAGACGAAGGTTGAATTGTTTGTCAAGTAGTTTTCAAATTTTCAGATTTTTAACTTACATTTGATTTCAGATCCAGTTTAATGATGAATATAAAAGATAATTTTACAAAGGTCAGGCATGAATGTCATCAGATCCTCCGTTTTGAAAACCGTAGGCTAAAATGTCATTCAACTGTTCTATATGTAATGCCTACGTTGCAGATGTCAATAGTGCAAAATGGCGCACTGTGCCGCGGCGTATGAGTAGTGGACCGATACGTATACGATACGATGCTTTTCCCCAAATATACTCACGAAATAATTGTGCTTCGCGTATCTAAGACTAAATTTAATGGAGCTCTAATCTCTAAGTATACTCTGTAAAACTCTCCCTCTCACACGGAAAAGGAATGGAATTTATGTCGAAAGCCTTTAATTGAAGATGTTGTGCGGGGAACCTGATTGACATACATGTCTGAAGAGATCCTCATTGCCGTCCGCGCCATCGGAGGTGCAAGCTCCGCATTAAACATTAACATTAATTTCCACAAATAATTAAAGCAATTCCCACTCATCCATTGCCTTTGGCCCTCACGTCCCTGCGCCCACGGTTTTCTCTCTCTCTCTATCTGTGTGTAAATGGTTTCGAATGCAGTCTAAATAATTAATTAATTCAAAAAATATCACAGGGCGAACGCGAAGAATCCTTTGGGGAGAAATTTTGTGAAATGTTTGGAAACATTTGAATTTCAAATGTACATTTTATTGTTGTTTACGGTCGATGTTGCTATTATTATTATTACTGCTACTCATTATTGTTGTTGCTGTAATTTCTGTTGTTTTTCTCTTCCTGCTGTTATATATTATAGTTTATTATTATTGCCATTATTATTATTGTCGGTGTTGTTGTATTGTAGTTTCTGATGTTGCGTTCAAACTTATCTACAACAACTCCTGGATGGCAACAACTACCGCTACAATAATGATGGAACACAGAGCGAAATGGCGCGCAACACATTCGCAAACGTTTGACGCCACCAGCACATGTGCAGGTGATGCAGAGGGTGAGAGGGCGGTATCTAAGGTGAGTTCGTTTTTCGAGAGAGTGGAAGAGACGGCCGTGGGGAGGAAATCATGCTTGAGTGGTTCTCACCACAGGAGCTCTTCCATCGTTGTCGGCAGAAGCAGCACCAATAATGGGCGTGCGAATTACATCATCGAGCGTTATTCGGCTTCTTCTTCACTGCCCTCGCCTTACCGCCCACCAGGAAACGTCTCCCGAAGGACATTTATAATAATAAAAAGTGATGTTCGCTTAGTTATGCATGGCGTTGACTTCGCTCACCGTTGGCAGGGAGCGCTGGCTGGAAACGTGTCGACGGAGACAATAAACGTAAAGGTGAAGACGATGCGTTTACATTAGAGCCCCGAGAGCACCTCTCTCTCTCCACCCCTGCGCCTGTACCACATTGCTCCGATGCTCAAAGGTTGAAAATTGAAACTATAATGATTTCTGCTCACGTTCCTCGGGCTGCGGGGTTCTGATCTTTAAGGTCCTTTTTCCGTTCCTTCGTGCACGGTAGCGATTTCTTCTTTCCGCTCTCTCTCGCTCTCTGTTTCTCGCCCTTCTGACATTGAGCATACGGTTTAAGATTCTTTGTTTATTGCCGACGATCCTTCGCATTAAAGTCAATGAAGTGTGGAAATTTCCTCCTGTTCTTTGCTCGCTGGAAAACCATTCAAAGAAGTAGACAAGGACAACGGTAGCAAGAAAAGGATACAATAGCCTTACGTTACCTTTTTCTGGAGTCCACAAAAGGTAGAGGTTCACGTTTTCTTTCTCATTTTTGCCATTGTTGGTCAAATATAGGGGTTGTTGTTGTTGTTTATGTACCCTCCGCCATGTCACCAAAAACGCATTAAACACTCACCTTTTACGACCCCCACTTTATCAAGGCCACGACGAACCCTCCGCCCAACTCACCATTGGCCTTCCACTTCCTCATCGTCGGCTTCGGCACCCATTTGTTCGGCCGGAGGACAGATTGACAGACAGACAGGCGGATGCCGGATGCAGGGCTCGAGTAATTGAAAACTGCGAGGTTCTGCATGCGAAGGCTCCAAACGAATGGGCGTAGATAAGGGCAACGAGCCGAGCACACGCAAACAGGAAGAGAGAGTGAGAGGGACAGGTAATAAACCATAGGAAACCCATTGATTTGGGGGCTCATAAAAATGATGTGCTTCCGATGCCTTTTTTGGTGCTTTCCGACCCTTCCAAGAGTCTTTGTTCGTCAGGACTATAAGAGGGGTTTTTTGTGAAGCTGCTGAGTACTTTCACCTTTCTTTGGCGCGTTCTCTCCAGATTCCGTCTGTAGTACTTTTTCCCTTCTTCAAGCGAAATTTGTCGTTTATTCTTCAATGCCAGAGAAATGCCTGAGTCCGGTAGCCACGCCCTTCGACCCTGAGACAGAGGGCTCCCGCAGTATCCGGAAATCGATGCGGTGCCTCGTATTTGTTGTAACTCCAGATTTGGTTCCGTAAGCGGAGGAAAAACCCTAGAATAATCTCATTAGGCTGTGCTCCAGCGCTTAGACGACTGCTGAGGGATCCGGGGTCGGAAGAGAGAGAGAGAGATAGCGAACTGAGGAGAGGATCCTCCTGACGGGTGGGGCTTTGGGGTTGACATTTCACTTAGGAAAAACGCACTGAGAGCTGGGAGCGAGCGATAAGCGAGGAGGCGACGAAGACGGCGAATGGTGGAGAACGATGAGAAAATGGGACAGACAGAGTAGGGGTCGGCGAACGGGAAATTGCTGGAGGTAGAGAAAGGAAAGTGCGAAGAAAATGAAAATGGAGCTGGGATAGGGCGATGATTGAGAACACATAAAACAGAAATGAGGCTCGAGTGAGACGGTGGGAGACATAATAACGGAGTTATGAATGGAAACGATGCTGAATACAATAAGCGACGTTATGAACGAAATTGTGAAACAAGCGAAGATGATGAAGGAAACCAAATTTTAAATGCGATAATCCACCTCTAAATGGATTAGATCTGCCTTCCCCTCGCCTCGTCCCATTAATCCGACTCCCTCCCTCACTGTATTATGGTGTTTGTTTCCTCCTCTGTTGATTGATGATTTCCATTGGGAATCTCGTTCTCTCATCTGCTTCCTCCACCCCTGATCCGATGTCCCGTCATTTGTCCCATTTGATGCTTGCTTGTTCTGATTGTTGGTTTCTCTTCCATCTAAGAGTTCTTCTGTTCGATCCTCTTCCTCTTTGGCAATATTTTCCACTGATTAATGCCGACGATTCACGCCCCGCTGCGTCGAATCCCACAACTATATTGAGTCGCTCATGTGGAACTCCGAGTAATCTCATCTCGATTCCAGGAGAACGTGGCTGGTTTCGCAGCCTCCCCTTCGTCCCATGGCAAATGCAATTATGTGGAGTTTCATTTGGAAATTCAATTAAGTTTTCATTCGATTCCGTTTCGTCAACAAATCGTCGCCCGTTTAACTTGCCTCCGAAATGTAATGAACTCCGATGTCCTTCGACATCCTGCAGGTCTCCTGGCGGTTAGTAAACTATTGCAATGGCCCCTCTTCTCCGTCGCATCGATCGCCGTGCCTGAGGACTTCGTGTAGAACTCGGTAGTTTCTATTGACATAACGCCGCAACCTCATTCGCCTCCCGACAAGGAGCAAGTCACCGGTCGTGAAGGAGGAGCTTAAGTAAGCTGTAAGTTACGGAGCACTTCCTCAAGGTTCCTCGCCCACGCCCTTCTCTCTCTCTCTCTTTCTCACGGTCTCGCCTCTGTGTCTGAAGGTCCTTGAGGGCTTCGTTCGTGTCGTGTTTGTTTCGACATATATTTGTACACAAATACACTTTAATTTAGCATTAAAATTTTACGTAACCCAGAGACTAGAATCGGTCACCCCTTCTTCGAACCTCTCTCCTCGCCTCTGTCCTCGCCCACGTCCTTCTCTCTCTCTCTTTCTCACGGTCTCGCCTCTGTGTCTGAAGGTCCTTGAGGGCTTCGTTCGTGTCGTGTTTGTTTCGACATATATTTGTACACAAATACACTTTAATTTAGCATTAAAATTTTACGTAACCTAGAGACTAGAATCGGTCACCCCTTCTTCGAACCTCTCTCGCCACGCTCTCTATATATCACGTATATCGCTCTCTTTCCCCTCTCCCTCTCGAAGCTTGACAAACATTTACATAATTTGAATTCAATTCGTTTTTGTTTGGATTTCATGACGACTGAACGGAAACAATGACAACAACGCAGTTACAACATCAACAGCAACTCAGCAACACAAATGGCAACAACAACACGGCAGTAACATCGTCGCCGTCGTCATTGCTGTCAATGTCCTTGTGTCATGGTAAACTTTTGTCTGCTCCGAAAATGTATATGAGCGCCCCACACACACAGTCACACATACACGCACCCTTAGTACACAACCAGGACAACAACAGGGTCTAAGAAAATTGGCCAAAATTTAGGCAGCCCGGCCCACTTCGCCCACGCCCACGACTGGCAGCGAAAACTTTGAGCTCCAGAAACAAGTTTGACTCGGTTTCTTATCCTCGAGGCATTTTGAATACGAAATCAAAGAACCCCCAAGTCGTTGTTGCTGCTGTTTCTATTGTTGTTGTTATTGTTGTTGTTATCGCTGTAAATACATGGGGCACATGGGGATGTGGGTGTGTGTCTGTGTAACTGTGACGTTGTTATTTATTTGACGCATAGCGAGAAGTCGTTGCTGTCACTTTTAGACGGGGAAGGAGAGACCGGTTTTCTCTCCCTCTCTCTCCCCCAGCGCCATTCCGCGTCAGTCGATTTCCCCCTCTCGCCCACTCTCGCTCTCTGGCTTCGCTCGCTCCGACTTATACACAATGGCATCGCTCAGCTAATTTGTAGCAATTGAAATTCATGCGTTGCCACGCCTCAGTTAATTTCTGCCCCCCTCCCACTCCCTAAAAAGGCTCCCTCTACCGCTCGTTCGCATCGAAATTTCAACCTTCGCCCGGAAACTTTTCGACATGAATTCGCCCAAGGGGATTCGAGCGTTGAGAGCGAGGACGGCAGGAGGGACAAGCGAAGGTCGATGGTCCTTCTCTTCTCCTTATTCTTCTTCTCCTCCTCCGGCTCTGGCGAGATGATGATAATGATGGAGAACGTAATTTTCCGTTTGCCAATTTGACGGCATTTTGAATTTTGACAGGAAATTGAAAAATTAGAGCGAAAATAATGGAAATAATTGCTTAAGGTTCTCGCTGATCGTGCCCACGGCATGGAAGCGAATACACAGATATGTATTTACTTATTTATCTCACCTCACCGCTCTCTGTCTCCCTGAGCCGCAATTTCCTTTAAAAAAAAATCTTAAAATCACTTGCGTTTGGCCAAAATTAAATTAAAATTCAAATGCAAAGTTTTTGTTCGCACGGCCTCTCGACCGCCTTCAACCCCCACCCACTCACTCACGCACCCGAGCCGAGTCGAGCCCCTGGAGGAGCTGTGGACGGCCCTTCAGCTCTGGTGCTGTGTCCTTGGCTGTAGGACATGCGAAGCGGAACTAGGAAAATCCTAATTTCACACGCAATTTATTTCAACTTCACTCCGTGCAGGTTTCGTCCTTACGAATGTCCTCTCGCTACATTGTTTTCTGTATTTACTTTGCAATTACATTCGGCTCTGATGGGGCGGGTCGGGGTAGGTGTCTGGCTCTGATTTTGCGCTGACCCACTTTGGAGGAGGCGTTCGTGCATTTTCGAAATTCCTTCTCCTGCGCCTCTCCACGCCTTTGCATAGAATTTTGAGTTGGTTTCGGCCCAATTCCCGCTTCCAGGTCATAAAACAGGCGAATAAGAGACGAATGGCCAGATCGTCCATGAATTCGGGACTGAATCCGAGGGGCCCGGCGAGGGTTTTTGGGGCCCAAGAGAACGTTATCCTAATCGCCTCACATGTAAACTTGGTGTAATTCTTCATTGCCACCCTCGATTTACTCTCGACGCCGGCCGTCGTCGATTCCGCCGATCTCGTGCATTCCCCAAGCCTATTGTCGAACACGTCGATTACAGACTCTCGTGCTCTGAGAATCGTCCGGAGGGAGTGGGCCAGAGAGATAGAGAGAGGGGGAGCGAGAGAGCGTTTATCCTAGTAAAATCATTCCCTCAGAGAGTTCTCGTCGATCTCTGCACTGGTTGGTGATTCGGAATTTAACGTGTTCGCTTTGTTTCCAAAATGTATGTATCTCAATATGAATCCTATTCTGAAGCTTCGTACTCGATGCATGAATCTATTGCATTCGAACAGGCATTTCATATATAAGATATTCTATATAATGAATTTATACTTTTTGTTGGATATAAGTATGTATTTTAATTTTTACTTTATTCCTTTTTCACCATTTACAGGTCTAAGATAACCGTGAATTAAAGGAAAATAATTTCTGGAGATGAAATTACACGCCTTACATGCCGAATTTACCTGTCTGAAATTCCTCGAGCAACTGGATTGTGGCAGTGAAATTTTAAATGGCAGTAAATGCCCAAAGGCTTGCACCAAACAGGTTCAGTTTAAGGAGTGCTTCCCAACCAGATGAGTCTTTATTTTAAAACCTCCAGACAAACACAAACAGAGCTCGTCCGAGCTCTTCATGCCTCTGGCTTCCTGTTTAACCCCTCCCTCTTCGCGCTGTTCTGCAACTGAGGCTCGTCTCCTGTTTATCGCCTTTTCATTCCATCCTCTTTGTCCTCCTCGTCTCATTTGCTTCACATTCCCTCCGCCCATCTCGCTGGCGCCGTTGAAGCCTAATGAAATAAGTTGGCTAGGATTTCATTAATTAGGCAGCTCCTGCCCTCTGCCTCTCGAGACCCGCCCAGGTTAACACCGCGAGATTCACGTGCCCTCAGCCAGAGCTGCGAATCCACGAACACCGATCGCCTACACCGGAAGCCAGAGCAAGCGGAGAAAGAGAGAGAATAGATTAAAAATAAAATCCCACAGCAACTGCAGCAGCAACAACAACGAGTGGAGAAATAATTAAACCTCGAAAATTCGTAAAACGCAGAAAGGCGAGCACAAAATCGTATTTCGCTGCAGTTGAGAGGAAAATAAATCCTTTGACGTTGCAGCCATGACTCGCCTCACTCACACACCCATGCAGCGAGGCCGCGGAACCCACACGACGCCGCGGAACCCACACGACGCCGCCTTCTTAGCCGTAACCGTGTATCCTTTTGTTGTTCTTCTTCTGCTTCTGCTTGTGCTTCTTGTTCGCGTTTGTTTCTCCTTTGCTTGAGCCCGAAAGTCAAAAGCGTAATTTTTCCTCGAAGCCCTGAGAAAACATGAACTCATAGTATATTTTTGTTGTTGCTATTTATACTTTCCCTCTCTCGCCTTACTCTTTCTCCGTAAGCCGATTTTCTCTCCGATTTATTTTTACGGTGGTTTTCTTCTCTTTACACCTTCTATCGAATTGACTTTTCATTCGTCTCTTCTTCGTCGTTTTAGACTTCCATCTTCTTTACAGGTTCTTCTTCATCTACTATTATTGCTAGTTGTTATTGTTGCAATTTAATACGACGGAACGTTTTTGAGGAATTACATTTTTTAAATAGATACTTTTATTTTTTTATCTCTTTTAATTCACTTCACATCTCCAGCATTTTTTACTGAATGAAAAAACATTTTTACTAAACGAAGAAAACTATTAGCGATGAAAATAGTTTTTCCGTTTTCCTTTCGGTGTCGAGTGCTGATTTTCTGTCTCTTTCTACCTACCAGTGCAACTCTGTGAAAACTTGTATTTGTTGCTTTTTCCTCCTTACTTTTATTTTATTTTTCTTACTTTACGTCGGAAACTTTTTCCCGCTGCTCATTTAACTGCTTGCGAAGTTTACTCGACGATCTCACTCTTCTCCCAACTCGTTCTGTTTCATTGTGCATCGATGGCGCTTTGTGGGGGTTGTAGAAGGCTACAACGTAGGCTTCTATAATATTTCGTAATTCGGACTTGCAGTTAAATAATAATTGTCTGTTGAAGACTAAAACCTTAATATTCTGATTCATTTTCTGACGAATTAAGTCCCCATGTGGAAAACGACTCACCCTAGAAAAATTTTCGACTTTAAACATTGCAAATTGGCCATGGAAATTCTCCGAATTTGAGATTTCAGTATTTTTTCCCAGCAAACCAGATTCGGAGTGTTCGCAATTGTGACACTAAAATATCACTTTTTCTGACCACATTAGGAGCTTGTATTTTTGAGTATAATCTTATTTAGGAGTGTTTTGAAAATATTATATTTTGAGCGTGAGTATAGTATGCAGTAAGTGATTTTGTGAAAAAATCAGAATAATAATTAAACCAACTGGCTTATTGGGTTACTTCCCTCACTCGTATTCTCTCGTCGTACTAATGTGTTTGAAATATAATCCATGTGCTACCACTAAATGTTCATACTTCGACACGTCGATTACAGACATCCTTTGCTCACCCAATGTATTGCAACTGAAATTCGTTTTCAAACTCTCAGAATCAGAATCTCAGATGCAGAACTTGAAGTAAGTGCATCTCTCATGGTTTTGCTTGCAGATACTCGGATGCATCTCTGTAATCATTTTGAAAACTTTACCCCATGACACATATTTCTTTATTTATGACTTTTAATTTTCCACTTCTAAAATTCCACGTTATTAAATTTGCATTAGAAGAGCAGAAAAATAAAAACCAATTCTGTAGAAGATGTAGTGAATTAATTTTCGAAAAGGCATCTTCGACCTAGACCCGTGCAAACTGAGAGAAAGAGAGAGAGAAGGATTCGAATTAAGTGAACTGTATAGGAATAAATATTTTAATTCGGTTTGGCAAGAGCACACAATTGAAGCTTCCATCCACGATCGGCTGGGTTCGTGTTCAAGTGACGATGGTCGTGGTCGGGGAGGGTGAGAGGAGGACAGGCCTCGATTGAGTACGATTGGGCTGTGCTCGAACATTCGCTGTGTTAAGTGAAGAACTGTGCTGGGTGAGTTGTCCCAGTTGTTGTTGCATTTGCTTAATTTCCCTTTAGGAAAAGACTGGTGTTTTTGTTTTCAATTTCAAACAACGCGGCACAACTTCAGACGCGACGAAAGGAAGCCAGAACACGACGAGGCTGCAAATGCCCTGAGCTGAGAAGTTCTTCCATGCATATTTCACATGTTGCCACGAGGCGGTGGGTGGACAGATGGCTGCAGCAGCGGTCGAGGGCGCGGAGCATGAGAGAGAGAGAGAGAGAGAGAGAGCACGAGGCGGAAGGAGGAAATCATCGAGAGAATCTCCCTCCAGAGGGAGCCTGCAAAGTTCAACGACTACAAGCTTCGTCTGAACGCTCCCGGAATGATGGAAAGCTTCTCCCCACGACCGAATTCCACATGGATGGTAGAATTACAAAATGCGGTAAGAGGGAGGGGCGAAATGATGACTGGCTCTGAGCAACTTTTCGCTACGAGGTACGAAGTTCGCCTGAGGAAATCAGTATGCATCTCGTTGCGGTTCATTCCTCCAAGAAGCCACAGTGAGGCTCCCCATAACGTTCTCCAAGAGCTAATAACTTCTTATCGCGATCCCTGTACATTGTAATATCGCAAGTTTCAATTCGTATGCCATCACAAGTCCTTTATTGTCTGGCATCGCCTCTTGGTGTCCTTTTTGACTCATTTTTGTGTCCTCCTTTGACTCTTTTTGCATCGCATGCAACACTGTGTGAGTGCGTCATAAACATAAATGCGTCTCTTTTCGACGCGAGCAACAAATGTTTCACAACAACTACGGACCGCCATAAAGTGTGAATTTATTATCGAGGAAATAAATGTCCTTCTTTTCGCATCATTTAAGCAAATGGGGAAAATTTCCATTGCGACGAATACTTAACAGCTTACTTTGTCTTCAGTTGACAGAGATGTATACATTGTTTCCCAGAGAAATAGTGAGAGAGGGACGGATGGGGGAATCAGATGGACATCTCTTAGTCCGGATGTCAATTAGATGCTTAATTGTTTTCGATAGCACCACCAAAGATATTCAAAAGGCATTAATTGAAGATTTTATATACAAGATTTTATAAGTAATTGCAGTGAATCTGACATAATACACAGGAATTAACATTACTTTGAATATTCAATTGACATTATAATATCGAATGTGGATTAAAGTTAATCGAATTATAAGTCAGGGATGGTATCCATTGACTCACTATTCCATTAGAGGGAAAGTACTCTAAAATCTATATATCTTAGATCGGTACCGACGTCATTCGGTTTCCTTGCATCCCGTCCGTTTGTCTGCCTGAGTTCATAACATCGAATCGTTGTCGAAACTAATGACAAGGCCGATGGTGGCGTTGGTGCGAGGCTCGATCTTTTGACCCGCTTAGAAGATGGCTCTAACCTAATCGTTGTTGTTGCTATTGTTGCCATTGAAGTTGTAGACGTTGTTAGTTGCTCTTGTTTCGGATGATGTTCGGTTTTAGTTGTTGCCAACATCGGATATTGGCCGAAATGCAATGTAATAGCAAATGTACAACATAACAACATCAACAACGAAATAACAACAACCATTATAATAGCATCAGCAGAAGCAAAAAACAAACAATATAACAATAACACTGGAAGCAACATTAAACTCAACACGCAAAACAACAATGACAACAACAATAATCTTTAAATAATCGCATGCCAAGAGAAGCAAAACACTCACACACACCGACACGTATGTCTGTGTGTTTGGGGGCAGGGCGGGATATAGATATGGAATAAACGGAAACAGAAAATAGACATGGCCACCATTGTTTGTTGTAATAATTTTGGTCTTGTTTGGCACAGTTTTATGCAAGACAACGAAATACTTCCATACGAATACTTCCCTCAAAGAGAAGACAACAAAAACAACAACTATAAAGAAAAATGCAACAACGATGCAACCAAAAGAAAAACATTGCAAAGGCAAGACGAAAGAGGGTGAGAGAGAGCGAAATAAGGAGAGAACGACTGATTGCAAGTTGGGATGGAGGGCTCAAGGATAAACTGTAACAACAAGAATAAGCCCAACACCAAACGAGTGGCCTAAATATGCAATCCTTACACCCGCCCTCCCCCTTCCCAACGTCCTTTAATATTTATATCGTATTCCTGAGCAGTTCTTCGAGGATGAAGCTGCCGAAAGTGGTGTCCTTCCCTTTCTTGAGGTGTCCGCTCTCCCTCCCTCATCTGTAATAACATTGCGGAAATGCATAACTCTCAAATTGCATTTTCTCCGCACGATTGAGTGTCAAGGACATTCGTGTCCTGCGCGATGCCAAAAGGGATTGATTGTATTATTTGTCGGCCACATATCCTTGCGGTGCTCGATTGGTCTATCCATATCCATAGAGTAACTTTGTGAGCTTCGTGAGTTTTGTGCTTCACTTTAAGTCTGGCCGTCCTTTAGGTTATTTCATGAAAAGGACGTTAAATCGTGACGACCTATAAATTTTCGAAAATTTCAAAATTAATTCAATTTTTCATGGAAATCTTAAATCGTTCATATCTCCGTAATTTCGCGAAAAGGACGTTAATTCGTAACGACCTATAAATTTTCGAAAATTTCAAAATTCAGACAAATTTTCATGGAAAACTTAAATCGTTCATCTCTCCGTAAATACGCGTTATTTTGCAAAAAGGACGTTAATTCGTAACGACCTCTGAATTTTCGAAAATTTCAAAATAAATTCAATTTTTCATGGAAATCTTAAATCGTTCATATCTCCGTAATTTCGCGAAAAGGACGTTAATTCGTAACGACCTATAAATTTTCGAAATTTTCAAATTTCAGACAATTTTTAATGGAAATCTTAAATCGTTCATATCTCCGTAAATACTCGTTATTTTGCAAAAAGGACGTTAATTCGTAACGACCTCTAAATTTTCGAAAATTTCAAAATTAATTCAATTTTTCATGGAAATCTTAAATCGTTCATATCTCCGTAAATACGCGTTATTTCGCGAAAAGGACGTTAATTCGTAACGACCTATAAATTTTCGAAAATTTCAAAATTCAGACAAATTTTCATGGAAAACTTAAATCGTTCATTTCTCCGTAAATACGCGTTATTTTACAAAAAGGACGTTAATTCGTAACGTCCTATAAATTTTCGAAATTTTCTAATTTCAGACAATTTTTAATAGAAATCTTAAATCGTAAATATCTCCGTAAATACGCGTTATTTTGCAAATAGGACGTTAATTCGTAACGACCTCTAAATTTTCGAAAAATTCAAAATTAATTCAATTTTTCATGGAAATCTTAAATTGTTCATATCTCCGTAAATACGCGTTATTTCGCGAAAAGGACGTTAATTCGTAACGACCTATAAATTTTCGAAAATTTCAAAATTCAGACTAATTTTCATGGAAAACTTAAATCGTTCATTTCTCCGTAAATACGCGTTATTTTACAAAAAGGACGTTAATTCGTAACGTCCTATAAATTTTCGAAATTTTCTAATTTCATACAATTTTTAATAGAAATCTTAAATCGTTCATATCTCCGTAAATACGCGTTATTTTGCAAATAGGACGTTAATTCGTAACGACCTCTAAATTTTCGAAAAATTCAAAATTCAGACAAATTTTCATGGAAAACTTAAATCGTTCATATCTCTAATTCAATTTTAAAACATTCATATCTCCGTAAATACGCATTATTTCGCGAAAAGGATTTTTTGACGACCTATAAATTTTCGAAAATTTCAAAATTCAGACAAATTGTCATGGAAAACTTAAATCGTTCATATCTCCGTAAATACGCGTTATTTTGCAAAAAGGACGTTAATTCGTAACGACCTCTAAATTTTCGAAAATTTCAAAATTAATTCAATTTTTCATGGAAATCTTAAATCGTTCATATCTCCGTAAATACGCGTTATTTCGCGAAAAGGACGTTAATTCGTAACGACCTATAAATTTTCGAAATTTTCTAATTTCAGACAATTTTTAATAGAAATCTTAAATCGTTCATATCTCCGTAAATACGCGTTATTTTGCAAATAGGACGTTAATTCGTAACGACCTCTAAATTTTCGAAAAATTCAAAATTCAGACAATTTTTAATGGAAATACGCGTTATTTTGCAAAAAGGACGTTAATTCGTAACGAACTCTGAATTTTCGAAAATTTCAAAATTAATTCAATTTTTCATGGAAATCTTAAATCGTTCATATCTCCGTAAATACGGGTTATTTCGCGAAAAGGACGTTAATTCGTAACGACCTCTAAATTTTCGAAAATTTCAAAATTAATTTAATTTTTCATGGAAATCTTAAATCGTTCATATCTCCGTAAATACGCGTTATTTCGCGAAAAGGACGTTAATTCGTAACGACCTATAAATTTTCGAAAATTTCAAAATTCAGACAAATTTTCATGGAAAACTTAAATCGTTCATTTCTCCGTAAATACGCGTTATTTTACAAAAAGGACGTTAATTCGTAACGTCCTATAAATTTTCGAAATTTTCTAATTTCAGACAATTTTTAATAGAAATCTTAAATCGTAAATATCTCCGTAAATACGCGTTATTTTGCAAATAGGACGTTAATTCGTAACGACCTCTAAATTTTCGAAAAATTCAAAATTAATTCAATTTTTCATGGAAATCTTAAATTGTTCATATCTCCGTAAATACGCGTTATTTCGCGAAAAGGACGTTAATTCGTAACGACCTATAAATTTTCGAAAATTTCAAAATTCAGACTAATTTTCATGGAAAACTTAAATCGTTCATTTCTCCGTAAATACGCGTTATTTTACAAAAAGGACGTTAATTCGTAACGTCCTATAAATTTTCGAAATTTTCTAATTTCATACAATTTTTAATAGAAATCTTAAATCGTTCATATCTCCGTAAATACGCGTTATTTTGCAAATAGGACGTTAATTCGTAACGACCTCTAAATTTTCGAAAAATTCAAAATTCAGACAAATTTTCATGGAAAACTTAAATCGTTCATATCTCTAATTCAATTTTAAAACATTCATATCTCCGTAAATACGCATTATTTCGCGAAAAGGATTTTTTGACGACCTATAAATTTTCGAAAATTTCAAAATTCAGACAAATTGTCATGGAAAACTTAAATCGTTCATATCTCCGTAAATACGCGTTATTTTGCAAAAAGGACGTTAATTCGTAACGACCTCTAAATTTTCGAAAATTTCAAAATTAATTCAATTTTTCATGGAAATCTTAAATCGTTCATATCTCCGTAAATACGCGTTATTTCGCGAAAAGGACGTTAATTCGTAACGACCTATAAATTTTCGAAAATTTCAAAATTCAGACAAATTGTCATGGAAAACTTAAATCGTTAAATTTAAACGATTAAATTTTAATTTAAATTTTCTAATTTCATACAATTTTTAATAGAAATCTTAAATCGTTCATATCTCCGTAAATACGCGTTATTTTGCAAATAGGACGTTAATTCGTAACGACCTCTAAATTTTCGAAAAATTCAAAATTCAGACAAATTTTCATGGAAAACTTAAATCGTTCATATCTCTAATTCAATTTTAAAACATTCATATCTCCGTAAATACGCATTATTTCGCGAAAAGGATTTTTTGACGACCTATAAATTTTCGAAAATTTCAAAATTCAGACAAATTGTCATGGAAAACTTAAATCGTTCATATCTCCGTAAATACGCGTTATTTTGCAAAAAGGACGTTAATTCGTAACGACCTCTAAATTTTCGAAAATTTCAAAATTAATTCAATTTTTCATGGAAATCTTAAATCGTTCATATCTCCGTAAATACGCGTTATTTCGCGAAAAGGACGTTAATTCGTAACGACCTATAAATTTTCGAAAATTTCAAAATTCAGACAAATTGTCATGGAAAACTTAAATCGTTCATTTCTCCGTAAATACGCGTTATTTTACAAAAAGGACGTTAATTCGTAACGTCCTATAAATTTTCGAAATTTTCTAATTTCAGACAATTTTTAATAGAAATCTTAAATCGTTCATATCTCCGTAAATACGCGTTATTTTGCAAATAGGACGTTAATTCGTAACGACCTCTAAATTTTCGAAAAATTCAAAATTCAGACAATTTTTAATGGAAATCTTAAATCGTTCATATCTCCGTAAATACGCGTTATTTTGCAAAAAGGACGTTAATTCGTAACGAACTCTGAATTTTCGAAAATTTCAAAATTAATTCAATTTTTCATGGAAATCTTAAATCGTTCATATCTCCGTAAATACGGGTTATTTCGCGAAAAGGACGTTAATTTGTGACGACCTATAAATTTTCGAAATTTTCAAAATTCATGCAACTTTTAATGGAAAACTTAAATCGTTCATATCTCCGTAAATACGCGTTATTTCGCGAAAGGGACGTTAATTCGAGAAGACCTATAAATTTTCGAAAATTTCAAAATTCAGACAAATTTTCATGGAAAACTTAAATCGTTCATATCTCCGTAAATACGCGTTATTTTACAAAAAGGACGTTAATTCGTAACGACCTCTAAATTTTCGAAAATTTCAAAATTAATTCAATTTTTCAAGGAAATATTAAATCGTTCATATATCCAGACGATTGTCAACCCTTTTGACCTGACTCCGTTGCGTTCCTTTCTCCGTCCGCTCTCTATCTTTTGCATTCAGTCTGTGTGCGTCTTCATTTATTTATTTATTTTCCATATAAATATGTATATAAAGGATCTCCTCGCATCCGTCGTCTCCTCCCGCAGATAACGCAAAGTTTTCCCTTGCAATTCTTCCTCGAGTCTAATCCTTGGCTCAGCGCATTAATTTCGAACTTCATTAGCCTCGTTAATTAAGATTGCTCGCTCAACACTTGCCAACACTCTGTCTCTTTCGCACTGCATATCTCCTGCATTGCATCGCTCTCACGCTCTCTCCTTCTCTCCATCTGTCTCGGTCTAACAGCGTGGGCGTGCGAGTAGATGGTGCGGATCTGACTTGCGTTGATGGGCGTACGTGATGAATGGCTGAAATGTGCCAAGCGCTTTGTCCCTCTCTCTCTTTTTCGCTCCCATCACCAACCCAGCTGTATGAAAGGATGAATATTTGAGGGCGTGAGCGGAGTGCGAAATCTTTGCTCATTTACTTGTGGTTCTTCTTTTCGTTTTTTACTTGAATGCGGCAAATGAGAAGTAAACATTTTAATTTTACGAATAAAATGATTTTTTTGTATTGGAGTTGTGAGAGACTTTTGTGCAAAATTTCGTCTCGAAATAATTTCCAGAAATAATTTCCTGAAAAAATCCACTTTGAGAGGAACTGCAATCTTTTCCCGGACAAAGAACACGTAATTTCACTGCGAAATGAATTCCTTACATAATGTTGCGCGAAACGAGATCCTGTCGATTTCCCCGAAAGCATTTGGGACAGCTTCCAAAGACAATGTTACTATCCAGCGGTTGAACTTCAAAACGATCCTAATCATATCCGACGTTGTGAAAACAAGCGAGAGAAACGAATCACTGGAAAACGCAAAGACGAGAGGAAACGAAACGGGAAGAGAACGATTTCCCGAAATGACGAATTTGCGAATGGACGTCACTTTAATGAAGCTCCACGTCAGTCGTTGGCAGGCGACTTATACACAAACACGTGCAGCATCAGCAACAGTCGCACGCGTCTCTCTCCCTCTCTCATTTTGGAGTCTCGCTTCCATTACGAGTGGAACGTATGTGGAGCCATGCTTGCTCAGCCAGATGCACAGATCTTGCTTCACATGTTCGAATTCCCACACGCCCCGCACCCCTGCATATGGTGTACTCTTACGCCCACCAGGAGCCGCTCTCTTTCGCGCCTCCGCCCACGAACACCGAACACAAGCTGGTCACACACACATGAACACTCCATAAATCGCACATTCCGGGAATTGGCGAGGCTGGACAGGGCTGAACCAGGACGGACAGGACAGGGCAGACCAAAGCAGGACACGACAGGACATTCGGCCGCCTAGGCAAGTGAATTTAAGTTCCATTCGTTTGTCCTCCGAGGGTGTGGCCTTCGAGTGAGACCTTTACACGTATGTAGGTATGTGTGTGTGGTTGTAAGTGTACGAGTGGGCTTGTGTGGTGCTTTGCGTGCGTTGTTTGTGTGCGTGATGATAATGACTTTGTTATTAATTTATGAGCTCTAATTTGTGCATTTGTTAAAGAGAAACGAAATTTTATAAAAATAAATGCCAGGGCAACATGAACCCCATGAACTTACTCCGGGATCCTCTCGCCCTCCTCTCTCCAGAGAACCTGTACAATCATACAATCGTTTATCCTCCTGCATGCGGATAATGTTTCCTTCGTTCGCTTCTGATTTGATTGTTTCGTTCCTCGGTATATTTGTTATTCATATGAGTGGTGCTCATTGTTTTTTCTATGTTTTGTTTTTGCTACGTTAATACGAGGAGCACTATAACCTTAGGTCACAGTCCACAACCCATGTGAGCAATAATAATAATAGTTATGAGCTGATAACTCCTCACATTTGCCAGATTGTTCAATCACACGCAACTTTCGTTCAAATTCAAACATTCAAATGCAGACAGCCATTCCGTTATTATTACAATTTATTTTAATACTTTTTTTCTATTATTTAATAACTTGCAAATGATTTTGAATTTATTGTACGGATTTTTGTATAATTTAATAATTCAAACACAGCATTAAGCAATTTAAAGTAATAAAAAGTGATGGAATTGGCGAAAACCTTAACTTACGATAACATGTATATGTATGTATAAATATGAGAAAAACGTTTTCAGTTTAAAAATGAAGAAAACTTCAAACGAGTGGAATACCCAAGATTTAAAAACATATAATTCGGAATAGCTCTGAAATGTGAAACCATTTCAGTTTTTGTCTCATCAATCTCTCTTCAAAATGAATTCATGATATTGTTGCCAGGGTATCATCAAGGAAAGGAAAAGAGGATTGTAATAGCGTTAATTTTCCAACTATCAATCGAATCGAAGGAGAAGAGGCAGAATCGAATCGAAAGATATCTTCTTGCTTATATAAATAGTTTGCTTAATTCATTCTCCTACTCCCCAGACGAACCCTCAGGGTCCTCACACGAATGAGCAAAAGCGTAGATAGGAAAGGAGTCGGGAGAGAGGGAGGGGAGATGTGATAAATGCAAATGTTTATCTTGCACAGCGGTCACATTTAATCCGTTCGAAAACAATGTTCCGCCTGACCTCATCTCAAGGAACCTAAATGAACTTCCTGAAACCGCAATTACGACTGAGAGATGGACAAAGGGACGAAAAAACAAGCACTCATACTCAATTATTGTGGATGGCAAGGCGAGGGAAGACGGGTCGACAAACAAAAGATAGAGACCGGGAGGAAGACAGATAGAAAGAAGTTGGGGTGGCCGGCAGAAGGCGGACGGTTTTGTTGCTTCCGAATGCAAATTACAAAATTAATTCCATGCGAAACCACAAAATGATTATAATTATCATGCTCCGAAGAAACCGCAAACGAACACACGTGCGCTAAACGAAGTGGGTGGGAGTCGGTAGAGAGAGAGAGGGAGATAGGGAGACTGGGATGCAATTAATTCGAACCAATAAAGCCGCATTTCTGGACATGCCGTGTGGTGTCGTGAGGCATGACGAATGAGACGAGGAAGAGGGAAGGAGGGGGGGGTGCACATTCACTGTTTGTCGAACCTTCGCGGAGTCCCTGTAGTCTGCACGACAGGACGAAGGACGACACGTCGCGACTTGAAGTGATTTGTATTTTCCGCGATATTAAAATCCAACGGAAAGGAAACGGGGCGCTCTGCGTGCGACAGTTTTTCTGGTGTGCTTCGAGGTTAAAGTGTCGTTCGAGAGAAATACACATAAAGCGAGAGAAGTACAGAGAGAGAGAGAGAGAGAGGAGAGTTTAGCCCTTAATTAGAGCAAAACTTACAAAGGTCGTCATTACAGAGAAGTCACGACATTTTTCGCTGCTGCCCTTCTTCCCAAGGATACTAAACAAGGCGGCGGGAGGAAAGGAGCTAGTGGAGAGAAGTCATACCGAAGTATTCAGCCAGTCCACAATGGCACGAGTGCAATAATACGAAGCGAAGCCATCGACATCGACACAAAGGCAACGATGCACGAGTGCAATCAGCATGCGGACGAAGGAGCGAAGGGGGGAGGAGGAAGGCGATAGGAGGATCTGCCTCTTCCGCAGAAAAATGCAGAAGCTAATGTTTTCCTCAAATGCCATGCCAGAGGTCACGCGGGCTCCACGATTCCGCGGAACGATTTCCGAATATTCTTGTTGAAAAATGTAATCGGCTAATTAATTAAGCGATGCAGCAAACGTCCTAGGTTTCCAAATTATAATGTGCTTTTTCTCCTGTTATTAAATTATTGTGTTGTTTCGTTCTTGTCGATTGTTGGGGCTGACGCTGAGTGAAGTGGATTTCATTCACCTTGAGCTCTGGCAGCTAATATCCTGCCGTCGCTTATGGGCTGCTCATTCGCGGCTTGAAAGGGACTTATCGCGATGTGCATCTGCAATCGGCACACGCTGATGGGCACCCGGACGTAAACACTCACATATTTACACATTTGCATTCGAACCAGCGGCGTGCAAATACCACGGACCGCCGGAACACAAACAAATCACGAATAGACACACACGGCACCGGTCACACCCACACGCTGATACACACACGTGGTCGCGAACAAACACCTACCCGCCGGACAGCAGGATATCTCGTCCTTCGCTGGCGCGCGCTTTCGAGCCAGCGAAATGTTATAATTTGTTGTATTTGTGCAAATCTAATTAATTCTAGCCGCCATTTTACGTCCTCGACGGTCTCTGCGGCCCTCCGCCGCCCTCCACACCCTTCGCAACCGGTCCCGACTTCAGTGACAATCACACTGGGGCGAAAATCCTCGTTCGAAGACACGGTTTCATCGGGTTTCCCTCCTTTGTTTATTATTTCAAGCATATTTGATTTTATTTCAGGACTAAATTTTGAAATTAATATCAGGATTTTTAATTGATGTATGAAATAGTTGCATTATATAAAATAAACAATCCAAAATAAAATAATAAATAAATAACAAATATTTTGTACCGATATGCTCGAGTTTTATAAAAATGTTTTGATTTTATTATTTATTTGCTTTGACATTTTTAGCCATAATTAACCAATTCAATTTTCTTTCCCCGATTTTTTACAAAATTTTGTTTATCCTCAATCGAAAAGATCTAAAAAAGTCATTCAAAAATGTGTTGCCAATTCACTTTTTTCGGTGTGTATTCGCCGTAGTCTTGGCCCGCAGACATGTTGTGTTTGTTGTTGGTGATGTTATATCCAGTGGCGATGCTATTCAAGTTGTTGTTGCTGTGTCACGATTATTACCATTGCTGTTTGTCCAACAACAACTGGAGCGGAACATTAATTGAACGCATGCGATTCAATTTAAATCGAATTGACCCAATTCCCCACATCTCAATGCTAATGCGACTGTCTCAGTTCTCCCATCAACGTCTGTTGTTGTTTGCCATTGGTCGTCCACTGTTCGCTCCACTGACTACGCATAATCATCATGCGTGAGAGTCACCGAGGGCTGAGATTTCGGCTCAACTTCGGCGGTCTTCAACAAACTACTCTTTGCTGAAACTTGTCATTTCCTCCCTGTCGACTGCTGACGACATCTAAAATGCAAATTGCGAACACGAACATTTTTAATGGCAATTGTCTCAGCGGCTCCCACCCACAGTCTCCCTCGCTCTCTCTGTCTATGCATATGTCGTAGCTTCCAATGCCCCGCATGCACTTGCTCCAGTGGCTGACTTCCCGTAGTCCTTGTCCCCACATTGTTGTTGCTGGTTCTCGTTGCTGCATGTCCTGTTGCAATTATGCCGTCGGCAGCTGCATTTCATATCTCATTAAAAATTGCTTACTTGCATCTGCCAATGCAGCAGTTTTCACATCCTGCCACTTCCAAAAATTAAGGTCCTCCGCTCCGTTTGTCTCTCTCTTTCCGAGTTCCGGCCTGCTTAGGGAGTGTTTAAACGAGGAGACAGAGCAACGAGTGAGAGGGAAAATGGAGAGAGGGAGAGGGTTGAGTGCCGTCGGTTGCCACTGCTGGCCTGCTGATATTTACACTTATTTCCATTGCACAGGGGAGGTTTCCTTGTACTCCGACCAATCTTCTCTCCTAGTCATACTGAGATTCTGCACTTAATATTTGGATGCTTTCTGTTTCCTCACCTCTACTTACCTCCTTTTATTCAAAATTACTTTCGAGTCTCAATCTGAGCTTTTCCATTATTTTTCTGTAATCGTTTTCTTATAGTTTGAATATAATATTTTCGATATTTTTCCAATTATATCCAGCAATTTCTTCATAATCTGGTTCCCCTACTTTTTACAGGTCGACCAACTAATTTTCTCAATAAAATTCTATCTCATATTATCCCATAGTAGTCAGTATTCGTTTTTCAGTATCTCCATGGAATAGCGAGTACCCGAAATTTCTAATCCTCTCTCTCCCCCCCTCTCACTCACCATGGCCAGCTGCGTTCCTACACATCCCAGCTGGGTGCATTGTTCTAAAACGTATGAATTATAAATATTTCGTCTACTTTTCCATCCTACATCGCTGCATTTAATTTATGTCCTGGGTTGGAGTCTGTTTCGCCTTTCCCAGGCTGAGAGCTGGAAATGGGAAAAGGCTCTTGTGCAAGGCTGAGAAGAAGCAGAGTGTTTTAATTAAGGCGCTTTTCTCGAAATAACGCGAATTTACGGAGTTAGGGCGATTCAACATTTTTCTAAAAATGTGTCTGACTTTGAACATTTTTAAAAAGTAGAGGTCGTCACGAACCTTTGGGCCTATTTTCATATATAAATGAAAAAGTGGCTCAAAAAGAGTTTTCTTATTTTACTTATGAGAATGTAAACTTAGTCAATTAATTTGTCCAAGCTTGCCTTTGAATTGCTGGAAAAATACATAGAATCAACCTTAAATACCACTAATATGAATACTTGCATTTGGCTTTTATCCTTGGCTCTTCCTATTAGCCATTAAAAATGCCGAGGCCTTAATTGCTCAACTAGGCCTTTATGCTCTCCATATATTTTTGCGCAATTCTTCTTCCTTCACCACAGTAGTTGTTGCTTTGGTTGTTAGGATGACGAGGCCGATGTTGCTTTCTGGGTTATTTTGTTTGGGTTCACGTCACGTCGTTGTTCATCCTGTTGTTGTTGTCTTGCTGTCGAAAATTGCAAAACAACTTGATTTCACTCCACGCGTCGCCAGCAGCAGCACAACTCCATGAACAACAACAACAACATCGGCCATGGGAGCTTCGTCAGCACTCGGCTCTCGACCTCCAGCTCCTCCTCATGGTGAAGGATCCTTGACTCTATTTTCGCACAGATTGCTTTTTCGCGTCTTTTTGAGTCGATGCGCGCGCCATAAGCAGGCTTTTTAGGCGTTGAATGTTGTACAACAATGGAAACAACAACGGCGACAATGGCAACAACCACACTGCCTACAACAAACACTTGAACAACAATGTGCTGCGAGCGACGAAGAGACCGCGCCGGCAGAAGCGCGGCGCGGGAGAAGAGCAGGAAAAAAGGACGAACTTTGATTGGTTGCGGTTGTGAGCAATTTAGATCAAGGATATCGATATGACACTTCATGTTTGCCGCCATTTTGTCATTTTAACATTTATGCCAATTTTGCGGCAATGCCAACGAGCGACGCCCTCGCCGCTGTCGGCAGAGGCGTTGACCGCGACTGCGATTGCGGCAGAGAGGCCGACGATGAGGTTACGGAGCTTGTGCGGCCAGGGCATGCGAGGAGGCGATGTGGGTGTGGCAGCAGCGGTGTGAAATTAAATTATGGCTCGCTCTGCGGACGCCGCTGCCGCTGATGCTGCTGCTGCCTCTGTTGCCACGAGGCTGACGGGAGACGCGCCGACGCCGCGTGAGTTATGCATTTGATTTTCGCAGAATTAATGGCATAATTAAGCAATAAAATTCGCGATATCCTGGCGGGGAACAGGATACGGCTCCACCAGCCCTCTTCCTGCCACCCTCCCTCCGCACGATAACGAGTGACATAACGATGTCGGCGCCGCCTCGCACCAGGACCAAACGGAGGAGGGTCGACTTGAATTCGGTCCCTGGCAGGAAATTGAAATTTATGCACAATTTTATTATCGACAATATTTGATACGATTCTCAAGAAACGACACCCATCGTGGGACCCTTGTCTGCTCTTGGTGTCCTTGAATTCGACACCTCTCGCATTCATCTCCATTCGCACCTCTCTCTCTATATCTCTCTCTCCCCTAACTTTCATTTGCGCACACGCACATTAATTTTACTTCAAGTCACGTAGAATCATTCAATTCATTCGTGGTCCCTGCAGCTCCTGCGCCCCTCACGAAGTGAACTGCAAACAATGTACTTTTAGGCTGATTGCCCCATTGTGTGCTCCTCTGTCCGGCCTCGGTCTCGTCCTGGCACGCAGCCTTCGAGGCGAGCCTCATTATCCGAACGCCTGCTTCATTATCCTACCTGTGGTCGGCGAAATCCGACGAACTCGAAGCGCTCGAATCATCAGCGCAACGAATTACGCGAGCACGACTCAAGGACCCGAGGCGCGGGACGGACTTCGGCCACAGAGCACGGAGGGTGGACGGCGATCAGCCCGAGCCGAGGCGGAAAAGCAATTTTCAATATCGATGAGCTCGGTCAAGTGTAGTCAAAGACGAAGAGATGATGGGGGAGAAGACGGCCTCAGTTGGCTGGCGGCGCGCTTTTAGAGGCCGCTGATTAATTAGGGCATTAATTTTGCTAAATTACTTCGATACATCAGAGGAATCAAAGTCATTTGTCAAAATTAACCTGGGTCCGGCGCAATGTAAATGAATGGCACGAGCGGCGCAGGATAATAAAGTGGATTGCATTGTTGGCGAATCCTGGCGGTCGGTCGTACGCCTCGCCCCGCGCCGTTCACCGGACGAGCCAATGGCGGCTGAATTGTCGAGGCGTGTTTGTTAAAGGTCTGTTGGCTGTGTAAAAGGATGACCGGGGACGGCCTGGAGGACGACGTAGACGAGAAGGATTGTGCCCTTTGAGCGAGGTGTTCGGCAAATTGCGCGAGGTGTATTTGGCTGCTGCTCGGATGGTTATTCGTTCATTCGGTCGACGTGTCCTTTGGTCCTGCACAATGGGCCGAAGATTTGTGCGGGCTAATATCACTTTTTGGGGTCACGTCCCACACTGACGAGGGGGAAGCGTTGAATGATAGTAAATTGTGTAATGAGCATGTTGTTCGAGGAAATTTCGTAGAAAGGAGATTGTGAAAGGAGGACGTGACTGATTGCAGCTTGATGTGTAGGAGACATGCGACATTATATGTAGTGTCGGGCATTTAAAAGAACAGACAAGTGGTCGCATCATAACATGGAGACTTCAGAACTGAGTGAAATCAGGCTGGAATGTGCTTGGATGTTCCCAACACCGTGAACACTCCATCTACTCCACCTCTGCTGTTTAAAAAATAAGAGTGGGGGACTTTCTGTGCTCAACAAGAACGGCAGACATTCACCGCGTGCCGAGGCAGATAGAAGCACGATGCTGGCTCAAAGCTTCCTTGTCGTCGAGGGACACTTTTGGCCAGAGAGCTCGGCTCTTTCTCCTCGACAAGCTCGTGTCGAGGGCTTAACATTGTAGCAGTATTTCATGCAATCTCGGGGCGGGTGGATGGCGGTGGGCGGAGGACGCCGCCGAATGGCTGTCGAAGTTTATGACTGAAATATTGACTGTGCGCACTCTTGACTATCCCACTCACGAACATCCGTTCGGAAAATGCCAAACAGTCGCTATTCAATGCAAGGGTCGCCTTGCGTGCGATATCCGTAATGCTTCCCAAGTTCGCTCGACACCTCGCCAGCTCCCTCTCCCACCCGAACGAACCGAGGGATATCCTTGCTTGGTCATGAGCTTCATTGCTCCGTTGCTTCCGGTGCGGCTGCTTCCACTTGTCTCCGTATCCTCTCCCCCCGCCCAGTTTGTGCCCTTGAGTTATTCTTCCTTCTGCTTGCGTTCTTCTTCACTGCACCTCGCCTCGTTCTTCTTCGTTCGCCGACATGTTTGAAAAGTTTCGAGCAACTTTCGGCGAAAAATGACAACACCTGAGCACGCGAGAGAGTGAGTGAGGGAGAGGGCAAGAGCGTGAGAGCTGCTGAAAGTTTTACAACAAACTTGAACTATGTGTTCGCTCGTCTGCGAACACTATTGTTGTTCAATAGCGATTGTTGTTGTTATCAGTTATGTAATTGTTGTTGTTATTATTGTTCTTGCAACAATTCGCTGTAGAACAACAGAACCTGCGGTCGTGTTGAGCTTCACGTTCGCCTGTATGAGAAAACAAGAACAATAACAGAGCAAAACAAACATTGAGTTCGCCAATGCACAACAACAACAAAAACAACCACCGCAACATCTCGACCCAGAGAATGTGACGTCGAGGACGAAGACAAGAACGAAGACTCCGACGACGGCGATAGAGAGACATGACCCGAGACAAGGATGTGCATCGCGTCGAAGCTCGAGAAGAAGTGATGAAGATGATGGAGCTAGGCAGTTGGAGAAGAAGCAGTTGGAGGAGGGGAGACGAGAGGAAGGAAGGAAGAGAGAGAAGTTTGAGCTCCCCAGCAGTCGATTCGCGGCAAATGTGCCGAAGTGTCAGAAACATTTCCACTTTCTCAAAACGGCGACAAGGTTCCGCACGGACACCCACACATCGGTGTCGGAGCACACCCACACACACAGACCTGCATGCCCCATAAACACATGCAAACACAGCTTCACGCAGAAGAGAGAGAGAGAGGAGGAAGAGTGAAACCGTGTGTGGAGTAGTGTTGGTGTTTGCACTCGCACTGTTGTAGGGGCAACTGCTGTTATTGTTTATATTTTTGGTGGTCTTCTTATTGTTGTTGTGGCCCTTGTTATGGTTACTTCTACTCATTGTTAGTTATCTTCTTCCTTTGTCATTTGCGCTTACATTTAGCTTCGCATTTTGGGCCAATTCTTCTTTGAAAACTTTGCACACTTTTTGATATCCCAACAACGATTGGTATTTCAGACAATCAAAAATGATTTGAAGGTCCTTTTGAAGTCCTTTGAAACAGTTCCATCTACTTTCCTTAAATAGCAGGGGTCTCGATTACCCGGGTCGAAATAGAGAGCCATATTAAATAGGCACGGAAACTTTTGCGCAATTAGTTTATAAGAGTTTCCAAACCATTCCGAAATTAACTCGAAATTAAAATCCTCTCCCACGAAGATTCTCTCGTTGATCCTTAAATGAATTTGACAAGGA
Source organism: Coelopa frigida (assembly GCA_017309665.1). Lineage (NCBI taxonomy): Eukaryota > Metazoa > Arthropoda > Insecta > Diptera > Coelopidae > Coelopa > Coelopa frigida. Next base: position 375,100 of record CM029565.1, on the reverse strand, counting down.
TTCTCCTTTCCAAGGGCCGTGTGCTCCTCGTCCTGGAGAGGCATCCAAGGACTTCGTTCACTTGCGTTCATTAGACGTTGCATGCCGCTTCTTCTCTTCTCGGTGTTCTTCTTCGCGGCACATCCTTACAACAACAGCAACACGAAAAACAAACGCAATCGGATTGCCCCAAATTTCTATCGAAGGAGAAACATACAAAATTAATTAAACTCTCCTTCCAGCCCTCTCTCTCTTTGCCTCTGCCTCTCTCTCCCTCTCTATCTCTTTATGTTTCCAATCAGCACGTACCGCAGACAAAAGCCCTGCAGGTGGGGGACAGAGACAGAACGAGCGTGTGGTGCGCTCGGAGTTTAATTTCAAGATTCGGGTGCTGCTTCTGCCGCTCCTTGAAAACTTTCGCATTAAAAACTTGTGCTCATAAAATTTTTACAAAACCTGCTCTCTGTGCTCACTGGCACGAGCTGAACTGAAACACACGCGCGGTGTGGGAAAAAGAGACAACCAATACAAGCAATTGTATCGCTTACGAGACGTGGCCTCGAACGAGACGAGGCGAACTCAAGCAGTTTATTTCGGAAGGAGAGGGAGGGGAGAGTGGTGCAAATGAAAACGAACGGTTTCCTTTGCAACCGATCCAGGACGACAAGGACGAGAGTGCTGAGCGTCGAAATGTGATGAAAAAGCCGAAGGGGGCGAGAGATAAAGAACAGAACTCTTCGAGAAGAAGAGAGCGAGAAAGACTAAAGTTTGATTTGCAGTAGAACTTGCGGCGGAACTTCTTCTCATCGACCCCTCCCTCATCCTCATAACTTCCATCTTCGTTTTCGTCTTCTTTCCTCCTGCCCCATGATCTCTCTTCTTCGATGACTGTTCGAGAGGCGGAGACAGGCCACGGCGCTCTTAATCCTTTCATCTGCTACGCAAGTTTTCGCCTTCTGTCGATATACATCCGTTGCTGTTTTAATTTATTTTATTTTATTTTATTTTATTTTATTTTATTTTATATGTTTTTTTCCTCTTTCTTTTCATTCTCGTATTGGTAGCTTTATTCTATCTATCTCTCTCTCTCTCTCTCTCGTTGGGACGTGTTCCATCCGTAGGTGCCGAATGGTGGAGATAAGGGGTTTTAATGTGTTCTTGCTGTTGAATTTATCTCCTGAAAAGTCTGTTTAATGTGCTCGTTTTCGTCCGCTGCATCGTTGGCTGTCCTTGTTCCCCTCCTCGTGGCCACGTTCCCTGCGATCGTCCTTGAGGCGAACCTTGGGGCTGGGCAGAAGATTTCGAATGGCAAAGTTTCTGCGGTGCAAATGAAGGAAATTCCATTTGTGAACATTAAAACTGAGCCCCCAACGACGAGGACGGTTCCTACTTCCGGTCTAGCTCCCAACAAAAGAGGCAAAGACAACGCCAACAACAACTTCTATATCCGCAATAACTGTGAGACGACGAACCCACTGCGAATGCATAAAGCAAACAAGCACAAGGACAATGAATGCAACCGCAGCTCCCGGGAGCAATGCATGAAACGATGAGCTGCAACATCGCCACGCCCCGCCCTCTGCCTCTGCAGATCCGGTGCCCGAGACCTAAACCCGGTCCCAAGGACTCACCTTCGTCGCCTGCCACCGCCCGACCAGACGAACAGTACAAAGGAAGTGCGGAACCGCTAGAGAGCGGGAGAGGGGAGTGAGAAAGAGAGGTAGGCAGACCGAGGGAGACAAAGTGGAAGTCAAGAACAATGCAGAAATTGGAAAAACATGTTGGTCGGGATAGAAAAGGATTTTTGTGTTTGCGCTTTAAATAGGAAAGTTAATTGCTTAAGAGCTTCCGGCTCGTTAACCCATTCCATTCCGTTCCTTTCCATCTCCTGCTCTCTCGCTCCCTCCCGTCGCTATGTGTCTCTATCGTCCTCTCCTTGTCTGTGTTAGGTTGCCTCCTCTGAGTCTGGCTGGCTGCAGTAACGACAACGAGTCCTCTCCGTAAGGACATTAAAACTTGCCGGAAAGACTTTCCTCCTGGCGAAGGCAACAATATGCTGCACAAATAGCACTGCAACAACAAACACAAACATGGCATCAACAACCTCCTGGTGCCCACAATAATAATATCAACACCACAAACTACAAGATACAACAACAACATTGGGAATTATACATCTTGTGCATGGCGAAAATATATGTGCGAGATAGAGAAAGCGAGAACTAGAATATGAAAATCTTCTTACCGATGCAAAATAAAAGTCCTCGCAGAGGCTTTTAAGGAGCGACCACCGCAGGGAAGAAAGGTCGACGAAGAGCCAGACTCAGGTGGGGATTTGTGTGCGAGCGAGAGAGAGGTTTTAGATGACGTGCTCGTTGTGGCAGAGGAGTTGGTTTGGCAACAAAGTCACGCTTCCGGAGGACGAGCTCCGTGGTCTCAAAGACAAACTGCGACTGCGGGGCAGAGCAGAGAGAGAGAGAGAATGAGGGAGGGAGCGTGATGTCTAAGGGGCTTTATCTGGAGGTCCGAATTATGCAAGAGGTGGTCGTTCGGTTCCTGGGATTATGTTGTTCTTGGCCAGACGTTTTCAACTTGAGCCAGGGTACGAGTATGATTGAGGTCATCCTGATCGACCACACACACCTAGCGTAATTTGGGTCAATTCATCAACCAACATTGTAGATAAGACCACGATAGCAAATTCTATTCCATCTCCAAGGCCAGCCCTGAGTGAACTGAACCTCCGGCCGGAGCCAGGGCCGTGTATAATTAATTCCGGGAAAAAGTGAATGAGGGAGAAGGAAAAAATATTGCTGCTGGTCATCCTTGAAAATGTTGGTCACTGGAACAACTTCTAATGATGACAAATAATATCAACGCAAGCTGGGGCTTAATCATAATTAACTCGAATGGAACAATACTCCGGCAGCAACAACTACGGTAATGGTGTGGCAACAAAGAGAGAAAGAGCGAGCGAGACTCGCAGCAACATGAAGAGCAACATAAACTATGACAACATTTTCATGTTGCATGCATTGCAAGTAATAAATGTGGCTTCATTAGCGCTATTTGCAGGACGAACAGGACGAGCGGACGTGGCGACGACCAAACAAATAGAGATAAAGGAAGCTCCAACAAAACTGCGACAACAACGACGGTAACTCCAACAACATCCTTCACGACGACTACAACGAACAACAAACCAGAGAAAGGCAAAAATAATAACCAACAACGAGAGACGGCAAGAGAAAAGGACAACAGGAAACATGGGAAGCACGAGTACCGAAGAACAACACGAGAGACGACGGCGACGCCAACGATGATTATTATGATGGGCAGAAGACGAAGGTGTAAACCGGGAGGAAAAGATGTTAATGAGGCTAAAGCAACCACAACAAATGAGGTAGTGCTCCTCGAGCTCGTGGAGCGGAGATGCAAAGACAAAGAGCGAGGGGACTCATTGTGACTGGAGATGAAATAACGATAACTCATTTTGATAAAACATCGTGACGGAGAAGCAGGAAGCAGGAAGCGGAGCGGGGAGTTGTCATTAGATAATGTGTTGCGAACGGAAGTAATTATGCGGGCAAAATCTCAATGCGTGCGGGAGAACGTGCTGCGAAGGACGAGGCCGGAGCTCGAATATAATTTGGTGAAGCGAGGGTTCCCCGGATTTCAATCGCTCTATCATTCTTCCCATAACACGCCGGAAGCAATCAGCAATTGATGAAGTAATGAGGCCCAGCTTCACCCCATTCCATTCAAGGAAAAACCTCCTTTCGTAGCCAATGTTCTGGCAACTCATCACCAGACCTTCTCATGGCCCTCCTACAGCAGCCACACGCGAAGCCAAATACCATTGATCGCCTTCCGCAGAAGCCCCTTCTGCCATCACGCTCGCCTTCTCTCATCTGAAGATGATTCGCTAATATTTGGCAATGCGAGGAATTCCTCCTCCAAGGACGCTCACATACAGGAAGAAATCCATTAGAAGAGCATCGCTTCGAGGATGTCGAGTATCGAGGTGTCCTGGCAGAGCGCTTCAAGTTATTCCAATCGCATTTTGCGGCACTCGCAAATGACTCCGGAGGCGGGGAGGGGCGCCTGGCTAGAGGGCCGAAGAGGTCCCTGGGGTGCGATTTTGCCGCGTTGAAAAATTTGACTCGCGTTGCCGTTGCGCTCGCAGTGGGAATGTTTTAAATGATTTTCGACATGGCGCGCGATTGGCAAATGTTGCCGATGTCAGGAGAGGGTGGGGAAGAAGCGGAATGAGGGACTGAGAGGGGGAGCGGAAAAATTGGCTCTCAAATTTCTTCCGCAGCTTGTTGGAATTCCAGGCGAATTGTAAAAATACTTGCGCTCAGTTTGGTTTATGGCCCCATAAACGTTTGTTTTATGCGATTTATGCATGTCCTAGCAAGGCACACAAACTCAAACACATGAGAGGAGCTTCATGAATGCGTGTGTGTGAGAGAAGCGAATAGCATTATTTGCATTTTCTTCAATTCCTCGAATTCCAGACTTAAAGCGCTTCATCTTGAAGCGACACAGAATTTCACTCAAAGCGGTTGCATCCTGAGTTGGAACGAATTTATACAGATCGAGTGAGTTTCTTAAGCATTGGATGAATTGTATTTTGTTACATTTGATATCAATCGATGTGAAACAATATATAATTAAAACGGGGAAGTAGATCCTTCAATTAGGCCTGGTTTCGGTTTATTTTGGAAAATCTTCTGAAAAAAAGAAGTTAATGATGTTTCGGTCCACTCTCTAGTATTTCTCGACCCCAAGAGCTCCGGTATATTGTATCCAATGATTCTCTTAGACCTCAGGTTGCTCACTCAAATGAGCGCGGGCCATCCTAATGATGACGGATCGTTCGATTGAAGAGAAAGGCGTTTATTATCCCAGTCCGCAACCCTTTAATCCGCACTTTCTCTCAGGGAACTGAACCACCTTGAGTTTCACGTCCCCGCCTCCATCCGTCCCGAGATGAAGGCGAGCATATTTCACCTTAAAGTATGGCGAGAGCCCGCTCCGTTTTATGGGATTTTATTTATGGCGACTCCTGCGCGTAAATTGTTCGGAGCAATTTAATGCCAGCGAAACCGAAGTAGGAGATGGGCGGAGGAGGGAGGGATACTCCCAGAAATGATTACGGAATGTGGAGCGCGCCCTTGTGGCCATAAAATAAAATGGCTGCTCGGAGAATAGAATCGCATCCAAACGACGGGCTGCCAAAAACTCGACTCGAAAAATCGTGTGGCCTTCACAACAACAAGAATATAAACATAAAATTTACCTGCGAAACAACATCGCGCCGAGGCTTTGCCGCGTCCGGGGGATTGCCGAGAACAATGGGCGGAACGAAGGAGGGGCGTGGTGACTCCTTCCAAGAACTCTGAATTGCGGTCAAAAGGCAAATCGAGAGAGGGATCTCTCAACCAAAGGATAGAACCCAAACTTGTAGCGAAGAAAGAAATCGATTGAGTATTGCCTCGTGCGTGACGAAGAATTTCGCAAAATTTCACTCCTTTCAGATCCACTGCCTTTCGGTAGTTTCTCTCACTCTCTCTCTGTCACTGTCTATGGCTTGATGCGCCTGGCATCGCCTTGTCGTTTGCAATTCAAAGCAACATCAATGCACTGCAGCAATTGTCACCTATCAGCAACATTTACTGCGTTCCCCGTTGCTTTCGTTTCGTTCTCTCTGTACTACTTTGCCTCTCTTCCCGCCTCCTAAAAGGACCGCAATTGCTTCGTTGATCCTTTCTCGAGAGCCTCGCTTCCTCTTGTAGGGTTTTGCTGACGCTCGACCTTCCACGCTCACTCTTTCCCCGAAATCCCTACAGGTTTGATTTTACTCTCAACTTACGGATTCCCTCTGTGCGAGTACCTCGGCATTTGCGAGCGTGTGTGAGTTTTAGCCCGGTTTAACTTCCCGAGAACACTCTGGGAAATAGCAAATTATGAAAAATGCACGAAGCCACATCATCGCCCATGTCTGTCCGCCCCTCTCTCTGCGTCTCTCCTAAGACACTTGGGTGCGTCTGGAGCTCGGTCCTTCAGCGACTCCGTTCGTCCTCTCCGGCTTCTTCTGTTCTCCATCAATAATTTAGGAGTTCGCAGGAAGCGTGGAGCCGAGAACGAAAGCCGCGTCCCTCCGTCTGCGTCAGATGAGCGGCAATTAGCCTGGCCTCCTCCTGTGCCGAGCCCCTTTCATTCTCATTGTCAATGCGGAGACGCCGTGTATTTTTTAGGGCGCTGAAAACGTCTCTCACCAGGGCGCGGATGAGTGATATTTAATAGACGAAGCTTCAGATCCCTCGCTCTGGGGCTGGTGGTGGGTCCTATAGTATATTTTTGGTATCGGCGTGGTTGCTTCTGTTGCTCATTCGACGTGTGGCATCCCACTAGAGGTCCACAAGGCTAGTTGATCTAGTTTTAATCATCCGCCTCTATGAAAATAGCAACCGGATGTCGACTCATTTCCAAGAAATATCTTATTTTTATGGTTGTCCATTGCCCTCTGCAGCCCTCGTAATTAGGTATTTTCGCTTCATGTGGGCCCTTGGGCTGAGCACATGGCGCTGTCATATTTATTTCCTCGAAAATAGTTCCTCGTGTCTTCTCAGCCGCCGTAGTTATCCTCTTACATGAGGGACGAGGTATGTCCACTAGGCAATAACTCTAAGCAGCTTATGTGCGCCCTCCCAAACACTCTTCCACCTTGCTCCTCGCTCCCCGCGTCTCCGCCACAAGGTCGCAATTATATTTGACATTTATTCAGAACGAGTTTGTATGCATTGCGGCGACCCCTTCTCCCTGATTGCACGAATGCTGGATTCGCTGCATGTCATCAGCTGAATAAACATTGAGAGTTCCCTCCCAGCGAGAGTGCGCGTGTGTGTGAACGAGAAGAAGAAGGTAGGAAGTCGGTTGACCTCCTCCGTCTGCGGGCGGTTGAAGGGTCTGCGAGTGTGTGAGGTGGCATCTGCATGTCTGAACGTATCTCCGTCTGCCTGTCAGTCGGTCTGTCCGACTCCCGTGTCGTCCAGTGAGCTTTCGTCGCAGGCGACGATGGTTTTGTTTTCTCCTCCGTTTGGACGCTTACTTTTGCACGCTTTGTTTTCGTTATTCCTATTGTTGACATTCTTGTTGCTGTTATTGCTGTTGACATTGTCAAGGTTTTTGTTTTTGTTGTCCTTGGATTTTTCCACTATTATTCCCAACATTTTGCTATTGGGCACGTGGTTGTTGTACTTGTTATTGTTGCCTTTATGTGTTTCGTACGTGCTTCGCTAATAAGTGTCGCACATGAACTGCATGGAAATACCCCTATACATACATATATTTATATATCTGTTTATTCGTGTGTTTTTATATTTCGGGAAATTGTCGTGTGTGTTTCCTGCCCATTTGTGTGTGAGTCTGATTGTTTGTGTTCTGTAAAAGAATTCACTGTTGTTTAGTTGCTGGGAAGAGATGAAAATGGCATGCGTCGACGGTTCTGATGGCCGCAGAGGTTGCCAACATTTCCGTGGATTGTGGCTCTAATCGGACTTTTTTCAAAAATTTTAATATTTTGTACGCAAAATGCTTTAATGGGATTCAATTTACGCAACTTTAAAAATCAATTTGATTTCCAATTGATCTTTAATTCAGACGTGTTTCGAATAGAATGCAGAATTGAAAGCTCCCTATTTATTTCCACAAATAAACAAGCCGAAAAATCGCTTGGGAACCCCTGCAGGAATTTATTTGACACGAGTGGCCGAGTAACTGTTGTGCCAGGTAAATACGACGATTTCGCGAAGCATTCTAAACCTCGCAACGAGAAAATGGCGACGAGAGGACACGAAATACAAATGTCACATTCGGCGAAGCCAGGATCTGGCGAAGGACAATGGAGTAGGGCAGGGTGGGAGCGGGTCGGTGCAAGGGCAGAGGATAACAAGCATTTTTCTGATTAAAATTGAATAAAACATGAAGAGCATGAACAAAACACAACCAAGAGTACAATGGGGAGTCACCGGAAACGAAACAGAGCAGATCCAAAAACAATGCGAGAGCGAGACGGAACGAACAATAAAACTCACGACATGAGATGAGTTCGCAAGGACGTGAGGGCGGGTGCAGAGTCTGGCAAATATTGGCTGCAGACGACGACATGTCGCTGACAAAAACACACATCAAATCAGTCGATGGTCGGGTGAGCTTGTGGAGGAGGGGGGAAGTGCGCTGGCAGGGAATCCTTCACGAGACCATATCGAGAAAATTGATTTCAAATACGAGGCGCGTATTTGTTTACCTAAATGCACGACTCGAATCAGGACGTATTTAAGGCGCTTACAGGACTCAGCATGGGACGACGACGTATGCGTGGGGCTGGAGGCTCCCATGAATCGATCGGATCAATCAATAAGACCCGGCCGATGGGGCTGCGGGCGGACTCCGGGGCAATCGACTCGGAAGCAGGAGCTGGAGAGCGTGGCACAGGTGAAAGGGAGCCGGAAGCGGAAGAAACAGTGGAACGACTGGCTGGGGCGACGCGTTGGCATAAAAATCTACTTAAAAGGATAATGGAGGTTCCTGCCATGCGCGTCCAGGACGAGGGAGGGTGGGTGTACACGAGCAAGAGCGCGGAAATAAAAGAATACAGAATGTTTCATATCGCAAATATTGGCAAATATTTCAACGCACACGTCGCTCACCTTTGCACGTTTCAGCTACGAGCTAAATTGAGTTGTGTGTGTGCAGCTGCGTGTTTGTGTGTGTTTATGTGAAATCCGCTTTTCGGCGCTGTTTTGAAATCGTGGATCGTTTTCGTGGATTTATTGCCCGGGCAACACATGCAGGATTTATGGCAAATGCTGCAAATCGCTCTGAATATTTCATCGCTCGTACACATACATGAGCATGTACATGTACACACGTATGTGTACACGTATATGTGGGAGTGGTGTGTGTGGTGTATTTATTTATACTTTCGCCTGTAATTGCAATGGGCTGTCTGAGGCCATACGCTTTAAGGGATCACAACGAGGCCAGGACTAACGGCCTCCGCGCTCAAATATCGTTAGGAGTTTAATTGAAGTGACTTCTACGGTCCGAGTGGTTTCCGAAATTGATTGGCTGGATTAGGGCCGACTGAATAAGTTGGTTAGCTGATGAGTGAGTGAGAATTCGCATTCCAAAATGGAGTGACATTAATCTTCTGTGGAGTTTCCAATTATGATTGAATGGAGGCAGGAAATTAGCGAGTGGATAATGAAATGGCTGAGAACTGTTGATCGAGTCAGATTATTTATATAGAACTTTGTTTACCATATGAAAGGTTATTTAGTTTATTTAAAAAACAACAAGATCTGTAGATTTTCTAACAATCGGTATATGAACTATTTTTCGATAACTTTTCCAAACAAAATTATAATTTATATTGCATTCCCTTCGTTCCTTGTCTGAAAAACAAAACTTTGCATTTAGATTGCAACTCAAAGAAAACAATAACAATCACGCAATAACAACAATACAAAATACAAAAACAATGTGAAAACTATTTTCCAGTCAACAATTTCATTTCAACGAATCTGAAAGCATTGCATTGCGTTAGTTTAACACGGATGAGGGGAGGAATACGACGACGACAAGGAGGAGACGAACTGAACTTTATGCATGAAAAATAGTTTGCTGACTGTGCGACAATCGGCCAAATCCTGCTCTCCGGCTCTCTTTCGAGTTCCTATTTTGCATCAGGTCCTGTTTTCGACTTTGAGACGCTTCGAGCTGCAGAGCGAATGCATGAGCGAACGAATTTCTTAAAACGACGCATCCGCACTCCCATCGACGGCTGGGACGCGGGCGAAGGACATCCTGTCCTGTCCAAAGTCCTGATCAGAATAAAACATGCAAAATGCATGAGCCGAAGGATTTATGCATTCTGCGTTCCGCAATCATTTTTTCCCACCGTCGCCCTTCGCAGACCTTTCATTTATTGTGCTCCTTTCCAGCATTCCCGCTCGCTCTTTTTCTCTCTCTCCGTCTCTTTCACTCGTTCTCCCTTTGAAGGAGAAATCCTATATTTTCCTAGGACATCCGACCAAGCGACATTTCGTTATTTAAGAGAAAGCAGCGGACGCCCAGCAGGAAGGGGCGTGGTTGCAGGGGTGGGTTCGAGCTGCAGAAATTGGAAAAGGCAAAACATTCTCTGTTTACACGCTTAAATGTTGCTGCTGCAGTTTATGCTGCGGTCTCTCATTCCCGCTCTCTCGCTCTCTGTCTCGCGCTCGATGTCGATGGGACATCAGGCACACAGCATGACGTCATCCACTCCCACTACTCGGTCATAGTGGATGCATCAGTGTGTGCGCTTCGGACGCCACGCCCTCAGGGTATGTATGTTTGCGTTCGCCCCTCGTTGAAAGTGATGTGTCCGTTTGTGCGTCCGTGCAAAGGATACACCAACAGCAAATGCAAAATGCATTTGTATCGAAATATTTCGACATTTGCTCCTATTTCTATGAGGGAGTTTGAGGGGAATACAAAACCCTGTAGGATCTCGCGTGCTGTAATGTGTACCATTAACAATAATATTCACACACAATTTCGCCTACTCAATGCCTTTAAGTTAATGAAAACGTTATCATCTGAATCTGTTAAGAATAATGAGAACATGAATGTGGGTCGTATGAGTAACAAATAAATAAGCTTCATGACCGAATGAATTAAATACATGGGCATTTTTTATAAAAGTTTGCACTGCGGCTTGAATTTCCCAATGATGATTTTTTTAAATAATTCTAAATGAGGCCAGATTCGCATATCACTGAAGTTTTTCGAGGCCCCTTGGACTACGATAAATCATTAAAATAATTGATCGATTAAAATTATAGTTAGATAGTTAATGTTTTAAATTAATGAACTCTTGCTATGAAATCGCATTTTTTGTCGACTCTCTTGAAATTTAAGTGTGATTTCTCAGATTTAGAACAGCTGCTTAGAGTGTAAGAGAACCGAGGAAATAACTTCTTCGCGGCCCGCACCGCCTGCCGCATTTAAAATTCATTAAACCTTTAAATGCTTTCCGGTCTCCCTCTTGCACCCGCGCTCTCTCTCTCTCTCTCCGCCGCAATCCTTGCTTCGACCCATTTCTTCGGCCAGAGCTGCAGGAATAGGAACCTCTCTCGCTCACGTGTGCTCTCGCCGAGCCGAATCATATCGAAGGAGACTCGTTCTGGAGCAGGCATCCCAGCAGAAGGAGAAGTGGCAGCCACCAAGAGTGTGTGGATGTGGGCCGAGGAACAAGGCGAGCGGAGGATGGAAATCGGAGAAGGAGCAGAAGTTTCTTAACGAACGTGATTTTCCAACACATGCGAGCGCTCGCGCCGGCAGGAAGGCGAGAAGGAAGGCAAGAAGACAGGAGTCAAAAGTGCAGCCAATTATTTTGCATTTAAAATGCAGCAACCTCCGCCGCGCCTCCACGCGACCCGCCACCGACCACCTGCTACGCGGCCACCCCTTCCCTCTGCGCATATCCGAAATTCGAGGCTTCCGTGCTCGGCAGCCTGAAGACGTGCAGCAGCTCGTATGGCAAGGCGTCGGCAGCATCGGTGGCGTGTGTGCGAGTGGAAGAAGAAGCGGAAGCGACAGAGGGAAAGAGAGCAATAAAACTTGCGACTCTGGCGCATACAAGAGGATTTTCGCCCCAGTGATGTCATTTTAGCATTTTCTGAAATGTATTAAATATGTTCAATATTTCATCAATTTATATTTTGTGATGACCCGGTCATTGGCATGTTAATGCCCAGCGTCTATTAGGAATATACACTAATAGCTAGCTTGTGAGAGACGAGGACCCTGACCTTACAATTAAATACATAGTTGGCGAAGAAGCATCACGACGCCCAGCCTGCAATCTGTATAATGATAGAATTATTTATATATTATTATTCCTAATTAAATGGAAGTGAAACCATCGTTCCATGGTAACAACACTTTTTATTTAGCGTTTTCTAGCGGCTTTTTCCTCGATGACGGCCGTTGGCAACACTTTCCTGCCTGTAAATTTTGCCTGGGAGTTCGTGAAGGGAGAGAAAAATAGCGGGGATGAGGAGTTGATTATTTTCTTGCCTGTCGTTTGTGTTGAACGCCATTTGCTCATTTAAGCGGTTTTTCTAATTTTAAATCCATTAAACCAGATTTCTGTGCCCACATTACCTGCGCCCCATCTACATACTCCTGCCTCCACCCGTCTTCAGGGGCGGGGTTAACACGTTTCTACACTTTTACCTAAGAAGACAAGATGTTGCATGCCGCCGGAGGTGGGTCGCCGCAAGGGACATGTGAGAGAAGACGATCCTCGGAGAGGTTCGTTATTGATGCAATTTCTCTGCTGCGGGTCGAGATTTCCGGAATCTGGAGGCCGTGGGATACGCCGTATTATTGGAAAACCAATTCTGTAAAGAACAAAGGAAACGTTTCCTTAAGTATATTTTCAACCTTATGTAAATAAATTTAGACGAATTCAAAAAACATACATATTATGATGATGGCACCGGCATCAAACAACAACAAATTATAATATTTCCATTACCAAAATTTCTCTTGAATGGATTCTTAACCCTCAATTGTAGTCGATATTTTAAGGACCCTCGGAGACATCCGGTCGGAAAGTCGTTGAAATGTAAATCAAATCGAAATGTAGTAACGCTCAGAGCAATAAAAGTACATGCATCAAGGGAGGACAGTTGGAAAGGAAGAAGTACTGACGGGAGAAGAGGAAGAGACAGACAATAGTGAACAGTGGAAATTTATGGCTGGGACGTGACTTGATGACCAACTCGTTGGCATGAAAAAATACCTCATGGTTTAACTAACCTGATCACAAGCACCGGCACAAAACACACACACACATGCCGCCGACGGTCATGTGCCCTTTATCCCACGCCATCCATACGCAGGAGGGCGAACTATAAGAAAAGATACACATATCCGTGTTCGCTCGAGCAGCAAGTGTCGGCCCGCCTCCTCATCGCCGTCTCGGCGAGTCTTCGTTTCCATCGTCCTTATCTCCTTCTCCTCCCCGGTTCCATTCCGGATCTCCGTAGTTCATCGGTCGCATTTAGTTATTTTAATTCTGGTTCTGCTGTCCTCCTCCTTATACTGCCCATGGAGCGACATATAGAGCCTGGAGCAATAAAGCGGTGCATATAATTTCTTATTTATTGGCGTGGTCTCTCAACCCAGGCACACATGCACCCACTTGCCCCCACCCATGCCATCAGACGGACACAACCCGACGCCGTTGCCGCAGATCCGCGTCTCGTCCTCCCCGTTTATTGCGGGGGCGGCCGGATTAAATCCTAGCACGTGACTCTGACGCAACCGTATCCGATCTCACCGCGCCGTTCACCCCTCGCACGTCCGTCGTCTCCGAGGAGTCAAACGAGGTGCGTGTAGTTGTAGTAGTCGTGCAGAGCGCGTCTGTGTGTGTTCTTGGCTGCCTCCGGGAGCTTATCAAAACGTTCCACTTGTTAATGCAACTTGGCTAATTGTGCGATTTTCTTTGTTTTCCAGTACCACCCGAAGGACACGCGGGACCGCCCACAGGGGAAGTGCGACAGTTTTCCAGAGAAAGAAAGTCGAGTCCCAAGTTCAGCAACTGACAATCAGGTAAGTCAACAGGAAAATAGTTAATGCGTCGGTCTGATTTCTCGGCTATGGCAACGAAAAAGGATGCCATGGAAAGACCTTTGATTAGTTAATGAGCCAGGATATTGCGCGAACGACAGGGTATTCGTTGTTTTTTATAATTTAATGAGGTCCTTACGCAATCATGTTTCAAAAGTCGATTAATCTGTTATCAGATGAGCGTAACATTTTGGTGTATGAGAGTTATGGATTATTATATTTATAAATGGAAATATTGAATTGTTGAAGTTAATCGTCTTTATAATAATCTTGAACACACATAGCTATGAATTCGAATGGTGATCTGGGAGACTGAATGTAAAGTTATCCTATGTTCTTCTATCCACTCTTCTCTATCCACATTGCCTCTCATGAAGCAACACGAAGCCGACAAGAAACGTTTCAACGCTATCGCCACCGCAATCTTCGCACCCCTGCTCTCCTCTGCCGCGCCACATCCACTTAGTGCCAACAGCACTCCCAGGACATCGTTCGCTGGAGAAGACGACGATGATGGCGCGGTCGTCGACCACGCGGTACGATTTTAAAAATTTAGAATGCTTTTAACTTTTATGACCTTAATGGAGTTTTATGCAATTCGATGATGGAATTATTGTTGGCAGCAACAACCGCCAGCACAGCGACCACAACAACAATCGCAACTGCCAAACCAACATCCTCCGGTACTGCCTTTCAGTGCCAACAACATCTGAGACCATTAACAGTTGAGACCAACAACAACCGACCGCATAATAAGAAATTACGACAATATCAAACCAACAAACACAATAACCAACAAACAATGCATGGACAGGTGTTGTTGCTGTGTTTTTGAGGAAAAACTTTAATCGACGCATGCTTTCAAGGTCGCGTCACGCTTTACTTTTAAAAACTTTAACTTTTTTTGAGAACTACTTCGCAAACACATTTTTCCACATTTTATATTTTCATAGTCTCCTTTCGGTCTCCTTTCATTTGAGCTTTCTATCGCAATTTTTCTGTTCTATTCAGTTTCTTACAAAAAGACGTTAATTCGTTAATACGTTTCCTTAATACTTTACGCTATCAACATATTGACCAGGAAATATTTATCCCATTTTTATTTTATTTTCAATGTAAACATTTTAGATTATGCTCCCAATCGAATCCATTTCATTTTTACTTGTGCGATCTCCTTTTGTCTGTCGTTGCTCTCCCGTCTTCGTTTCCTCCTAGCCTTCTATTAGCATATCGATTGTCCTTCAATTGGCAGAAGTCAGAAGGTAACGACAAATACAACAGAACAACAGCAACTACAACCAGACAAATGTGCGGAGTAGCAGCGGTGACAGAAGCCACAGCAACAACAACTTAAACCACCTCATCAGCGACACCGTTGACGACACCAGCGCATTTGCCATCAATAAATTGTTTATTTATCATTTAATGCCTACCTCTGGAGAACCTCCACCGCCTCCTCGCTGTCACCTCCTCCCGACCCCCGGCTGGCGTCGCCCGCGTCACTGTTGGCACTTTGACACACTGTGTTTCATTTGCTTATGTCGCACTTCCGCTTCCGGTCATCGCCGGACGTCCGTTGCTGCATTCAAATCGATGGGCTCGTTGTTCTGGAGCGAGGACCCACGTTTGTCAGGCGGTAATAAAATCAAATCAACGCAGCAACAGCAGAACAACGCCGACATCAATAGCAACATCAATGACAAGAACAACAACCACCAGGCCCATCACCGCCAGCAACAGCAAATATACAACAACAGCAACAGACGTATGATCTCCCTAATGTTAGTAAATTATTTTCACATTGACATCTGACAGCTCCGGAGCTCAAATCAAAATGGCGGCCGGTTCGGACCGAACACAAAATTAGGATTTCGCCGACGCCACGTGATTTGCGAGGACGCCCCGAAAAGGAAGGACTCGGCCGAGATTTGCGGACGTTGATTGACCGTTCTGCAATGGGCCGGACTGACGAATTGAGTGTTGCGGGGTGGGCGAGGATGAAGGATCAATCGCGATGTGAGTGAGCGATGGATGGATGTGGGATTTGCATGCGGCAGAAGGTTCAGACGCGGTCGGTCGGGTGCCGTGGAGTCCAGGGCGGCCGAGGGACGGCGGATCTGTTGCAAGCTCGCAGTCGCCGCATAAACAACTGGAGACTTTGTTTCCAGTGGGTCTCGGCGGCGAAGGGCAGCGTCGAATCTGGAAAAGTGTTCCTGCCCCGTTCGTCTGCCCTGGGTTTCAGCGTCTGCTGCAGCCTGCTCCCGTCCTTGCACGCTCGCTTCGACCCGAATTTCCCGCAAGTGCAACTATAGCAATCGCAGCAGTTGACATCAATCATCGGCTTACAAAGGCATCCACATGGACACACTCACACTCGCACCGATCGCAATCACATCCACACGCACACATAAGTCATGTCTCGTAAAATTATAATGTATCGAAATTTGAAACTTGTCCGCATCCATGGATGTCTATGCGAGTGTGTGTGTGTTGTGCATGAGAACCATTCATCCACACAAGGGCACAAATACATGGACACAAACAAAGGGCAACAACAGTTGAGAGACAACAACAGCAGGAGCAGCAGCAGCATAATTAATCATCGAAAACAAACGAAGTAGAAGTTGCGCACACGAGCTCAAGATCCATGACACAAACAATGGGCCGGCACACACATGCGCACGTAAACATCACCAACAGACACATGCACAAAGAAGATACAGATGCATCCGTCGAATGCTGCAGCTGACGCCGTCGACATGGAGTGAAATCTATAAATATCTCCGAGATTTATTTTGTGGCAACATAATATGGGCAGTTCGACAACAACGACAACAATAACAATACCAGCAATAACTACAATTTGGTTGCCGGAACAATAAGAACAATATTGTAACACCAACAACAACAATACTCGAAGCCAACATCAACAAAGCAACGGTGTTAACGAAGACAACAAAAGAGGTCAAACTCTTAACGGGGTCGACTGTAATAGTGAGTGAAAGAGAGAGAGAGAGAGGGGGAGATCCTCCGCAATGACCGAGCAAATAGTTCATAAATTTCGCTATTTGATGTTGACGATTCCTGTTTGTTTGTTTGTTTGCTCATTCACGACACCAAACAATCTGGAAATAACAATATCTACAACTCATTCATACAACAAAAATAACAACGGCCACATTTCGTAACAAATAACATATCGTTTTTGTAACATTTCATTCGCTCGAAAAACGTATTTATTTATTTATTTATTAATTCATTCCTTTCTTTCTTTATTTATTCATTTGGCCACGCGTTAATTTACTTTTTAAATTTCTTTCTTTCGACTCTCATCGCACAGCGCTTCATTTACCTTGTGTTGTTTTCGCGCTTTATTCATTATTTGGTTTAATTACCGCTCCTCTTTCAATTATAGAGTTTAATATTAATTTTTTCCAGTCTTTTTTCTTGACCAGAAATGGATTTATTGATTTTCATTTCAATACATGCATATTTGTGGTCCATTTATTTTGATATTCCACTTTTTCGTACATACTTTTTTACCCATTTGTTAATTGGTTGATTATATCATTAGCAATTCATAGTAATCAGCATTTGGTGACCGATCAATTATAAACCAGGCTTTTGATGAAATACACATTATTAAATAAAAATACGATTTGGTAAAGTTTTCAAACGAGATTATTCGATTCAAGTTTTGAGATTAAAAAGGAAATTTCTCTTTCCTATGTCAACTTACGTTCTTTGTAGTGAGTTAATACAAACCCACGAAGTCGAATTGAGTTAAAATATTCGATATTGTTTTTATTCACAACCATATTTTGCCATTTTTGCGCATTGAATTATTCGTTAAGTATTTCAACACTTATTACCGAAAAGTGCTCCACTTTCATTCGATTTTCCATTCGCCTTCGTTTTGTCTCAAAAACCAATTGAGCGGTTTTCCTCTACACGCAACCCGTTATCATTCCTCGAGCACTCTTTCGATCCGCTGACACATTCGACCCTCTCGTCCTTCCCGCTCGGCTGGCCACTGAAAATGCAAGCAATAAAATATTTGAAATTTCGTGCGCATGATTAGAGCACAAGGAGCAATTTCTTTCTGTTGCTGCTGCTGCTGCCATTGTTGCTGATGATATGCAAATGTTGCGCTGCGACTGGAAGCAATGGCAGCCATGCAAGTAAGTGCATCTGTGTCAGTGAGCGAACCCTCCTCCGAGTGTGGCTGTGTAGGTGCGTGTGTGCGAAAGGACATAAATAAGAGTTCCCACAAAGCACGCTGCAGCTGTGTGGGAGACGTTGTCGTTGCTGCCTCAATTGTTGTCTTCATATTGATATGGTTGTTGTATTGTTTTCGTCTTTATTGCTAGTGGCTTCTGTCGCTCTCGCTCTATGTCCTTCCTGCTGGCGCCCTCTGCATAATCAACTTCAACTGCTGTTAGTTGCTTGTCTGTTGCTGGCAAATATTTTCAATATTTCACTTTGACATGGGAGCGACCCAGTGGTGGGTACCATTTGACAGCTCAATTGACAGACCGACAGACCAACAGACCAACAGACCGACAGACTGACTGACAGACTGGCAATTGGAAAAATATGGCCACAACCAATATTGAAACAACGACAAGCGATCGTTCTTCGAAATCTTGAAATGAATTTCTAAGCCCGCATTTGTCGTTATTTTTGTTGTTGTTGTTACTCTTACTGCTTTGTTCTTGTCACTAGTGTTGTTGTTGTCCTAACCACTGCGGTCGCGCCCTGACCTCTAGTTATTAAGTTGTCGTCGCCGCCCGAATCGCAACCAAAGCTCGTAACTAATTGTCCACCACGATGCGTTTCACCCTCTCTTATCTCTCTCCTCCTCACTCTGTTTGATTCCCTTTTTACATTTTCTGCTCCATTCGTTCGCCACTACTTCATCCAGCTCCCCCTCACGCCCTCCTTGACAGAAGTTTAATTTCTGTTCATAACTTTCGCCCTTTCTCTTTCTCGCACTTTCCTTCGCTATCTCACTCGCCGCCCGGTCTGTCCTAGTCTGCGGTTGGCTGCTGCCGTAAAGCAGCCGGGATCAAGGATCAAGGATATCAGCAACAATATATTGTCTGCCTCGCTCCGTTCGTCTCGCGCACAGCCAGCCGTCCGGATGCGGACCACCGAACGGAGCTCGATGGAGAACCCGTCCGCATGCAAATCCCTGCCCGCCCTTCGTCCCTTCGTCCCCTCGCCCCGACCATCATCCGTCCGTCCATGCGACCCACTTTGGCGCTGTGTGGAGAGAGGGGGTGCACAAGGGGGAGAAACAAAGCGAACGCATTCTCGCTCCAACTCCAACACACACACACATGAATGAGTGTGTCGGTATGTCTCCGAGGGCGCGCAGAGTTGCAAAAAGTTTTGTTCTCTCATCTGCTTTTGAGTTATCGCTCCAGCCATAACTCAGATAGCGGCTCCACCAGAGCAGCAACAGCAGCAGCTGCAGCAGCAACAGCAACTGCGCATTCAGCGTCGAATGCATCTAAATCTGTTCCCCTTCTCCACTGCTCCCCCTTTTCTGGCTCGCCTCGACCGCTGCGTTCAGTGTTGCATGTGTTTCACATTGTTGTTGCTGATCCCGAAATATTGCTGCTGCTGATGTTGTTGTTATCGTTGGTAATTTTTTACCCATTCATTTTTTTCTCGCATTGTCTTCTATCCGTGTGTCCGGCACTCAAGTCTTCCCGTCTCTCTCTCTCTCTCTCGCGCCTCTGTCCTTCGTCCTCACTAAGGACGGGTCTGCGCTCCTTGGGTTTAGGGTGGCGGGCGACGCCTTCGATGACTTCAATATTTTCGCAACCGCCGGGGCGGCGCGTTCGACGGAATTAGAAATGGGCTCATGCCGATTTCATCGCTCCCGTGTTGGATCCTACTTCCGCCCTGCGAGGTGGGTCCAAATCTAATGCGAGTTTTGTGTTGGCGAAATCCGATTCAGTCGACGCTGCTCGAGATTCGATTGCGGTTGGCAACGCGCGCGAAAACACACTCACCCGCTGTCGGCCTTCAGCAGCTGGGGCGAAGAGCGAAAATTCAACGTGTTAGCAACAACAACAAAACAACTGGCACAAAGCATCGGCGGCAACAACAATCGACATTGGCAATTGCTCGAAATGCTTTCGAAATCATCCACCGATCCTGGATAAATATTTGCACCAACCACTGCAACGCCGAGGGCAACAATTCAAAAACAACAACAACAAAGGAAATGTCAGTAATAACATAATTCTGAGCTGCAACCGAAGGGATTGTTAAACTAAAGGCAGCCTTTTGACATCGATTTCCGCCACCTCGAACTCGAGCTGAATATAAATTCGGCATGACTTTCGAAATATTTTGACCACCGAAAGGAGTAGGTGTTGAGAAAATGGAAATCAATGTTTGTATCCACCGTCCCCCAATTGGATCCAGTTGAATCTAGTTGATTCGGCAGAATTTGCGACTGGCTCCAGCCACCAATCGACACGCTAGTTGGCAACCCATTAATGTTGCATCGTTTAATAAATTTCCAAACGATTGCTGCAGAGCTGTGTTTAGTTTCCAAAAGCAGTTGGAGAAAGTTCCCAGAATTCCCAGAGGGCGGGTCGGGCAGGTCGTGGCGGTTGCCGGAAGAAACCCCTCTCATTTACACTATGCATCCCAACTGGAACTCTCGCAACTCACTCCGACGAACTCTGCTCTCATTTCATGCTCCCAGTCGACCGAGTGCAAAAGTTCTATGTGGGCGAGTTCTGTATGTCATTCGTGGATGTGTGAGAGACCCACAGCGTGTACATGTGAGTGAGTGAATGTATGTGTGATGTGTCAGTGATTGATTGAAACATGACTTTTCTCATAAAATTTTGAAAGTCCCCCATTCTCCTTATTCCTCCATTTTGTCTCCCTTTATTCCAATCTTCCTATTGTGTCAACCGTTTCTCTTTCGGCAGCACTGCACAGTGGGAGAAAGTGAAGCAGAGATAGTAAAAATTTCCGTCTTCCTCAGCAGCAGGAGTTCTCTCCCTACAAATAGACAAGATACGATGCGATTCGTTCCTTAAATTAACAGCTCCCACTGAACACAGTCCATCCGGCTTCGCCTTGAAGGCTCCATTGCGAGGGAAGACGCAATAAATTCGCGCACAAATTCATTCTTAGCTCGTAATAATTCATAACACAACAAGGAGAGAAAGTATCCTGCCCTACCATAACACGATTGGGTGCAAATATTGACGAGCACATCGCTGCTGGAAAGGGAGGGCGAAGTTGGCGTACCTTCGACTACGACTTTGACTTCCGCTTCCTGTCGAGCGCCACCTGGCGGCCGACCTCTTCCAGACCGCTCCACGGCCTCCCCATTGACCCCCACCGCGTGAAACGCAATCAATTTCCATGGCTGAAGCTTGGGAATTTTGATTTATTTCGCATAAATATCGAGCGGTTCTCTCGCTCCACCTTTTCTCAAACAAACACACACTCACAATCGACCACGCCCATCGTCGTCCCAGTCCACTCGAAGTTTCGACGCACAGCGCCGTGAAGCAATAAATTAAAACTCTTTTTTTCTTTAGATTCGTTTTCACATTTGTCGGGTCCTGGGAGACGGTGAGTGGTCGAGAACTCGGCGGAGGGGGGAAGGGATCCAAGGTGTCCATCGGCCGGCGCTGGTGGTGGCACCATAAGTAAGTAGGTCTTTCAAGTGCGAAGGAGTTTGCCTCTCTGCGATGGGTTGCACCTTGCCCCAGGGGCCGATTCGACTGAATGAGGAATCTAACAATGGATTATGTACCTTGAGGCTCTTCGCAGACTAAAATAAGTACGTTCTTAGAATCATGTGCGACTGCCGCAGGAAAAGCAGAAATGAAAAAATACAAACAACAAAACCCGTGATTCCTGACGACTGCAGCCCAATTAAAGGGATCTCATTTCGAGCGGAAGTTTTGTTTCGGCTTCGGCTCTCTTCCTCGCAACGTGACCGGCTGCATGAGCCGCCGAAGCTCGTCGTCCTTCTTCGTCTCTGGTACAAAGCGCCAAAGGACACTATAAATAATACAATTGTGTCAACGAAGTAACTACAGCAACTACAGCGGGTTCAGAGGCGTGTTTTTATTTCGCCCTTCCGAGATTCCTTGGAAGCATTTCATTATCCGTAGCATTTTATTGCATTGTTGTTGTAATCATGGCTATTGTTGCAGGACGACATTCATTTGAAACGAAAAGAGACGGAGAGCAGAAAAAAAACAACCGAAGCGAAACGGAAACAACACAGAGGAAGCAGAAGAAAAGGAACGGCGTGGATATAAAACAACAGCGAACTCGCCGCGGGCGTTGGCGTTGGTGAACGCAATGAAGAGCGCGAGGCAAACGAAGAAAAAGGACGATGAAGAAGAAGGAGGAGACAAATCGAGCAAGATCACGAGGGGCTCAAACGAATCCTTGCGAACGACGAGCGAGTGAGCGCCCCAAGCGACAGCTACTGCGATAGAAGTGTTTGCTAAACACAGCGCCAATGATATCCCGGCGCATCCTTTTGGGCTTAAGCGCGAAGCCTAGCAGCTCTATCTCGCTCCCTATCGCTCGCCGTCCCTGTCTCTAGCTGTCCCGTCTTTGCTCGCCTTCTCCTCGCCCCCTGTCTACGGTTCGCTTTGCTTTGTCCTTGCCTCCGTCTCACGTCGGTTTCGTGTCGTGTCCTGCGGCGTGTCGCGTTTAAATCAAAACGTTTCATTTTCACACGCCGCTGTTGTTCTTCCCACGTCCTTGCGAGTCCTTCGCGCGGTATATTTCAGAGCTTCGGTTTCTTCCGTTCGCTCGATTTATTCTCGTCCTCGGCGCTTTACGAGCCAGGCAGCAACAACAATTGATCTTCTACATGTTAAATATTTCTGAATCTTATATATAAAAGTGAATATTTGTGGTCGATAGACCTGGATCACCAAAAATCAAAATTTTTACCAACATTGATTTAATATATATGTAGGATAAACTGTTCACAAAAGAAAGAAAGAAGTTGATGCTTCACGTTTTGTGTCCAGAATTCAACTGACTCTTTATTTAAATTCAATGTTCTTACAAACTATTTTCTTACATGCTAGTTTACAAAAACAAAGTTTACTGTTATTCGTCTGTATCTTTGTCGTTGCTTTGTTTTGTCGTTTCGTCTCTTCTCGTTTATCATTTCGTCTCTTCTCGTTTGTCATATATCCGTCTCGTCTTGCCCACCTGTTGTCCGTGTCTCTCCTGTTGCTAGTACGTCTGTCCGCTTCTCGTCGTTCTGTCCGTCCGTATTCCTCGACACCCTACATTCGGCCCTTCTGACATTTCATTCGACCCGAATGATGGTTGCCACAACTTCATGTACTCAGCCACAGTGTAAGTACGCTTTGGTCCCTCAGTATTCCCAACTTTTCCGACATAATATCGCCCTTGCTGTAACTTCTTTAATACTATGTATGGTCCAAAGAATTTGGGTTTTAATTTGAGGCCAGACCCGTATTGCGTACGTTTGATAGCTACTAAATCATTGATATTGTATTCAGTTTCTACCACCCTCTTCTTATTATACGTCTTCCTATTCTCTTCTTGGATTTTCGCGATATTGTCCTTTGCCGTCAGTCGTATTTCGTCACGTTCGTGCTCAAATTCTTGTAGTACCGCTTCATCAATTAGTCGCCGTATGTCCTCATTCCCTGCTATACGCATCTCTATACCCGTTAGTACCTTAAACGGACTTACTTTCGTACTTCGAGGAGGAGTATTATTTATAGTTTGCTGCACCCTCTCAACATGTCTATACCATTGTTGTGGATTTCCAGTACATAACTTTGTCAACATTGGAACTAAAATCTTGTGAACACGTTCGACCTGCCCGTTACCCCTCGGCACTCCCGTCGTAATAAGCAAATGCTGAATGTTCTGATCTCTACAATATTCTTCAAATTTATGCGATGTAAACGCTGACCCACGATCCGAAATTATCCGTTCTGGATTACCGAATATGAACGCTTGCTTCTGCAGCCTATCCACAACTTCATCAGTACCGGTACTCTTGGTTGGATACAACCACACGAACTTCGAAAACGCGTCTACTACCACAAGTATATGGTTGTATTTCTTATGCGTGTTCTCCATTGGGCCAACATGGTCTATGTGATAAGTACCAAGTGGCTTGTCTGCTTTATCAATCGCATTGAGGTAACCCTCTTTTTTACCCGCTTTTGCTTCCGATATAATACATTCAACACAATTTTTGACAATATTATTAGCCTTTATAGCCAGCTTCGGAATGAAGAATGTCTTCTCTACTATGTCCTGTGTTTTCTTTGCGGCGAAATGCCCCTGTCTATGTGCTGCTTTCACTATCTCTTCTTCCATTGCAGAAGGTATTACAATCAATTCTCTATTCGGGTCTTTATGTAAAATACCATGTTTCAAGAAATAATCCTCGTACCTGTCTTTCTCTAATACTTTTACTACCGCCTTCACCCATTCGTCTTGTAATTGTGCTTGTCTAACTCTGTGATTCAATGAGTCCTCGATCATCAAACATGAGATTCGGCTCAAGGCATCTACGTGCCTCATCTTGGACCCAGAGCGGTGTTCAATTTCATAGTCAAACTCTTGAATAAACATTGTCCAGCGAGCAACTCTTAATGGTACGTCCGTTTTCTTCATTGTCATCTTAAAGGCATTACAGTCCGTCACAATTTTCACTTTCAGACCCAACACATACACCCTCCACTTCTTCAGTGCTTGTATAACTGCTAATACTTCTAATTCGTATGAGTGATATTTCTGTTCGCAAGGGGTAGTTTTTCGACTCATGTATTCCACCGGATGGAATTGCAGATCTTCATCACTTTTCTGGAGTAAGACCGCCCCATACCCATACATGCTAGCGTCGGTGTGAATTTCCGTTTTTGCACCTACGTCGAATAGTTTAAGAACTGGTGTAGTGATCAAAGCCTTCTTCAACTCTAAGAACGCGACTGTCTCTTTCTCTTCTATTTTGAAAATAACATCTTTTGCTAACAAATCGGTTAAAGGTTTCGCAATTAATGAATAACCCTCTACAAAACGCCTGAAGTAGGATGTTAAACCTAAAAACCGTTGCAGCGCTTTTCTATCGTGCGGCACTGGGAAATCATTTATAGCCCTAGTTTTCTCAAGAGATGGTTTTATCGTTGAGTTTTCTACTATGTAGCCCAGAAAATTAACTTTCCTCTGTAGAATCTGACATTTGTTCCAATTGATTTGTAAACCATAGTCCTGAGCCACTTTTAACACCTTCTCTAACTTCTTAATACCCTCTCTCTCATTCTCCGTGGGAATAATAATATCATCCACATATACCACGATTGTTCCGTCTTGTATAAGCTCCCTCAAAACAGCAAAAATAAACCGTGAGAACACCGCGGGCGAATTCGAAATGCCGAACGGTACGTACAAAAATTCGAACTGGCCGTGAGGTGTCACAAAAGATGTATATTTGCGTGATTCTACTGCTAAAGGTACGTGGAAGAAACCGTTACGTAAATCCAAAGTTGTGAACACTTTCCCTTTTTGCAATTTGGCAATAGCATCGTCTACTAGGGTCATTGGAAAGTTATCCTTTATAATCTTCTCATTTAACTTCCTAAAATCACAGCATAACCTCTTAGTACCATCTTTCTTTGAGGTAAGAACGACTGGAGCCGCATATTCAGAATAGCTGGTCTGTATAATACCTTTTCGCAACCATTCATCAACTTGGTTTTGAACAATGGCCTGGTCAACACTCGACAAACGCCTGGGTCGCAAACTAACTGGTACCTCATCACTCAAAACTATCTTCATCTCAATTGGTGACTTCGCGATTTTAGCTGGATTATAATTATATATTAAACCCTTCACTATATTCCTCTCATTTTCATCAAGGTGTTCTAAATCTATTGATATCTGATTATTTTCTCCACTATCAGTTATTGATAAAATCATATCTTTGAATTCATCATTCAGTTCATTGATCTTAGATTCTTCGTCTAATTTTCTTATTTTTTCAATCGCTTTTTGTGACTTTAATCTGATTTTCTCGTTCTTCAAATCGCTTATCTTCTTTGACTCCACTTCACTATCAACTTTCTCTGGTATCTTTTCAATAAAAGTAACACCCTCTTCTCCAATTAACATGCCTATTTGTTCCAAAACATCATTCCCTATTACCGCTGAATACAAAATATCCCTCTCTCTAACTACTAAAAATTTAATATTTAACTCCACTCCATCTATTTCCAGCGCAATATTGAAACTTCCCATTGTTCTGATGGCGCCATCACCGATGCCAAACAATGTTTGTACATCTTTGGTTTCCAATTCTATATCATCTAATAACATCAATGTGTCGTAGCGCATCAAACAAAAATCGCTACCCGTATCAATGAATGTCGAAAATACGCGACCGCCAATTGATATGTCTTTAAAAATTCGATTACGCTCCACTTTGTTCGTTGTGAGTGTATGAAAATTGCCCTTTTCTGTTTTCACAACACTTGGTTTAGAGTCCGTTTTACATTCAAATGACCGGTGACCGAATTGATGGCACTTGAAACATTTGTAACTAGCAGATTTACATTCTGCGGCTATGTGATTTCGATCACCACACTTGAAACAACGTCTATCTTCTACTTTCTGATTGGTTTTATGTTGTTGATTGGGAACAGTCCGTGTATTATTGTACTGGGTACTGACCCTCAACTTTTCATACATTTTCAACTGATCCTTCAATTCTTCTATCGTTCGGCACTGATACAAAATTATTTTATTCTGTTTCGAATCTCCTATCCCGTCTACAAAATATTCGATTATGCTCCTTTCGTCTAATTTAATTCCTTTTGCAATCTCCATGACGCTATACAAAAATTCCCTCAAACTTTCGCTTGCTTTCTTCCGCTTATTCGATAACAACCGATGCACCTCGACCGCTGACAATTTCTCCCCGAACTCACTGATCAGTGCTGCCTTAAGACTTCCCCAATCGTTCACACCTACCAGACTTCTCAAAAACAATTTCGCTGCGCCCCTCAAAAGTTGCTTCGCGTATATGTATTTTTCGAGCTGATTCCAACGAACGGTCAACGCGTTGGCCTCAAATTCGTCGACCCACACTTCTACCTCTGGGTGACCATCCCCCGAAAAAGTTGACAGCGAGTCCTCAATATCCCTCAATGTGAACGCTCGTCGATCGATTCGTACATTTTCTGTGGTCGCGGAACCAAAGTCGTCATCAACTGAAAGCGCTTCCTCATTCGAGTCGAAACCGAAGTGGGCGAAGAGTCTGTCCTGAAGCGTACTCTTTAGTCCTGTTGTGTCCAGTCCCAACTCCCCAAGCTTTGTTCTTAAGCCGTCCACCGTCAATTTCAAAATATTGTTCCGGTCCATTATAGATTGTTGATTAAATATAAAAAATATAAGATGTAGATAAGAATACTTTTAAAACTACTTAAAAAATACACCACTAAATACTTAAATACAAATCAAATTAATTATTATTCAAAGCAAGTCTATTCTACTAATCTGCTCTTGTCCTTCTCCGCGCGTTGAATGATTTTCCTTCGCTGTTACTACTCTCAGTTCGAAACGGTTGGTGTCCAGTCTGCTTTGTTTACGTTTCTTCTTCTTCTTCACGACGAATCGGTTGATGTGCAGACAAATTTCTGTTGATCTTCTTGTGTTTACGTAGTTCTATCTCGTCTGCTTTGTTTACGTTTCTTCTTCTTCTTCCCGACGAATCGGTTGATGTGCAGACAAATTTCTGTTGATCTTCTTGTGTATACGTAGTTCTATCTCTTTCACTCTCCTTGTGATATAGTTTCTGCGTGCACTCTGTTCTGTTCTTCTTTTCATTCGTTTATGTACGCGAATTCTCTTTCGTCTGTCTGCTTTACACTGTTCACTTCTATCCTTCTCTCCTTCTCTTTGTAGTTTTCTAGTTCGTAGCTTCCAAAGTTGAAGGAGTTTGCGCGTCTTTGTAGTTTGTACACACTTTTTGTAGTTCTGAGATTTTTGTGAGGCGTTACTTTTGTTACCAAGTCTAATTTGAAATGCGCGTCACTTTTACATGCAATTGGAAATGTTCGGCTTCTGCATCGTAACACTTATTGGCACTTTTTGTACAGTTTCGCCACTCTATCAAAATGTTTTTGACTCTTACTTTTCAAAATTTCAATACTTTATTATTCCTCACTACTACTACTCAGATTCTTCAAAGTTTTTACATACAGAACTATTCTCAAATTTAATTGTTGTCTCAACTCTCAAATTCACTTAAAAGTTTCTTTCACAGGTTTTCATCTAAGTTTTTCTTCACTTATAATTCATACTTTTCTTCACAAATTTCTTCACTATTACTTTCAATTTTACTTCTAATCTTCGCATTGAAAGTATTTCATCACAACTCTTCTCGATTTTATGTTCTTCGAGTTCATCTCAAAATCTTCACTGTAACTTCTGCTGCAAAATTTTCCATCACAATAAAATATGCTCAAACATCTAAAAGTTTTTTTTTGTTAATCGATAGCGCGATTAATATTTGGGTTGAGCCCCCAAAATGTAGGATAAACTGTTCACAAAAGAAAGAAAGAAGTTGATGCTTCACGTTTTGTGTCCAGAATTCAACTGACTCTTTATTTAAATTCAATGTTCTTACAAACTATTTTCTTACATGCTAGTTTACAAAAACAAAGTTTACTGTTATTCGTCTGTATCTTTGTCGTTGCTTTGTTTTGTCGTTTCGTCTCTTCTCGTTTATCATTTCGTCTCTTCTCGTTTGTCATATATCCGTCTCGTCTTGCCCACCTGTTGTCCGTGTCTCTCCTGTTGCTAGTACGTCTGTCCGCTTCTCGTCGTTCTGTCCGTCCGTATTCCTCGACACCCTACATATAAAAATTAATATTTGGGAATATCGTTTTAAATTTCATTTTTTCGCTCCTGCACCATCCAGTTGCATTTTTTATCAACTGTTAAATGTAAAATAAAATTGTAAACTCCACAAAAACAGAAAAACACGGACAAAATTTCGCCGCTGAAAAGCCGCGAAATAAAAATGTAATTCATGAAAAATGCACGAGAGCGAAAGGACAACGACGTCCTTTCGTTGTATTTTCAATTCGCATGCAAGGCACACACACTCACATCCACACCCACATGTCGTCGTTTCGCTAACCATTCGCGTCCTTCACCTTCGGCCGACCGGAGCGGATCCGGATACGACTCCGCTTCCGGGGACAAATTTACGCGTCATTCAAATGAGATTCTCCCACCGCTGCGTCGGAGCTCATTTCAAATTTAAATTGCGGCGCTATGGACGGACCGGAGCTCCCTCCGCCATTAAGGGTGCAATCAAAGGTCGGAATCGCTGCTTCCAGCGCAGGTGAAATGCAGGAGGGGCGGAGAAATCCCATGAAATTAAACTTCGAAATAACATCGAGAATCCGACCTCTTCCTTTCTGCTCTCATTGTGGCCTATCCGAGGAGCTTAGTTTCCCACATAATGGACTCAAAGTTTTTGATGCATTGGAAACTGGATATACATAGATATACCAAATGGAGCAGTATCTTTGACCAGATGCAGAATGAGCTGAGCTGATTTTGCAAATGGAGCAAAAGTCGAAATTCGAATACTGGAATTTTACGCGGACATGAGGACAGTGGGTAACTGCGGAGTTATGAACGAGGGGGAAGTGAGACGAGAGAGGGACAGCTGACTCGCAACTCGATGTTGAGTAGCGTTGTTATTGTAGTTGTTCCAGTTGGTGTTGTTGTTTACATTTTGGCAATCTAAACAGATTAAACATACACACACACTCGCTTACCTATACGTCTACATTCACATACATTCACAAAGCAGGCAGATGTTTGTATGCGCGGGAGGTACTGAGTGAGACAGAGACAAGGCGCGGGAGAGGGAAAACTCTATAAATATTTTAAAATCCAAGAGTTGCATGTTATTGACTTCATTTTGTTGTTGTTATCTTATTTTATTTTCACCTCTTCAACAACAAACACCACAACAACAATTCAACTCTAGCAAAAACACACGGAACTAGACACTAACACGAGCACTAATGGAAACACACACACGCTCCCACACATACACTCACCATCACATCGACGACGAGGATCCCAAGGTGCACTAAAGGGATAAGCGAGGTGTCGGCGTTTGCCAACCCCAAACAACAACAACCATCACTGCCAAGAACCAAAAACACCAACCCAAAGGGCGAGAGCGATAGAGAGGGAGTGAGGAGAATGGAGCGAAATATAAGCTAAAACATATTTTTGCACCATTTTTTGTTAATGGTTGTGTGTTATTGTTGTTGCTGGTGCTGAGTGTGTTTCGGTGGTTTCGCTGAGCTGGGAGTTGTTATTGTTTTTGTCGTTGTTGTTTCGGTTGTTACTGTATGAAAGTCTTGTTAAATTTTTCATTACCCTTGGAATGTAATTTTGGTTCATTCTGAGCGAGTCGATCCCGGGCCACGGAAGCAGGGCAGCAGCAGCGAATCACCAATGGCCTGAACGCCCCTGTATTTCTGGGGAGCGATTCGAATGCTCGGGCTTGCTGCCCAGCAATGAGTCCCGCACTCGACTGCAAGTGCCTTCATCCTCCTTCCGTCCGTCCTTCCCACTCCGTGTATCCGCTTGTCGCATGTCCTCACCAAGGATCTCTGTCCGATAATCTCTTCATTTTGCAGCCAATCTAGACCTCTACAACAGGTAACGGTAACGGCATCCGTCTGTCGGCCCTCGTTCGTCCGCCCGCCCGTCCACCGGATTAAAGTGCTTTTGCCACAACATCATCAACTTATTTCCGACCAGGGACGGCGCTAACGATGGGGCAGAGGGCGAGGGATCCTCGCTCATAATTAGCCACTTGGAGCGCGTGCTCGGCCAGGCGTCGCTGTATTTCCACAATGTTGACCATGAATAAACCATGCCAATCGAGGCTGGCTTCGAGCCACTTCTCGCAGTGGAACTTTTCGGTGGGGTGGGAGGCGAGGGCGTGGCTGGGAGGCGGCTTGTTGGCAAGTACCACGACAGAAGCATACACCAACAACATCTGCAAACTACACAAAAGCAATCCAACCGCCTTCGGCCTCAAGGATGCACAGGACGAGCGCCCGGTATCTCCCCATATCTCCCTCTCTCGCCCATATTTACGAGCGGGAAAAACCCACCCGGATTTGAGTTTTTTGTGAATTAGTTTTTTATTTACGGTGCTTAACTCGTCCGCCCTCACCTCTTCGCCCACCGGAGCCAGGCTTCGTCCTCGTCGTCCTTCTTTCGAGATGTTGACTGATTACACGACGCTTGACAGCCGGTGCGACAGTGAGATGGACGGACGGATGGTGGATAGAACGAAGGCGAAACTGGGAGGAGTGGAGTCGCGAAGCAGGTCAACGGCGCAGATTAAGACGTCGTCGACGATGCTCGTCCGGAGGCGGCCCAGGGGCGGCGAAGGCAGAGATAGACAGACGGACAGGCGAAGGAAAGCCGACCAAGAGCCTTGAAGAGCTGAGATGAGAATGGAAGAAGAAAGATTAGGTCGAGGCATTCGTGGGACGAAAAACGAAGACGACTCTAACCGTGAGCGTCTTAGGAGGCGTGGCAAGGCAGGCTGGACCGGGTATGGGCGTGGATAAAGGAAGCGGCTTCGCCCACTACTTGCAGCCATCGAAGAGCGCGGCAAACACCAACATCGATAATAAGGACTGGAACGACGAGAACTTATTAATATTACGATAATTAAGATGATGAACAGGTCGCAGAGGACGTCGAGGATGCTGCAGCCGATGAGCCGGAGCAGCTCGAAAGCCTTCTGTTGTGAATATCCTTCGCTCGCGCACACAAAAACTCAATTAACCCTAAACTCCTCTTCTCCCTCTCCCGCTGTCTTAGACGGGCTCCCCCTTGGGTTATTGCTGTTGTTGCCAAGGTCCTTTGCGTGCGTAGTGGGATCCTGCATTAACCGCGCTCGTAAACTGCAGGACATCATTTTCGCTCTCACAGCGAACCCTTCAAGGGCACTTTCTTCCGCTCTCCCCTCCCCTCTGCTCGTTCCACGCAGAGATTTTTCTGTTTGCGTTCTTCCTCGCCCATTCTCGCCCATCTTCGTAAATACGCGTTATTTTGAGAAAAGGACGTTAATTTGTAACGACCACGAAATTTTTGAAAATTCATGCAACTTTTTATGGAAATCTTAAATCGTTCATATCTCCGTAAATACGCGTTATTTTGCGAAAAGGACGTTAATTCGTAACGACCTCGAAATTTTTGAAAATTCATGCAACTTTTCATGGAAATCTTAAATTGTTCATATCTCCGTAAATACGCGTTATTTTGCGAAAAGGACGTTAATTCGTAACGACCTCGAAATTTTTGAAAATTTCATAATACATCAGATTTTTCATGGAAAACTTAAATCGTTCATATCTTCGTAAATACGCGTTATTTTGAGAAAAGGACGTTAATTTGTAACGACCACGAAATTTTTGAAAATTCATGCAACTTTTTATGGAAATCTTAAATCGTTCATATCTCCGTAAATACGCGTTATTTTGCGAAAAGGACGTTAATTCGTAACGACCTCGAAATTTTTGAAAATGCATGCAACTTTTCATGGAAATCTTAAATTGTTCATATCTCCGTAAATACGCGTTATTTTGCGAAAAGGACGTTAATTCGTAACGACCTCGAAATTTTTGAAAATTCATGCAACTTTTTATGGAAATCTTAAATCGTTCATATCTCCGTAAATACCCGTTATTTTGAGAAAAGGACGTTAATTATAACGACCTATAAATTTTGAAAATTTCATAATACATCAAATTTTTCATGGAAAACTTAAATCGTTCATATCTCCGTAAATATGCGTTATTTTGAGAAAAGGACGTTAATTTATAGGTCGTAACGACCTATAAATTTTTGAAAATTTCATAATACATCAGATTTTTCATGGAAAACTTAAATCGTTCATATCTCCGTAAATACGCGTTATTTTGAGAAAAGGACGTTAATTCGTAACGACCTATAAATTTTTGAAAATTTCATAATACATCAGATTTTTCATGGAAAACTTAAATCGTTCATATCTTCGTAAATACGCGTTATTTTGAGAAAAGGACGTTAATTTGTAACGACCACGAAATTTTTGAAAATTCATGCAACTTTTTATGGAAATCTTAAATCGTTCATATCTCCGTAAATACGCGTTATTTTGCGAAAAGGACGTTAATTCGTAACGACCTCGAAATTTTTGAAAATTCATGCAATTTTTATGGAAATCTTAAATCGTTCATATCTCCGTAAATGCGCGTTATTTTGCGAAAAGGACGTTAATTCGTAACGACCTCGAAATTTTTGAAAATTCATGCAACTTTTTATGGAAATCTTAAATCGTTCATATCTCCGTAAATACCCGTTATTTTGAGAAAAGGACGTTAATTCGTAACGACCTATAAATTTTTGATAATAATTTCATAATACATCAAATTTTTCATGGAAAACTTAAATCGTTCATATCTCCGTAAATATGCGTTATTTTGAGAAAAGGACGTTAATTCGTAACGACCTCGAAATTTTTGAAAATTTCATAATTCATGAAATTTTTCATGGAAAACTTAAATCGTTCATATCTCCGTAAATACGCGTTATTTTGAGAAAAGGACGTTAATTCGTAACGACCTATAAATTTTTGAAAATTTCATAATACATCAGATTTTTCATGGAAAACTTAAATCGTTCATATCTCCGTAAATACGCGTTATTTTGAGAAAAGGACGTTAATTCGTAACGACCTATAAATTTTTGAAAATTTCATAATACATCAGATTTTTCATGGAAAACTTAAATCGTTCATATCTTCGTAAATACGCGTTATTTTGAGAAAAGGACGTTAATTTGTAACGACCACGAAATTTTTGAAAATTCATGCAACTTTTTATGGAAATCTTAAATCGTTCATATCTCCGTAAATACGCGTTATTTTGCGAAAAGGACGTTAATTCGTAACGACCTCGAAATTTTTGAAAATTCATGCAACTTTTCATGGAAATCTTAAATTGTTCATATCTCCGTAAATACGCGTTATTTTGCGAAAAGGACGTTAATTCGTAACGACCTCGAAATTTTTGAAAATTCATGCAACTTTTTATGGAAATCTCAAATCGTTCATATCTCCGTAAATACCCGTTATTTTGAGAAAAGGACGTTAATTATAACGACCTATAAATTTTTGAAAATTTCATAATACATCAAATTTTTCATGGAAAACTTAAATCGTTCATATCTCCGTAAATATGCGTTATTTTGAGAAAAGGACGTTAATTTATAGGTCGTAACGACCTATAAATTTTTGAAAATTTCATAATACATCAGATTTTTCATGGAAAACTTAAATCGTTCATATCTTCGTAAATACGCGTTATTTTGAGAAAAGGACGTTAATTTGTAACGACCACGAAATTTTTGAAAATTCATGCAACTTTTTATGGAAATCTTAAATCGTTCATATCTCCGTAAATACGCGTTATTTTGCGAAAAGGACGTTAATTCGTAACGACCTCGAAATTTTTGAAAATTCATGCAACTTTTTATGGAAATCTTAAATCGTTCATATCTCCGTAAATACGCGTTATTTTGCGAAAAGGACGTTAATTCGTAACGACCTATAAATTTTTGAAAATTTCATAATACATCAAATTTTTCATGGAAAACTTAAATCGTCCATATCTCCGTAAATACGTGTTATATTTGTTCAGGAATAAATAGATATGAATTCTTCTTATAATTCCTGTACGATACATACATTTCTTCACCGCTGGCTACTTCTTCAACCCTATGTCGCTATGTCGTGTCCTTCTGCAAATCACTTCTAGCATCCTCAGAAAAGCAGCCTTTCGGTGTGGCCAACCAAATTTAATATTTCGCCCAAATTGGATTCATTGAGATTGAATCTTACATCGCACCATACACAATCTTCTTCCCTCTCTCTCTCTATATCCATCTGCCTGCCAAGGACCCACATCCCGCAGACGCTTCACCGCGACCGCAGCCGGCGCAGGGAAGTTGGCCACCTCATAGGGAGAAATTGCCTTATGGCAACACACACACACGCACATATTGTCGCATACACACACACACATGGCAGAGCATCCTCAACATTCCACTTCAATCCATCCGCTCGTTTCCCAGTACTCGAGCCGTTATGTAAATGGACACAGGTAGATTCGCATAACAATTTCAAATAAAATTTAATGCATGTCCTGGCGGTCGGCAGTCGATCTCGACGTCGTTCTGATGAGAAAGAGATGACGCGAAGAGGAAGGGGTTCTCTTTAGTTAAAGAATCGAGAAGTCCCCGCAGTCGTTCAAGGTATTGATCTTCACGGTTCCACGGAGACCTTTGGCTCCCGAACTGACTGAAACACGAATCGTTACCCACGAGAATGCGTGTTTTAGTGTTTTATTTTAATACGCCTAATTTACACAACAACAACCAACCCCGAAAGACCTCTCGGCGCACTAAAGTTATTCAAACCTTTGATCCGAGCGAAGGGATCCCGATGACTGAAGGACAGGGTCGTTGGTTGTGGGGCCCACCCTCGAAAGAACACGACGACGGGGACACGACCACGGTTGCGGTTAACAGTCCCGGCCTGGGGAGGGCGGGACTCTGTCGCCTACAGAAAGCGGAAGTAGGAATGGGTGCGAGTGAATGACGTGAAAACATCAAAAGGATAATTTAATTTGCAGATGCCAAAGTGACGGACAAGGGAAGCAGGGATACCAAAAGGTAAATATATTGAGTCAGGGATCACAGCATACTCGAGGTCGTTCGCATGAGCCCCGTCGACTCCACCGGCATGAAATGGGGCCTAAGGAAATCACTTTAAGATTTTCAAATTCGTCATTGTCGCCCATCTCTATCAAGCTTCTGTCTTTCTTCATATCTTCCGACTGGCTTTTATCCATGACCTCCTCCAATCCATAACTTAATGAAGGTAAGGAAGCTTCTAATGTGATTCAATTAATTGGGCTTGAGATTCATCCTCGCTCGAATTCTCCTTCCTCTCTCATTTTGTTTCCTATCTCAATCGCCTTGATCCTGGTTTGACTTCTGCTGGAGAACGTGAAGGTAGATAATGCGCACCCTCCAATGTTCAACACAAGTTGTGAGCGATTCATCCGAACGGTCAGACAGGAAGAAGGAGGCCGACAGACGAACCGACATCGGACGCATTAATGAGACACTATCAGTACAGAGAAGAAGGCTCAGACGAAGGAGCAGGACACAATAACGATGAATTGAAAGGCAGTCGCAGCGGGATCGGAACAACGGAATCTGACAGCGAGCGGAGAAAGAGACAGTCAGAGTTTCACTGGGGGTGGTCGAGAGCAAAGCAGACAGGCCCCGGGTCCGGAGAGAGCAACGCGGACATGTCCCCGGAGAGCGGGCGGCTGCGGCAGACAGTCAGATTCCCGATGCGGAAACCTCGCGACAGCGACCGAGACGAGACGACTTGACACGCCGTCAAAACCCATGACGAGAGACTGGCGTCGGGAGGATTCGCAGCGAGGGAAGCCCCGGCCTCTCGGTGGAAGTCTCGTCATCAAAAAGCCGAAATAAGAAATGGTTCCCTTGTGTGTCATCGGGGAGCACAACTTTTCCTCCATACCTTTCCATTGTCTCTCTCTTTATTTGTTTTTTCTCCTACCTCTCACCCCTTCCCTCTCTTTGTCAGCGTTGATCCGTGTATATTCGTAATAATTAATTTACCTTCGCTCCCTCCCTTTCGAAACCCGTCCTTATATCCTCTTCTGCTCTCCTCCGGAGGCGTCCTTTGTCTTGCACGCAATTGTTTCCAGGACTCACGCGTTGCTCGCTGCATTGTTCTGCTGCCCGCGTATCCTTTGGCGCACTCTTTGTTGTTGTTGGAGACTTTTTACTACCATTGTAAGTGCGGTTGTTCTTGTTATTGTTGCTACAATTTTCTTTGGTTGCTGCGATTTGTTGCTTTTGTCCTTCATGTTGTTTTGGCAATTTTATCCATTATTCGCATTCATCCATTTTTATTACGAAAATTTCCAACATGACTGCGAGTGCACTTCCTTTCGTTCTTCGCATTGTCCTCTCTCGGGGATTGTTCTCCCTCTCTCTTTATCTTTGTCATGTGTCTCGTTCCACTCTTCGTTGTGAATTTAGTATCTTCATTCATATTGATGTTGTTTTTTTATTCCTGCACAATTTTAGTTGTTATTGTCATTGTTGCTTTTGTGGCTCTCCAACCTTCTCTCTGCATTCCGCTTTCCCTTTCCTCTCAGTACAAACAAATGATCTCTCGCCTATCCTGTTATTTTTCAACAGCTTGCTCTCTTTTAATCCATTTTTCCCTCTTCTCTGCTTCATCCGTTTCCGTTCCTCGCTCCAAATACCCGGGTTCATTAATTCAATTATTTTTCATTAAGAAAAATATTTCTTCTCATTCCATTTTCGTTTGTTCGCTCCTTCTCTTTCCCTTCCTAGTTCTTTTCTCCCGTTTGTATATACTTTGATACACAGTCTCAGAAAATAGTTACAATACAATGTTCAGGGTTTACTTAGTACACTAGTACCAATTCAATGCAATTGTTTGAAGAAACTTTTTCCAGTGACCAAAGGAGCCTATTTGCTTCCGCGTGTACGCATATTCTTTTGATATTTGGTTTTTTATATCATCATTTCAGCGTCTCCCGCCTCGTCTCGAGTCCAAATAATTGCTCCCAGGTGGCAAATGTTCTTAATATGCGGCAACGTTGGTTTCAGTTTGGCCATGGCGTTGTTTGCCATCATTTTTGCGATCTGGGAATATGTTCGTCATTCGTCGCTTGGCTTCGCCTCGTCGCCAGCCGTTTCGTTTGAATTTGTAAAGACCTCCAACGACGCCCCAGGCTCCCAGATGCCCGTCCCTTCGTGCGGATTCTTAAATCATTCGCTGTGGACCCTGCTCTTGGCTGCTGAGCTGCGTGCCGTCCCTCGCCGGGCCCTCTGCCTGGGTTCCTCTCCTTCCCGCAGCGACTGCCGCTGCCGCCGGCCCTGACCTGGTCGCGAAGGATCCCGTCGGGTCGTAAATTATCGCCACATTATTAAACGCGCATTATTTGCACGCGCACATGTTGGCCAGCGCCCCCTCGAACCGCCCGGCAAGAAGTTGAGCAATGCTCAAAAGACTGGGCCACCGACCACCCGCCCTTGGCCCACCGCTAGGACCACGTGTCCTGGCTCAGGGCGATGACGGCGCAGGCGATTACGGCGAACGGAGGACGCACAGAATCGAGATCAGGAACATGCACAAAAGACCTCCTCACTCCACCTCGTTGGCTCTTTCTCAAACTCGTTCTCTCTTGGCCCTCTCTCTTCTTCCACTTACTCCTTCTTTCGTTCATTATTCGCTCACTATTTCTTCAGCTGCGGTGTGCATTCGTTCCATTTCCGTTTCCGGTTTCCACCTTCATCTTCCACCATCTCTGTATGGGAGTCGTCGGAACTTCAACTGCCATTTGATGCGCTTAAGCAGATGTTAATGTACCATGATTTATGTTGCCGGCTTCCATCCAAGCGTCGCTCCACCCTTCCGCCACTTCGTCCCCCTCCTTCTGATGCCTTCCTTCCTGCGAGGTCCTGCTAATGCACTCAACTTTTTGCCAAATGCCAGGAACTCCCTCGATCTCCGTCCGACGTCGTCGTCCTCGGCGTCGTCGCTGCAGTTGTCGTAGCTGACAGCAAATGTTAAACGCCCGCAATGGAGACGAAGCAACAACAGCAACTACAGCAATGGCGAGCATCACAACAACAGAAATCGCAAGAGCCACAGCCACAGAACCGAGAGAAACCATCGTGTGGCAGAATCCAAATCCTTTCCTCAGTTGTTGGCGTCAGTGTTTTCGTTATTGTTGTTGCTTCTGACCAAACACCCAAATGAAATAAATAAAAAATATGACTTCATGATGAAGTTCTGTCGTTCCTTGTTGTAATTTTGTTGTTGTGGCCAATTTCCCGTTTTGTTGTTACCGCAGTCACTTTGTTATTGTTGGTGCTGCTATTGTTACAGCTACTTCGTCGTTGGCACTCTCCCTGTCTCCCTCTCAACTCGTTCGCTTACTTGTTGTTGCTTCTGTCATCGATTGGTATGTGTGAAATTTTGGATTTGCGATGATTTTTCATCCTGGTCTGTGACTCCTTCTCCTTTTGTTTTCCGTTTGTTTTTGTCAGTTTTTTCTTTTGTATTTAAATTGTCGCGGAATTTCCAGAAATATTTGTCGCATTTTTTTCGTCTTTGAACCGTTTGTCCTAAGGCTTGATTTCTTTTTATGACCGTGCTATAAAGTCGCTTGAGCCGAAAAATTAAAATTCTTGTAGAAGACGCCAATCATAATAATAAATAAAACTACAAACAAATTGGTGATGGTAGACAAATATCAGTTATTCATATAACGATATTTTTGCTTATTACAGAGGGAACAAAATGAAAATGCGAAAATTAAATTAGTAACATGAAAAAGTTTTAATAGAATTATTAATAGAAAAAATATTCTCCCTATAGCATATTACGTTGCTTTATCTCTATCTTGGGCACAGTTAGATTGTGAATTATCAAATTCTATCCCAAAAAACATGATGTATTCCGTACGATCAACGTAACGATTATAAAATGCAATATAATGAATTGACAAAGAAAACATCTTCAGATATTGTAATAGTATTTAATATATATATTTTACTATATATAGGAAGATGTGCGCATATGTAAATCTCACTCTCATGAACTCTCTTTACAGATCCGCCTGATAACTTCTCAACCCAACAACGCGACTCCGGTAAGTGAAATACAAAATGTATATAAGCTGTAGATGTAGGCATGAGAAGGGCGTTGAACTAAGAATGTGTGCCTAGTTATGCTTTCGAATATGTATTTGGGTGTTTGTCGATATGGTAGATCAATGAGACTGAAGAAGAACGCAACAAGAGCGCGTATTGATGAACGAAAAAACATTGCTGAAGGAAGGAAAAGATTCTTCGAGCTTTATTTTGAAGTGCTGAAGGCGACCTAAGGTTAAACGTGCTTAGGGTAGAGAAGTGAAGGAGGATTGTTCGAATAGCAGCAACAACGATATATCCTCGAGCACCAAACATAAAAAATACAAATGGCGAAGCTATGAAAGGCATTTCCGGAAGTTATGGGCACGTGCTATCTCCGGGAGCCTCAGCTGGAGGGGGTGGAGTCGAGGGGCGGTGGTCTCTATGTTCAAATAGCAACCACGACAAATAGACACCCCACACCGAATGGCATGAAAGAAGCTGAGAAGGAATTCCATTCAAGCTTCCTTCAGAGTTTAAAGAATTTATTTGAAGCTCGCGTGTGGTTGGTGAGTTCCTTATCTCTCTTTCTTTCGCGTTCTCTTTTTATAGAGCTTCTTTCTCTGGTATTTATTTGACTTGCCTTTCCTTAAATTCTGAGTTTCATTTTTCGATGTCGTGGACGAGAAATGGAAGTATATTTTAATTTGTCTGCCTCTTAAATTTGTTTGTTGGGCCTGTTAGTGGTTCAGCCGCCTTCTTGCCGAGGCCAACAGCAATAACAACGCAAAGCGTTTTGCAGTAAACTGTTCACTTGACACCCGACACCCGGCCGAGGCGCGGCGGATGGGCTACGAAAACCCTCCCCAGGTCGAATGACCCAAATGCAGACGAGGCGTGAAAAAAATACCGCCGCCTCCGTCGCCTGGTGGCAACAGCAGCCACAGCGCTGTAGTAAAAAGTGTGCAACAATAATTTCCCGGTCACTCCGCAGAATCAGGTGCTCCGGGCACAGACGAGGCCAATACGAGGTGTGGAGGGGGAGAGGGGGAGACCCACAACAATGCAGAACCTACAGCAAAACGCGAATAATACAACAACATGTGGCGTACCGAGACACGCTGAAAGAAGAGGGGGACGAAAAGGACTAAAGGACTCTCATCGTCACCGTCGCGTGTGACTTCGTGTCTGCCTGTGTGTGTGAGGCCACAGCCTTAACCCAGATAGCGAGCCGTAAACGAAGACGGGTTGTTTAGAGGCATCTTGTTGTTCTTGCACGTACAGCTTTTGTTTTTGTTTTTGCAGTGGTTACCATTGTTGGCGGATTTGACTGGCACGCATGCTGTCGCTGCTGCTGTTGCTGCTGCAGATGCGCCAAACAATTCTTTCACTTGTCGTGCAGCCAAACAATTAAAAGCACAACAACAATAACAACAACAAAGCAACGACACCGAGAACAGGGAGAACAGCAGCTGCTGCCGTCGTTGCTTCTACGGCGCCTAAAAGCATGCATTGCGTTTTCCATGTTCCTCGCACGGTGCTTTCCTTAAGCCGCCAGCATAGCAACAACAGCAACACTGATAACACCAACGAGGACACAGCAACAAAAGCTACGACCAGTGACAGCAACAACTCCCGACATGCTCCATGTGAACCATGGGACAGGGGCAGGCGACGCGAACAAATGCAGCCAGCGGCGGGCTCTGAAACCGACCCCGGTTGACGTCAGACGAGATGCAAGTGAAACCGGAGAGTGAGAGGGAACGACCGAAAGAAGAAGAGACTTAAAGTGCGATGGAAGTAGCTATCACCATTAGTTCCAGCACTGGGCGCACTCGAGAAAGCACTCGTCGTGTGCCAAGGAAATGTGGACGCTTTCCTACCTTTAGGCGACTCCAATTAAAAGTTTTCTACGTTTTCGTTAACTGCGAGAGCCTGAAAATTGTCGGAAAATAAATCACGAGAAATATGTCCATCAGGCCGAGGAAATATTCTAGAAATCCGGGAGAAGGAAAGGAAAAAAACACATTCCCACAACCGTAAATCAAACGGAGGCACGGAATTTAATTTGCGTAATTTACGACAGATCGAATAACGAGAGCGGCAATGGGAACAGATGTGAAGAGAGGAGGAAAGAAGCAGGTTGTCTCCCACAGATGACGAACGAGGAAACACGGGGTTGGGAAAAAATACACTTAACAATAAAACTAAAAATTAACGACGCAGGATTCTATAGAAGCCTATCTGCAACGGGCAAAAACAGAAGTTTCTCTCCCACTAATTCTTGTGCTCTTCCCTCAAACTAAACTATTTTCCTTTGAGTCCTCGCGCGCCAGACAGACATAAGTCATATTTTAATCCGCGCGAACAAATGAGAAAAGTTCTTGCGATTTACACTCCCACTCGTCGCACACTCTTTCCTGTCCGTAGTTCTCTGCCCCTCACCACACGCCACTGCTCCGTAAACTTCTTTGAGAATTCATATTTCCAATGGTAAATCTGCGCCTAAGTGTGCGACAAATTAAGAAGGATTAGTTCGCCTTCCCCTCGGACTTCCATTGTGGACTCCGACTTCTTAATGAATTCATTACTCATGCTCGTTTCCAGGCGAGGGTTGACAATTGCAATGCACTTGGTGCGCTTTTCACTACCTCTCGGATTGCGGCCATTAAGAAATTTTCGTGGGGAAGTATTTTGCGAAACGACGAAATCGATGGAAAAAACCAATGGCTCTCCTCAGTACCTTTCTGTACGAGGAGTTTCAGGCGACCCTACCTCCGCCTCCACACCCTCGCACCAGGATGAAATACTACCCTTCCTTTCGTTCTCATGTGAATCCAGGGCTTCAATGTGTATGTGTTGCAAATAGACTGTGTCACGAACAGTCGTAAACAATGAGGTGTGCTGTTGACGTCCCTCATACCCCTAACCCCACCTCCTCCTCTCTCCCCCCTCAACCAGGCCGTTTTTAAGTCCTTGCAGGGGTTCCACGTCAAAGTGCTCGCTGGAAGGGCAGGCAACTCGTTGTCCTTGAACTGGTTGTGGAGCACTTTGAGCAACAGCCGGCTCCTTCGCCCTGCTGGAAGGGAAGGCACCGAATTTCGCATTTTAACAGCGGATCCGCCAAGGACGGTTCATCGATTTTTCCCTATGCGTTTGTCTCTTCCACCGCGTGGCCGGTCTCTAAATCCTGCGAAGAGAGAGAGAGAGCGAGTGGCGAAAGTAAATGAAACTTATTTAAATTCCTGTCGCAAGACAACAACAAGTGCGCGGAATAAATAACGGCGACCGTCGGCAGGTGAAGCACCGCAGACAGACGGAGAGGAGGGCGGAGGCGAGGAGTGGAGTGGAGTGAGCGAGAAAATGGCGATGGAAAGGATCAAGTGAGCAGCGACACAATGACGAGCCGGCGCGGCGGGAAAAGCGCAGCCAACTTAACAATCAAAGTTTTTCAAACTCGAAGGACAAACGTCGAGTGCGAATAGAGCGGCGGAAATCAAAAAGGGAGAAGGGACGACGACGCAAAGAAGACGAAACAATACTTACTACGACGGGTCGGAGAGAATCGGGCAAGACGACAAATTTGTTATGTCCGCGAAGGATGAAACTGCGAAAGAACGAGCAAACTGGGACACGAGACGCGGGACAAGGGCGTGCAAGAGAAACCGAGGAGCTGTATCGAACTGCTCGCCATTTTATGCCGAGAGACGGATGGAGATGAAGCTGGAAATCACCGAAGACGTCCCTTGAATCAGTTGTGGTTTAGGTGTAGTCTTTGTTCTGCGCCAAAGATCCATTTTCGGCTCACATTGGAAGCAGGCGAATCACATTCTGCCGAGCCATTGAAATGTGTCGACATCACCTCCTCATCCACCGTTCCTCTCTCTATCTTTGTCCCTGTCCCACTCTCCTCCCCTGCTTCCTTCGTCCTTTGGGTCATTCGCAACCGCAAGTTGAATGTCAGGAGTCATGAAGCGTTCGAATCACACACACACACGCACACAGACACACTCTTCCACATCGAAGCCCTCATCTGGCGAACCCATAAAAATATGGATATCCTTCCCTTTGCTCCGACATTACATCGATTTCTCTCTCTCTCTCTCTCTCTGTCACTCGCTCTCTCAGTGCCCTTTTTGTGAAAACTCACTCTTGCATGTCATTGAATTTCATCGACTTGCGCTGGAAATTCTCACACATACACACAACGGTATTAGGGTACAACAACAACCATCATAACCATCGGCAACAACAACTGCCGACTCAATTACAACAACACTTTCATGCCACCTCCCATCAGAAGTTTTCCGATCCTGATCTGAATCCCTCGTCGGCAGCTCGAGTCAAGGACGTTGGATCAATCAAAATAAAATCCCTCACTCGACATAAAAAGATCAGAAACACTCTGAGTCGACCTTTGACGAACCTCGGAATCGATTTTCAAACGCCTCAGTTTCGCTCGAGCCATGATTTGATTGGAACTGGTGCCGACTCGGCCCGGTTTCCGCATTAGCGTCTCCTCATTCATCTATGCAAATGGACATGTGTGCGGTCGGCTCCTGTGTGTGTCCGCAATGGTCCACTCAGATATAATTCAGTGATTGGTGAGCTTAATCCACTTATGACCGGGCTCCCGTGCTCACGAGTCGTAACGAATGTCCTGCTGCGAGCGTGGAAGAGACAGAGAGAGTGTGTGCCCAGTGAAAAGTAATAATCCTAATATAATTTGCCCCATCCTCCTTCTGCCTTCCCCTCGCCCACAGCTGTGTGCGAACGAAGGACCCCGGCGTCATTTGTTATCCCCGATTGGGGTCTCCATGGGGTTTGCATAATTTCGTTTCACTCCTCGGAATGTGTTTTATTTTGACCTTCCCACAGGGAGAAGGAGCAAAGTTTTCGCAT
Source organism: Coelopa frigida (assembly GCA_017309665.1). Lineage (NCBI taxonomy): Eukaryota > Metazoa > Arthropoda > Insecta > Diptera > Coelopidae > Coelopa > Coelopa frigida. The sequence goes on along the minus strand of CM029565.1, from coordinate 330,655 downwards.
TTCCTCCTCCCGGGGTCAGAGGTATTTAGTTTTTCCCTCGAGATCCCACAGCCAACTAATTAAACTCGTCCGGGACTCATTCGAAAGAGGACGAACCAATGAAGGACGGCCAGGACCACGGGCCAAGCTCGTCCACGAGCACCCATGAGTCGACAACAAGAAGCAGCAGGGGCCTTTGAGTCCTGAGAAGAAGAAACAACACAACCGCAGGAAATTCTCCCGGAATTCCGAGGGTTCGGCTCGGAGTAACCCGAGAGACGACGAGCGAGCTAGCGATGGGCGAGAGGGCGGTATAATCCTTGGAAACTACTTGCAAATAAATCCTTGAATCAATGACGGAAACGCATGCGGAAGCTCGACACGGAAACGGAAGCTAAACAGACAAATTAATTAAAGTTGCCTCTCGAAAATTACAACAATGCACGGTAAAGGCAGCAACAAAAGCCAGCACAGCAACAATGACCACAGAAATGAATCCCAAAAAAAGCAACAACATCAAACACCACCACTTCTGCGGTATCCAGGGAATCCTTCCCGAGTGCCTGCAGAGCGAAGCAGAAACGAAGACTCGGCGATGGGCAAAGGAAATGAAGAAGAGGTAGGGCGATGAACAGGGGTAGAGAGGTGGGAGCAGCGCACTTCCGTTTCCGGTGCCTGGCATCGGTTGCGCCTGCAACGAGAAAGAACGGCGAACGTGCAAAACAAGAACAGCAACAACTCGAACACCTCGTCGTCGGCATCCGATGTCGGCATTTAATGAAGTTAAAACTTGCACGCGGCGTGGTTTCCAATTTGGGCCGTGGCAGCCGCCTCCTTGGCGACGAGAGGCCGCGCGCTTCTCTAGATCTCGCCGCGCGCTACGGGAGAATCCGGCGAAAACCGGGCCAGTGGCGTGTCGGAGCCGAGTCCGGAGGGAAGCCACGAACACAGTGGAGCTCAGAGAACTCCAGGGAGGGGGCGAGGAGCTATCTTTTACGTAAGCATCGTAATCGGAGATGGAACCGAAGCCCGCCGCGCTTGGAAGGATTTCCACAACTCTTCCGAACTCTCTGGCCACCTCTTCGAAGCATCGTCGCCCGACATTTGAGTTCCGGCTTCGAAGACGTTCCCTCCCTAGAGCTATCTCTCTCTCACAGGACCTCCCTCTTGCTGGTCCCTCGCGTGTTAAAAACTCAACGCAATAAACTATTGTAAGTTCAGTTTCGCACTTTGTGGCAACTCTGGCGCGGGATGCACTCAGCTCGGCTCGAAGAACAACAGTAACCAGTACTAAAAGAACAACAGCAGACACAACTATGGCAAAAGCAAATACAATCACAACAGTAACAAGAACAGAAATAATAACAGCAGAAAGACAATAACAACAGAACAACAACTTAAATCGGTAGCGAAAGCACTTGAGATCGCGGTGGAAACTTTGCTCTCGGGCCTCAGCTTTGATGTTTCACAAAGTGGCTGTTCTTCTTCCTTGTTATTGTTGTTGGTGGTGGTGTAATTGTAAGATGTTGCTTTGTAGTAATTTCCAGCATCCCATAGAGCCGCCACAAGCCATTGAAGTCCGGCAGAGTCAGTGATAGGGGAAGTAGGAAACAGCAGACGGAGTTGAGGTAGGAAAGGAATGAGGTGGTGAGGAAGAGAGAGGGACGAAGAAGAAAGGAGGCCGGAAAACAATAGGAAATGGAAGAGAGCAGATGAGAAGAGAATTATTCCAATCGGAAGAGAATTGTGAGAGGAAAAAACGCAGATCGTGATACAATGAAGTTGGATACGGTTCGCTCCTTGCCACTTTGTCCCCATGAAAAATAACCACGCCCAATTTTGGAGGAACCCCTTCACTTTTCAAATGATGTGAACGCTGGTGGAATTTATTATACAGCTTTCCGCACACCAAAACATACCGCGATCCAGCCGATCCGCAATTTGACACCCTCTTCCGTTACAGCCGCCCCGTCAGTGGCCGCCAATTTAGTTCGATGAATGAAATCACGCAAATTGCTGTTACTCATACGTCGTGAGTACCAGCCACGGATTCCATTCCATTATTCGCTGCTACTAACGGCAATTTTCGGCTGCACTTTTTGTTAGAGTGAATTTGCCAAAGTGTGAAATTAGCAATAGCAACAGGAACAACAACGCCAACGAAAATCCGTTCAATTTTATCGCGATCGTGAATTCTAATCAATGTAAATATATTGGGGCCAGCGGGTTCGAAAGCGCCCACGAAACAAGAAGGGTTTGTATCACAACCTGTTTGGGTGATTGTCGCACACATACACACAGAGGACAGATTCGCTCTCCCACAAACACTCGCATATAAACGGATGCACAAACACAGCAAGAAAACTTAATTAAAATCTCATTAAGCATTCTCTGCCAAATGCAACAACAGATATTCTATTGAATTTTGTGATTGTAGTCGGCTCTGTTGCTGTTGAAGTGAGTGACTAGAGATGAGTAACCTACTTACCCTAGCTATTTGAAATTGGATAAATGTTAAATGTTTAAATGTTTTAATGCTAAATAGCAACCGTCCCAGGTGATCTGAAGAGCCAAAGACCCAAAGAACCTAGAATGCATTTCCAGAATCTACAAAAAAACCCAACAAATTAAGAATTGCTCATATGCACAATTTTATGTAGCTCTGTGAGCTCAATGTACTCTAGCTGTTCTCGTTTGGCCTTTAGAGATGTTTAAATATAAGTTTTAGTATGTGTGCGACTAAGGATGAAATCTCCGAATTTTATATAAATCTCATGTCTTTAACATTTATTGTTCGCTATAACATCAACACTTCCTCACAAACATTGTCTACTCTAAAACGTCATCCAAATACCTAACTTTAAAACGTAAACTCTAAATTTAAGGGAGAAAGCTTCTTTCGTTTTTGGAGCCTCTAATTTCAAATTGGGCTCTATTTTAAAGTAACTCGAAAAATAAGAAATTTTGAATTTGCATTTCTTTCAAGTTCCTCTTTGCTAGCAGTGCGGCGAACGTTCTCGTAGGATTTGGCCCAACAAACCGCAAATTATTTATATTTCCATATCCTTGTTTATTGGTTTTCTTCTTAACTACTAGAAAGTACAACTTGGTACCCATTTTTGAATTTGTATTTGTTGTGTGCTTCTCTGTGTTGTTCTTTTGTATTTCAATGGATTCAACTACTCAAGAGTCACTTCCTTTCATTTCGTAGACCTATTCGATTTTTCCTTTTTTTTTAAACTTCAACAAGGTCTCATAAAAAAGGTGCATCGTCCTAATCAATGTCCAGAGAATGCGAATGCTGGATTCGTAATGACACCATGCTCATGAGAAGGTGCTTGAAATGCTTCTTTGTAATAAGAGCTACAACTCTATATCGGTTCCCGACCCTGGTGCCAGATTTGATGCCAGATCCTTCACATCTGGTGTCGACGTCCCAGGGATCGCAGCCGCGCTCCCTGCTCTTTCTATAATCACACGTTGCATCTGTGGCAGCATCGCCACAACAACAACGACGACAACGACAGAAGCTTCAGCATCAGCTCAAATCCTTATCAACTTTGTAATAAATCATATCCGCGCTCCGCTCGCTCGGAGAGGTCGCTGAGTGTGGACGACTCGGGGTGCAGGACTTTGATTCATGAAGCGCGAAATATGTGAGCGTTCTGTTTTTGTTGGCGCAGTTGTTGTTGTCGCTGCTGCTTGTGTTCCAGTAGCGAACGTCGCATGTTGAGTTGCAGCTGCAGCCATAATCGTTGAAAGTTCAATTGTATTGGCAACGCGTGGCAATCGATGGCAACTCCATCCCCGTCGAAGGAACTTCGGCGACATCCTCCGTCAAAGAACGACTCGCGACGCTCGACGCAAATCGAGTGCGCGATTAAAACGATGCGATCAGGGGAATCGAGGTGATGTCGGGAGAGAGGAGGGCGAAAATTCACCAACGAATGGAGTAGGCGGCGATGCAATCAGTTTGTTTCCATAAAGGCGCGAGAATAAAATCCGCAGCGACGCCGGGGACGATTCGAGCGCGAACGCATTTAAGAGGGAAGCGGAAATTGATCCCGGCGACAAGGACCGTGCGCGGACAACAACGTCGCTTGTCGTCGGCGTCATTGGAGGCGACGACGAAGGCGGTTCCGACGATGACGAACGGCGACGTCGCTGCCGTGCTCGAGCAATCAAGCTGATGGACCCGGGAGGCGGAGGAGAGAACGGGCGGACGACTAGGGGAAGAGGGCGATGATACCTTTATGGGAAAATGTATGTGGGGCCAGCTGGATGCGATTTCGATTGCGAGTCGAGCTGTGGTGCGGTGCGGGAGGCGCAGAGAGTGCGACGGGAATCACAATGAACGCGGACGTGCGCGCGATCAAACAGGAGGTGGATGGATGGCCCTGGGAGCGACGAAAGGAAATTCGTCAGCTGAATGGTAGATTCCTATGTGAAGGACTGAGTCAGCTTCAGGCGAGCGATAGGTACTCGGTTCTCGCTGACAGAGACGAATGAGTGCTCCGGGGGATTCTTCTCTTCCTCTCTCTCTCTCTCTCGCTCTTCGCCGACGCCTTGCCTTGATTAATTGGAAAATTTCGCGAAGAATGTCGACAGGATTTTTAGAAAGACTTCGACAGAAAGTAAGGGAATTTCGAAATATGCGAAAAAATGTCCTCCGAGCGGGAGAATTGCGCAATCACAAATATCCAACAACAACGAAGAGACCAACAACAAGCGAATAATGATATCCCAATGCCGGAGGGAAATTTCCACAAATTGCAGATGGAGCAGAGCGGAAAAACTTGGCGCGAACCTCAATCAAAGTTAATTGAAATAATTCCGCTGCGATAACGATTCTCGCAGAAGAGTTCCATCCTTCGGCTCGACGCCGTCCTCCTTCAAATACAAGGGACAATCGGCAACCAGTCACAACTACAACTACGGATGACAACAACACACGCGAGGACGACGGCCAAAGTTCGAGCCACGCACACGAAACAAGGGGTGGCGGCTTTCGGTGGCCCGGGCCGATGGAGCAGCATCGGTTTCGCGCTTAATTTGATTTTAATTAATAAATCGCTGAACGAAGTTCGCGCCACATGTTCGCGAGTGTCGCCAACACACGCACAGACGTACACACACCGACGCACGCGGCACAACAAGCCAGGGTGGAAGCGGATGACAGGATCAGTGGGGGATTCCACCTAACGAGCGTGGCGGTAGGTAGAGGACGCCGCAGATTCGAAGGCCAATCAGTTTTTGTCCGGATGCCCCACAGAGCGCTCTTGTTGTTGTGCTTCCGGTGTCTGCTCTTAATCCCGGGCTCCGCGTGCGCTGATTTATTCCTGGATTCTTCGGGAGTTTCCTTGAACTTTCTTCTCGGGAATTTATCTATTTCCGTGCGATACACACATGCATACACACGTTCGTATGTGCAATTAAATTGTTGGATTTTCCCAGCGTATTTTCATATCCTCATTTCTCGTTCGATTTCCACCAATGCCTCGCGCCCCTCCAAATCCGTCCACCCTTCCGCTCTTCCTGTCCATGTCCTTCGCTCGGTCCCGATATTAAAGCCATATTTACAGCTTCGACTCAAATGAGTCACGTCGTAGCGCACGTGACCCACATGCAGGATACTCACTTAGGTTCCTCCCTCGCCCCCACTCGCCTGCTCACCATCACCATCACTTGCATGCGCTCCAATGAGGCCAACAACAATTTTCTTTAATTTGAATAAATTTTCTATAAATTACATCAAATCAAGTCGCAGGCGCTCCGAGCAGAAGTTCTTCTCGCCAGAACTTGTAAATTAGATTTACTAGCTGTCCCGCTTCCACCTCCCTCTCGTTCTCGCCCGCACAAGCTCTTGGGCCCTATTTTGGATCCTCGAACTTCCGCAGAACAGCATCATCAGCTCTTTTCACCAGTCGATGATGGTTGTTGTTTTTGGTGTTGTATTTTTCGAGGTATTGTTGTGGCAATGGTTGTTGTTGCAGTTTCGCAGGGTCCAAGAATAATTCAAACACTTTTTGCTGATTCCCAGAAAAGCCCTCCACCACTCTCGGTCTCCCACAGTCCATCGTGTCTTCCGTCTCCTTCACTCTCGTTCCGTCTGTCGCTCGCTCTTTGACTCGCTCATTGGTGTCGTGGTGGTCGAAGTAATCTTCGAAAGTGTTCGCTTTAAAATTCCTTTGGTGCCACTCACACACACACACACGAACGTACTCTCACATGCACGTCGACAAGATCACTCGCGCTCACGGCTACACCAATACACACAGTCTCACAATGTCAAAAAACCTAAATGGCCGAAAGTGTAAAACAGAAAAGTGTAAAACGAGAAAAGCAAACGAGTGAGGAGAGAAACACAGGAGGTGGGCGTGGGCTGAGTGGGTGTTGTTGGCACGATTCTCGCCTCGGCCCGATGGAGTGCAGAAAAATGCATTTCCTGCCAGGAAAATGTAAGCTCTGGACATGGCCCTGGACGCGGCACAGTGGGAACGAGGAGGGCGGCCAAGAGGGACCGGGGGTCGGCGGCAGAGACAGAGCAGGGAGCGGAACCTGCTCCGATTCTCCTGGCCTCGGGCTCGGCTTCACTTTGCAATGCAAACGACCGCCGAGGAGGCGCTGCAAGTGGACAACGTCCTCTGCTCGCGATGGAGGGAGGGCGATGGAGGGAGAGATATAATGGAGGGCAAAAGGGCCAGCAGAACCAGCGACAGGGCGACGGACAAGAAGGGCAGCCGGATGAGACAGTCGGACTAAGCGAGCGGGCGAAGATGAAGAGCTGAATTTACAAATATTTGGCAACACTTTGGCTTTGAAAATGTTGCCCAGTCTCGGACATTTTTCTATTTTCTTTCCATTTCCTCTCGGGGTATCTTTTTTATTTCTTCGCTCCCTTTGTTTCTAGGTTGAAGTTAAAAAATTTACTCTTAACTTTATTAAAAGCGAAATGTGATTGGGAGTGTAGGAAGGCGAAAGCAAGGGGGTTCGAGAGAACTTTAAAGGATGGGGCACTGAGAAATAGAGTCGTCGAGATGGACGAGGGAAGCAGGGGCTGAAAAATTGAGCCACCCAAAGGCGAGGCAGAGGACCACAAAGAGATCAGGAGACAACATGTGAGAAGGTGTGAGAATGATAATGGTAATTAAAAAAAGGGATACGACAGCAGGGAACGAGAGAGCGTTTTTCTGTACAATGTTGAAGTAATAAAGTTGAAGAAATAAAAACCAAATGACAAGTTCATGATTTAAGTTAAGTGATTTAAGTTCAAAATTAAGAACTGCAGTGGCTAGATCAAAACAACAAAACGGAAACGAATTTTAATAAAAAACGCTCTCCTCTTGAAAAATATAAAGCAAATCTATCGAAGTTCTGTTCAGTGATCAAAGGCGGAGTGCGTTGCAGAGAGGGTCTTGGACTAGTTTAATTGAAGGAACCCCAATAAGTGACTTCGACTGCGACAACCACAGATTACAATGCAGTCAAAAAGTTCTCCCGCCATCTCCGAAGTCCTTCAAATCTCTGCTCAATCAGAGGGAAGGAGAGGGAGACAGAGGTATCCACGAAGAAGGCGAAAGCCAAGATCTAGGAGCAAAGTGAAGGAAATAAAATTTGAAACTTTTCAAAATTCTACTTTTCGCAGATAAAACCAAACCAAAAGAAAGGAAGGGATAGAGAGAAGAAGGTGGGTCTGGGAAGCTGGACAGGGGGAAGAGAGGGTGGAGAAGAAATTTCGTTTATCTGGCCACAAAGTTTTGGTCAAGAAGCGTCCACAGGGCACCGCAAAAACAGTTGCAAAGAACGGAGCTCAGTGGGAGTGTGCGAGCTGTATGGCAAGTGGAGGACCGAGATGTAGGAAGGAAGAGCAAACTCATTCAATTGAAACGTACAAAGGAACACGAAATTCGTTTCATCTCTACTCGGCGTCTTCCTGGCAGGTCCTTTTCGTCCTCGGTGTCGTTTCGGCGTGGTTGATTCTCGTTGGATTTTCGGCAAGAACTTATTCATTTTTTTCTCATTTTCTCCGGTTGCTTCGCCGGATTGAATGGCGTTCGGAAAGTTTTTGATTTCCGAGATTCTCCCTTTCACTTCTTCTCGCTCTTTCCTGGCTCGCTCGGATGTGTTGTTGCAATAATAGAATTATTCGAATCGAAATGCGGCGACAGCTTCTTCGCTCCGTTTCGTTCTGTTCCGCTGCGTGGAAATCGCATTCCCGGAAGCATTTGTTCCGGCGCTGCCGGCGTTGCCACCCTCCTGCAGTAGAAGATCCCGGTGAAGAGAGATCCGAGCGGACAAAAGTTTACCGAGAATCGTCAAAAGCTTTTAAGCCAACGCGAAGCACAAAGGAAGAGGAAGAAGGGACTCAAAGAGGAGGAAGGTCTGTGCGAGGATTTTAAAAAGAGAAAGCAAGGGGACCCTGGCTGAGCGACAAGCGCAAACAAACGAATGGAAGCCTGCTTAAAGCTACAACCAAACTCAGGTTGCCACATTTTGGCCACACCGTCTGATCTGCTCCTGAAGTCCTATCGACACCGAGTCTCAACTTTAAAGCCTTCGATGTCCCTTCTCGCCCTCCATCGTCTCTGGCCATGTCGTCAGTGGAAGTCGTAAGATCTGGCATCTCTGCCGTGTTTAACCCTTTCCGCCCAGTATTTGCATTTTGTCAATTTCCCTCGGGTCCTTTCACGAATCGGCTTCGTCTCTTATTTACATACATTTCCGTAGACATTTCATCCGCACGCTCACCTCGCCTTCTCGTTCTCCCTCTCGCCCCCTCGAGTAATTGTTTTTCCGCCGTTGTTTACTCAAATTAATTGCATATTCAATGAGCTCCGAGCTCACAACCAATCGTTTCGAATTCCAGATCCAGATGATGGAGGCCTCGCTTCCTGCCCTCCAGAAATATTGAAGGACTCCGAGTCGAGTTGAGGCGAGGCGAGGTAACCTCCGGCTCCTGCTCGGTGTCGATAAGTCCCGATATCGCTTTCATATCGATTTGTAGGGGATTTCCCCAGCCACCTGATCACATCTTCGTCTTCATCACCCGCAGTCGCTCGGTGGTCGATGGCTTCCTGCGGAAATCACTACAAAACAATGCAGGAAACGACTCAGATCATAAATCCATTCACGACCCGACCCAGGAGATAGTTATGAACCTGCAATACGAGCTCATCGGAAGGCCCCAATAAAGTCCCAAACGCCGTCGACGCGCGAACTCTACGAACTCTGGTCCGTAGTCCAGGACTGCTGTCGTGTGCGTGGCCCATGTTCGGCTACGGACTTTTATCGCTCAATTTGATGATTTTAATTCGCCATTTCACCATTTCTTTCCATAAAAGTAGAGGTCAGAAAGATGGGATGCGGATGGGAATATAAGTAAAACACACGATAGTGTCGAACCTCGCTCGATCATATCAGTGGCGAAAAACTGCGAGTTAAAAGCCCGGAGTGCTGCGAGTTACGCTAATTTATTGGGGAAGTTATTGGAGGACCATTGGATACATAGAATAGAATCCGAACATGGAAACGGAAATACTTGTAGCGAACAGGTTCGTGGATCATGTCAAATGATATAATGTTAAAAATGGCAGGATGGAGGTTTAAAATTATGTGATTAAAATTATATATTTTAAGAAGCAAAATGGAATGCTACAATTGTTTGATAGATGACAACAGAAGCAGTAATTTGAAATTTAAATAACACAATACAATTCATTTTTTAAATCCATCGAAAATATGAGTATATCTTTTCCTTGCAGGTTTTTGTAGAATCTCACCGTAAACGTCCTTCCTCATTTCATCATGCCCTCCCAGGTCTATAGTTGAGGACATAAGTCAATTGAACGTCGTCCTTTCTTCACCTTTTCTTGTCATTCTCAGTTGTCCTTCCGCCCTCCCTTCACTATCTCGATCTCCCACTCGAACGTCTCCCTAGATTTCGCAGTCAATACGCCCTCGTTCTACACTTTCCGTCTTCCGTCGTCTATTCATCCACTTGTCACCCACCTCCACCCATCTCTCCGTGCTCTCTTTCTCTTCGTGCTTCCTACATCTACAATTGTTTTGTTATCCGTCTCCGCTGACATTCAAAGTCAAGTTTCAGGGCAACAACGCCGAACTCGCTCTCGCCTTCTCTCCCCATCGCCTTCTCGCAATCTCCATTCTCTCCAGCTTCCACTCCCATTGCCATTCATCGCAGTCGCTCCACCAGAACCCGCAATCGCACTGGGCCAACACCTCGCCCTGAACGCCCCATCGCCCCTCCCCTCCAGGCACCATCAACTCGCTCTCGCGTCGACCAGCAAGGAAGAGCTCTGCTTAACAAACGATATCCTGTCTGATATCCTGTGCTAATGCAGAAGTCAAGGGAGCTGCACAGAGCACCAGAGTAGGGGGCATGGAGAGAGAGGGAGGTAGTGCTGCTGAGTGATGCGCAATGATTGAAGGTCGGGCGTTCGTCCTTCGTGTCTCTCTCTCTCCCCCTTTCTCCGTCTGACTTCGCTTGTTCGATTTGTTTCGGAGCCCTTCGCCGTCCGTTCATTGTTGGCTTTCCATTTCCGGTTCTCACAACATCCGTTCGAGCTTCCCGGGCAAGGGAGTGAATAGAGGGGCGGATGGATGGAGAGACGAATAAACGGACGAACGAACGCTGGTATCGTTTTCATAAACACGATTTCATTTCCAAGGATAATTTTTCGATCCATCGGATGCGGAATCTAATGATGGGCCAGGGTTGCCAAGTGAAGGACATGACGAGGCGATTTCAGCACAAACTCTCTCTGTTTCTGACTGTCTCGCTCTCGTCAAGCCCTTCGTACACTCACTGGTCGCTGAGTTCGTTGTTGGTTCCCGCGCTGGCGAGAATTTTATTTATTACGAAGGGAGTGCCCCGACCGACTCGTCTCCCCCTTCTCCACTTCTTCCCCTCTTCCTACCGCCCGACCATCGTTTGCTCGTTACGTTTTTATGCAAATAACGAAATCAATATCTTTTTTATATGGTTTACTCGCTTCGAACCGCACCGCACCGCCCCGCGCCACCCCATCGACCACCCGCCCTTCCCGCCTTCTCCAGCCGTGACCCCCAGCCACCCGCGCAGGATGCAGTCTTTTAATATTGTGTTTTATCTCCCGGCCGCCCATTCGTCCTCGTCGCCTCGGTTTTATTAATAATTTCGTCCCTCCGTTCCGCGGCTCATTCGCTTCGCATCCCCGTTCAATATCCGACCCGCCCCGCATCCGATGGTCTGTCGTCGTTCGTCCTCGGGTCGCCGTCGTGCGTCTACTTCGGATTCAGCCATCGCAGCCGCCATCTTGTTTGCCATCTTGGAAATTTGTTTGCCGGTAATTTCGGAGGGTTCGCATTGATTTGGTTGCTTGGCGGGCGCGGGCGGGCGAGATTGATTTGTTCCTTCCTCTCGCCCGCCTCCCCTGCGTCGCCATCGCCGATGGCAAATAGAATTCCACTCGCGTTGGCAGCATTTTCCGCAACTTGTTAATGCATTTGTGAGAATTCCGAGCGTGAGTGATTAACGTAATCACGGAGGAATTATTTTCGCTAAAAGATATCCTCGCACCCGACTCGTCCCTCTCCATTGCTCCTTGCCCTCTTTCTTGTCGAGAAGCTTCGCGCCAGAAGCCTTTCTTTGCCTGCTAGCGTTGCCAACTCGTATTGATTTCAACAAGTTCTCTGCGTTTTTCAACGGAACCCATTTTCGATAATAAGAATAATAAAACTGCGACGAAGGGATTCAAGGATTTCACTGTTGAGGGGAAACGTTTTCTTAGAACAACAACATAATTACAAGCACCACGCATTCAGGGACCAAAGGAAGTGTTCCTCTACTCTTCACATTCAACACTTGCAACTCCCTCATTTTCACCAAAAGTCAACATTTTCACCAAAAGTCAACATTTTTACCAAAAATCTACATTTTCATTAAACTCCCACATTTTCACCAAAACTCAACATTTTCACCAAAAGTCAACATTCTCTCCAAAGTCATCAAAAGTCAACACTTTTACCAAAAATCAACATTTTCATTAAACTACCACATTTTCACCAAAACTCAACATTTTCACCAAAAGTCAACATTTTTATTACATTCAACATTTTCATCAAAATTCAACACTGACCAAAAATCAACATTTTCATTAAAATCCCACATTTTCACCACGAGTCAACATTTTTACCAAAAGTCAACGTTTTCACCAAAAGTCAACATTTTCACCAAAAGTCAACATTTTCACCAAAATTCAACATTTTCGCTAAAATTCAACATTTTTATCACATTCAACATTTTCACTAAAATTAAACATTTTTACCAAAAATCAACATTTTCATTAAACTCCCACATTTTCACAAAAACTCAACATTTTAACCAAAAGTCAACATTTTCACCAAAAGTCAACATTTTCACCAAAAGTCCACATTTTCACTAAAAGTCAACATTTTCACTAAATTTCAACATTTTCATTACATTCCACATTTTTACCAAAATTTGATTCCTCCTCGCTTTTGTGGTTCTTGGTGAAATTGAACTAAAGCGGCTTGCAAAATAACAACGAGAGCCAATGGAAAGCAATTTCTGCTCAAAGGACACGCAGCATACATTAAGTATTCATATCTGCAGTAGCAGCAGCAACATTACACTAAAGCAACCACAATGTCAACAACATAGATTTCACAAAAAATGGAAGGACCGCAAATGCAAATGTATAGGTAGTAATTATAAATGCTGCAAGGAACGTCGACGCAAAGGCGAGCATTAAAGACGACGAAGGATAGATTAGAAGAGGATGAAAGAACGTGAGGCTGTTGGAAGTTGGAAAGAGTGGAGAATGGGAACAAGGTCGGGGTAAGAGATGAATAGAAGGGAAGCCAGAAGGAGATGTCAGAGGATTGCAAGAAATTAGTGAGAGACCGAAAGTAATATAAAAACATTCGGCGAGGGGTGAACGACACGCACGAGAGGCACAGAGGAGGAAGTGAATGGAGTTCTGCGCGACGAGGACCTACCTACGATGGGGCCAAGAAGGAGTGCCAGAGACGGGGAGTAGCAGAGAACGAGAGAGCTACAAGAGGGTTCCGGAGCTGCGAAATGCAAACCCATGCAGCTGAGGCTAATTCACTTCACGGCATCTGGCAACGCTGGCATTGCATCATCGCCGTGGCGGGATCCTCGGGGTCCCTTGGGGGTTGATTGACCTGTTTCTGCCGGGCGACGAAGCGTCTGTTGTTTGCCCATTGTTGTTTTTGTTGCAGTTGTTGTCGTTCTGGCGAGGTTATCTTGTTGCTATTTCTGGGCGTGTTTGTGGTTTATACTTATGGCTATTTCCTTCATTCGGATTTGTTTGATTTTCACGTTCACTCTAGGATTTTTAATTTTTCCCCAGCTTCACAACTTCGGACCCTCTAGTGAACTCTGGACCAATCGCTTTCTTTGTTTTGGACACTCTGATTTGCTCCAAGGGTAAATCGACACTTGAACTCATGAAAAGAATAGCAATAATAACAACGAGAGTTACATGTTCACCACGAAAGGAAAGGGCCCCGATCATTAACAGCCATTGTTAGGACTTCTTATTTTGAAATGTACCTATCAAAGGTTTCATTAACCATAGAACTTGGGGATTTTCCCCTTGTCTCTGGTGCTTTGCTTCTCGTAAGCAAATTCCAAATTACATATTCGCATTACTCCAATATCTACGAGGACCCTCGCAAACCCTCAAAAACTTCTGCCCGAACCTTTGCCTTCATCAATTCGCCAACTACTCCCGTTGCTATTTCATTTCATTTAGTCTGCTTCGTTTCCCCGTCAACCGGCTTCTACTATGTCTCGGTCTCCTCCAAATCTTTCTGATCCTCCTTCCTCACCCTTTTTCCTTCGTTTTCTCCATTATCGCCTCCTTGGCTCTGCTTCTGTGCCACTTCCCTTCCCCCACGTCACCTCCTCCACATCGCCCTGCATCCCAAATCACCCTTCAGCAGCCAATGAACTATAAAGCGTTGACTGCTCCACCTCGACCTCATCCCTTCGCCCACCGCCTCCGTCTTCCTGCCGCTCCTCCGCGCTCCTCGCCCGCTCATCCGCTGATTAAACAGCACCTTAGCGTGGCCTCAACTACCGTTAGAGGTGGCTGTCGATGCCGCGAGTTGGGTGCGCCAAGCTGCCCATGCTGAGCGGTGGAGAGGCATGGCTCGTGTGGAGGGCGCGGCATGAAAACTGCTGCCCTCGTAAATCTTAATTTATTTCATTATCATCTGTCATGAGGGAGACGTGCGGAATGCTGGAGAGACGGGTGGTGGACGAGGGAAGCAGAGCGAAGGCGAGAGTGGGCAGGAGGCTGGGCACCGGCAACTCGGCCAGGTCGTGTTTATAAAGACGGCATTTAATGCTTTCGCCGCGTCTTTCACCAAACCCACTTTTGTCTCTCTTTCTCGCCCTCGCCGTGAGAACCTCTCGTTATTGCAGCAACACGCGCTAATCCTTATTCATCAACTCATTACAAGGATATGAAAGGACTTATGCAACGACACATAACACTGAGGGGCAACAACATCATCAACGTAGTGATTGACTAACTAGCAGCACCTCAGATAACAGACAGTCGGTCGGACCGAGGAGCGGGGGAAGGCCAACAGGCAGACAGAGCTGGGCATGGAGAACTGGGATGAACCAACGGGCGGACGGACGCACAGAAAGATAGATGCAGGAGAGGAGGACGCGGCACAAAGAGGTGAAGAGTGATCGCAGGCGCAGGATTAGTGGACGTCGTAATGAAGTCGATGTAGCGCCGGAGTGATAGCTTAGGGGATGGAAAGGCAAGTGGAAGGAGAAAGCGGGCAGAACCTGCCGAAATGACAATTTTCACACGTTGCCACACACACTAAGCCAAAGCCCCGACTCCTTGTCCTTGTCCCCTGTCGCTTGCCGGAACACGAGCGGGTGGGGCGTTTAATTTAATGCACACTAATAAGCTGTCAAAGTGTCGCATCGTCATGTGGGTGTGGGTGTAGGCGTGGTCGGAAGCTAGTGAATAGACATGCATATATGTGCCACACATACATGCCTTTGTGTCTCCTATTTACACCTATGTCCGTGTGTGGGTTCCCGGAAGTCTACATGTCGCAGTTGCCACTGCAAAACTAAGGCGAATCGATGCCAGGAGAATACAACGGCAACACATTGAGCCGAGGAGGAAATGACTCTGAGTTTTCCTCCATCTGTCTCAATGCCCTTTCATAAGTGAACATAAACGAATTTATCAGTTGGGGTATTGGGAAAGTATCCCATGGAAGAATAACAAAGTTGATACAGGATGAAAAATGATTGTAGAAATGTACAGCGGGATCCACCATGGGATGCTGCTTGGATGGCTTTCGTGTCCAATGAAGCTACGTGGTCTATAATATCAAAATTCAATGGGATAAAGGATAAGTGTACAAAGATAGAAGGTGCAGAATGTTTGCAGAAAAATATCTTCGATTTGAGGAATTGTGTGAGGAAATGGAGAAAATCAAGAGCGAGTATTATTGAAGTCACCGCAGAAGTCCGCTCACTCACCAGAGCTTATAGAAAACCCTTGCAGTCCATAGTACCTAGAAACCGTATGCAATTAAAACCGTGGCTTCTCTACTCAGCCCGAGGCAACAACACGCACCAACACGAGGCAATTCTGACTCAACGACCTGATCAAAATCGCGAAACCCCAGAGGACTGCCAAAGGGGTGGGCCTGGTTAGGTTTTGGCCTAAACGGTTATGGCCGCTCATTTGCTCAACCCGCAGATACATGAGAAATCTCATTATCTGCCAATTTTTTCGAACATTAATTTTTCGATTACCCCTTCTACAGAGGGAAACAGAGCGAACCAGGGTTAGTGAGATAGAGAGCGAGCAACAGCGAGGAATACTTTTAGAGATTATGACAGAGCGAGTGGGAGGGAGCATCATCTGCGGCCCAGCATGTTCATCAACATCTCCGTCCGCCTACGACGTTTTAATATTTCGTTAATTCTTTCGTTGGCTCCCGGGGCTTAATTACTGCAACTTTCTTGGCGAAGCCGCCGCTTGGGTCGCAGGGCGCGGCCAGACCCGACATAAATATCACGACTACGAAGACGCCAAGCACAACAACAACGGATCTACCGTTAGGAGCGAAAATGGAAAATAAGGACGAGAAACAAATGAAAAACTCAGCCTGCACGTCCACCTACACCTTCTTCACATTCCCTTCGTCTTCTCCTTCTTTTTCGGTCCTCGACCCTCATTTCCCTCCTCTCCTTCGACATCTTGTCGTCTTCGTCTCCCAACCCATCGACTCCTGAGCCTTCATTTCCATCTGGCCTCCCCTTTTCTTCTCTCCTTCGCCGAAACCCCGACCAAGAGTTATTCGCAGCAGCCGCTCTACAGCGGCAGAAGGCGAAAGCGGAGGGAGCGAAAACGCAATAAAAATGAGAAATTATTTTAGTCCTAAATAAAGACATAAACGACAGGATATTAACAAAGCGTTTAAGCTCTGCGAAGACAGGCACCGCGCCAACAACAACGACCACAACAACATGGATGGCACATCCGGTCTAAGCGTGGCAACGGCGGCGGATCTGCGTCATCGGTGGCAACGACGAGGCAGAAATTATAACGAAATAAAAAATATTACTCCGGCAGCCCTCAACCGCACCGCACCGCACGCCCAGCTCCGCCCCCTGACGCGCTGATGAGTTTTACTCGGGAGTTTGAGGCGGAGCAGCGAAAATCCTTCGATGGTAATTATTTATTTCGCCTGCAGTGAGTGAAAATGGCAAAAAAGCAGCAGCAACAAACATAGCCAGGCGACAAGCCACTCCATGCAACAACAACTTCACCGTCGTCGCCGTGGACCCGGACACATCTCGTCCTGTGCAAGGATGCATAGAGCCCGACGTAATCGGCGACGTCGTCGTCTTCATGCGGTCGCCAGCGGATGACGAGGTCCTTCCTTTCGCTCTCCTCATCTGCGTCCACTTAATCTTCTCCTCTACCGTCAGCCCTCGTCCTCCCCGCGTCTCCTGGCCTCCTCTTTTCAACCCTCCCCTCGTGGGAAACGCGTGTCGCCGTTGTCGAAGGATTGTTATCCTTTTTACGCGAGTTTTCGTCATAATCCTCGCTGTAATGTTCAGCTTAATGCAGAGCTGTCGCTCTCGCCAGTTCCTGTTCCTGTTGAAGTCGCCTCCGATGGTGGTGGTGATCGATGTTGTTGT
Organism: Coelopa frigida; assembly: GCA_017309665.1. Classification (NCBI taxonomy): domain Eukaryota; kingdom Metazoa; phylum Arthropoda; class Insecta; order Diptera; family Coelopidae; genus Coelopa; species Coelopa frigida. The sequence continues at coordinate 313,434 of CM029565.1, read as the reverse complement.
GGAGTTCGGCGTGTTGTTGGTGGTGGCTGCATTATTGCCAAACCCGAGTCCAATCCGACACTTCGAGTGCCCTTCGTGAGGACCCCAATTTATTTGAAGTGGAGCGTTCGCCGGGTCGCTGGGCCGTCGCAGGCGAATCAAACATTTTATTGTCTCTCACCCGCCCCCATTCGGTCGTCATTGTCCTTTTTCCTATTGCTTTCGTCCGCTTAATTTCCGAGTAGTAAAATAATTTATGGGTTGGTAAATATTTCCGCAGCGCGAATGAGAAATGAATTTTCGACTCCACCCGCCCTCTCTGTGGCCAGGGTTGGGGGTGAAGGGGCCGGGCGTTGATTGGCGCGAAAGGGTTGAGGGCAGCGGTGGAAAGGGATTCGAGAGATGGGCGTCAGAAATTCATGTCCATCGAGATGGGATCATTTTTCAATTGTCGGACACCCACGGCACACGGGGCGGATCGCAGTTCGACTGAGGGTTGGAGAGGAGGTGGTGTTAATCAGGAGGCCCCCAATGAGCAGCAATTAAATACGGTGAACATCTCCCTCCCCTCCAACGATTTACACATTTTTACGCATATTTTCGTGGCTCGAAGAGTCAAGGACTGCGATGTCCACGGCACCCACACCCGCAGGCACAGGCTAGAGCCCAAAGAGAGAAACACAAACCGGGAGTGGCCTTGAAATATACTGCTATTCGCCCTCTCCGCACTCCCCTTCGCTCTCGAAGTTGAAAGAGCGTCCGAGGAATAAATACAAGAATAAGAGGCAGACATTATTACGTCGAAAGGAAATAAATTCTGCAGCGTGCAGGACACGCGTCATCGCGAAGAAATAAAGTAATATATTTCTTTCGCCCTTTATGGGCGCGGACTTCGCTGACTCGACGGCATTAACGGAAGGTCCTGCTAGCCGTGCCCATGTGGGTGGGTTGTTGTGTCAGAGTGCGTGTGAGTGTGTGCGGCTGAAGTGTCAAAGCGCCCACCAACAAAGTTGTCGACATGTAAAAACACAACTGTGGCTGTAAAAATGGCCTTGATGGGAAAACAGAAACATGGCAGCAGGGATGACAACAGCAAGGAGTGGGTCAAGGAACGAACAGGGCCCGGAAAGAAAGGGGCAGAGGACCCGAGTCACAGCCTCTTCCTTTTTCTCCACCCCTCCCCCTCACCACCTCACCACCGTTCGCTTACTTCGAAACAATCTTGTCACAGCACCCTGCAAAGGCTCCTCTTCTTCTTCAATCCTCCACCTCCCCCTTCGGATTTCAAACAAATAGTGCGGGACCCATAATCGGTATTGTTGTGTCATGAGGAGAAAATGAGACAGGCAGACTGGGAGGGAGAAAAAGAGACAGGCAGACAGGGAGGGAGAAAAAGAGAGGGAAACTCTTAAGGCGCTGCGAACACATGTCGTATCAGAGCCATTAAATTTAGTTATGATTGTTATGTAATGTTGCAATATGTGTCAGTGAGGGTGTGTGAGTGAGCGACGACGACGAGCCCTTAATGTTCTCCACAGCATCCGTCCCGCCTCGCACCCTGTCGCCATCCCTTTCGCTCGGCCGCTTCGTCGCTCGCTACATCACGAATATGCGGGAGGCGAACATTATGTTGTCTCGGATGTTGTTTGTCCATGTTAAGGGTGTTGTTGGCGTTGTCGTCGTCATACTGTTGTTGCTGTTTACGAATTACGTTGCAAGATTGTTGTTGTCATGAAGTTGTTGCGGCTCAGGTTGCTGCCGCTACTATTGTTGTTGTTTTTCCCTTTCTGTCTCCGATGATGTGGTTGTGTATCCTTTTGCTATAGACTTCTGGACCATCCACAACTCGCGCGAGTCGACGTCAAGAACAATCTCGAACAGCGACAAGAAAGTGAGATACAACGGAGCCGAATAACGACAGCATCGTCCGCAATATCCGCATAAACAAGAAAATGTCCAGGACAACTGAACGGGTTCGGAAGATTTGAGAAGAAACTTGCCGACTTGCCGTGTAAGGACCAAGGTTCAGAAAAGATTAACGGAATAGGTTGAAACGAGGCCTAGGTGAAGGCGAAGGCGGAAGGGAGGATGGCAAATATAAGAAGGTAAATGAAAAGGGCCCCGGGTGCACGATGTGCCGAGCAGGACTTTCAAAGCCCAGTCCGGCGGAAGTTGGCCAACGGCGAAAGAATTAACCTGGAATAGATAGTGATGGAAATATGAAGAAGAGAATAGATTTGTGATCAGGAAGGAAGTCATGTGGAGGATGAGCGAAGAAATTCACAACGCAATGCCCCAAGATACAGGAGCGAGTCCCAGGGTAGACGGAAAGTTCAAAGGGAGAGAGAACCGTGATGGAGATGCACGAAATACCTGGGCAAAAGAGGGAACTAAGGGAGAAGAAGAGAAAAACATAAGTAAATCAATGAAAGAGGTCCTGAATCGTACACGCGTTCAGCACTCTCCCAGGAAGAAGAAAATGATTACAAAATTAGAGCAAATGCACGATCAAATGGCTCTTTGAGACAAGGGTTATCCAGCTTAGTTGGAGGCATACAATTTCCTTCGTGTTGCTTTCCCTGTAGCTTTGGTGGAAAGACGTGAAAACTCCAACATCAAAAACGTCCTCCTCCGTCTGTCCGCTATTCCAATTGTTTTCAATCAGCACCGACCCCTCTCCCCGCCATCGAGTCCTGTCGACTTTTATTCTTCGCTTCTATTATTTCGTTCCTGTTCTCTCGCTGGAAACTTGTTCATGTTCGACTCTTGAGGGAGTTGCGGAGTTTTCTCGCCTTTGTTGCTGCTATTGTGGGTGGTAGGTGTTGTTGTTCTCCGTCATTGTTGTTTCTGTAGCTTGTGCTCTCTACTTTACGTTGTTTCTAAAATTACTTAGAATTCTATATTTGCCATATAATATTTTTCCTCACTCGAGTTCTCCCCTTCTCTATTCCTCACACATCCACTCGCCCTGACCCATCGGTGTGCTATTTTATATTTTATTTTACCCAATATTATTGATTCCTGACTCGAGTCGTTTTCTCTATATACGCACATACATACATACCCATCGGTGTGCTATTTTATATTTTATTTTACCCAATATTATTGATTCCTGACTCGAGTCGTTTTCTCTATATACGCACATACATACATACATACATACATACATACATACATACATACATACATACATACATACATACATACATACATACATACATACATACATACATACATACATACATACATACATACATACATACATACATATATACATACAATACATACATACATACATACATACAATACATAATTGCAGGAGAAACTCAATCGAACAATTACTTTCCGGGTCGAAGAGTCCGGCTCCACTTCCGACTTGACAAGTTCGCCGCGACACGGCGGTCTTGTATGAAAGAGACGGGCAGAAACGCATCTTCGCCTTGCCTCGATGCGGCATCTAGACAACGAGAACAACCGCCAACGATGCTGGCGGTTGTCATCGTAATTCACCCGAAATGTGCTGTGATTTCAAGTCGCTACTCCTTCTGTTAGCGATCGCCCTCCCTCTGCCCCGCTCACCGCTGCAGGTGCGAGTATATCATGCACCCTCGTTTGGAGTTGTCGTCCATGCGTCGACGGAGACGACGACGACAAACAAACATCCCCCGCCACGACACGAGAATCTAACAAAGCACTCTCTGAATTCGCCGCAGATTGTGTGCTCTTGTTCTTGTTTCTGTTAATTTCTGGCGTCCTTTTTCTCGCCAAAAAGTCTCGCCTTCTGCCAGCGCATGCGGGACAGTGGAAATGTGCTCTCGGTGTCGCTGGGTGCAAACCCGTTTCGCCGCTGGTTCGGAGTCCGGTCGAGAGAGCCTGCAAAGGGTTGAGTCGAACTTTCGTTCAGTTGTCAGTTGCGTTCTCACCGTGAAGACCGAGAGAGGCGGAGATCGGGAGAAACCTGGCCGCAGAGAGCAACGCGGACTCGCTGAGTCCTTCAATTGTCCTGAGTCGTCCTGTCCGCTTCTGCACCTGGTTTTACGTTCCGCTCTCCTGCCCTCCGAGGTATGCGCAGGCGCTTCCGAAATTTCGCAATCCTCGGCGCTCTCGTTCGGTTCCGTGGGAAATTTCCTCTATATCGCAAATACCGACAATTCGTGGGAAATTCCTCTCTCTCTCTCTCTCGTTGTCAACCTCTCTGGCGGTTCCATTTTCCAGCGCCTAAACGGTATAGGACGGTATTATTTTTCCACCTGTGAGGGAAGTTTCGAACCAGGGAAGGGACCATTTCTCCACCTCGAACTCGGCGGGACTTCAGGTGATTTATCTGTTAAGACCCTCGTGGAGTTCCAACCACAACCACAAATGTCATCGGGGAAATTTTCCACAACCTGTTAAAATACCTTCTGCTGCTCCACTTTCGTCCCATTAAAATTCAATGATCGCCACATTAGTTGTTGTGTGCCGTTTTTATTTTTGCCATGATTTTCTCGTCTTTGGCACTACTTTCTTATGGCGGGTAATTTTCTCTCTCACCTCTTCGGGGTTGTCGAGCACAAACTCGGACACAGCGACGGAGGCTGATCTCGGTGGCCGCCCAGCCCTCGTCGAACTCGGCGCACCGAACGCAGCGTGGGAAATTGATGATTCTGCTAAAAGTGCCGCCGATTGCACCTCCTCTTCTCCGACTTCGTCCGATCCATTGTCGATCTTCGTCCGTTGCCGCATCGACGCTGGAAGACACGACACAGACGTGAGAAATGCGTCCGTCGTCGGCGGCGGCTGCGGCGATCGTGACAAAACGCCGATCGTGTCGTGAGCCTCGGCCCTAGGGTTGTTAAGTCGACTATGTAATGCGCTAATTTCGCCCATTTGCACGCGGCTGATGCACGCTATTTTTGCCAGGGCTGTCACCATGCTATACGTAGAGAATCCAAACGTAGAGAACTGAATACATTGTATGGCTAAATTTAAAAAATTTTAAATTCCTCTAATCGTTGTTGAACATTATTCTTTTCTTTCTAATGACTATTGAAGATCTTTGAAAAGCTCCGTATCAAATTGCCCCGGAGGGAAATTTTTGTTTTTCATTAAAAACGTGTTTGGGTCGTTTGAAAATCACGTTCTGTGGTAGAAGCGCATTCTTAAGAGGAAACCACCATTCCTCAGAGGCAAACATGTTCGAGTTTCACATGAAACGCTTGTGGAGGAAGCCCAAAGTCTATCATTAAACCTCGCACTCGCCTGAACCCGAACTTGAACTGTCAAAGCATCAGATACCAACATTTTATTTATCCTCATCGAAATGAACAATTTACATACATAGGTAGAATGTATCTCAAACTGTTCACCGTCGCAAGCTCTTCAAAGTTCAAGATCAATTTCCGCCGGGAAATTAATAAGCGTTTAACGCACCTTCTCACATTTCCCCAGATGAAGGGCAAACAAAAACATTCAGAGTGAAGCGTGTGAAGACCTAGAGCAAAACAACCAAGCGAGGCAAAGGCAAAAACCTTCGAAATGAAATAAAGGGCTCCGACAAAAACAGTTCAACTGAAGAAACAGGTTCCCAGCAGAAAAAGAGACCCCAGTCGACGACTCTCGCTGGCGGTGAAATAATTAATGAATGAACAAGAAAGGGTCCGAGCCCGGCAAGAACCACGAGACGAGCAACCGTGGCAGAAGAATCGGAAAAGGGCTCGCAGCAGAGGAACTTGAGAGGAGCCCTGATGGTCGGCCGAACGAACGGACGGACAGACGGACGGTGGGCAGAGGGCGCAGAGACCTCCAGCACTTGTGCCGAGTGTTGAGTGCTGTGAGGAAACCCCTGTAGAAGAGTTTTCCTGAGCACAGGTCCGACCCGAAACCAGAGCAATCGCCGCGCCGCCGCAACTCTCTCGCCTCGCTCTCGCGAACGCGCTCTCAGGCTCTCGCGAACTCACGGCGCTCTCTCAGTCTCCGCGTTGAGCGGCCGCTTCCAGTGCGGCTCCGGCTCACCTCCGTTCAGTTAACACGCAGACCCCACCGACCCACCCAGCGAGAGCGAGAGACGGCTACGACGGCGTTGCCTGCTACGGCGTCTGCAGCAGGTTCGCCGAGGTTCCCGAGCGGGCTCTCGCCGCTCGCCGATTCAGTTCTCAGTTGTTGTGCCGTTACAGCGAACGTGTGTCGTCGTGCAGCGCGTGTGTTTTCTGAGTGAGCTTCTGCTGTGCTGTGTGTAGTGCAAAGTAGTGACCCCAGTGAAAAAGAAGAGGAGGTAGCAAATCACAAAATCAAATTGTGTCGCGGCTTGTAAAGAGGATAATGCAGATCGAAAGAATTTCGATAGTACTGGATCGAAGCATAACGAAAATCGGGGTTGAACGCGTTCCCACCACCACCAAAAGCGGCAGAAACAACCACTCAAACAATAAAAAACAAATTATACAATCAGCAACAATGTCCACAGGATGCTACAAGCAAACTTGAAAATAAGCAAACAAACTCGAAACTCTCCCTTTGTAGGGGGAGGATAGTGATTCAAATAGTGATGAAAATATTCCCGACTTTTGTCGCGGAACTTTCGAGGAATTTTCCTTGCCGTTTTCGCAAGAAAAACTCCATCTAATCCTCCCAGCCCTCTCCCCGCGCTCGCTCGCTCTCCCTCTCTCGTGCTCGCTCCGTCCCAACTGCTCGCGTGTGCATGTATGTGTGCATGGACCACACCCGCGCGCGAGCACAGCTTCGAGTATTTTTCCAGCAAGTTTCCAGGCTCTCCGCCGCCGAAGGGGCAGGAGGAACTCGAAACGTCAACGGCTCCGCTCCTGCGTTTTATGTGTCAAACGCGGCTCCTGGAGCTCGTCGTGGTCCTGTCTGCTGGAAGCGCCTTGGGCCAAGTTTGCGCAAATTTCCCACATGTCAAAAACTTCCCTCCCCATAATTTCACAGCTGACGGAGTGTTCTGAAGTTTCGTTACCGAGTCCTGGTTTTTACCTACGAACATTTCCGAAGGGAAAAGTCCAGGATTTCGTAATGGGATATTTATTAACTGCTGGTCGAAAGGTCCAGCACAGGGAAATTCTCGGCTCCCACTCAAAATACAAATCTCCATCGACAAATGATCCCATTAACCTATTTTCCTTCTTGAAAATACCATTCAGCGAAACTTACCAGCGAGGGAAATTCCTATTTTCGTTGCGAAGCCATTGGAAAACTTGCAAATTCCTCCAATTCCCACATTATACAGCACAAGAAGCACGGCGAAGAACTTTCCTGCTCTCGCGCTGCCGTCCGCCGTGCCGCTGCCACTCCAGGCTGTCAATACTTCACTGGTGGGCCCGAGACAGACGCAGAGCGAGAGAGGATGTCTGCAAAACTTCCAGTCACGGCACTCGCCGTGGCTCGTGGGTTGTGAAAATCGTAGAATTATTTTTGGCAAACACGTTGGAGCACAGCAGCAGCCGCCGCGGCAGCAGACATCGAAGCAAAGCGACGGAGCACAGGCAGCCCAGAGTGGAGTTGTTTGTCCGCCGCGCCCTCCTTCTGCCCATCGCCAGTGAGTGTGTCTGTGAGTGTGTGCCGCGGAGACGGAGATGGGAAACAGGATATTTTCTGGTGTAGACTTCGTGCGGCCGCACCGACCCCAAGTGCTCCCAGTTCTCGCTGTGTGTAAAAACTCCTCGTGATAAAATCGCAGTTCGAAACTCGGTCTAAAAAGTTGTACAGAATCGTTGCAGAAAAGAGTGTCCTTTTGGAGCATTCCCGATGATCACGTGCGACTCGGCCCAGTGAGCGCAAAGGGCGTGTGTGATTGTGCCCCAAAAACCCAGAATTCCCAGGATTCGCGACTCACTCTTAGCGTCGCAGATTAATTAGGGAATATTTGGAGGAACAAATGCAAACCGCCCATCAAACGAAATCGGCGCGAGACAAGAAACCACTCGTCCGTCCCTTGTCGTCCCCCGGCGCCGACGAACCCAAGCCACACTATCAGAAACTGAGGCAAGGAGGACGCTTGAGGGAGCGAGTGGTAGGGAATCGAAAAAGCAAATCATTCCCTAAAGCGGCTTAAGTGCGGCTAATCCTGATGCTCTCGAAAATTACTCAACCAATTTCCCACGCGGCAGACAAAAATCTATAATATTGTGAAAATTTCCCACACACTCTCAAGCATAGACTGTGTTTGCAAACGATTCGTTTATAAAAAGTCTAATCCGTGTTTTTGTATTGATTGTGTTTCTAACTTCCCCTCCCCTTGGCTTCCTGTCCCTATTTTTTGTCCTTTTCACTAAATTCAGACGATATTTAATTCGACAGTTTCCTGCGGTTGGTGAATCGGAAGAAGGTGATGATGAAAAGTGAATGAAAAACAAGTGTTGAAAAAGTGACAACCAAAAGTTACGCTGTGTATGCAAAAAGCATTGATATCGCTGACCCGATCACAACAACTCAGAAAGGTGCAAAAAGAGTGCAAAAGTCATCAGCAAACCACCTCCGATACTTCATCGTATCCTTTTTGGCATTCGTCCTTCGGTCTCTTCAAGAAAAACCCAACTCAGAGATTAATTGTTTAAATGTTGGATAATGTTTGTCAAACAAAGGTAAGTTCCAACTTCAGACCATAATAAATAGTCAACAAGTTTAGTTTTATCACATCACAATTGGGGAAGGACTTCCTTACACAGGGTCCATTAAATCGTCTGGGTTTTGTCGACAACCATATTCGGAACCACCTGATACCTTCCATTCAGTTTCCTTTCCACGGAATCGATTTTCGATTTTTCCGTCCTGGGGTTTTCGGCCTGAACTACCTGCGATGTCGAGGGAAATCCCAAGTCATACACTAGAACTCAAAGGCAAATGACCGACAACAACCTTCCAAATAATTTATATTAGGAATTTCGAAATGAAAAAATAACATATGTATAGATCGATTTTCCGAAGTCGAAGTTTCATCATTATATTCGCTTGCGAAACCTTTCGGATAAGACATGTTTATATAACTAAAATCCAAAAACGTATTGAGAAGGTTATGCAAGTAAATGTAGCCCAAAAAGTTTGGGCTACATTTGCGAGAGTCCACGGCACTAAAACAAAATTAAAGATACTTAGAAATCGCCGAACCCAGAGCACTTATTTGTGAAACCTGTATAAAGCAGAGGAAATAAAGCCTCAAACAACACCAACATAACCAAGAGCAATAACAACAGCAGCTCAACTCAAAGAAACAACAACACTACCAGTATAATAACTATAGCATTTGCTCAGTGCATTAGTAACGCTTACCTCTCCCCACATAGGCCTCAAAATTACAGACTCGTTGAGTAAAAAGTAATTGAAAATTGATACGATAGGTCGGGGGACAGAAGATGAAGATATGGGAACACTATGCAAGTTCATTAGGCAATAACTTAAGCCGAGGCTTTGACATTATTATTTTTGGTTAAATTTAAACAAACAATATTTTAATTAAACCGCTCGATAATTCTCTGGGCCAAATAACTTAAATGTCGGAGAGACACACGGACACACTAATGACCGGCAAGAGACAGAGCCTGCTTCTTGGGCTTGTGCTGTTGCCACAAATCCTGTGCGATACTTCGGAGAACACACTCACTGACACACACCTCTGTGTGAGTTCGCCTATGTATTGACGTAGATAGATAGACAATTGAACTGCTTGAGTTATAGCCCCTGGAAGCCCTGCGATGAGCAGTACGAGAAGCGGAAGCACTAAAATTTATTGTATTCAAATGCATCTCGCACATTCACACACCCAATAATCTCGCAGAGATCTCCGGCTGGAGGGAGAGAAACCGAAACAGAAACGGGCCGCAACCCCCGAGCTTTACCTTGTTATTCATTGTCACAAGTGTCCATTTGTCTATCCGTCTGTCCAAACGTCGTGTCTGTCTGGCGGTCCCTCGCCTGCATGTGTGAATGCGTTCGGGCTGGTGTATCGAAACAATAACAATCAGTTCCGAAATCCCAGCGCCCTCTCCATATCCCGGACCGTTACAAATCCACGGCGACGACGCCCACATCGGCCTCAACGGAGAGAGATTTTCCGGAGAGCATTATCCGGAGTTTCCGTTGAATTTAAACACTTACCTCATTTCCATCCTGGTCGATTTTTCTATTGTTGCTGACGAACACTGCGGGTTCCCATGAGTCCTTCACTCTCGGCTCAGCCCATATTTCGCTCCGTGGTGCGACACCGAAACAATCGATGCTCTGAACTCCTCGGACCACGTCTGGCCGAAGTCTCGTCTTGGTCGCAGTCTGTGGCCACAACCGATGATCGCCATGCGAATCTCGCAAATTCCTAATAATGATTAATGATCTTTTCTTTCCTCTCCTTTCCGTCGTTTCGTTTGCATTTTCTCGGGACGCACTTCCTCAGTATTCTGTGCGGAAGAGAGGGTGCGGGCGATGAAAACAGAAGATTTATGTGCTTTTAAGTAGTTTGCGTCATTCATTGTTGAAGCTCAATGCTCGGGAATTCGCCGTAGAATTCTGTAGTATTTCGCTCCTGAGCAATAGACTGTCGGAGCGAGCAGGGGATGTTGAGGCGAATTCTGGGACGTCATTAAGATACACCACAAGAACACAAGTATAACAAAGTAAACCAAATCAAGTATATAAATAAGAGGACATAATCAAACATCAAATCGTAAAGTAGCATCATAGATCAACCGTGTAACGGAGGTAGAAACCAATCAAGACGTATGCAAACCAAAATACTTTTCATTGAAAACATGAAAAACGAAAATGTATATCCGATTCTACGGCCTCCTAAATTATTTCCGATCAATTAAGCTAATATTTTGAGGTGTTTTACTGCCCAACAGCAATGTGAACGATTTTAATATTCCATTCATTTCCGAGCATTCGTTTGATCACTACATAGGCTCCAACCAACGATAATTGTTTCCTACATAGTTATATTTTGTGCCATGTTGCTTGAGGTGGACGGAGCTATTTAGTTTCCAAATGAAAACTTCTCACGCATATAATTACTCCCAGAGCAGCCACGCTGTCTACAACTACAACAACTAGAGTGACAACAAAAATGAAAATAATATTTTCAGTAGAATAGATAGATTTTTCTGATCTCATCGACTGTTTTGCTCAAGAAACGAGGTCGAGACGCAGTTTCCATTAAGCGATGGCGCGGGTGCCCTCCAGACGGACGGACAGACGTCAGACTCCGAAGCCACGCCGCGAAGGTCGGCCGTAAAAACGTAAACCCAGTTTACGACACACGCTGGAACCTGGACCAGGTCAGATGCGTAGACGTCGCTGGTCGCTCGCCCGATCGGCCTGTCGTCGCGTATCTCGTGGCTGGACCCGGTGGCGATCTCGGAGTCGATTCCCGAGTCGGAGTCGCTTCGACGCAGGGTCGCGAGCTCGACGCCGACGACAGCGTTCGCGTTCAATAAACGGAGATTAAGTAGCCTCGCTTACCTGCGTCTACCTGCGGTGGAAGCGGGACAGCGAGCGGGAGAGCGAAAATACACAAGCAGAGCGGGGAAGTGCGGCCAAACAAGTGTATAAGAGAAGCGCAGAGCGGCGTATGAGAGCAGCGAAGAGAATTTCAGAGTTGTGAGTGGATCGGATCAAATAGCGAGGCCGAAGAGCTATATGTCTTGTATAAGAGCGTATCTTGAGCTTGTGACGAGGCGAGCTAGAACGAACGTGATCGGATGATCATTAGAGGAGAGAGAGTAAGACGGCAGTTTGAGCCGATTGGTAACTGGATCCGGTCCATCGGCGCAATTTCAGCCTGTGCTTGGACGCTCAAGCAGAATGCCAATGGGAGACGAAACCTTAGATTCGAAAAGTAAATTCAAACACAACACCCGAGTGAAGCTCACGAAATCCAGTTTCACCTTCCGCCGCCACTGCGCCGTGGGCTCCTCACCGTGGGACCCCTCGCACCCTCCGCCCCGGCCCCGATGGCGATGACGTCAATGTGTTTTGTTTCATTTCGCTTGCGTGCACTTTTCTGTGCAACTCCCTTTCATACGCTCGGCGCCTTTCCAGCTGCTCCCTCATCCTTCTCACCTTTTGCCTTTCTCGTTCGCTCTCTCGTTTTCCCGCCCCATCGTCTATGCTCTGATATCTCACTCATTCTACAGGTAAATTTGAGTGTGTACGTGTGAGCATGGGGTATGTGTGAGTGTGCTTAGCTGAGTGTATTTGTGTGCTATTCAAGCGTATAATTTGACCTAGAAACGTGATTTATTTTTACCTTTAATTTCTTTTATTTGTGTTTTCTCTGCGTTCGAAATGCATTTATTTCGTTTATTTCCTCCATTTTCTATGCGATGCGCAATAAATTTTATTACCCTCTGAAGTTGGCTGCAGTTGCGACTGCATCGGAAGATTTAAATGCTCGTTTTTGTTGCAGTCCTTCCTCTAGTCCCTCTCCATTCTCCCCGCTATCTCTCGTGTTCTAACATGATTTTCGGATTTCTCAGAGGAAGAAAAAAACACGTTAAACTGAAAATAAACATATACAAAAATAATTAACAATTAATACGATTTTAAAGAGAATTAAAAGTGGGAGATTTAAAGTGATTCTTATTATATCATGACCAATAACAGCTCTCGCAATTTGATCCTTATCCCGTACAGCAAAATCACCGAAACCATTTGCACTGTCCTCTTCCTCCCTTCTGGCGGAAAAGGCGTGGGAAAAATTCGAAAAGTCCCCAGTTTAATTTTTTTTAATTTTGTGAAGTTTGCTGAGGAATGTCCGTTAAACTTTTCTCCCACCTTTCGACCCGAGAAACGAGTGAAACTTTATCCCTTGAGTATCAACAAAACGACAAATGGAGGAGGACGAAGGAAGCTTCGCCGGATCCGAGCAACTAATGAGGGACCTTCAGATGTTTAAAAGCGGAACCTTTTAAATTCTGCCTCTTTGTGATGCTCCTTTTAGCTTCTTGTGTCTTATTTGTCTTCTGGTCGTCCTCGTTCTCCTTTTCAGGTCATTTTTTCAACTTTCAACGCTTTGAAATTACAGCAACTGTCGTCGGCGTGGGCGTCATTAAAGTCCAATCTGTCTGACGGCCCGTGGGAGGTAGGGCATCGTGAAGTGGGAAGGACCGAGGCCAAAATGGCCCGCTGGACGGAGTTTACACGAAAACAACTCACTTCCGACCCAGACAAATTACCGCATTTTGACCCCGAAAATAATGGCCCAACTGGAAGCCAGCGCCCGCCCACCTCATGGTTAGTTTCTGACCCATTAGGGGAAATAAATCGATAATTATAATCGGAATCGCGCTGACGGAAACTGGTGCCTTCGCCGACCATCGCCTGTCGGTCGGCCTGTGTCCGCCCATTCCCACCAACTCCCGTCCGTTCCAACTTTTTCTCTCTCTTTCCACTACTTTCGGCTGTCCTTCGACCCTCCGTGCTGGCAGGCGGCCAGCGAGCGCCGTTCTTGATCCTGTTGTGGCGCAGAGTTCGTCCTCGCGTCGTCAACGTCTTGCTCTGGAATTGTTGTCACTGCGAGGCTGCTTTTGTGGTTTGTTTTTCTGGGTCGAAATTCCTTCATGGCCTACTACTTCGTGATGTTCTCCTTCCCAGACCGAAGTGGAAAATTCCCGGAGCAGATCTTCACAAACGGATCTCATTGACGCGGAACATAGGCGAGTTGAACTAAATACAATAGATATCGATTGACATTAATTAGGGCCTTCGTCCAATTCTCTTAATGCAACATTCTTCAACAGCCTATTCTGCAGATCAACTTTCTGATGTTTTCGAAAATTAAAACAGCGGCTAATTATCGAACCTAGCAATGGCTGAAACAGCAATAATAATGGCGAGGCGAACCAGAGAAGGATCGTCCATAGCGACAAAAACAACGACTCAACAAAACTTAAACTCGTAATAAATGAGCAAAAGCTTCGATGAAAAACTTTCGACGCTTAATTGCTTTACTTCGAGTGACTAAGAAAGTGATAATAGCAACAACAATAGGTGCAAAAACTCTCTTCTCATTATTTATGAGCATGCAAAAAAAGTCAATTGGTCGTTGTTGTTGTTGTTAGTATTGTATTCAAAGCGACGAGAGCACAAAATATTTCTGCGGCTTCAGCTGAGTAAAAGTTTTAATGCCACGCGCCAGAAGCAACAACAACGACAGGAGTAATACAATAATTACAACAATATATCGATGCCAATACCAATAACAACAACAGCAAAAACTACTGCGATGCGAGAAGCAAAAAGAAGCATCGCGAAATCTCCGCGAACGCAAACAAAAACTTTTCTCATTATCGCAATTTTCACTTATTGTTATGGTTATTGTTATTATTTTATTTATTATTAATTTTCCTCCACTACGTCGGACTCTTGTTCTCCTCTTGCTCTCCTTTTAGCCTCGTTTACTTGGCACACGCACACAATAGCATAAATACGCACAACATGCATTCATGTGTGCAGCTTTAATCGAGGACTCCGAAGGCGACGGCGCTTTGTTGCTCGATATTTTACGTGCAGCGCCCTCTGGATCGCGACTCACACGCCCCCCGTCTCCATACTGACTCTGCAGTAACGACGCAACAATAACAACAAATGGTATTGGATTCCGATCCGCCCCAACTTCCGGTGCTCGCTGCGGCGAACTAACGGTAGAGTTCGCCTCATGTTTGTTGGCTCGGCCCCATTTCCTTTTATTACTTTTATTTTCGTCATGCTCTTGGTGTTTCTCATGTATTTCCACATTTTATTTGCAAAATCTTTATTTATGACTCTATTTGCCATCTACCCATCTCGCTCGCTCGCTCTGATCCTTTCCTTCTCACTCCGTCCCTGTCTCGTTGTTGTGACTGTGTGTGCAAAAGGATATTATTTATCCTTATACGAAGAAAAAATATCATATTATTTATCCTTTTGCAGCCGAGTATTTATGGTAATCCTTAAGATATAAATTTATGCTTGTTAACGAGTGGATTTTTTATTTGTTCCTCTTCAATGGTTGCTTTACCTTTTTCGCTTTTTAAATTATTAATATTTTTCTTTGAATCTAACCTTACATTTTGACTCTTTTATTTCGTGTATTATTTTTCGTAAAGCCATGTTCTTCCAGACGCTTTGTGTTGACTTATAATTACTACATATTTTGGATATAACAATACAATTGCAAGAAATCTTCAATGGTAAATATTGCCGAGAAATATTGGATGTGTTCCAGCAGAGAATTGTTATTAAATCATTTAAGGCTCTCTATATCTAATGTTCCATCTCCAACCTCTGTCCACATGCACTCTTCCTCTCTGTAGCTCTTTTCGACCCTCGTATCAGAAATGGTAGCCTCATTATGGAAATCTTAACTTCGCACACAAGAGTCCCAAATGCAAGAAGGCTGGAACCTCATGAAAAGGAGAAGAAGAAACAAGAGGGGCAGGAAAAGTGAATAAAGAAACTGGAGTGAGATGGAGAAAACATTGCTTATCCTTTGACGCGTTTATCGTCGGCGTGAAATTTTAATGATTTGCACTTCTGACGAAAATGAAACCTTTGCTTTTGTGCCGAGGAAGGCAGCAACAACAACCATCACGGCCGTTCGCTTGATAGTCAATGGGAATATCCTTTTGCCTTCGCTCTCTCCCTCTACGTCTACGCCTCTGTCGGCCTCGTCACTGGGTCTTGGGTTTCCTTTTTTAGCTTCTTAGGCTCCTTTTTCTGCTCTTCCTTCTTGTATTGATCCCTCGCTGTCGGCGCCGTACGTTTTTTAGTCTGGGATCTGTTTGAAGTTCGCTCGCTTCATAAATTTGATATCCCTTTAAGCGTGATGCACACAAGGACCGGAAGGTGAAATATCATTAATTATGTCGTAGAAAATCTCGAACATCCGCCGTGAGTTGTCAAGGATCCCAAGGATGAATGCGAGGAGGGGAGAGGAGAACGTGAATAAACGAGGCACAAAGAGGCAAACCGGAGCCAATCAATGAAAGAGAACAGAAAACGCTAGATAGAGGATGTCCAGGGTGGGTCGTGGGATAAAAAGAAGAATCAGGACGAATTTCCTGTGAGAATTGGAGAAAGTTACCAAAGAACATAGAAGGTCGAAGAAAAAATATCGAGGGACTAAAAATATATTGGTACATAATACATATAACAATAATTCAATGGATGAAAAATACTTTCCACACTGCTTCAGCATTAAACGCTTTAATGAAACAAACACTTTCTTCCGCTCGGTTCCTCCTGCGTCACCTTCGTCGTGTTTTGTTCTTCGCAGTGTCGTAAAAAGTTGTCTTCCTCTCATGCTCCTCTTCTCCTCTCTCCCATCGCCCCACACACACACGATAACTATTGCTGGCTTCCTGGCACCGCTGCACTTTTCGTCGTTTTGTCTGATACCACAACTCCGATGAAAAATAACAACAACAATACAGTACCGATGATATTAACAACAAATATAGGAAAGATTACAACAAAAACAATCCATCAACGTCAGCATTATTATCAACTGTCATTGCTTAACAACAACAAATACAAAAACAATAATAATACATATGGGACTACAGTAACAACGATACTGATGTGTATGGAACATCAACAAGGAAAGATTCGAGAGTGAGAAAGAATAAGAGCGAACGAGGACGAGGAGTGAGAGAGAGCGGCCAGCTCTATCGCAATTAATTGTTGTCCTCGTGTCGTGGTGAGGATAACGTCCTCGGAAGGGGCGTGGTCGGAACTCGAACGAGGAGCACGGGCATGAATCAGCAGCACTTTTGCAATAATCGACGTTTGTGGGGAAATGAAAAATCATTAAAAGCGAGAAGAGGAGGTGAGAGGAAAGGAGAAGCTTAACCTGAATCCTTATCTTCGGATTGTTCTGAAGAATAGAAAAATGCATACTTCTGGACAAAGGATCGCGTTTACTTTTAAAAATTAATGCGGATTACAAAGAAGTAACTTTTACCTCGTCTTGAATTCTAATAATAAATTATTTCTTTGCCGGGCTGTCGCTAAATAAATGAAAACGAAATAAAATACTTGGGGTGTGTTTGTTTGTATCGAATATTCTCAGGAACCAAAAATGAAGCTAAAATAGATTGCGTTTGCGCTCTTCTGTGTTTTTATACATTCCAGTAGTTGACGTTGGGTTTAAGGTACATATTCTCAACACGAATATTAATATTAATGGATAAAAAATAGTTCATAAAATAGTATAACAAAGCTCCCTCCTATTTCCTATTTCGCAAGACGAACGAATGAAACAGGAGAGAGGAAAAGTATGAAAGTAGGTTAAGTTCCCGACTATCGGGGATTTTATCGACGCCCGGCATGTGAGGTGTGAGTGTCTAATTCAAAGGATGCGCCCTTTGAAGGATTAAAATTACATTCTCGAAACAGAACAACAAGTCGCAAACACATTGGGAGAACAGATTAAAGAGAAAGAGTTCGCACACGAACCCCTCGAAAGAGAAGAAGGTGAAAGAACGCGGATCAAAAATAACATTTGCTGGGAGTTGCTTCCACGGTACGTTATTTGCAATTCAATTAAACTGGTGCGAGAGAAATCTCTTTGTGTCTCTTTCACTTCAATCTGCCTCTTGGCTGCGGGAGAGGGTCTGAAATGTCACCGCAGGCATTTTAATTACGCCGACGAAGGGTAGGAGCGCGGAAGAGGATGATTCACAGAAAAGGAAAGGACCTCGATGGTTCCTGCGAAGTGAGGAGAAAATTTAATTTCCTCCGCGACACTCAACAGTCGTCCTAAAATTTCGGGAACTTCTTCCCTAAAATCTCATAATTTGCGGGGATTTCGCTGCCGAAGAATGTGGGGAATTTTTCTCTGAACTAATCACAGGGGCGATGGTGAAGTCGTGAATTTCCAATTTTATGCTCGAATGCAGACGCGCTGAGCTGCCATTTTCGTCGGAATTCATTTCCACACACACAACTCCAGCTGTATCCTTTTAACCTATTTTCGCACTCGCCTCTACCTCCTTCTCACAGCTTTCAGCTCGTTTCCCTTTCCTCCTCTGCCCCGATATTATTTTTAAATTAAATTGAAAAGTTTCGTCCGGGATCAGAATCGGGCTCTGCTCGTCCTTTAATTCTCCGCACATGCAGGCTTCCCACACACACACACACTCGCTCACTCTCTCTCTGTGACTCGTGTGTGCCAAAAGGGAGCCAATTTCGACGCAACAGGATATTGCCAAAGTTTCCTTCTTTTTTTCTTTCGTCCTTTCTTTCCTTCTTTTTTTCTTTCGTTCTTTCTTTCTTTCTTTCTTTCTTTCGTTCTTTCTTACTTCTTCGAAGTGTTCGCTAACCAACGCCTCATAGTTTCTCCCCCGCTCGCTCTCCCTCACTCTCTTTCTCTGTCTCAGTCGGGGCTTGACTCGAGTTCGTTGCTGGTTTTGCTAACTATGTTTTCATCATCTTTGTCATCACCTCGACCCATGTCCCTCCCTCTCCTTCTCGCCCGCTCCCTTTCATCACCCTCGAACGACCAAATTGAATTGTGTTTTTCTTCATTCGGTTTTTCTCGTTCGTTCCTCATCCAAGAAGAGAATACATTTTAAGCTACTTTCGGCAGCTTTTTTCGAGTGCCTTCGTGTCTACCTTAACTTCTCCATCCGCTGTTCCTCTCCCTGTCTCCCTCGACCTCTACCTCTATTCCTGTGTTCGTCTGTTCTCAAGGAATGTTTCGAAATTTTCATTCCGAAATTGATTTAAACTCAGCGAGGACGAACTTTGGCAGAACTTCCTCTCCTGCTAACCTACATTTCTTCACTAGTCCAGAAAGTCGGCAGAAGAATAGCAGTGCAATTTAGACCAGAGATCGCGGTTAGTTGTACGCGCCTCAAAAGGCAGTGAGGATGGTAGCGTCTATTGAGAAAATAATAGTGATGTGCGCGCTTCAAATATAATTGAAGATGTAATTAATAATAAAGAGTAACTTTTAAAGAATTAGTGAAACCTATCAACATAACAACGTTCAAATTAGTAGTGAGCAAAGTGGTAGTGACTCATAATAGTATTGAATGGGAGATCGTAACAAAAGCCTAATTATGAATGTGTGAATGAGACAAGTCGAGTTCGTCAATAAAAATAAAATTGAAATGCGAAGAAGATGGAATATGGAAAATTCTCACGCGATAAGGTAGTAGAAGTGATGGCAATGACGGCCTAGTGGGCAGGTAGTGAGCAGAATTCCTATAATGGAAAAGTAAAGAACTTTTATTACAACCCAATACAAGAGATAGAGCGAGATAGCCAGTCCGGACATATAAAGTTGCATAACTGCCACGCCCTGTTCCTTCTCGTCCACCTCCTTCGTCCAGGCCATGCGTTGCGCCTTAAGTTATGCACTTACAAATTTGTTCCCCCTTTTCACAAACTAGGGGAAATTGATGTGCGTGCAAAAGTACCTGAAGCAGAGAGAAGTACAGGAAGAGAGCAGAGAAAGAAAAAGAAATTGAGCCTGGAAGGAATAATTTTATGGTTCGTGTGATTTTGGCAATGATTTAATTTAGCCAACCCGTAATTTAGTTTTTCCACCCTCTAACCAACAACAGTAATATCTCCCACCTCTACAACAACAATATCTTCAACAATAACTAAAACAAGATTGGAAGTCGCAACTCAGAAGAATTGCAGAAAACGATCCCGAGCTCGTCGTTCATTGTCCCTCCTTCACAGACACACTCCTGCGTGTGGGTGGAGAGAGGAAGTGTGGGCCTTCAGAAACTGTGTCAAAAGACGACTTTGTTCCCTGTGTAACAGTAACGGGATGTGTCAGTATGTGTTTTTAGGCCTCCTCCCTCGACTTTTCATTACTTTAAGCTCTTTCATTCTCCATTTTTCATCTCGTTTCATCTCGCGCTCTCCTCCTCCCCATCGGTTTCTCTTTCTCTTGTTCCACCCTCTTTACTTCTCCTGCCAGCGGCCCTGGGCTTCCGATACCCGAAAGTTTATTTTTCTATAGCACTCTTTCAGGCGCTCTCCGTCGCACTCTTTCTCCGCCTCTTGCTTTCGTGCTCCTCCTTGTTTTCTCTCAGGCAATGGTCGAACTTTCTTCCGCCATGTGTATGAGACCTACGAACATTTGTGTGTGTTTGTATTTGTACTTGTGTGCTTGCCAATTATTTATGTTGCTGCTTTCAGGCAGTCGAACAGTTTTATAGCCCTAGCGATGGCGAAGACAACGCCAACTTTTCTACTCCACTTTTGCTGCATTTACATTATTTTCGCCCTCTCACTCTTTCTTTCTCTCTCCGTATTCGGACTCCGCCATTTCTTCCCGGGGGAGGGGATTATTTTATTGGAAAAACACCTTGAGCTATTTTTGTTTGCTCCATTGCAGTACTATAAAATATTTAAGTTCTTCTTTCCGTTCAATTGTTGTTGTTACTGGTTCGGTTGTCCCTGTTGTTTTCGTCCTCGCTCCAGAGACACTCTGGCGACATTTATTTTCGCTACCAACGCCCATCGACCCGACGCCCCCGGCACCCGTCTCTTCCGTTTCATTCGCACCGCCGCTCCCTCCCCGCCTGGAACCCCATTAATAATTCAGCTGCGAAATTGGAGTCCTGCGTTGTCCTTGTTAGTTGCTCGCCAACTTTTTCTCTCCCTCTCTCTGGAAAAACTTTTGTGCACAAAGTTGGAAGTTTTCGAAAAAATTACGTATCGATTTTTACACTTTTTACGGGGGAAAGAATAAAAATATCCACTTTTCGTGAGCGATTGGAATGATTTTTCGTCGCACGGAGAAATGTTTTTTTTTCCCTCTGTTCGTGCGCGCTATAAATCCGCCACTTCTTTTTTGCATTATTTATTTTTGGCGTGACGAAGTGGAGTTTTTCACCTCTCGAGTATTTATTTATCAAAGTATTTTTAAGTATCAATATTTTTAATATTTCTTATTTTGATATATTGCTACCACATTTTTTTCGATCTTATTTGTTTATATCAACCATGATTCATAGTTCTTATTGTGGATAAAATCATTTATGTTTACTTTTTTTGAAGTGGAAGTAGAATTTCCTATTGAAAAAATGCTATATACGAATCACAAATATTGGTTTTTTCAAATCTTGAATTCGACCCCGAGAATGTCGCTGGAAGACTTCCAGAGTCACGAACAACAGGAATCGCAAACAACAATGATCTCTGAAATCCCAGAAACACCAACTGGAAACGCGCGTCCAAACAAGTAGATACACACACAAACATCAGCACCTTACATGGGAAGCATTGCAAACAATGGGATAGAACAATGTTGCCGTAGTTGTTATTATTATTTTTTCCGTTGTTGTTGCGCTCTCTGCATAAACAATGAAATATCGTAGAAGTTTCTCCAAAGGATTTCATCAACTTTTATACCCGCGCACTCACACTATACACCCTCAGTCTTTGTCTCCTTCTCTCACTCTCTCTGGATCCTGTCTTCGCCCAACAACTCATATTTCATTTGTTCGTTTATTTGTTATATATGTTATTTTTCATCAAAAGTCATTTTAAGCTCTCGCATTTGTGTTTCAGTGTAATTTCGTCGTCGCTTTTGTCTCCCTTTCTTTTATTCTCTGATCCACTTTCACAAACATGTCTACACTCCTTTGCACGCACACACATACCACAGTTTTATCATGCTTAAGAGCAGGAGAACTTTATTTTTCACGCTTGGAACAACTTCTGAAATTTAGTTAACAATGTTTTTGTTGCGGAAGCTGTTGTTTGTGTAAACTGCTTCAGCAATGTTGTTCCTTTGTTGTCGAATGAAACGACATTGACTTTTTGTCTCTTAATGAGATGAAAATTTCACCCACTTCAGAGAACAGTAAATTTTTTATTACTCTTTTAACATGGACCTGACATAACAGAAAACCATACATTGTGTAAACTTATCAAATTTAACATCCAGGCTTTGAATGCCTGCCCTCCTTTCATTGGCTCTAGCCAGAATCGATGATATAATTTAATTTTTCTCTTTCTGGAGGCGATTGTTTTCGTTTTGGATTAAATTCCGATGTGACCGAATTTCCCGCATAAATTTCAACGCCTAAAAGCAGACGCGCAGCGCGATATCGAAAGGGAGAATCTACAACAAAACAAAAACTTGTACTACAATAATAACAACAGCCACAAGAACAACAATCAAGGGAAAAACTTTGAACCCAAAATTAATAAACAAAAGGATTTCACAGACAAAAACCTACCAAAGTTTACAATAGTTTCACAAACACCAACGGGAGAGAAAGATTGCAGGAGCGAGAGAAAGGGATGGAGACACACATCGGAGCAAAAACTCATGCATTACTCATGTAAAATTAAGTGCTTAATGTTGTTGTTTGTCGTAGTCCCATTGTTTCTGGGGATCCCGACATCCTTGGTATAGAACCAATTGTGGTTGTAGTTGGGTAGATAATAACACCGTGATATTTGCTAAAAACTTTGCCACTAAGAACACAAACAAAGAGCCCGTCTGGGAGAATTCGTGAGAGGTGTTGAGAAAGGCCTGATGCGCGGAACTTCCAAACAATAGACCCGAGACTGATTGGGGGGAGGGGGGCAATGTTGTGTGGGTGTTGCCAGAACGTGAGTTCTCTTTGATTTCCGTTTTAACACGGCCTCTGTCAACCCCCTCCGTCTTACATGTCGATGCACAAGTGGTTTAATTGCCAGTGGAGGGCCTTCGATTCACTCTGTCCGTCCGATAACGGCGAGAAGTCCTTTGACAAGGGCCGAGTCGAAATTGAAATAATTTCAATCGGAATTCGACACAATATCCTTTGAGTTCCCCATCCGGCATCCGATATCGGGCCCACTCACTGTCCGATTCGTTTCGGAAGCGGAAAATCGCATTAGGACTGCCCGGGCGAAACTGAAGCCGCCCGGCACATTCTGCTCCGATTCCGCCCTGCTGACGCCATTCTCAGCCCCTGATCACATTACGAACCTCAGCCCATTAGCTCCCGAGACCTGGCCTCGTCCCTCTCGGACGACGCATATGCGCGACGAAATGTCATCAAACCAGAGTCACGCCCGCTCCGCAACCGATCCCGGTCACCGGCACACAACGCCATCCACATATCCGGAGCTGCAGCCCGCCCTCGATTGTCAGCCGTAAAATGACAAATGAATGAATTTCGTCGGTGCCCGATGAACACGACCTCCGCCCGCCCTCGAGCACGGAGGGCACCTGGTGCGTTTTCATCTCTCCTCTTTTGGCCGTCATTGCGAAGCGATGTGGGACCGACGACCACTTCATTACTGCCGTTTCCTCTGGCTTTGATTGCACGTCATTCAGGACTTTCACATTCAGACGTATTCGAGACATTGAGAGCATTGGCAGCTGGAGCCCTCCTCGAGCTCCCCCCAACTCAGGGTTTCCTGTGAATTAATGAGCGACTCGACTGCCGTGTCAGGGACCAGGCGCCAGATTTTTGCCTCGTTGTGGATTTTCAGATCTCCGACATAGAAATTGGCCGAATCGCCTTCGTTATCTCCTTCGACAGTGATATCAGATGACTGCCGTTCGATTGCTGAATTGCCCCCGGCAGGTCCTTCTCTCGTCGTCGCTGGTAATCCACAAACCGCTCGGAGTCATTTCCGTCTGCGAACGTGGGACGGGTCGAGCGCAAATATAATCTCAGAGGCAGCCGCAAATTAATGTACTCCCGGAGGAAGCTCTTGATTAGCCGCCACAACCGCACTGAAAATAAACCCCGGGACCTGACGGAATGCCCTTGCAAATTGCATTTCTGAGAGTTCGCCAGGACCAGTGGACGCCCGGCTGTCCATGGACCAGGGAGCGAAACGAACAAAAGAGCAGCCAACGCCAGGAAAAGCCGAGTGTTGAGGGTCGAAGCTCCAGATCAAGGACGACGGCGATCTCTCGTCCTGCTCTGGCGCAATTTGCATGCCTCCGACCGCAGACTGGGCGACGACCAATGACGACTGGTTGACGGGACGATGCGGAATGACGAATAGCCTTCTGCTTGAGGTGGTCGATGAGGGCCAACAACAAAGCCACCCGACCACTTCATTAGCAGTCAGCGGCGTTCGCTCGGCCACGTCGACGTCGTTGCTGTCGAAAGCGGAATCGCGTCAGCTCGATTTCCTCCAGGTCCTTGGAAGTTAAATGTCCTTTAGAGTGAGTGGCAAACAATGGGAACGGTGTGTGAAAGAAGCTCAAGGGAGTTGGGTGGTGAATTTTGCTGCAGGAAATTTCGAAAACACCTGCGATTTCTGAATAACTCTGTACTGGGGTATTTGAGCTTTCTATATTCCTTAAAGCATTTTAGAGACTTTGGTTCTGATTTTCTTTGTCTTCTTCAGGTGACGCCGCTGCAATGAGGACGATCCGTTAGCGGCGTTGACTATGGGACCAGAGGCATGGGCGTGTGTGCGGACCCTGGGTCTTTCCGGTGGTGTCAGGCATTGAGCCGGTCGCGATCATCGTTCGCCACAAGCCAACTGAACCAGCAGCAACCACTAGAACCACACCACAAACAAGCAACGAAGCTGCCCCAGTCAGCAGCCATAGTCAACACTATTGCAACAAGGAAAAAAGGTGCCTATCAAGATCGATCTGGCATCGCTGCCATAACGGACAAAATTGCGCACACAGCGATAACAATTAGGACACGAAGCCATCGAAATCCCTCGCATTTGTCGAAGCCGTTTCAACTCGCTCTCCTGGTTTTGGTGATACTCGCAAAAACCACATACGCCAACATCCCAGGTAAGAACCTCCGCCCTTTAACATCACGATCCACTTTCGGGTTTTCAGTACCACAAGGTTGTCGTAGAGAATCCTTCGTTGGATCTGTATAGCAATTAAATAACAGTTGTAGACCGCGATATATTCTGAACCTTTCCAACTTGATTCGATTTCTTCGCAAGATCGACTCAAGCGATTCCATTGCAAGCAACTCAAGAGCCGTTCCCCGAATTTCGGGATTGGCTCCTCTCCCCCTTCCGTCGGTCTGCACACAATCAAAAACTGCCCCCTTCCTCCCATGGCACGTGGTTTTTCTTTGCGAATTCTGCTTCTCCTAGCAATCGTATTGAAGATCGTGTGTTCTGCACAATATTTGTTTTTCGTGGCGAAGCAGCAATCAGCAAAAAACTCGATATGGTGCTTGAGAAATTCCATTCATCCTCCAGTCCTCGCCGCCCCGCCCCGTTGGAGCTCCCTCTCCCACGATGCCCCCTCCGCTCTAAATCCAGGAAGGCGCGGTGAAGAGCAGTCGTCGAGCATAAAGGATTCGCTGCCGGATATTGAGAACAGAAATATGTTGTTTGGCGCACGAGCGGAAGCAGCATTTGCAAAGCAAATGGATTGGGAGAGGAAAAGAAAGAAACGAGTTCGTCCTTCCTCCTCTCTTCGCCGGCTCCTTCGCTTAGCCCGCGCGTCTGCCACCTGGAGGATGATGCGCTGAATCCCGCTTCACTCGCACACACCCTCGCCGCATCCTGAGGCACACGCAGCAGGACGAGTGCCGTCATCTATCCTTCGAGTGCACACACCAACAATATCGGCAACCTCTCGAAGCCTACTCGATAACGAGGAAATGCCACGAATCGATGCCCGAGGGTGGGAGGCACAACCTCAGATTCTGGACGCGAGAGCGGCAGAGGGCGGGCCTCAACACGCCGCTGTGAGTTTAATTAAATTCCAGCCAAGCTGCTGCCACGGCCGGAATCAAGCAGCGCCGACCACTCGGAAGCGAGGCAAAAACTCGTTGACCGGCAGCAGAACGTGCGTGTGGGGAAGAGCGGGGACAAAAACAAAGACCTGCCGTTGCCGGGACGCGGTCGCCGGGAAGCGGCTGGTGGATGGATTGGGCGACGGCGTGCACAAAGACAGTGGGCGGCCCTGGAGACGATGGAGGAGCCAGTGAAGAGGCCGATGGAGACGGAAGGACAGGAAGGACGACGAGGACGCACTGATTAGGTTAGATGCTGGATTGGCTGCACGGCGAGATCGCTTGGCGTCGGCGGCTGAAGAGGCCGACTTTGTTTTAGTCCCGCACACCCCGACATCCCACCAACCATCACTCACACACACGCCAATTTCCTTCGGCGCCGAGTGGAAAACCCCACGGAATCGCACAGATTACCGAAGCTGCATCCGCCTCGCCGCAGGAATCGCTGCGAACAGCGTGTGTGAACAGGACGATATCGATATCCTTGGACAAGGCTTAATGGACCATAATAAGCAGCTTTGCGAGAACGAAACGGGCGGATCAAGGCCTGCACAATCCCCTCGAACACATGCCAGCAGGCAGATAATGAGTGTTGCGCAGAGAGTGAGGAGGGTTCCCCATGATTGGCAGCCGGGGCTGCATCACCATTCATCGAGATAGTTCCACTGACCATCATAAATCCCAATGACCAGTGTCCTCCCGGCCTTCAATTGTCTCACCAGCAGCCAGTCGCGGAAGTTCACAAGACCCGAGCTCGTCTCTTTTCCCCACACCTTTGTCATCCTCTCCTTCAGAGGTCGATGTCTTCGATATAAGTATAATCTCTATGGCCGAGATATTAAAAATCATGTCAGTACTCAAGTTCCACTGTCAGGAATCTTTCTTGCATTCCTTGTCGTTGTCAAAAGAGAGCTTTCAAATGTCGTCATCGTCCTTCTGCTCATCATCTCCTGACCTCCGAGAGCATTACCACCGCTGCTTCTTATCGGCCCGATAGTCGTCTTGATGGTCTAGTCCTGGGTTCCGCCCTCAGCCCGGAAACGGAAACAAATGCCGTCGCTAGATTCGTTATCGGGAGCAGCACAAACGACACAACCACTGCCATCAGGTTGACAGTAAATCACGGAATCGACGTCGACATGAACGAACGACATCGTCGCTTTTTATATCGCACAGTGCGGTTCAAGAGCACAGCATCAAAGATTTCCAACTGAGTTCCGAGAGCAAATGGTGCAACTTGAATAAAGCACTATTTAAATATTTTGCTAGCGACAACAACAAATGTGTGTAAATGCTATTTGACCTAATTTCCACCTGTTCAGGAAGTGTCCGGGGCACTATGTCCGCTGAGTAGGTTATCCAGAAAAGCACAACTTCTGAGAGTCGAGAGGTGGCCAGGCGCCAGCAGCCATAAATATGTATGCGTCGTAATTTTCGAGTGTGGGGATGGAGCTGGATTTTAATTGAGGGCTGTCAGGGTGAATTACAAGAATTCCGCGCAAATGTCAAGCGCTAGAAAATAATCGATGCGAAAAGATTGCCGCGCAAGGGGTCGCTGGAGCTTCTGTTGTTGCCATGGATCAAAAGCGGTCATGGGAGGAGGAGGGGGCAGGAGCAAGGGTGCGAGCGAGAGGGCATGTGCCGTTTAAATAAACTTCTATTGTCAGCCGCATGCTTGGCTGACGTTTCATTTGCTAATTTACGGTCGAATTTTAATGAATTGTTATTAAATTACGAAAGTTTTACTGGGCGACCGAGGCAGAGGCGAGACGGAGACAGAGACAAAATTCGCAAACATTTGACAGCTCGAAGGAGAGGGAGAGAACGAGACAGAGAGAGCTGTACCTATAATAAGTGGCTGTTCATTTAAGGTGGAGAGGGCGGTGAAGTGGAGAGAAGAGTGGGCGCCAATTGGAAATGTGTCCAGAAGTCAAGGATTTCAACCGACTCAGTCAAGTACTCGGAGTGAGTGGTGGATAGAGAGAGAGAGAGAAAGAACGGGACAATTAGTGGCAATATTTTCAGTAAACTCTAACACACTCAAGCAAATGAAATACCACAAAAATTCCCGGTAGACGAAAACTTATTAGAAATGTATGATTGCTGAAACCAGCAATGAGGTTAAATACAAAAGCAACCACCACCCACAACAAAAACAAGACCATCTCAAAAACAACAACAATACAGAGAAATTGCTGCCGATCAAAATGGCGTTCAATTGAAAAATGAAACACGCCCGAAGAACCGTGAAGTGATCGAGAGCGAGACGACATTGGCGAGAGAGCGAGAAGGAAGAGGGCGGGACCTCCAACAACAACTATCAACTAATATTTACATTAAAGAGCAACACTGGCTTACTCCAAGTTGTTGTACTTGCTGTACACAGTTGTTGTTATTGTTAACGACGCTTGTTGAGGTTATTCTTATTGTAGCTGGTGTGGGTGATGTTGTTGTCAGTGTTGTTGTTGCTAATATTGTTTTCGTTGTTTTCGCCGACTAGCTGAGTTAACATAAATTTATGCAAATTTCCAACTACAGCAGCGAACGCCCCTCAGCGGATGTCGGTCAAGCCATAGTGAAAACCACCCAACCAAGCCAGGCCCCCCCCCCCCCTTCCCATCACCTCCTACCCCCGCCACCCGACCGTCGTCCTTCGCACGGCGCCATGTCAAACCAGGCTGCTCCATGTTTATGGCGTTGCACTCGTTTCTCCCCCCGTCGCCTCTCGTCCTCCCGTTCGTCCTTCTTCGCGTGCTGTTGTTGGTGCAGCTGCACAATTATGTAAAGTGAGTTAACTTTATTTTCATGTTTTTCTCCCGTCACCATCTCCATCCTCGTTTTTCTTATTCTTTTTGCTACACACTTCATGTTGTTGTTGTGGTGTTTGCTACTGCAAGTGAATGAAAATGTTTAGCCAGGCGACAAGCTTACCCTCATCTCCCTCCCTCTCCCGCTCTCTCCGAAGAGCTCCCATGCCAATGTTATTGAAATACTCGGAAAATCTTCCATAATTCTCCACATTTTAACTGCATTTTTGTGAAAACATCTCGAGTATTCGCCTTAATGAGATTATTGTTGTTAATTTCTTTTGTACATATATAAGAAATCAAACAATGTCAACAATGTTGGTGTTATCGTTATTTGTTGGACGATAAATATATGAATTTGCATTGAAATGTAGAAAGCAAGAATTTACTGAAAATTCAGAAGAATTTTACACAATTTACCCACATCTACCAATTTCAGAAATTGGAGAATCAATTTAAATACGATTTTTTGTTATTATACACTAAGACGACGCGTAGGAGAAACAGACAGACAGACATAAAGCCAAAAAGAGAGAGAACAAGTGGTAAGGAAGGCAGCCCCGTGAGAAGAAGAACACGGATGCCCAAGCACATCTGGGCGCTACAAATAGAGAAGGAAAAATTTAACTTATTTCCGCACTGGACACCGAAGGGACAAACGAACAATGGAAATGATAGAGGACAACAACAATAACTACATCACAACTACAATCTGAGCAGCAGTCACAGCAACAGAAAGATCCAAGAAAAGGAAAGAAGGAAAGTGAGTGAGGAAAGTGTAAAATATGGGAGCATGAGAGGGCGAGAGTGAGTGAGAAGAAGCAAGAAAGAAGGAGAAGAACGAGCAGGCGAGCAGCAAATTGCAACAAGCGTTGTAATAACGTGTTTATTGGGCTGGCGCTGTTGAGTCGATTCTGGTTGTTATTGTTGCATTTGTTGGTGTCGCTGCCCTGGACTGCCTCGGGTTTCGAGCTCGTGTCGGAGTCGGTGATCGCCCTCGTCCTTCGAGAACTCGAGTGTCCTCCGAGCCGCACTCGAGGCGCATTTGCAGCGAAGGATCTGCGATAACAAAACGTAATAAGGTTTATTCCATCGAATCTTTGTCAACGTCGTTGACAGCCAAGGAAAGTGGATTCAATCGGTGCGGCTCTGCCGTCGGGGGCGACCTTCTCCCCACCCGCACTTTTGGATGGACGCGGTATGGCCGGAGGCGCGGAGATTCCGGCGAAGGGGACTTCGAAGCGCTGTAGGTCAATGAGAAGGCGGAAGGAGGAGAATAAGCAAATGCAAGACGAGGTGGGACTAGGTGGAGCAGTGGGACAGCAAAGGGCAAGAGGACGTTGAGTAGGACGAGGACTCGCCGCGAGAGTGTTTGAATTAGGCTTGGAGAACCAACTATTAAGGCATGAGTTGAAAGAGAACATTGAAATTGTTCACAAATTATCGAGATGTGGGGTGAAACAGTAGAGAGTATGGTTTGAAACTATAATGCGGGGAAACAGTTATTTTCATTGTCTCATCAATACTAAGTGAAGGACGGGAGAACTCAGCAAGCAAGCAAAAGAAAGAGATTAATAGTAGTGAGTGGCAGTGAAGGCTTCATTAAACGCATCGCCATTAATTGACATTAAACTCAACTTAATTGTAACTTGAAGCCTATATTATTAATGAGCTGTCTTCAAGCTGTAATTATTAACACTCACACACACACGCACTCACCCGCACGAGTACTAATACGCTCCCACACATCTCGGGGCCACGTAGTTTCACACATACTCACATTCAAGACCAGTTCTTAAGTTTTCGTACTTGCTTTCTTCCTTGTTTCCATCTACCGTTCTCTCTCTCTCTCTCTCTCTCTCTCTCTCTCGGCTTCATGCCAATCGAGCTATCTCTTTTCTCGTGAGGGGGAGAAAAAAGCCGAACCTCCAACAGCGTTTCACACATACTCACATTCAAGACCAGTTCTTAAGTTTTCGTACTTGCTTTCTTCCTTGTTTCCATCTACCGTTCTCTCTCTCTCTCTCTCTCTCTCTCTCTCTCTCTCTCTCTCTCTCTCTCGGCTTCATGCCAATCGAGCTATCTCTTTTCTCGTGAGGGGGAGAAAAAAGCCGAACCTCCAACAGCGGGAATGAGGAAGAAGAAAGCGCGGACGAGTGCAACACTGAGAGAGGGAGGGAGAGGGGTCGTCGGAAGATGAAGAGAACGATGAGCGATGGATGCGGCTGTGCCATGCTCTGGGTTAATATCCGCTTAAGGATTTATGCACAAGTGTTGATAATGACGTTGTTCGTTGACGTGTACTCTTTCAGCATCCCACCCTGCCCCTTTCGCCTTTCTCACCCGATCATCGCTCTTCCGCCACCCCGCCATCTCCCTCCGTGCTTAGAGCTCCCGCTCTTTAAGAAGAGGTGTTGCTCCCATAGAGTGCATCAATTTTTAATGACGTCGAACCAGAGTTTTCGGTTGCGAGCCGCGTTACGGTTGTCGAATTCTTCAAATACGAAGGAACTAATGAAGGGAATGAGCCTTTTCTGGATCAATCCTTCGAAGGACTCCTCGAAACACTGCCGTCGGTTTATGAAACCCCCCATCCATCAAAACATATGCAATGGTAATTTAATAAATGCCCGCTCCCATTTTCATTTTACCAAAACGAAAATCCATTTCAAAAACATTCGGCGAAGGGCTGCGTTCTACAAAAACAGCGTAACTCACCAAACACTTAAGCCCTTGGATCGAATTTTTTGCGAAGCCCCCGATGACTTCCTGGGAGCAAACTCCGGAAAACCCATTGAAAGCGAGGAAAACACGAAATCCTGAAAGATAAACATTTCCGAAAGCCATACGCACGGACGTAATACACGATGATGAAAGGGGACGAAAGAAAAAATGGAGCCAGAGCAGCAGAGGGGAGGGAGAGAGCGGTTATACAGGGTGGTATACAAAAATCCCCATTAAAATCTGAATAGCGACGAGGTCAGAAAAGCGCTCGCCACAATCACAAATTGGGTTTGTTCAACCCATACAGGCGCACAAGTGTGGTCAGCCCCAACGGCGAAGAACACTCGGGGGCAGTAGGCGGGAAGGCAGCGAGAGAGTTGGACGGATGAGCAGAGGGATTTGGACAGCGACACAAAGGAATAAAGAGGAAGAACGAATATTTTTTCAAGGAACGTGCGGCCCCAGCGGACGATGGGGTTCATCCGAAACGACCTGCCCACCCCTCACAAACACACACACAGCTGCAGGCCCTGTACGGGTCGAATGTACGAATGGAGGAACTAAAGAATGCACGAAAGAATAACTATACAGCGAAAAGAAAAGACGAGAGAGTGGGGAGGAAGGAGCAGAGCGAGAGGACGAGGACGAACGGCGCCGTCCGTGGTCGCGTCGAACCCGGTCCCGCTGGACACAACCATCAACCATCGCAAAGAGACAGAGACGGCAATACATGGGGTTCATTCACGTCTTGCGAAGATATGGGCGGACAGACAGATGGACGGACGGACGGACGGATGGATGGAGAGACAAGAGCGTGTCCAGCGTAGTGAAGAATAAAACTGGCAAAGCAACAATAGCGACGACGAACACTACAGCAACAACAATTACTACAACAACCACAACTACAAAAATGGCGATGCAAAAAGCGAGCACACAAAGTGCTTAAAAACACACTGAAAAAATAAACCCGAGGAGCCGTGTGGGGGCGAAGGTTACCTGGGATGAGTAACGTGATGTAACGTTACGTTACGTTAGGTCCTCGTTACGTGACGCCGTGCGCGTCGTGATGTGATGCGATGCGATGTGACGTTACGTCGGCACTTGCGCTGCTGACGTGTCTGTATTGTGCATTGTGCCGAGGACGATGAGACCTCCCAGCTGCAGGAGCAAAAAGAGTCCGTGTGGACGTGTGGAACGAGTGGGACGAGTGCCGACCTCGATCCACTCCGAAGTGCATCCTTCAGTCGGCTCTCGACTCCGCCTACGCTCCTCTCCCGCGTCGCCGCCTCTGGTCCGGACGTGGAGAGAACTTCAGGTTCGGCACTCATCGCGGCCTCCGCGTCGCCCCGTTTCGCTCTACGGGCTCCGGTGTCCTCTCTTGACGCGGATCCACTTCAATTACCGGCGACCTCTCGGCCACTCGGCCCGCCCGCTCTTCGTGGGGGAGCGGAGAGGACTGGCGGGCGCCTGCAACTTGATTAGTAGTTTCATCGCTGCTGTCGATTTCCATTCGTTCTCGCTGTTGTTGGTTGTTTAGCACACCTGGCGCAGTCGGCGAGTGTCGTCGGATAGGCAGACGGACGTAGTGTCGAAGTGTTAATTTCATTCTTCAGTTTATTGCAAATTCTTTGTAATTAGTTCAATTTGCACAAGTAGTGCGAGAGGTGGAGAGAAATGCGGGTGGTTTGAGGGCGAGAGGTGCACAACAGTACAAAACTTCTCCAAGAGCCTCTTCAAAAGAATCCTTGCACTATCTCGTCGCTGTCTGCTCCTCTCCATTCATCCTCGCCAACCCTAGCCAACTCTCTTCATGACATGACATGCACTTTTAATCCCCTTAACTTGAGCCATTTGTTGTTTCCTACCCTCGTTGTCTCGCCTTTTTATCCCCCCTTTCTCCATTTTGTAAAATATGATCACCACGAGTGGACATTCCTTGGAATTTTCCGATAATTAACTCGAATAAACAACAAGTTCTTATGTGCTCCGAAAGTTCTGCAGGGAGTTGTCGAAAATTATCGAACATTATCATTAGTGAATGAGCTCGTCCACAGAGCGACATCTCCCCTCTGTGTCGAACTGCACCGCACATATTAACATGAAACTTTCGACAGGTATCTGACTATCTACTGCCGGAATACCGAGAGAAGCAGATCAAGCGAGCACGACACAGTCATTATTTCAATACGAAGATATGCATTAATCAAGTCTAAAGTTTCCTTCCTGTGATGTTGAGTTTAACCGCTGCAAAATTATGGCTTCCCCTTCCTGCTGAGCGGTGCCGTCCCGACCTGATCCAATTCTAGCAACAACAGTGGATCGGGTGAATAATTGAATGAGGTTATGGGGAAGCGTTGCCCACCTGAGGGGATTGATGAGAGGAAAGTTTATTGGAGTACTAAAATTTAAATTTCGTTCAAAATGTCCCTTGTTGAATTCTTGAATAGGGTTGCTTGCAGTTTAATAAACAGGAACTAATGCGGATCCATTGCGCGATTTATCCCTATAAATGGGGCTAGATCATGCAGCAATTGATCTTCTAATTATTGTGAATCGACGACAACAACAGTTACTCGAATCCCACTCCCGCCATCCCGTTAGTTTTCGATAAATTACAAACTAACACCTTTTTTTGCCTTGCAGAAGATGCTGTGCACATTACAGCCATACTCGGAGAGGGAGTCATCTTCAATTGCCACGTTGAGTTCCCCAACGACCACCCGGTGCCGTATGTCCTCCAGTGGGACAAGAAGGTGAGCGAAACGGTACGATATCACACCAACCATTTCTTCTCTAAACTCTCTTTTATTAAAGCGACAAAAGCAAAAGAAACCGTTTTGTTTGTATCTTTTTTTAAACATATGTACGTACATATACATATATATGCATATACGCTGAGAATGTGCATATACATGTATGCATGTATGGACCTAAGCATATGTATGCGTGTATATATTTTTAACGCCAACGACATGAATATAAACTAAGTAAACGCGATACACTGAAAGAATACAGAGATTAAGAAACAAACAAAATATCGTATAGAAAAAAAAGTAACGCAAACTATCGTGAGTATTAGCTAAGCAACAACAATATAATTGCTATCATCGCAATGCTACAAAAAAGATAAGAGTAAAAAACTACTGTAATTATCGTACATTAATTGAGAAATGTTGAAGCATTTTAAGTTGAAGATTTTTTGATTTGAAATTAAATGTGTGTTGCGTTTCGCAAATTCTTTTCCAAATTATTCAGTTGTTCGGAATTTCGAAATTCGATTCTTGTTCTAGAGTTCTAGAGATTGGCTTTGATTTGTGGAATTTTTTAAAAAGAAAGAATACAGAGATTAAGAAACAAACAAAATATCGTATAGAAAAAAAAGTAACGCAAACTATCGTGAGTATTAGCTAAGCAACAACAATATAATTGCTATCATCGCAATGCTACAAAAAGATAAGAGTAAAAAAACTACTGTATTATCGTACATTAATTGAGAAATGTTGAAGCATTTTAAGTTGAAGATTTTTTGATTTGAAATTAAATGTGTGTTGCGTTTCGCAAATTCTTTTCCAAATTATTCAGTTGTTCGGAATTTCGAAATTCGATTCTTGTTCTAGAGTTCTAGAGATTGGCTTTGATTTGTGGAATTTTTTAAAATTTAAGTGTTAGTTTCATTGTTTTTGTTATTTGTGAACTTGAAATATTAAATACTACAAATTATTAGTTTAGCGAGTTGATGGAAAATCTTATCAAAAGACCAATTAATTCAACTCGACCTTGAAAAACAAAAAAAAAGATTAAAATGTTGCCTAAACTTATCGATTGCTGATGCTTTGAGAAATGTTTTCAGTTGAAGAAAAACCGTTTTTGCGTTCATTTTTAGTTGGTTCTACAGCTTTCGATATGATGATCCAACTCAGAATCGGACAAACATCCTACACATACACACAGTAAAGCTTTGATAGGCTGCTACTCTTTGATAACCTTAATATATTTCGAGTATATCCAACACACTCGTGTAAAATTGAATACGCTTTTGCTGAAAATTTACATAGTAATTGTTTAGATTGATTGCTGTTCGGAATCAATTTTCTGAGTGTAAGAACAGTACAGTTCGAATACCAATTGTCCCAATTGTATTATTTTGGCATTATTGTCCAGTTTTCAATTTTTTTGCGCATATACATTGACATAGAATTAACTCTTTCCTACAATCGCATAATCTGTTTCGGACAAGGAAGTACTTTAGAAATGTACCTTTTTAATAAACCGAATTGGAAGAAAACAAAACAAACGAAAGTAAAAAAAATAGAGAGAGTGAGAGAAGAAAATTCATCTAGAAATTGTATTTAGCAACTCATGATCCATGGACCGAACTTCATAATCGAATCAGTTTCACCACCAATCTGAAATTCTATTCACGAATTGTTTACTTTTCTGCTCACCACAAAAATAGAAAGCAGTCGATTGCAATAACAACAAGTGCCACCCAAAAACAACACGCACACACATATCCTCACACATCACGGCATAACGATGTATGTTGGTGTGTGTTTGGTTTTTAATGTTTAATTCCAACACGAGTTTCGATCGAGAACCTGTCCATTTCCCTTCTAAGCCACTCACACCTCACTTCAGACACCCGTATTTTGTAGCTTCCTCCACTCTTCACAACTTTTCACCGCACATTTTAGTAGGAAATAGTTTATTGCATTTCGTTCTATTTGCCGTTTTAATTTTCAGTTATCGTCGAGCAGTTTTTAGTTCCAAATTTCGGAGTGCATTTTTATGAAGACACTAAAGAAAAGATACGAAATATTTTATTGGTCACCTTTAATATACATGTTTCCCACATATAGGACGTAGAAGGATGCAAAACCGCATTTTAATTATATTGAATTAAATAAATTGTGAAACTAGAAGGGACCATTATTGCAGGTGCCCGTCCCCAAGCAAACAACACTTCCTAAAATAAATACACTGGTATTAATGGCATTAACTTTGTTTACTTCGTGATTTAAACAAATACAAAAATTATTTCGTCCGTTTAATCGCCAACACCAGACGAGCGATAAATTTTCGCAAATGCAACATCGATAAATTTCACTCCGAATAAATCAACGCGCATAAAACAAAAACTTCGCGTCGAATGAATAAAATGCAATATATTTGCTAAATAAGCTGAGAGCGATTACAAAAACATGAAATTGTGATAAACCCGCGAAAACAAAAACATATCACAGATGTGTAAATTCCCCTTTCCTTGCAAATTCAACAAATTTTAATTTTTAAATTCTCAATCTTCATCAAAGCTCAATGGAATATTTTCAACAAATATTTTTGAACTGAATTCTTCTACGTTTTGTGTACAAGCATGCCGCTGAGAATCTTCTTTTGTAGTTATTGCTATTGCGTAAGTTGTTTTTCAAGCCATCCCATGTTATTTCTCACCTACCATCAATCAGAACTTTGACTTTTTAGAGAAAATCAGCAACCACAAAGCTGCAAAGTTTCCACACAGAACGCAGTAAAGCCAGATGCATCAGAAGAGATAGAAATGGGAAAACAAAGGATGAAATTGCTGTCGAAATTGAGTCCGATTTTGAAAGCTTGTATGCGTAGAAAAACGAACAAAAGCTCCATATCTTAACCTCAAATTAAAGGATCTCGCGTGAACTAGTTTCGATTTTACCGCAGGACAAAGGAACTGTTTCCTTTTTTTGTGAGGAAATTTCAGTAAACTTTTCATTCGGTCCGTGAACAACCGACGAACTCAGACATGAACTCATATGTGGGTGTGTTGGTATTTTACCCACAAAGTTCACTTCGAAACGTGCACTGCTTGCCGTTTGTATCTTCTTCATATTTATTGGTGTATATTATTTTTCTCCTTTTTTTCGCCTTTTCTTTCAATGAGTGGAGGTGCGATTGGTCTGAATATGAACAAAATGCACAATTCCACAGAACTGTTATAATTGAAACTATAAATAAGAGCTCCCTATCACAAAGGCAATAGTGAGCAAATAATGGGAATTCAATAAATAAAAAGAAATCCAAATTTTGAATGCAAAATTAACAAACCGATAAAATAAATTCATGCGAATAAGGCACACTTTAATGAGAAACCCGGAATTCGAATAGAATCGAATAAAACAGAAAACACTTACAAGAAGAAGCACAAATAATGAATTTATATTTAAAGTTTGACCTTTTGCGGGAATTATTATGTAAATGCACGTGTGAACGGGGGAAAATCGACCCCGAATTTTGTTGTAATAGTTAAAAACCACCACAATAGGATAAAGGTTTGTGGGGCCAACTGCAATATTCAATTAAATATTGAATACACAGTGCCTAAAAGCCCCATTCGCGTCGACGAAAAGCCCTGCAACACATAAAAGGCAACAGGAGGAGAGTGAGGAGGAGCCTGAGGGGCGAATGGATGGGAGTAAAACCGAATATGAAAAATTAATTTAACATTTCTCGAGCACTCATTTAATTAGCGAAATATTGCGATTATTTGATGACGACATTTCACAATTAATTAATTATTTCGTACAAGTGGATTCCTTTCATACCGAATTCCAAAAACAGTACTCTCCGACCGAATTATGTGGAATTTCGAATTGTGGAGTTTCCATTTATTGCCTTTGACGGAGCTCCTCTCTAAACGGCTTTTAGGAACAATCCGAGCCGATTAACACAAAAATAAAATTTTCAAGGAGAGAAACGTGAGACTGGCGTGGAAGTGAGTGAACGAGAGGCCACTAAGTTCCTGCTTAATTGCGCGTGCCAACTTCGCAGAAGCTCTTCATTATTTCGCCACAAAGGAAAAGGTAGCTGCGAACCCCGAGCCCGTTCAACGGTCAAGAGGTCCTTGAGACAAATTGTCCTTAGCGAAAGTCAGTGAAGTTTTTCTCATAAATGATGCTTTTTCAGATAGGGATAACTCTAAGAGAGGCCGCTTTGAAATTCCTACGACGATCAGTCATTGATTTTGAAGCGATACATTTCCATCGGGGTTGAAGTTTTCCACACCCTAGGGTTTTTTATTCCTTCTCGTAAAACAATAATAGTGTAATATTCTGCTACGACAGTCTTGCCACAGACAACCGGACTACCGGAGACTGAAAGCAAAGGATAGAGAAAGAGACGCATGAGAGACTCATCAGCGAAATCCTCTGGAAATCCCGTCATTAAACTTATCTGTTTTACGCTAATCGCATCGCTTGAGCCAACGAATGGCATTCATTGTCTGTCTCGACTTTCCCTCTACCGGAGGCGGAAGTGGAGAAGGACGCGGCCCGCATCGGAAGCCAGAACCACTGACAGATGCAGCAGGGCTTGAGGCAGTGGAGCTAGAGCTCTTATCGCGCAACTGACAGATATCTTTATTTCAACAAACTTTTCACACTGAGTGAGAGACACTGAATTCGAGCATATATCTACCTCAGCCCATGGGAGAAAGAGAAGGAGAGTTGGGCGAGAACGACACGTTGGAATGGGATAAAGCCGGAACGCACAAGGACGTGGAAACTTTGGTCACAGCCGAGACAGACGACTCGTTAAAAACAAGCCAGCAATTAAATTGTCATTACAACAACAACAAAACAGAACAACTGCAAAAATAACATTCTCATCCATAGCAATCAAACAACTGCACCGCCGAAAGTGTCACAAGCATAACTCACAGAAAGTGCTACCGCAAGACTTAAAGAGAAGCCAGGACAAAGTTAAGCACATCCCGGCTATATACGAAGCTATTTTTGCGGTTTCTCTGCGTTTCTGTGCGTTTCAGGATATCGGCCTCCAATGTGGACTTTGAAAAAACATTTAAGAAAAAAAATGATTTTTGAAGTGATTACAGATTAGGACCCAAATCTTGATTAAGCGCGAAATGGCGGAGATACGACCATTTTAAGTTTTCAAGTCGAAAATCGACCATAGAATCTGTCTATAGACGCTATATGGAAGCGTCCAGACACTGCATCTACTTCCGTTTGCTTCATACAACTGGAGAGTATCATCCAGAAAAGTTTGTGGCTGGAGCTGAGAAAGGTCCTGGACCCCGGCGACCTTTCCAGAATTGGTCTCTTCACAAAGTTCTTCTGGATATGCTTCTTTTCGCCACCCTAACTATTTGAATGCTTGTAAGCTACTCGTTAAACAATTTTTAGACTTCCCGGATATGTTGAAAATGGCCTTCCATATGAGTCCCGCGCCTAAATCAACGGCTCATTTTTGGCTTCATTAGCGCAAAATTAACTCGGGTCACTCGAGCACGAATCGCGATGAATGAATTCCGTTTAATTGATTTCACCCCTCGACGACACGCTTATCATGTGACCACAAAACAGGCCTCGAATTTTTGTCGACATTTTTTGCCTTTTTCGACTCTGCATTTTTCATTCATCTGCTATATATTCATATCTGTTATATTTATTTTAATAAATGATTTAATAAACACCGTAAATATTTCAACCACACACAAACACAACCCAACAATACCAGTACCAATGATTACAACAACCGCAAACAACATGCATACTTTTTCGTTATTTTATTTTTTATATTTTACATTGTCTGTCTTTAATTAAAAGCATTTACGCCACAATAGCAACAACAATAATCATAGAATATACATATCTATATATATATATAAATAAATAAATGCATCATAAAGCTGCGCTGCATCCCTGGCATTTTATGTGTTTTGTTGTAATTGTTCTTTGATTTTGTACACTATTAATCTTTTAATTAAAGGCAACACCACCCTCCCACAAAGTGCAATGTAATGCACCAACACTACCACAGACATTACAAAAACACACACACAAACAGAGTAAATAATGTGATATACGCCATTACGCCGCCATTTTGATTCGCTGCATTATGTAAATAATTTTGTGTACTTTTTGTTGTTGACTCATTTCTTTTTTTTTTTTGGGTTCCGAAATCAGAATCGTATTTTTTCTGTTGTAAAACATATGAACGCAAAATAAAACCTAGCTGTGCGTTTTCGAACAAAATGAACGTCCATTCGATTTTATTTGAAATAATTTGTGTACTTTTGTGTTTTTGATTTCCAAACATGTCGCCACCGCCGCCTCCGGCCGAATCGTACTCATTGTGGTTATCGCTTTAATTTCTCGTCCCTCCAACTGCTGCCGTCCCCGGCTCACGGCGCACAGGGTTCCGACCTGCCCATCTACATCTGGTACGAGAGCTACCCGGAGCACATCGAGGAGGGCTACAAGGGACGCGTGTCCCGCGTCTCGCAGGACTCACCCTTCGGCTCGGCCTCCCTCAACTTGACCAACATCAAGGAGTCCGACCAGGGCTGGTACGAGTGCAAGGTCGTCTTCCTGAATCGCGACCCGCGTCAGCATCGGAACGGCACGTGGTTCCACCTGGACGTGCACGCTCCGCCCCGTTTCAGCGTGACGCCCGAGGACATAATTTACGTTAACTTAGGTGAGTCCACGTTCTCATTCTTATTATAGTCTAAGTTTCAGGTGTCATCAGGTGTTCCTTCAAATGTTCTTTCGCAGCGCCCTTTATGGAAATGTCTTTCCTTTGGTTCTGTTATTTCTACCTTCATCAAAATCTCCCTGAGTCTATCGTGGGACTCTTAAAGACCAAATTCCATCAACTTGTAATTTCCTTGCCTGAAATTAAACTCTCTCTGAAATTTAATCCCTCCATGTGCGATTCTCCCTAAATTCCTCTTTTCTCCCTTCCATTCTGCCTTCTCCGGGCGCCCTTCCTACCGGGGCTTCTTACTCCCTCGTCCTCCCTGCGCCTTCTTTCAGCCAAATTTGTCGTTTGCTCCCGCAAAAGGTTTCCGCTCCGCAAGAGGTCTTCCGTCACCACCCACTTGCCGATTTCCCCCCTCGCAGTCCATCTATCCGCGCTGTTCCCTCCCGTTGAGGAGTGCATGATTTATTGGCTCATTTTCAGGCACGCGCTGCCGACGCTGCCACCTCAAGTGTCACTGATAGATTTCGCTCATAACAGTAATGTCCTTCGAGAAATAATCAAATATCCTTTCATAAAACTGTTCAAACTTTGCCCGCCCTCCCCTCACGCACACACTCATTTATATGGCTTTCCAATACCCACTCAGGAAAGCCATTTTTCCTCCACCGCAAATATTTCACCTTTCACCAATGATCGATTCACTGTCGTCTCACCTTCCGAGCCGCCTCCACTCAAACTTTCTCTCTCCCTCGCATCAGACGCAGACACGTTCCTTCGACGGTGGGGTCGAGGGGTCCTTTGTCATCGCGTAAATTGCAAGTCTTCTTCCGTTCCGATCCCATCCCGGGAGATCGCATTCCCAGAGGTTCCGAGAGAAGGAAAGAGAGGCCGATAGACGGACAAGACGAAGACTAATGGAAATAGAGACAGCCAGGCAGATGGTGGATTCCTGAATCTTGGCTCTCGTTTGGAGAAGCGACGAATGGATTGATTTCCTATTCGTGGCATACTCGCACACACTGAGACGAGCAATTTTTCACTTGAGGAATTTGTAAGCCCCGCTCACAGATATGAATCGCAGAGGGACGAAATTCGAGATTCCTTTCTTCAGCAGACAAGAGATAATTTATGAGGACGACAAGCGAATTTCATGAACAGGTGTCGCCAACCACAAACTGAGCCGGCTTTTCTCCATTGTTTCTTTGTAAAAAATTGGGAACTTTTTCCGAATATCCCAGACTGTCTGAGGGGAGGAACGAAATATCCGGCAATGAGATAAATTGTAGAAATTTCGCACTAATTGCGGCAACAAAGGATCAAAAGGATTGCCAACTGCGATCTGAACAAAACCTCAAAAGCAAGGAAAAAACAAGCTCAACAACGACAGCAGCAATAGCTGCCACAACAACGACAATTGCCACCCGCACTTGATGCGCAAAACGAACGGGAAACAAAAGCAAAACGAAGATGAATTAAAAAACCAACAAGAAAGAGGCCAACAAAGAGCGCAACGACTCACGGACAGAGACAAAGGGTCGCAGCGAACGCACGATAAATCATAATATAACAATGAAACAAAAAGGACGACAACGACCGAGACAACAGAGACCCCACATCGTTTGGCCATTGTTGTAAATTGTTGTTGTTGCTCATGGCTGCGAAAACTCGGAGGCAACGCAGAACCTCGGGAACGGAAGGAGCCGCCGCCTGCATTCGTGCACATGTGCGTGTGTGTGAGTGCCACACAAGCGCGCACTGAGCGTTGCGACAGACACGCCACGCCGCTGCCTGTCGCTCAAAATGGCGCCATCATGTCCGTCAGCCCGTCCTTCTGTGGCCCCCCGCGCGCTGGATATTGCTTTGAGCTCTGTGCCATTTGCTCTCCTTTGCCTTCATTTGCGCGTTTTCCATTACTTCCATTCCCACCCGCGCCATTTGCTAGCCTCTGCTCAACTCTTTCTTTCTGTGCAGTT
This sequence comes from Coelopa frigida, assembly GCA_017309665.1. NCBI lineage: Eukaryota > Metazoa > Arthropoda > Insecta > Diptera > Coelopidae > Coelopa > Coelopa frigida. The sequence continues at coordinate 270,804 of CM029565.1, read as the reverse complement.
TTCACCACGATTTCCCACCGCTCGCGTTGAGCGGACGGAGCAAACTTTCGAATCCACCCGAAGCTCAGTCGGAAGTGGATGTCACATGCATTTTTTGTATGAATTGGTTTTGTTCTAGAACTCCGAAATTCAAGCAATCTCAGTGCTTTCTGTAAGTCAACGGATGTGATCGCCATTTTGTATTCCGCACCACAGTTCTCTATCCGAAGCCGGAAATGCCATCTCGGCGTCCTTCGAACTGCAATTCAAATCCAGGTTGAACTAAGTCCGAAGTGTCCGTCATTTTGTATTTTTGTATACATACATTGATTCAAGGCAAACAAACTACTCATGCAGACTTTTAAAAAAGAGCACTGAGATTTTTTTTGTCGTCCTCAGTGCACATTTTTCCTGATGCCTTCATCCCGAATTCTTATCCAGCCTATACAACCGTGTACTTTTATGTTGAAATTAACCGTGTGGCCTTTATTAGCATTTAAGACAGCTCATTAAAACTTTCCCCAATTAATTTGCCTCTTTTTCTTCATTTCCTTGCAGGTGATTCAATTATTCTAAATTGCCAAGCGGATGGCACCCCAACACCCGAAATCCTATGGTACAAAGATGCTAATCCCGTTGATCCCTCGCCTACTGTTGGCATCTTTAATGATGGCACCGAGCTTCGGATCTCCACCATCCGGCAGGAGGACATCGGAGAGTACACTTGCATTGCACGCAATGGTGAGGGACAAGTCTCCCATACGGCTCGTGTTATAATAGCGGGCGGCGCTGTAATCATGGTAAAAAGAATTATTTTCAAAACCCGATCAAAAATTAAATTTAACTTAACTGAAAAATAGACACAGAATTTGACAAAGAGAATCGCCAATAGATAAACTTTCCCAATATCCGTAATCGAAAACAATAGTCAAATAGAAGCAATAGAAGAATATTGCATTCAAATCCATGTTCAGAGTGTTTTGCAGAGTTTTTTGAGAGCATCCTTTTCAAAATTCAAAAATTGTCCAAAATCTATCTTCTCTTTTTTCAATATATCCCCTTTTTGGACCTTTCCCTCAAACCTCTAAAATTCCACTCAACACTTTGAACTCAGATTTCTTCGTAAATCATCAATATTTCAACACATTGAAATGAAATATTTTTGGAAATCACTCATGTTGTTGTTATGTCGCCCCCTATTTATAAACTAAAATATTTTCTATTTTATAAATAATCATAAGAATCCATTTCAATCCAAATCACTGTTGTTCAAAAAACTAAATTATCAAGAAGTCCATAAATGTCCATCTCACAAAAATCACAATCAGTAATTTTAGGCACTCACCTTTGATTTGAAGACCCTCGACCCATTACCCCATTTATTATGGAAATCGGACGCCCGACCACACAAATTAAGACATCGCTCAAAAAACATATCATCAATTCATCTATCCCTGGGCCTCAGTTCTTTAATAAATCGTTCCCTCAAGTAGAATTAATTTCCGCTCGTTTAATAGAAGAACTGAGCAATTAACTGAAATTGCTTCATAAATTATTTCGCTTCTTGTGTCGCAACTACTACGAGCGTCTCGGATGGGCGAATACCCCGGCACCCTGAAAGCGGGTTTCGTTGGTCGCGTTGCGGGGCTGTTGGTTCTGGAGGCGGGAGTAGAGTGAGAGGGAAGAAAAATAAGGTCCTTTGCTTAATTATCACATCGCGAGGTACTAAATTTGTTAAATACGAGTTGCTGCAGAGTGTCAGGAGAGCGACAGAGAGCAGAAAAATTATAATAGGAGGGGTTTAACAGGATCGTTTCTAATCGAGAAATGGAATACGGTACCAAACAGCGCCCAAACATTTTGTTTTGAATTAGAAAAAAAGATGGGAGAAATGGTAGGAGCTAGTGAAAAGCTTTGGCACTGGCTGGGATTCGAAACCGCGACCGTCAGTTTGATAGCTCAGCACACTAGCCACTGAGCCACTGACGGCCCCAATATTGAATTATTTAAAATCTGAGATTCCGTAGAAGAAGAGAAGCCTCCTTCCTTCGCACAATATCCTCATTAGACTCGTTGAACTTTCTAGACGTTGACAAGCACGTACGCCACCCATGAATGGGTCCGCCTTTATCTCCCCTCACAACCCTGTCCAACCCGCCCAGGCGCTGAAGAGAACTATGAATTTTCATAAACCCCTCGCCGGTTGTCTCTCGTCACAGCACGAGGCGGTGGAACCCCTTCGACACCCCCCGTTCACACATTCTGGCACTTTCACCGCCCTCCGCAACCCGACCAGAGGAAGCAGGGGAGCGGCTGGAGTTAAATGCGTACATTTGCATTTTTATCCCTCCCTGCTCCTCGTTGCCACTCTCTCACGGCCCGGGGCCAGTGTTTTGTGAACGCAGCACAATTTAAACAAAACTCGCAAAGTTCCCTAAGGTCTCAGAGTGCCGTCGCTTTCTGAGGGCGACACCGTCATTCGATGTAGCGAGCATTTTTCACAAGAACGCAAAAACGTACACACAGGCAAGCATAGATTTGCGAGTGACATGCATGGGGAAAATGTATACCTTAGGTCCCGCATCGCGGGTCTCTCTCACTCCACTTCCTCCCTCTCTTTCACAGCCTCTTACCCCGGTCGCACTGTCTCCCTCCTTTTCCTTTCCGCTTTAGTTTCGCACTTGTTCTGCCTCCATTCAAGTTGGATATTACATCACTAACACATTCAACTGACGACCCTTTCTCCCTGCCTCTCTACCGAGGTATTAGCTTGCCACGATGTAGTAGTTTCTCCTTCGTGCGAGTCGCTATTGTTCGCATTTACTTTTGGAAAACTTTAGCAAGTACTCATGTTTCTCCTATCGCTCTCGCCCGCTCTTTATCCGTATTTCGTCGCTGTTGTCTCGCTTAATTTCGGCGACAACTAATGCGCGTGAATAATTCAACTGTTTAACTCGCGAGGACCGGAAGCGAAGAAGAGCGCGACTGTGATGGCTAGGGAGACTGCGCTGAGTTGAGCTGGCATGTGTTTCAAATTTCTGTAGCATAAGTTAAGGCGTTATAAATGTAGTATGCGAAACTGTTCCACGCCGCCAGCCTTTGGGAAAACGAATGACGTGCTATTAAAGCTTGTCTTTCTTCCGTACATCGCCCCCTTTCGTCGCTTCGTCCTGCCCTCGCTCGCTTAACAATCATCGCATATTTCGTCATGCTATTGAAGCGAGACAGATGGCCAATTTGCCGTCGGATAGAAAGAGAGGCAGAGGGAGGACGAGACTGATGAGTGCTCTTTGCTGAGGAAATGAGGTCTGAACTGTGTTGTGTTGTTTGGCCGAAAATTGTGGCCTACTTTGCGGCGTCGAAGTAATTTATTTCCATTTCGCTGTCCGGCGCGCAGCAGGCGGTTCCTACTTTGGGGCGTCCGGAGGATGCCTTTTTGGGGTTTCAATGGAAATTTATATCCCCAATAAATACTTGGATCCTCAAGGCTAAAGATGAGTGTGTTTGGGTTTAATTGATTCTTGCCACACAACCCCTCCCCGCTTGCATTGTTCGCTTCCGGCCAGTGCGTTCCCCACTCCATTCCCAACTCGGGGCATGTTGCACGACATGTTTTCGTGGTTCTACCTCCCTCGCCGCTTCACCTCGTCCCCTGATCCACCCCTCATCGTCTCTAGATTGATTTTGATTTTGTGTTTCTTGCGATTTTTTCAATTGAGCTCCAAGATTATTCATGTACACACTCGCACCCACACACCCGCCGACAGGCTTACACGGGTGGAGGTGGGACACTGTCCTACAGTAGCTCCCTTCCGCTTGGAGTGGCTGAAAATGTAAAATTAACATGCTTCTCTCCTTCGCCTACACAAACACGCACTCTGCTCCCCCACATACATGTACTCTCCACCCGTTCCCCAACGAGACGTACACACACAACCCACGCACACTAATGTATAATTCAGGTAAAACAATTTGAGGCGCGAGGCTGCCACCAGGAAACCGAATGAATTTTGATGGCAACGCCGAACCAGGAAACCTTCACGGCAACAACATCTAACTACCATATAAACACAACATCACAGACCTAGCAACAACTACAACCACACCTTCCTCGGCAAGAGTGAACCGGAGCGGAAGTTCGCGACCCGAGAGTCGCGAGCTGCGAGACCTCATCTTGAGGTCGGCGGCTGTGTTTTCGAGAGCTCTGTGGTGGTGAGAGGAAGAAGGGGAGGCAATGTGCCGCAGCCCATTCGCTACTTCCAGCCGTCGAAAACCTTGTCGAGAATAGCGTGCGGTCCGTGAACACTCGTTTGAAATTGGAAGGAAGCCATTCGAGGCCCCTCCAGAGACCGGCCACCTCGCTTGAGTTTCTCGCCCCGCCTCCTCGCAGCAGAGAGTGCGTTAATTGTTTGAAGCCAGTGGGCGTTGCCGCCGCCCCCGTTGCGACGGGCGTGGCGGGCGCATTTGTGAGCCAACGCCTAAAATCGTGCTGGCTAATTTAGCAGCGAGCTCCCGCACTCGACCCTTCCACGGGATGGTCTTCATTCTACCTCGTTCTCGTCCCTCGCCAGCGCTTCCACACTCTTCGCTATGACATCCTCATGCAGCTTCTGTTGCCATTGTTGTTGTTTAAAAGTTCGTTAATGAGTTTCAAAAATTAACGAAGAGTCTACGACTTTTGATGTATGGTGTTTGTTGTCGGATTCCCTGATCGCAGTTCTTTCCTTACTAATTACTAATTCATTATCCTGCGGAAAATTGAGGTGCCTCTGCCTTTTCCTCCCCTTTGTTATTGTTGATGCTCATCGGTGGAAGTCACTCAATTCAATTCCTTGTATACGCTAGCATGGTTGTTTTCTTTAGTTGCTCATTGTGCCAACTCTTCTATACGCTTTCGTTCGCTCAATTAGCTTCAAAAATTAGTAATTCACTCTCATCCCTCTCTCTTGGTGGCAACAGGAGATGGCAAAAGAGACCAGGGGTCGAAGAAAGGAATCGAACGAACTTCTTGAAGAGAGAGGGCACGAAGGAGGACCAGCGACTGGTTTGTGACGCGATTCGATCTCGAAGCAAGAAGCAATAAAAAGTTATCCAAAGTTTCGTTGCGAAACGGAAGCATTGCAACTGTGTTCACAAAGAAATATGCAATATTTCTGGGTGACGTCGGGAGGAAAAAACTTCCATTAGGCCCGGCTGGGGAAACGCTTGATGTTGATGTAACTCAATTGAACCCTCATTAGACAATCATCTGCCACGTTCATCGCCTCCCTCACCTCACCTCGCTTTGGCTTTTGCTTTTCTCCACAACATGTTCGTCATCTTCATCATCGACTTGTCTTCATCTCCATGTCTTCATCTCGCAAACATCTCGATTTTGTCTCACCTGCGCCTCAACTTTTCTCCTGACTTTGACGTAAATGCGTACGTTGTTTCCCATTACTTTTCATTTCTGTGTCCGACACACAACAAACTAGCTAATCAGAGCAATAAATTAGGCTTCACATACACACAGAGACATTATATGTATATGTATATAGAAATATATAGAGATATATGTATGTATTGTAAGATAGTTGCTATCGTGGGCAAGGAAATATTCAGACATCGATATGATTTCAACTGTTTGTGTCTTCTTTTTCTTCTCTTCTTCTCTCCCTTTCGACTTCTCTTTGGTTTTTGTTTGATTTTTGTGTCTAATTTTATGTTGTTGTTGGTATTGTGGTTGTTGTTTTTATTAAAAAAAAACTATTATTACTTACTCGCTGTCAATCGACGACCAAATAAACACAAAAACAATGTGAACAACCTTTTCGATACCTACATCAACTGCGACCACTACTACTACAACTACTACTACTACTACTACTACTACTACTACTACTACTACTACTACTACTACTACTATTACTACTACTACTACAACAACAACAACAACTACTACTACTACAACAACAACTACTACTACTACTGCAAAAATATTGATAATGATAACAACAACAAAAACAACTGCATCTACCGCAATTGCACTCATGCGCCGTGTGCGTGTGTGGTGAACGTGTACGTGTGTGTGTGTGTTACCCCTCTCCCACCCGCACGCAGCCGGAAGGCGGAAACGCTAAAACGCTCGGTAGACCCGAAAGTAAAGTCGTTAAATCGGCCAATCGAAAACTGGGTATAACAGTAAGTGTCCGCTATTTTGATTTTGATTTATACTCTCGATGTTTTTTCGTAATAAATAAAAGCAACAAAGAATGCCTCTATCATTAAATCAATATCAAACAAAACAATTTTTGTAAGTTTTTTGAAACGCGTTTTGCCATCATTTTTTTCAAGCCTTTGCTCATGCCTTTTGAAAGACCATAAACAACCCATACAAAATATGAAAATACCAATAATGAATAATTTCTACCGCCATTGCAAAGATCAAACATAATCTCATCTTCCAAGCTTCGACCCAGTCAACTCTCATACCACTCAGGAACTTGGATATCCTTAACCGCAGCATTAGTTCCACCACACTCAGTTCACCACAGAAATCCGAACTCACCACTGACACGGACAGATGGAGTTTCTTTTTAATTGAGATTCTTTAAAAATTGAGAATGCCTTCTGAAAGTTATTAGTCGAAACCAATTCGAGAAACCGGAACTTCGTTAAGTTCTTCTTTCAACAACTCCGAAAGCACACAAGCACACACACAGCACCCATACCATCCCCATTTACTTCAGACAATTGCGCTTCGCCTTCCTCTGTCCCAATCTGTGTCCAAATTTCCATATATTTATGTACATATGTAGAATCCCATACGCACACACACACATACATATACGTACATCGTCGCCGCTAATTTGTCTACACATTTCTAGTTGATAGTTTTTCGATTTCCGTTTCCATCCGTTCATTCGTTTTGTTTTGTTGTCTATTTATTCCCTCCATTCTTGCTCTCACCTCGGAATTGTGTTTATCAAATCGATTGTTTGCAATGTTTACACTTCCCTCCTCCTTTCGTTCTAGTTCAGTTGAATTTTTCACAGCTCTTTGTTATTTGGAGTTTTTCCGTAGGAGTTTTTTCTGCATTTTCCGAATCTTCCTTGCATGCTGTGTATACTATTCTAAGCTATATATTTTAAGATTCCAAACACGTGTGTATAATTATCTAAATAGATTTAGTTATTCTTTTAGAGGTTCCCACTAGTGTGTTCTGTCACGTGTATAGGACCTGTCTTTCAGATATGTCTGTCTGATTGATTTCCGGAGAGTTCGCCTAACACTGTCTTGGTTACCCTTGGGAACGATTCCATTTCATCGTTCCCAAGTAAGTATCCATGGGTAGGTTCGAGTGAAGATCGCAAGTGCGAAAGTGCACATTTCAAATGTCTGTCCGTCTGTCTGTCAGTCCCTCATAAGAACTCAACGGGCTGTCCCACCGAATTCCATTCATTATCTCGGTCCAGTTTCATTCGGCTCAAGACCAGACGTTGTCCAGGACCTTCAAGGGGTCGACCACAGATGCCAGGCTTGAAATACTAGTTGGAGACATGACGACAACTCAGACCGACGACAAGCCACGTTTCCCAATGGTGCTCAATGGAAATGCGCGGTTTCATGGATTATCACCATGTTTTTTTTTGAGAATTCGTTCAGTTACAGAGGTTGGATGCCGATGGAGTCCTCATTGTTGGCTAGCGCCAGCAGGCTCACAACTGCAATTGTCAGCACTGGAACTCACTCTCGCACCCAGGAACGGAGTGCGGGTGGGAGGCAGAGACATGGTTAGTTATTTAATATTTGATACTTGAATGACAGGTTGCCGTGCACAGGTTTTTGTATTTTGGAAACGTCCTGCCAGACAGGACGTGCATGCAACTAACGGTCCATGGTCCCGTTTATGTGTGTATGTGTGTGTATATAATATGCCACCAGATGTATATGTGTGAGTGTTCCCATGCTTGTCTGCGTGGCCCATAATTACACTGACACACCGTTGAGCATTTGTTGCTTTGTGTAAATATTGCAAAATATTGCGCTTGTGTCAAAACCACCAGCAACAGCAGAGCAATGGTGACAGCAACAATGGTTTCAAATCCTACATTCACAAGGAAAACGACGACTACGTCGACAACCGGCAGCACGATTTTATGTCACCCAGTCGCTGCAGTTGGCAACACACACACAACCACCCGCGCTCCTGTTCGACCCTGCTCCAACATACAAACACAGATATTCCGTCAAGCACACTCCCACATTGACAGACTGACATAGACACAGACAGACCGAAGGCTGCAGTGGATTTAATTAAATCGCATTTAATTCAATTTCATTGAAGATTAGTTGTCGGCGTCTCCTCGTCCTCGGTGTCCTTGCGATCGGATGCAGAAAAATCCCCAAAGCCGCTTCGCTGGAGCCGCCCAGGGCGATGCGGCAGAACCGATTTTATACCGAAGCCATTGGATCAGGGAGCACGCCATTTGACGTCATTCCATTGGTTTATTCGCAGAGCTTACAAGCCAGGCTCATTATTTATTAGGGTTCACGCGGTCACCTTCGGGAGGGGATCAGGCAGCTTTTCCATGGCATTCACAGCTTGCACCTTTAATTGCCTCTGCTTAGTTCAGTTGAAGCGTATTGGAGTTTGGAGCCTTGAATTTATTGAAGCTTGGCTTTTCTTAAGTTTCCTCTCTGAGTTCCTCTTTAGGGCTTTCTTTGGTTCTAATTTAGTTTTTACTCTTAGTTGAAGCCTTTGTGAATTTCATTTAAGCTACCCAGGGCTTTTACAACGTGTTTTGCAAAACACAAAAGCTCGATTTGGTCTCCTCCGATCATTGATTTGATATGTTTTTTGAGCTTTCGCGACAACAGCCACATTCACTCCCTCCCCCTGCTCCTCTTCCTCCTCCTCCTCCTCCTTCGGCTCCCACTCCGGAACCACCCTAGCACATCTCATAAACGCAAACCAGCCAGAGCACGCCGAATAGCTTGCATACTAACGAGCCATTCTTCTCTTCCCTCTGTGTGGACGCAGGTGCCGCCCACTAACCAGACGAAGCTCGAGGGCGAGAAGGTGATCTTCCTGTGCGAGGCGAAGGCCATGCCCGGCAACGTCACCGTCCGGTGGTTCCGCGAGGGCGCCCCGGTGCGCGAGGTGGCCTCGCTGGAGTCGCGCGTCACTATCCACAAAGACGGCTCGCTGGTCATCAACCCGGTGAGCGCCGACGACTCGGGCCAGTACCTGTGCGAGGTGACGAACGGCATCGGGGACCCGCAGAGCGCCTCAGCGTATCTGAACATTGAGTGTGAGTAGCGGCCCAACCCCAACTCAAGCCTGCAATGACGACCCCTTTCCGACCCCCTTTCCGATCTTGCAGACCCCGCCAAAGTGACCTTCACGCCCACGGTGCAATACCTGCCCTTCCGGCTGGCCGGCGTCGTCCAGTGCTACATCAAGTCGAGTCCCCAGCTGCAGTACGTGACCTGGACCAAGGACAAGCGCCTGCTCGAGCCCTACCAGATGAAGGACATCGTCGTGATGGCGAACGGCTCGCTGCTGTTCACGCGCGTCAACGAGGACCACCAGGGCCGCTACACGTGCACGCCGTACAACGCGCAGGGTACGCAGGGCTCCTCCGGGCCCATGGAGGTGCTCGTGCGCAAGCCGCCCGCCTTCACCGTCGAGCCGGACTCGCTCTACCAGCGCAAGGTGGGCGAGAGCGTCGAGATGCACTGCGACGCCGTGGAGGCGGAGGGCACCCAGCGGCCCACGATCAAGTGGCAGCGCCAGGACGGCGTCCAGCTGGCCGAGTCGCAGCGCAACCGCATCAAGATCCACGGCGGCAACATCACGATCGAGAGCCTGCGCCGCGAGGACTTCGGCTACTACCAGTGCGTGGTGTCGAACGAGGTGGCCACGCTTGTCTCGGCCGCGCAGCTGGTCATCGAGGGCACGCAGCCGCACGCGCCCTACAACATCACCGGCAAGGCCACCGAGTCCTCGATCACGCTGCAGTGGATGCCCGGCTACAGCGGCGGCTCCGAGTACAAGCAGAACTACACGATCTGGTACCGCGAGGCGGGCGTCAGCGAGTGGCAGAGCATCCCGGTGACGCCCGCCGGCAGCACCCAGGTCACAATCAACGGCCTGGCCTCGGGCACCACCTACGAGTTCCAGGTGGTCGGCCGCAACACCCTTGGGGACGGGATGAAGAGCAAGGAGATGACCGTGCGGACGCTAGGTGAGTCTCTGGGGAAGCTCCCCCCCCTCTCTCTCTCTCTCTCTCTCTCTCTCTCTTTCTGTCTCTCTTCCGTCTGCTAGCCACCTCTATCGAGGCCACATTCACATTCCTGCCGAGTCACACCCAGCTCCACCTCTCCGTAATAACAAATCCTCTATCGATCTCTCTCTCTCTCTTGTTTTCTATGTCTTTCACTCTATCTATGTGCGTAAATATTGATCGTGAAATACTAAAGAAGAGGAGGCAGCGCCGCGCAACGTGAAGGCTGCGACCCAGCCGCCAGACCACGTGTTCCAACTGATGCCCGACGAAGCTGGTAAGACCCGCGCACCCCCGCCCTCGGCGGCCGACAACGGTGCCTTTTATTCCCAGCCCCCAGACTCGGCCCTCTTTGCAAGTGGGCGGAAGCAGCCGTCTCCAGGACCTGACTGGGTCCCGGTGCGGGCGAGGGTGGGATGGGGTGCCTGAAGAGGAGCTTTGGGGAGCAGCAGCTTAGCGAAGTTAGATAATCCTGTAGTCGTGTTTTACTGGAAACTAGGAACGGGGTTTAAAGGCCGGGGCCGACGGGAGGGCACCCCAAGCGCCGGCGCGGGTTGATGGAAGACGTCGCAGTGGCCCGTCCATTATGTTTATACATGAACACCTCGTTATCAGGCTCTCTCTCTTTCCCGCCCGCCCCTCGCATCCTTAATTCGAGCTTCGGCTTCGGGGCTGATTGCCTCCGACTTCGTGCGAGAACGAGATCCCCTCCTCCCGCACCCCGTGCTCGGGTCAGGACGCTGAGCATGCACACAGAGACTCACGAAGAGGCGGCAGTAAAAATAAATGTTTAACCATGTCTTTCATTTGTTATTAAAATTAATTAAAACAACTTGTTTGCTTGGTCTCGTCGCCATCAGATGTGTGTATGCGTTGGCTCGGCCTGTCCCCTGGGTACCGTGCTCCCCCTCTCCACCCCTCCACTCCTTTCTCTCTCCTCATCAACCATCTGCCACTTTGCAATAAAACTCAATTTGCATTGCATCCTGGCGCCAGGAGGAGGTCGTTATTTTTTAAATACCTGACAGTGAGGCTTATAGACGTCTTGTTGTTGTTATTGTTGTTATTATTATTATCCTTCGGCCAACTCAACTCGACTGTTGTTTCCATCCTTGCTTTGTTTCTGACGTTTTAATCGTGCATGCATAACATAATCTTTGCACGTGTGTGTTCGAGTGTTAGCCAATCATTTGCATATATGTATGTATGTGTTTGTGATATCCTGTGTGTGCGCGCACAGCAAGAACAAAACAAAACAACAGCAGCATCCGGGGCTGCTGCTGCTACAGTCGCTTCAGCTCCTGTATGCGAAACCTTGGCAAGGCTGAGGCTTTTCGCCCCAAGTCACACAGTGGGCCAAGCCGCGAAAGCAACAGAGCCATTCGCTCCACGGTGCCGTTGGAACAAGGGCGTGATGTACTACGCCCCCCAGTCGACACTCACACACGCACGCGCCACTGCGCGTCAGTTTAGTCAATTAATGCGCTCGAAAAGGCCGCTTGGCGAACGCAGTTGATTACATGGCTTTGTGCGCGCCTCAAAAGAGCCTTTTTCGACGCCCATTGCAAGCCTCCCACCGTCCTCCTGGCGCCCTCTCTCGCGGCATCCCCCGTTTTTGTCCCTCTATAACTCACTCGGCGTACCTCGCAATCGAAAAGGATTCACATGCAGGATGCGTGTGCGTAATCAGGCAGAAGCACGCAGCGAAAGCAAAGGTCTTCCGGCCGGAGAGGGCGCAGCAACTACAACAATAAAACAGCAACAACCATCCTTCCTCTCACCGGCTTCCTTCTCCTCGCTCGCTCACGCCCTTTCTTCATCTACTCCTAAACGCACGCTGTCCTCTCCAACAATCCTTTCACACATGTTTCCTGCACTCTTCTGCACGGTGTTTCAAACTCACTCTACGGCAGTTGCTGTCAGCGGTTTCTTTCATGTTTTTCTTTTCTCGTACTTGTTTTGGTTTCGTTCCGATACTTGTCCTCCTGTTGTTTTTGTTTGTGATTGATTTGTGTTTTGACCAATAATTTTTCTTTTGTTCTTGTTTATTTGCAGACCTTTTAGCATATTTTGACATTTATTTTCATACCGATTCGAATGGATCGATTGTTTACTCCCCGCCCAGGTTAAGACTAAAAGGTATTATTTTCTTTCCCTTCATTTATTCATTATCGCATTAATTCATACGCACTCGTGCACTCGTCAGTAAAATGTTAGTTCTTAATTCATTCCATCAAAGAAACTTCGCTCTTTCGCATTTCGATTGAAGACGTCCTTCATTGCGAATCGTTCCTTTGTTACTCATTAATTGCTCACTTTCCCTTCAACCCTAATTTACCTTCTCCTTTACTTCGCGCCTCCCTTCACAAGCACTTCCTTTCGTGCTCGCATGTCCCTTCATTGTTTTCCTTTCCTTTGTTGGCCCTTTCGTTAATGTCATAAATTACCTCTTTTTTCCTTCCTTCCTTCCTCCCTTTCTACCTTCCTTCCTACTATTCTCCATTCTTCCATCGCCTCTCGGCTTTCAGTTATTTTTTCATGTTTCCACAGTCGTTTCATCGTCGTCGTCATCATTGTAATTGTTGTTGCTGCTGTCACCGTCGTTGTAACTGTGGCATTTGTTCCACTGTCTGTTCTTTTCATGTTTCCACTTGTGTTGAATGTCGTGTCCTTCTATTTTATTACCACCAAGCCCCCGGCCTCCTCCCGCCCCTCTCCGCACATGCAATCTGTATAAATTACCACTGAAGGACTTTTACCACTGGGACCTCCATCGTACTCCCGATCCTCCCCCAATCGACTCGACACCGTTGTCAGTGGCACGAGGACATTCGCTACACGTCCGCCTCTCCGGCCCCGGTGATTTTTGTTATTAGCCTTTAATAACGTTTCGAGGGCTCGTTATTAGCGTTAGCCACCAGAAACATTCCACCTGCCTGCACCACAGTCCCCGTCGACAGAGCCGACAGAAGGAGGACCTTCATTTTGAAGAAGTCCATTTACTTCGATGGAGTCTCAGTATCATCCAGCCCTTCTATCCCATGAGCTAACCATTAACCTTCTTATGAAACGCCTCTATCTCCCCCTACTCCACTCTTCTCACCTACTCTCTCTTTAAAAGCACTTCCAGAAAGTCCTGAAAAAAAAAGAATTTACTCTCAAGTACCTAATTTACACAAAGGTGAGACATTTAATGGAAATTAGCCTCAAAGCGGACTGCGATTCATTAATTTTGATAAATTTTTGGAAGGAATTGGCTCTTGGAAGTAAAGAACGTAGGGAATTTCCGCTCCATCATTTTTGTTTTTAGTTCTTCAGTTCTCCCCAATTGCAAATGCGTAATGACTAATATTTTTGGGAAAATATTCACAGGTCCGAAGCCAGGTCCACCACGCAACTTGACCGTGACCGAGGTGGCGAATGGCTTCCTTATATCATGGCAATCACCGTTGGAGCGCGCCCATATCATCAAGTTCTACACAATTAAATACCGCACCGACGCCCAATGGAAAACCCTCAATCGCGGCCAAATCCGACCCGAGGAGACGCAATATTTAGTTAAGAACCTAGTCGGTGGGCGCACGTATTACTTTCGCGTTCTGGCCAACTCCGAAAAGAGCTACGAGTCTAGCGACGAAGTGAAATTTCCCGTGCCGGCTCGGGTGAAGCACAAAGCGATTACGGCCGGTGTCGTTGGGGGCATCCTGTTTTTTATTGTTGCGATCATTTTATCGGTTTGTGCCGTAAAAATTTGCAATAAACGTAAACGACGAAAACAGGAAAAAGGTAAAACACACTGCAAAACATAGAACAGAACAAACAAATCTGACCCGGTCAATGCCGGGCCGGTGGTGGTTTTGGGGGAGGCGCCGCAAAGCGGGTCATAGCGGGCTAGTTGCCGTCGCACCGCACAGAGCCCCGCCCACTGGATGCCAGGGAGGCGAGGGCGGAGGTGGTCGCGGAGAGTGGGGGTGGGGTCAACTCGTACATCCTGCGTCTGGTGTCAGCGCGGTGATGAAGATGTGCTGCTTCCACTTCCGGTGCTCCCACAGCCATCCTGTCCCTGTCGGGCGGGTCCCTGGGCCTTGTGCCGCCCACTGGCCCCTCTGGCCGTTTTGTAGGCCTCCCCATTTGATGGCTTTTAACTAGGATGCTGATTGCGCAAATTAATTAATTTAATTCTTTTAAAAATTTATGATTTTGAGAGCATTTTAACCAAACCTGATCGATTAACTAACATTTGAGTAAAATTTGCAATTACAGTTAACAGTAGTTTATTCTATTTAACAAATCACTAAATTAATTAATGAATCGATCCAATCAATTAATTAGTTCATTATTTCATTAAGTAAAATTTTTGCTAAACTTTTGGTGACGGAAACTTCATTTGAAATGAATACCATAAATTTTCGTTTGATTACTATTTAATTATGGATTGAAGTAAATCTACCTGCCAATTGAATATTGGCCATATTAGTTGACTGACTATCGTAGCGTCTGAACAATAATCGTCTAGTCGAAGTGAATGTAGCTTTTTTTATTTTCAGTCCCAACGCATGATTCTTTCAGTTTTACATAGTCTCTATATGTGTACCATTTGTTTCTATGTGGCATTGAGTGATTGTCCTCTGAGTGGTTCGTGTGGGCCCTTTGTGGGATTTTTGAGCTCCGTAATGTAAACTGGTATGTCCGACAATTCATCGATAGGAACATGCACTAAAATCCGATCCACCTCTTAAAAGCTGCAATAGTTTTGAATCGAAATTAAAACTATGAGTCTACTGCTCTTGAATGAAAAATGAAATCGAAGTCCGTAGGGTTTAATTGAATTTATTCGAAATGAAATAACTTTCGATTTAAACTCCGACTGACAGCATAATTATTGTGTTAATTCTCCACCGAAGCCCTCCCGAGTCATTGACGTCGACATCGACCACGCCCTCAGCGCCTCGTCACAAACCTAATTCAATTAATGTTTCGTAGTAATTATATTCGCACCGCGGTGATTGTGATGGAAAAAACGTTATACATTATGATGAGTACAAAAAATTAAATTATTAAATAACAACACGTGTTTCAATTTTGTCAATGAAATAATGTATTTTTTAAAGCAAGCGAATGTTTGCAATTTTTCCATATTCCGTTAACTTTTACCGAGTAGTATTTTAGTAAAACAATCTAAACTGAACGTAAAAATTGAATTTGAACTTTCGAATGCTTACGATTGCCATACGAAAGGATATGCAATGACAGTGTGTTCGATGTCGAGTGGCCGCATGAACAACAACTGTAACAATGGCAACAACATCGACGACTACTAACAAAATCCCAATTTCATGCAATTGATTTGATTTGACGTGCGTCATTGGCTCGGCAGGTGTGGTGAAGTGATTTAATTACTTAGCCTGCCAATCGTCTATGGCGTGGGCGGCTACGGAGCGTGTCCACTAGAGCGAGTATTAAAATGTGAACAGGCCAAACACTCCACGGTCTTCTCGCAAGAGGACTCCAGTTCGAGTCCAGTCCGATTTTCAGCCGAGGTCCAAATTCCAGAATAAAAATCACGCACGTTTAAATTGCTTTTTGAAGACCGCCATGGAGTCTTACTGATATTTACTTGGTGCTCCATATTTTTTATAAAGTACATGTTATTCTTATTTACATTATTCAGGTATTTTCTCGCATTTTTGATTTGTCGATATTTTTTTCGAATCTTTTTGTTCCACAATTTAGTTTTTATTTCAATGCCCAATGATGCCCAATGCTCTCATAATGTTGATTCACTTTCAATGCATATCCCATTTCCCTTGCATGTCCTGCATTCGAGCCTCTTATAGCCCACCTGCATTGCCCCTCCCTACCCCATAGCTCTGCGTAAGTGAACTCCCAGCGCAAATGCAACATTACTCGAATATCCTGTGAACGGATAACGCAAAAATAACACTCATCATAATAATTTAAACAAAACCGGCACAAATAAACAAGCCCATAGTTTGAATCCTTAGTGTTGTGTCCTTTCTCCTTCTATTTGTTTATGTTTCTTTCTTTTTATAGTTTTCATGCAGATAAATGCTTAATATTATTTTGAATACCAACACATACACAGGAGTACACTGGGCACTCCACAATAAACACACACACACACATACACTACCGAAGCGTTCACCATTGCCAGAGTATAAAACCGATTAATGGAAAAATCGTGTTTTCTCTCTCGAAATGTTTACGTTTAATCCATAAATTAAATAAACATCATTGTTTTAATTTTCTGACTTTAATGTGTGTGGACATTTGTATTTCATATGGGAGTGCCTTATTTTGCACCGATCGTGACCAAGGCCCCAATAACAACCTCAAATTATAACGAGCAAATGTATCTACACATGTGTTGGTAATCCAGTTTTGTCACCAACTCTCGGATTCTTTCACGGATCTTCCCTTCCCTTGTCGAAAGGTTTTTAATGTCCTTCTCCGCTCTGTGTCTCTCTCTCTCTTTCTCTCTATCTATCTCTTCCACACTCACATCGACTGAATTGTGTCACCCTGTTATTATAATAATATAATACCCGCAATTCCCGCTGTGCTGCCGGACCTTTTCGGCAATTTAATCGGGAGTCCTTGGGAAGACAACCGCAAGCCCTCTAGCGTTATGCGTTAAGGTCTAGCATTAAGCTTTCATTGGCTGCCGCCCGCCATTTTATACGTCCGAACCCAGGCCGGGGCGAGCAGGGCGGACAATGGTTGCCAACTCGATATGTGACCAGCACTGTATTTCCCGGGTTCTTCGGAGCTAATTAATGCAAGTTTTTGTAGGTCGCAACTTTAATGACTCACTTTGTTTATTGGTGCTTCTGTATTGTTTGCCCTCGTTCCTATGCCTGTGCTTGCCTGAGAGTGTATCTGTGTGTATGGAGCTGAATTCCATTATTTATATCATTTTATTTTACATACATGTTACGGTTTTCGTTGTTGGTGTTCTTATTTTTACTTTTGGCGTCCGGTGATTGTTGTTCCTCAAAATAATTCATGTTGTGATGTTTTCATATATTGTCGTTGCTTTTACGGCCTCCGTATTTATTTGAAAATGTGTTGACGCCTTTGGAAATCGGTGCGTTCTCAATGAGATTCACGTTAAATCCAAGGTATATTATGTCCATATTTTAATGACTACAGGTGAATCTCAAATGAGCATCAACCTCACTATCCCTGCGGGAAGTCGATGTTGGATTCCACCACGCGATCGATTCTCCTCTTCCCCTATGTATTTTCACTAAAACCGAATTCGAATCCATTCGGATTTCTGAACAGCTGAAGTTTCCCAAAAACTGATTAAAATCTTCTTCAAGATGATTATTTTCAAACGCTCTCCATCAATAACATTACTTGTTTATTTTAAATATTTTGTACTAATAGTTATTTTGTTCTTAGTTCCATGTATCCTTTGAACTATTGTAAAGTCGTTGTGTAATGAACCACAAAACCACAGTAATTTTTCTGTTTAAAACCGATTACTTTTTCTATTGCTTTAACAAAATAAACATCAAACATTTTCGAAACACAAATTTTGTTAAAAATCCAAAAATTACTGCAAATTTCAAAGATAATTTAAAGAAAAACCAAGCAAATGCAATGAAATGGTCGTTAGAAACATTAAGAGAATAATAATTGGTCAAATTTTTTAACATAACAAACAACAAAAAACAGCAAGTTCTACAAAACACCCTGTATGTAACCAACTATGGTCCCACAATTTGGCTTTGCCCAATTGATGACCATAGACATTGACTTGTGAGGCTTTACCCAATTACAATATATTGAGAGCATGCTCTTAGTTTCCTCGTCGTTGCCTCTGCCCAGAACTAAGAAGCATGCGGTAAATGACCTCGAAATGGGCAGACGTTTTTTGTAAACAATTCACGCACAAAGTTGGTAAAATCAAGGCCCAAACGACATCCAAAAACGTAAAAAACAACCTACCTCTCGAAAATATGCCTCGAACTAAACTCTACTGCAAATCGATGCGTTACGAAAAACTCCATTGTAAAGTGGAAACCGTCAGCGGCCATTCAGAGTCCGGACCCTCGATACAGTTTGGGAACCTAAAGAGTATTAATCGTTACTTCGAACTGCTTCGAACGAACAAGTTGTAAGTTGGGTACCGATCGACCGGGTAAGTTTTTACCTTTAATTGCTTTGTTTCCCACCATTTGCGTCGCGATTTTTAATACAACATTAAGTCTGGCTGTCAGCAGGACATACGACAACGTCAAAAGGTTTTGTATGAACTTAGATTAAAGAAGGAGTGCAAGAAACCGTATGCATTCGAAAATATATATTTATATATCCATATATATAAATATGAAAAATAATCAAACTAATGATTACTACATTTTAAATCATTAACAAACACATTCACAATAATTTTTCACCCGTTCACTCATCGTCCTATAGTCATAGTCATTGTTATAGCATTCACTGCCATTGGAAACGGGTTCGAAAGTAATCGCCGTGGTAATCATTGTGAACCCCTGTAATTACTTACATTCGATGGAATTTAAGGCTCGCCTTGTACTATTTGGAAGCTCAACTCTTATTCAACCCTTTCAACATATCTCTTCAAGTGATCTCTTGTTAACAGTCTGTAACTACAGTCGGGAGAATCTCCTCCAGAGCATCATTCATCCATTCATATCTATCCATACATTACACAAGCACTTCTACGATAGGACAAAACACCCGACTAGCATTAATTACACCGTACTCATCCCACACACACAATATCACTCGCCACCTGATTTTATTTTCATACATGCATTTCTTTTCTCGCATTTTCATTCCATATTTTTTTGGTTTTTGTTCTTGTTTCCTGCGATCTGTTTTCACAATTTGACGTTCAAATTCTGCAAAACTTTTGCGACAACACCTAATCCTGCTGAGTTGTCACAACAACATTCATTAGGCAACCCAGCAAGGATTCTAAAAAGATCATATAGTTTAATGAATATATATATTTTAATAAATATCATCAGCATTCTGGACACCATCAAAAAACCATTCATTGTACCTTTTTTTTAATCAAACTTCGAAGCCCATCCGCCTTAATATATATTCTGTGTGTGTGTATTGTGCGTTGTGCCTCCCCCAATTCATGTTGACCTATTGCTATGTTCCTACATATATTCTTATTAGCCATATGTGTACATATAAATGCATACATACCTACATAGCGATGTTTAGATTCGTCAACGGACAACATTGTGACAAGAGGTCATTTAGTCTTAATACTGTTGATCCGAAAGCACGATAATCATATTTGGTTGTTAGTAGATCAAGAGGTTCCAGCGTTAAAGTATGCTAACAATTATAAAGTAAATTAGTTTGTGCTCGAAATAAAAGCTACCATAATATGTGCATCCATAAGTAATTATCAATGTAATTGGTGTTTGCTTCCACACAATGTGTATGTCGTATTTTTAAGTATTGTATCCTCTTTGCTAAAGTTAGACTAAAACTGTAGAATAAACTAAATCACGGCTATGATCGTGCAATGATATTAATCGTGAAGATAACAATAAATGCATCTGTATTGGTGGAGAGTGTAAATCGTACAATCGATGGTATACTATACATAGCAATATATATTAGTGTAAGGACGGCTCATGCTCCACCAAAATTAATTTAGAAATAATTCGTTTACAGAGTTCAACATGGTAGCTTGCAGGATAACGGATGCCCGTAATATCGCCGCCGTCAACAATCACCTACACAGCTGCAGTACGGGCTCTATTTCCGGTGGTCAAGTGCCTTTGAAAAAGTGAGTTCATCAATACTTTTCTTTTCACTTTTAGCTCATTCTTTAATTGCTTCTATTGATTTTCTTGAGTTCCGTCCAACATTTATTGCTTTGCGATTCCAATATTATTATTTATTCTATATATAGGAGAGATCTCCTCCACCCGTTAATAACATTTACTAATACAATAAAATATTTACTTCTCTTTCAATCGCTCCGATCCGGTCATAGCAATACCGAACATTATCGTGACTATGAAACCGTTTTTATAGTTCCAGGTCCATCATGTCATAATCCTACTCGTAAGAACACCCATACCCAGCTCAGTAGACATTTCTATGAATGTTCATATAATACATGTAGCCTTTGCTTGAGTGTAGACAAACTTATAGAAGCTCAACTTACATATACATATTTTAATTTCCCCCAAAATTAAATACTTTTTTTCCCCTCCTATGATCCCCAACATGATTTTTTCAACCAAGAACCAGTCCACCTTACACTCACAATTTGTTTTATTTTCTAATATAGACAAGAATACTTGTTTCACTATGAAGATGTTTTATTTGAAATGTTTCCTTTTCATTCGAAGTTAAATGTAATTATGTAGAGATATAACTATACTTTTTCTCCGTATTTATTTCAAATCTTTCATATGACTGGAACCAACAGATCGAAAGGTTGAGTTTATTTTACTATTTTAATAAAAATTAATTATTCTCTGGAGAGACATTCACTGCAGACAGATAACTTTGTAAGAATCAATCTCCACCCCTCCTGGATATTACTCGTAGTTTTGGCAAAACTTCTACAATTTTTATATCAGTTGAAATACTGAAGTTAGTCAAAATTCCTCTGAATCACCTATTCCAAGACACTGACCCCTTAGGCTAGTGATCCAAACTTTATCATTACGATATTCCCCAGTCCTCTCACATGTAGAACTATGAATGTCTCTCCTGTCTCGACGTTGTACGCCTGCATGCCCAATAGTCAGCCTGTTAGTAATTCGCTGACACGATAATGCCATTGTGTCCCAGATGCCAAGTAATTGTCGTTTCGTTCTCACAGATATAAACAAGCCCGAATATCGAGTCTAACAGCCGTGCTCATCGCCATCCTCCACTGGATCTGGCCTCCGGACCGCTGCACCAACTGCCAGTCCATCTACAGCTCGCCGCACCTGGAGGACACCGACGCCTCGCGCGGCTCCGTGGGTCACATACATCGCTCGGTGGACGGCCGCTTCGTACTTGTCGATGGTGGGAGTGGGGCTGCTGGTGGTGGTTCTGGTGCGAAGGCGTTCAAACACTCACCGAAGGCCGCTCTGACCCACGGCGAGTCGGTGGATGGCATCGGCGAGGTGGACGGCGACGAGGCCTCCATGGCGCGTCGCCGTCACAGCCACGCCTCGCAGCACTCCTCCAGCGACGACGGCGGCTTCCTGTCGCGCCGCAGCTTCACCAAGGCGCGCGCCTCCTGGCGGCGGCCGCTCGTGGCCTCCCCGAGTCAGCTGAGTCTGCAGTCGGCCGCCGGTTCGGCTCGCGGTCTGCTGCAGGGACTGGGTGGACTCCTGCGCTTCGGTGGGGGTGGCGCGGACGTCGTCGACGCGAACACGGCCCACTATCAGAACATCTACCGGAACCTGCAGTCTGCGCAGCCCGCCAGCCGGCCCCTGCACATCAACACGATGGGAGTGGGAGTGGGCCAGCCCCACTACGCTCTGAACCACCACCACCACCCGCACCTCTTCGCCCCGCACCAGTACACGCCGTCGCGTGTGTCGCGCATCTTCTCCAGCTCGCCGGCGAGCTCTCCGAACGGTGGCGCCGACGGCGGTGGCGGTGGCCACAACAACAACATTGAGCACCACTCCGGGGGGCTGACCTCGCCGTGGGCGCTGGCCACGCCCACGCACTTCAGCGATCTCAGCACCGTGTACCCGAGCTCGGCCGAGCGCTCCTCGTTCCCCACGCCCTCGGGGGGCGCGAGCTTCGGCCGGTACCGCTACAACTCGCACGAGCTGCCCTCGCTGCGGACGATCCAGGAGGAGACGCGCCGGCTCAACCACGGCTTCGTGCCGCTGCAGATCCCCTCGCCGCCCTCGTGGCGCGGCTACCCCTACCACTCGCAGACGCCCTACCACAGCTACCGGCCGCGGACGCGCTGGTACCCGCGCCACTACTCGCGTCTCTTCGGGCGCCCCCAGTCGGAGCTGCTGTCGCCGCTGCCGCACCTTAACCTCTCGCTGCGCTCCAGCTCCGGCCTGGGCCTGGGCGGCACCATGGGCCTGGAGGCGTCGCCCGAGTCGCGCTCCAGCTCGAGCGGCTTCGGGTCGAAGAACACCTCGAATCAGCCGCACGGGTCGCACCACTCGGGCAGCACCAGCGAGTGGCGTCTGCTGCCGCCGTACCGGCCGCCACCGCCGCCCCCGCAGGCGACCAGAACGGTCCCACCCACCGCCAGCGGCACCGGCACCACCAACGTATCCCACCACAACTCGGCGTACTTCGGCCCGCAGCCGACGCCGCAGCAGGCACAAGCCCAGGCGCCGGTGCAGCCGTCGCACAGCTACAGCCACCAGCAGCACTCGACGCTGCCGCCCTACCACCAGCACCCCAACCCGCCGCACTCGTACTACTCCACCGCCAGCAGCCTGCCGCGCCCGCTGACGCCGCCCTACACGATGGGCCACTGGCTGGACATGATCTCGCGCCTGAACGCGGCCACGGACAACGTGCACGTGCCGAAGTCCGTCGACGTTGGCAGTGTCGACGGCCACTACGAGTTCGACCCGTCGACGCCGACGCCGAGCCTGTCCACGCCCACGCCCGGCGGTCTGCGCGACGACCTCAACATGCACCTGGACACGCTCGGGGGGCACCACCACCACTCGCTGGGCCCGGCCGGAGGCTGCATCTTCCACACGAGCGCCTCAGGGATGCCGGTCTCTGGGTCGGCGACCCTCGGTGGCGGGCCGTTGCGGAAGACCCGAATATCGCGCTACGAGAACATCGAGGCCCGGCTGCAGGCCATGAAGGAGGAGTTCTACGCATACCGGAAGCGCCAGGCCATGCAGCGGGCCGGGGTGGCCGAGTTGGAGAGCGTCTGCTAAGGTGCGGCTAAGACAGGGTCCGAATCCTTTGATTCCCGGTCAGGACCGTCATCGAGTTGAACACACAACGGGGACTCCCATCTACATTCCACGCACTTCATGACCACACACACAAAATGTTACGTAGCGGACAGTCAACCAATCAAAAGCAAATGTTGAAAGAGCACTGAAATCATCTAGGATTTTGGAAGCAAAATGCTCTCCACCACCTACTGCAGCCAGATCAAGAAAAACCTTAAGAACTCTTTCACGAATTATTTCCCACAAAAATAATACGAAATGACGAAATACATACATACATACATTCATACATAATAAGTTATGAAAAATATACGAAAACTAATTAATAAATAAAATAACAAGCAAATCCGTACAGAAAAGTAATTTATTAAAAGCCATACACACAATTAGACAGCTAAATTACTTAAATGTAAAATATAATTAATACACTTGAACATACACAACTCTGAAAAAAATTAGAACAACAACACATTAGTCATAAATCTGATATAGCAACAAATTTATTATAAATATGGAAGTAAAATAACGACATCAGAACACAATTGAAATCTCAAATAAAAATTAAACAAATACAAATAACACATTACAGTTAATATACTGGAGATATTTAGTAGAAAAAATTATAATAACACACATCTACATAAACACATCTAAAATAAAATATGTTTATGAGAATCATAGGACATGAACCACTAACATTAACAAATCCTATGTTATATAATGAAATATTGTACTTTATAGACAGAAACACAAACTCCTTGTAAATAATATAGTAATATATATAACTAAGTTTTATTTTATCTATTACATTAAATTACAAAATATGATTATGATTACAAATTCAGAAATAATTCAATTAAATTTATTTAGTATATTGCAAACAATTCAAAAGACACAGAAGCAGATGTTAAACAATTTAATTACTAATAATAAAGTTTTGTTGTCAAAAGTCGTGTGAACAACAATTGATTTAATTAAAATAAATTAAATTTATGAGAATTATGTTAAAACAGTATAACATTTAAATAAGAATATTATATATATGAATAAATGAATCGAGCAAAACTGAAAACATTCACTTTAAAGTAATTTTTCCCACATAGAAGGATAACAAGTTATGAAAACGATAGTAATAGCATAGTAAAATATAAATGAGAAAGATAACACAACACGTTTCATATTTTAAATTTAAAAATAATACATTATATAAAAAATGATCGAAAAATTTAAAGTCACAGACTCAAATATAAACAAACAATTATATAGTTTTCTTCTATGACTAAATATAAACATGGTGAAAATGATGATATTATATTTAAAGTAAAAGTTGCACATTTAAGAGATATTATGTATAGAGAAATACGACAAAACAATGAAGTATATAAAAATAAATGTTATCTAAGAAAATCAAACAAATTGTAAACGTCTTTAAACGAAATCACATGAACCGATATGATATAATTTCAAGTTTTATAATAATTAGTTCACGCAAAAATTGCATTTCGAAGTAACGTTCACATTTTAAGGGTTTTTTGGGAACTATAAGCGAAAATGTTCATGTTGATATCTCATTCAGCGAAACAATTATTTCCAAACTTTTTCTAACAGTTTCCACAACCTCTTTAATTCCTACCACGGAAATCTCTCAATGACACCTCATCTCATGTTCAAACTAAGCGATCTCATAATGTTAATATCATGATTTAGTTTATGTTAATTCTTTAAGAGAATAATTAATTGTAGACAACAATAAAAGCAAATCAAAACACTACGAGCCCAAAAGTCGTGTGAGATATGCGATTGAAATAAATCATGACTGTTTTTAAAATTTATTGCATGTGCTCAACCTCAACTATTCACATAAATATGTTTTATGCATTTTTGAATCTAATTTTATACACATCGACAAATATACACAGTAAAATCCAACACATTTCACACTGAGAATAGAAAATAAATCAATTTAAAAGGATTGGATTAAAATGCAATTCGTGTTTTTAGGGTTAAATGGTAAAAACAAGAAGATGAAAAACGTAATCAACAACAACATCTGCTACAACTAAACCCGTATCGAAAAGGTAACGAACTTCACGAAGACAAAATCCTTTGCTGGGGATGAAACGCGGATAAAACTCAGATACAATGCGGATAATGATCGAATAGCGTTCGAATAATTGCAGTCTCGTAAAAAGTTTCCAAATGCAATTATTACATAATTACAATTAATTGAATATTTCAAATATATTTAGGTTTTTTAAGGAAACAAAATAACAAGCTACATTTAAACAATTGGAAATGAAAAAATGGGAAAAACAAAGTATAATGAAATTAAGATGAACATTTTAATTATAAAAGAAACAACAACCAAAACTTAAGTGAAAATAAAAGTGCAAAAACATTATTGCGCAAGGACTTAAAGAAAATATTTGAGATTAACATTAAGCATTACCGTTAAATTGTAAGAAATCTAACGCTTTATTAACCTCATCAAGATGGTGAGAAATAGTTTTCACTTCTTTCAAACAGTTTTTAAGCTTTTTAAAACTCCTTTTTTCGTATTTTACCTTCATTGTCTTTCTATTTAAAGAGTTATTTTTACTTATCTGATCAATAAATTCTGTTTTTATTATTATTAATTTTGTTAGAACATTAGTTTTTAAGAACTTAATGAACATTCTAAAAATTATTGAACTATAAATTAAAAACGATTGAAAGTAAAACCACTTAGAAGATATAGACAGTAAATTATAAATGTTTTTATAAATGATGTAAGTGTTTCATATTTCATTCCTTCAAATATTTTCCTTTTGTAATTCTATTTTTACCTAACTTCCGTTTACATATTGTTTAATTTTATAATTTCAAATTGGTTAAGTACAAAATGCATGCATGCAGTTATTAAAACATATTCCAATGTTTTTATACATGTTTTTAAAATGGTTTATTGTAAAAGACCCATATTCGGATAATTATTTGTAAATTATTTTTGAATTGATTTCAATGAAACAAGAACAACAATTTTAAGCAAGTAAAACTGAAATAAAACAAAATTAAAAAACATTAAAAATTATATAAAATAAAACGTGTTTCTTTTTAATCTTCATAGGAGGTGATGACTATACAGCAAAGAACTACAATCAGTAATGTTTTTATATCTTGCGTTATACCCATAAGTAAAGCTATCCGATGAACGGTGGTCCATAAAATCGCTGGCGATCCTGTTGTTTCTGGGCGCCTGGTGGAATTCGGGTTTTCAAGGTGCCATATTTGAGCACAATTTTGCAACGATTAATGCAATGAAAAAATACTTGCAATGAACGAAAGAGTTTGAGAACGATCGCCTAATACCCCCATATATAATATATTCCTTCAATGCTCTTATACATAGTACTGCGCTTTTCGAACCGTTATCCCATAGTCGCTCAAAGCCGGCGTCAGGTCGTCCATAGTTAACGTGTACTTGCGATCCTTGGCTGGTTCGGAGAGTAAATAATAAAAGTAATAAAATCTCTGAAACAAACTCATAAAGAATTTATTTTAAATTCCCCTTTTTTATTAGAAAATATAATATATTCCTTCAATGCTCTTATACATAGTACTGCGCTTTTCGAACCGTTATGCCATAGTCACTCAAAGCCGGCGTCAGGTCGTCCATAGTTAACGTGTACTTGCGATCCTTTGCTGGTTTTTGCCCCTGCGAAAATTCAATGAATGTCTTTATTCATACTTCCAATTATGACAGCCTTACCTTTGCACCAACTGCTCCTGAGACGCTTGCACTACTGCTTCCAGGTCCATGTTGGCTATTGGTGCGCGTCTTGCAGTGCTGCAGCGCATCGTTCGCTACGTCCGAAATGAACTTCTGCGTCGCCACCGAGATAAGGCGAACAATGCGTGGGTCATTCGACTCAAAGCCCGCAGAATTCAGATAATGAGCGGTCACTGCGTCGGGTACCGTGGGTACGTAATCTTCCAACTGCACGATAAAATCGCTTAGCTGTGTTCCTTGAGGACGATCGTCGTGCCCACTGCCACTTCCCATGTTCACATGATGGCTCATGCTATGGTGATTGGGATTCGACCCTGATTGCGATGGACGGTATATACCAAAATTTGTTCCAATCATTTTTGTATAATATCAAGGAATTTGTTGTGCATGAAAAACAATATTCTTGTATTTAAGCGATCGTTCGTTTGTTTAAAGAACTTGAAGAAAAAATCACTTTAACTTGAATTCGTCTTTAATTCCAGACAGTCCTCGAATTTGTTTACCATTTTGTTTCATTCTCATGCTGTGACGGTCTCAGGGTTGCTTCACCATTCTAGTTCATATTTCATATTTTGCCCGAGAAAGCTATGTCAAGAAGAAGTCGAGCTGTGCTAATTACACATTTTTTAATGAGGGGTATTCAGACCGAATCGTGTAGGAGTGTAGAATACTTGCAATTGTGTTTGTAAAGGTGACTGTTCCAAATTACAAAAACAATTTTCCCGTGTTCTACACTCCTACGCGGATTCTGTCTGGAGACTATATTTCATAATTGTAAAATTCATGGCAATTTTAGTGACATTTAATAAAATTAAAAGAAATTCAAATCGTCGACAATTTGAACGAAGGGCACTGGGTTCAAATGAAATAACACAATTAAAAGTATTGGCATTTCACACATTTAAAGGTACCTCGCCACTGCACTTTATTCTTAAATCTATCAAACGTCATTTGCGTTTGTCATATAAACTTAATTAGATCCATTATACGAAATATTGTGGCTTGCGCATAGTGATTCCATGGTCAGCCAATGCTGGAGTCAAATCCTCAATGGCCAAGGTGTACTTTCGATCCTTATTTGGTTTTTTATCCTGGAGAGAAATTATGCATATTGCAGTCTGAAAGGATGATTGCATTAGTACTCACCTTGTTGGAGCCGTGTCCGCTTGAGTGCTGACTATTGCTGGTGCGCGTCTTACAGTGCTGCAATGCATCGTTGGCAATGTCCGAAATGAACTTCTGAGCCGCAACGGAGACTATGCGAACCACACGAGGGTCGACGGCATCGAACCCAGCCTGATTCAAGTAGCGCATAGTGACCGAATCAGGCACAGTAGGAATATAGTCCTCCAGCTGTTGGAGCAGTTCACCCAAAGCCTGGCCAGGCGCATCCTCGAGTTCAAGTGGTGCACTTGTTGGTACAACTATATCTTCTTCGTTATCAATTACCATATTGAACTTTATACGATGTTGAAGTACTAATTAATTGCTACAAATAAATAATATTTTAGAAACTTTGATAGAAAGCCAATTTATTTGTTGTTGATGTTGTATTCGTGTTCCACAAATTCTCCTTTCGTTCCCCTTCAGGGTTGTAGATACAATATTTTAGCTTCGACAAAAATGACAATTGTTGACAAGGGTCTACTTGAGGTGAATATGGAGCCTACAAGAGTTGGATATGGGAGAGTTGTGTCACACACACCATCAGACAATTTCACGACCGCATTGATGCGGAATTTCGTGTATATATACATATGTATATCGAACGTAATAATTTTTAGTTGACACCACCAGGGTTCACACTTTTTGCGTTTCTGAGGGTGCTTTTTTGGGTAGATTCAGTAGTTTAGGTAGTAAACAGTAGTAAAAACATATGTTCTGTCATTCGGCCCAATGAATAATTTTTTAGTCGACACCACCCGCTCGCAGCAACCGGCTGTTTGGAAAAAAACAAATTTCTCGTAAAATTTTCAGTACCATTGAATTTTAAAGTAATTCATAAAAATGTTGCAATGCGAAGATCTGAAGGACGACGAGGGTCCATCCAATACGCTGGAACATTTCACGGAATTGGAGCAAGTGCTTCAAATGATCGACACAATAAAGTCCATTGAGGAGCCAGGATTTGAAAAGGATTTCGAGCAATTCTCACAAATACTTTCAAGGTGAAAGAAAACAAACCAAAGCAGTCAAATGCATTTCAGTGCATCTCTCCTGTTTATTTAGATATCAAGAGCAGCCCCATCTCCTGGATCCCCATCTGGAGCTCTTGCTGCAAAAGTTACTCACTAGAATTCGAATTAAAGATATTCCCGAATATGAAATGCATGCCGCTTTCAAATACTTATACATCATTTGCAAAGTTCGCACCTACAAGGTGCTTGTGAAATTTCTACCCCACGAATTGACTGACCTGGAGTTCACTCTGGAAATGCTGGAAAAACAAAATCCCGTTGAATTTAAGAACTGGGAAACTCGATACATCCTGCTGCTCTGGATGTCAATTCTGGTGCTCAATCCATTTCACATGTCACGCTTAGACGCCTACATTACGGATGATGCATCTTCCATTACTGTGCTCGAAAACAATGTTCAACCTAAGACTAAAATGGAACGCATTTTTGATCTTTGTAAGTTATACTCGGAAAACAATGACACTTGCAGCAATATCACCGCATATTTGTCGGCGAAGTTCCTTATACGGTCCGATATAAAGGATCAGTACTTGGAGCGTTACTTTGACTGGGTCATAGCCCAAAACCAAGCTGGAACGGACAATGTTAAATTCGGCCAGTTAGGAGCAATAGCTGCCATTCTCAAACATGGCAAACGTGAAGACTTATTACCATATGCAGAAAAACTGTTGCAGTGGATTATATCTTGCCAATACAAAAATAGCTCCGATTTCCTGAAGTATAAATATTACATCAAAATCATACAACGCATCGGTTTAGTCTACCTAAAGCCCAGGCTCGCTGGATGGCGTTATAAAAGAGGTGGAACCTCTTATTTTGAAATGGTTCATATATTTTATATTAAACAAATACTTTACAGGTACACGGTCTCTAGCTTTGAATCTCAATACAACTTCGGAAGAGGATAAGGCAAAGGCACCCATGTCCAAAGATATGGATGCAGATGAGGATATAGAAGAAATCGTTGTACCCGAATCCATTGAAGATGTGATCGAAGAACTTCTGCAAGGCCTACGCAGTGGGGGAAGTGATATACGCTGGAGCGCTGCAAAGGGTCTAGGCCGCGTTACCAATCGTTTATCAAAAGATCTCGCAGATGAGGTGATCGGCTCAGTGATCGATATCCTCAATCCACTAGAGCCACATGAGGCTTGGCACGGAGGTTGCCTCGCTTTAGCTGAGTTGGCTAAACGTGGACTTCTGTTGCCGCAACGCTTGCGCGAATTGGTCCCGCTATTGATGCAAGCTCTCTTCTACGACGAAATGAAAGGTTACATGTCGGTTGGTCAGCATATACGGGATTCGGCTTGCTATATGTGCTGGGCTTTTGCGCGGGCCTACAAACCAGACGACTTAAAACCGTTCGTAAATGAAATCTCAGCGGGATTACTTACGGTAGCGGTGTTCGATCGTGAAATTAACTGCAGACGCGCTGCATCGGCTGCTTTCCAGGAAAGTGTCGGACGGCTTGGTAATTTCCCATACGGTATTGAGATATCAACAACCACTGACTTCTATTCGGTCGGTTCGCGGTATAATTCTTATTTGAATATAAGTGATTTCATTACGCAATATGAGGAATACCAGAAACCACTTATAGATCACCTTGTTGAGCGCAAGGTAAATCACTGGGATATTGCTATTCGTGAGCTCGCAGCCAAAGCTTTGCATAAGCTCACTTTTCGAGCTCCGCAATATTTAGCAAATGAAGTTTTGGGTAAACTATTCCTCAAAACAGATTCCATCGACATCAACACACGGCATGGAAGTGTTTTGGCCATTGGGGAAATTACTCTGGCTTTGCGTACAATAGAGATTACTGAAGATAATAAGCAAACATATCTGTCCAATCAGATTATATGTGACTTGAATGAGTTAGTTGGAAAATTTTTGAAACGAGATATGTTCCGAGGTGAGTTATTTTTTATTTAACACTTGGTGGTCTTTTATATATTTTCTTGAAGGAATGAGCGGCGAATTGATGAAGCAATGCTGTACTGATTTTATACGAAATTGTAGTTTAGCTAAAATAGATGCAACTCCTGAGTGCTTGAGTAAGCTAAACTTTCGCATTTTATACATATGGTGTATTATAAATACATATATCTATTCAATATTTAGAATACTGGCAAGAAATCATTGACAAATGTTTATTAAACAAAACCGCGCCTATTCGCGAATCCAGCACCTTGGCTTTTGCTGAACTGTGCAAAGCCTTTTATGATTCGTCAGAACGTTATCCAGATAATTCGGAAATTGTTCGAAAATATTTGAAAGGTGCTGAAAACGATATGGACGAACATATTCGCATGGGATACATAGGTGCATTAGGAGCCTTACCTCGATTCATGATCGCTCCACACATAGATGAGATTCTTGACAGTTTGATACAACACTCGTTGACACCTCTTCAGGCGGTTATCGCTGGCGAATCGCTTCACAAACATGATAATATTATTACCTATAAATGGAGTGAAGCTAGACGTGATAGCGTTAAGGCTTTGAGTAACTTAATACAAACCATGGGATTTGAGACCGACTCAAAAGGTAGGTTTATGTGTGATGCGAAGTTCAAGCATATGTAAAAGTATTCCATATTTTGTACCCCTTAGTTAGCATTGCCAATCCGAAATACTTCACTAAAATTCTTGAATGCTTTCTGAAGGCTATGGATGAATATACATTGGATAATCGTGGTGACATTGGCGCCTGGGTTCGAGAAGCTGCAATGACGGGTATATATTAAAGTTAGTGGATGTATAACTTTTAATAACCTCCTTTTCAGCTATTTTCCAACTTTTAACAACGTGTCCGAAGCATATTTTACAACCTGACTACATTCACAGAATCCTTCTATGTTTTGTGCAGCAATCAGTTGAGAAAATAGATCGCACTCGCGGTCTTGCAGGACGGCTCTTCTGTAATTTAATTTATGCTGAGCCGACTATACCGTATATACAGCACCACCAGCGACTCAAAGAAATATTCCCCGAGGATCCCACCACTGTTTTATGGCTATTCGCTGATCATACATTTCCAATGTTTTGTTCTCTGCTTGAATTACCCGAATATTCACCTCGAGTGATTCTTGGGTTAAGTGCCAGCATTGGACAATTAACTGAATCTTTGGTGGGAAAAACATTATCTTCTCCGTGTTTTTTTACCAACATTGCACGCATTTTCAGATAAAATACTCTTCCGCTGCCTTTTTCCAATATCTGCGCTCACATCCAGACGATGTTCCACGTTTATGCCAAGAAATCGTTCTTAATTTCCAAAACAATTTATTGAATGAACGCGTCACGTACCCAATGCTTAACTTTTTGGATATATTAATAAGCTCTGGTAAGCATTACATTCTTCAATACAAACGCAGACTCTTACGAACCCAATCGTGTTTTCAGGTACCATTAACGCTATTTTGCTTGATGAATCATCTCAATTTGCCGATGAAGTTTATCGCTTGGTTAATTTGGAAATCAAAGGACATAAGAAACTTTATAAACTTGTCTCTAGTATAAACGTGTTTTGTCAAATGATACAAGTTCCACGTCTCTGCAAGAAGATTCTTTCTAAGATGTCCATATTCCTAGGACTAACACATGTTCACGTACGCAAAACAACCGCGACGAAACTCTATGAAGCCCTAGCTCTGCATGGAGATGCTTGCGATATTTCAGAAGAAAATATGGATGATATATTGAATTTGCTTTCGGAGACTGATTGGGGTTTGCCTCTTGTCGAAGTGCGACCCATACGCAATGAATTGTGCGCATTGTTAGGTATTAAGGCACCCGTAAGTGGGCCACCAACAGTCGTTGCAGCGGGTGCTCGCATCTAAATTTCAATAGTTTTAATAATCTTTTGTACTTTTCAATTTAACAATAGTTACTTTTTTAAAATATTCACAATAGCTATAAAATAGCACTTTACATACTAATCGAAATAAACACATTTTGGAACAGAGTGTTCTAACTTATTCAATATTTCCCTTGAATATTTAGGTTTTTTGTATTTAAACTTTCGGTAATTTTTCAAACTGCAGTCACATTTACTTTATTTCGTTTTTTAATTATTACATTTACATATACAGGACTACGCATCGGGCAGCTGCTTTAAATTAATATTTTCTAAGAGTTTTTCAAAGAGTATAAAATTAAAGTCAACATTATTTTGCCTTTAAATCGGTATTAAATTAATTTTGCATTTTTATTTATAGTTGGGTCGTTATACTGAATTGAGTTGTGTAATTAATTTGCAAATTGAGTTGCGACTTCAATCATTGTTTTGTTGAGAAATGTTACTTATAAATTTTAATACAAGTTTTACTTAACGTATATAAAAAATTAACAAATCTGTAATTTTGTTAATAAAATTCTAAATGTACAGACTACTATCAAATTTGTTGTAGTCAAACTGTGTTTTAGTAAATATGTTCATAAAATCTCTTAACGAAATAAACGCGTAAATATCTTTAAAGCCATCGTAACGGCTTTCGTGCTGTCAGCTCTAAAAAAAAAAGAAGTTTCATTAAAGTTTATAAAAGTAAGAACATTGACGAACCTTAACACTGTGTTGCTGAACTCGTCTAATTGCTGTTGTGTGGCTGTAACGTATCCGCCACTATTCTTCTTTGGCAAAGCATCCAATGCAGTCTTTAAATACGCTTCCATCAACTCTGGCGACACTACCCCTTTCAGTTCGGTTAACACCTCCGCCACATCAGGCAACATATAAGAGTGCAAACAAAATACTGAGGCATGTATTAAATTCATGACTAAAGCTTCTCCATTGTGTTGTGCGATATCTTTAACCAATGGCCGGCATTCGGGTAACCGATAGTTAGACCCACGACCCCACTTCAATAGATTGCAAAAGAATTTCATTACGGAAGAATTTGCTTCCCGATGGTCGAGAGTGCAAGCGAGCAAAGCGCATTGGAAAATTGGTGTGACAAGTGCGCTCTGCAGAAAAGGAACAGGGCAGCAATCTATAAAGCGGGAACATAATCGGAAAAAATCGTCAACGGTATCAGGATTATTTTTTAGACCATTTTCTACTTGCAGCATACTAAAAGTCGGTTCAATAAATGCTTTAAGCATGCCAAGGAGACCTTAATTTTAAAAAAAGAAACTTATTTATAAAGAACAAAATATAATTACATTATAAACTATCATACCTGATATACACTCCTCACTCTTTGCAAACTCATCGACCAGCACAGATCCCAAATAGAGGAAACAGCTGTGATGATGCACAGCATACAGACATATCATTTGCTTAGCCAAAGGTTCCACCAAGAGCGAAGCTTGTTTTCTCACCATTCGCACGCCATAACGAATGACACGACACGTTCGCTCCATTATACGTATATCAGCCTGATATTTTTCCATTACGCTGGATATTAGTGGCCACGCATCAGTGAGTATTTGCAGTGTTGGGTGGATTTCGTTATCAGGCACATCAGGATTTGTGTGCCGTATGATAGCACATGCCCGATCTAACCAATATGATGGATCAGTGCGTTCGCCTTTTCGGATTGTAGCAGGTGTTGCCGCAACATTTTCCACCAACTGTGCCAAAGGTTGCAGTTGAAAAGACACGATTTCTCTCATAGCCGTTTCCAGTTGAGCTCGTGGTAAACGTGATAATATTAGCGATATGCCCTTGAGAAGACCAATAGCCAAGTCATTGTTAATCTCAAAGCTGTCTAAGCTGCGGGCGATTTCAATGAGCCCATTAATATGATACACCATCTTCTGACGGCATGCCGCACATATAGAAGTCAAAGAGATGGCGGCGGCAGCAGCTAAGCCGTTCTTTTGCTGTAGCGAAAACAGCAAAAAGTTAAGGGCCGCTTGAAGGGATTCTGGATGATTTTCAATCCAGTCACAAAGTTCACCGAGCAACATAATTGAAGTATACCGCACAGCAATGTGAGTATTCTCAGGTAGATTGAGGATAGCTTCGACAACTTTGGGAATCACTTCATTTTCATCACTGAATATTTTGGAAAATCTTGCAAATGTTCTTGAATTTAAAAGAAAATGTTAAATACTTACGGTATAATATTTTTGGCTACATTTTGCATTATAAAAAGTGCAGACTCCGTTGATTCCCACGTCGCTCCCGGCGTTTGTAAAGTAATAAACATTTGTTTGAAACAAGCACCAGACCCAACAATGAATGCAACATCTTTTATTAAATCGGAAACTTTACGACGAAAATCCTAAAAAAAATATAATTTTTATTGACGTAATCAAAATAATAGAAATACATTGTACTCACATTAAAACTATCGGACTCTTCAATCAGTCCATCATGATCTGCATCCATTTGCGCATGTCGATACAGAGCTCCCAATAATCTCTCAATATGGGGCTTAAAATGTGATGTCAACTTGTCGTTATTTCGTTGAAATAGCTCCTCACTAATCCGATACCACAGATTAAAGGTTATTTCAGCCACCTCGTAGTCAAAGTGCCCAACACACATCAATACCAAATCCAAACCCTTGAGTGAATAATGCGGCACCTCATCGTTATTTAGCATATCGTAGAAATACGCCTCGCAGAGCACTGTGAAAATGCGACAATAATTCATTGTCTTGTCAATGTCCTCGTGCGCAACACTTGTATGGTAGGCAGGCTCCAGTGCACAGACACCATTAAAAATTTGAACCTCCAACATAGGATCGATGTTATATCGATTATTATTTGCCTCCAGGCAGCTGAGTAAAGAACATAAACACTCGGTAGAAGTGTCATGAAGTTTGCGCGATGTGTCGCCAAGGCTGAGCAAACGGAAAACTTGTTGTGCAATTGGGTTTTCGCTAAAGTTCTGCAGTGGAATAGCATGAATGGAAATCCATGCGCTGAAACAACGCAAAGTAGCATTTACAATGCGTTCGTTCGAATGATCAGCCTGTTGTAAGCACATGCAAAGGAACTCCAGGACTTTTGGTGCAGCATGATCTAGATGTTTATGGATTTCTTCACGACGATTTGCACCCAATCGTAAATACCTTGAGTCAATCTCCTCCGGTATCAGCGTGAGTATTTCGATAAGTGGCCATACAGACTGCGGCTGCTTGGACAAATTATCGAGCATATCGTCAATAGGATTCTTCCAGCTAGCCATGAGCAACGTGAGATCAGCCACAGCCAAGCAGAGTTGAGTAACAATAATTGGATCAGTTTCCACCGTGATTTGTCCGACATGTGCGATGAGGGAGTCGCGCAAGGATTCATGCGAGCCAGGTGGCAATTCATTAAAAGAGTTTTGAATTTTGTTGCGCATGGTCTGCGCGGCGAAATAACAAGAGTGTAGATCACGTTTCAGCTGAAGCAGCTCATCTGCGATTGTCCAGGAGTAAATCTGCAAATAATTTGAAGTAAAAAATGTATTGAAAAGATTAATTATAACTAAGCAATATATACCGATTTTTGGAACTCCTCTAGCCATTTGTTGGCCTTCTCCTTCTCCTTGGGATTGGAATTGTGGAACAATGTACAAATTCCTTGGTACACCAGCTCGGCAGTGGGCACGGTGTCCATTGCTTGTTTTAACAGAGTTTGTTTCCAGGTCAATATTTAAAAAAATTTTTCTCACAAGATTTCAGACTCTACCGATGGAAATTTGGCGTTTGCTGCTCCTGCTGCTTTCTTGTTCTTGTTCTGCACGTACGTTTGACAATTGAAAATCTTTTCTCGTTCACGCACGATTTTTTCTGCACTATAGTGGCTCGTTACAGACATACATAATCGAAAACAGCTAGCTCTCCTTTCTTCCCTTTCTCTATGAACATGCAAATCTATTAATTTGGCTAAAACGAGTTTTAAATATACTAAAGTAGACGAACGAAAAATCTTAAACATACAATTATAATTTTTATTTACAAAAATACCTGGGTTGTCGAAGTCACTTCAATCTACGTATTTCACTCCACTTTTGATCTAAGCACTAGCCACTGCACTTTTTTGAACAACACACTTTTTTCGCATATTCCGCAGCAGCTTCCAACTCCTCAAGTTCCACAAAATAACAAAATATGTTAACTTTTTTTAAATAATTTTTAATAATCTTTAAATGCTGTTTTGTAGAATTAAATTGCCTTTCTTTTGATATCCCTATGTTGCAGATTGGGTAACATTTGTGGATTTGGGGTCGGCCCCAATTTTATACCTTTTCTGCCAAACCGGGGCAGATCACACCGAGATATTTATTTTGCGACTCAACATATTTCGCTAAAAGCACAAAGAGTTAAAATAAGGATCTATCTTTACATTAATCATTCTTTTTCAATCTTAGGACTCTTCACCCGCTGAATCAAAATCAGTACTTTGTGTGTTATTGGGAACATTTTTTCAGTTCGTACGATGACCGAATAACATGAGATCATGGAACGTTTGCGGACGAAACCAACCGGACATCGTTGCGAAATTTGCAATAAACAAATAAACGAACGAGCAAGAAAACGTACATCGATATTTTCAAAGACCACAAATAAAAATCAAAGTGAAATGATTATTAATATTGAAATAATTTCAAAATGCTTGTTTTTATTTATTAATTATATCTTTAAGAAAAATGACCACATTGGAGTTATTTATTTTCAATTACAACCTATCTAGGGCAAGAAGTTCGTTCTAATTCCTTCCACAAAGACAGAGCGATTCAAAACGATTGACCAGCCTGCCACAGTTCAAGGACTTCGCGGATACTACAATTGATGAAACCACAATGAGCCTTCCATCGAAGGTATTGCGAACTCTGTAAATTATGTTAGTGGGAGGGTCTGGGATTCCGGGAGCTATTGTTGTTTTTGTGGTTATGGTTCTCGATATTAAGGAGAAAACACGAAGTTGCATTCGGTCACATTTTCCGCATTTAATGTATCAAATCGAAATTTACTTCTGGTAATAAAACAATGCCATCAAATTAAACGCTATATTAAAAACTATTGCTACGCGTTATTTTTAAAATATACAAATATTCCCCTGGTATACGCCGTTCTTTGAATTTCGTTGCCTCGAATTTAAGTTCACGAAGTCTCAGAATCAATTCGTCCGGCTTGTTCTCACGCAACAACAGAAGGTAAAATACACCCTCTGGCGAGAGGATATCATCCAAGCTGTGCAACAGCGCATCCGTGACACGTCTGCCATCCAAGCCACCAGCCCAGGAGTATATCAGATTTCTG
Organism: Coelopa frigida; assembly: GCA_017309665.1. NCBI lineage: Eukaryota > Metazoa > Arthropoda > Insecta > Diptera > Coelopidae > Coelopa > Coelopa frigida. Next base: position 232,459 of record CM029565.1, on the reverse strand, counting down.
TCCGTTAACAACATTGAAGAATTAGCAAATGCTTCCTCAGTCTCCAGCTCCACATCACTAGTGACGACATATGGAGGATTGAAGAGTAAAACATCGACGCTTTTAGAACGCAAGCCATTCATTAAATTGCAGCGCACCGCATCTACGCTTGTCCCATTACGTTCTGCAGTTCTTTTGGTGGCAGTGCACGCGTGTGCATTGATGTCTGTAGCCAAACACAAAGCATGTCTAAACCTTTTGGCCAGTGCACTTATAATAAGCCCACTGCCTGAACCAATTTCCAAGCACAAGCCTGGTTGTAGTTGCTGCAGGAATTCAAGATCGTCTTCTAACGCATCCAACAGCAAAAATGAATCCTCCGCTGGCTCATAAATTCGTTCAAAATCTTCCGAAGTTAAATGATCTGTGTACGGCGTCTCCATTAGTGAAATAATCTTGATTACGAAATATTTGTAGCTATTGCTGAGTCAAGTAGAGCCTGTCTGCGTTGTTGCTCCTTGTCAATTAATTTGTGCAACGACGACAACCGCTCCTGACTCGATGACAAAATGTTAGCAATCACAGTCACTTTATGTTTAACGTTAATCAGTTCCTTAACCTTTTCGGAGAACTCGGGTATATTGTTTTGGGCCTTCTCGATATCTCGCAGTTGCACTGTGAGTGCGTCTAATTGAGCCTTCAACTCGGCCTGTGCCGCTCTCGTCGCAGTGATGCGTTCGTCGAGTTTGTCCACCGATGGCTTGAAGAGATTCACAATACCTTCGGCTAAGATGTCACGAGTGGGGTTGTTGCAGAAATTTTCCGTATTCTCATCCAAGGATGTTACAGTGCTATCGGAATCCTTGTCCATGGCAAACAAACCCAGTTGAAAATAGTTTTCTCCAACTCGAAGAACGGGAAACGAACGGGAACGAAATGTGCGCTGAGGTTCCGACTAACTCCGATCGTAGTAGATCTGCTTCTCTTTTGGAAGAATTTTAATATCTACTCCGTTTCGTGCTACGTTCTACGAAGAAATACAGAAATTGAAAATGAAGTTTCTGACAGGAAATCCGCAAATGTTCCGAGCATCCCTGATCAGGATTATTTTCCTTTAATTCGGTGACATTCACAATAGTCTCAAATTACCGGATGTTGTTCGAAAGTTTTGTTATTTTAGGTCGAAATTTTCGAAATGTTCGAAAGTTTTTTTTATTTTAGTATGTATGTTTTATTAAAATTAATATATGTGCATAATGAAACATATCAAATCATAAATTTTATAGGTTTCATTAATCTTTGAAAATATGTAAATCCCTAAAATATATGGAATGATTTAATGATTCCAAAGTATTCCATAAATAACTGAAGTAAAGGAAAATACTTAACGTATTTGCATCAGCACTCATTTTCAACAAACTTTGTGTGTACTGTATTTTTGTGCCTACTTTTATTTACAACTTCTGGAAAACAGAAAGCAAGCAACTGCTTCCTCTGAGAAAAAGGCTCAGTTCATGCACATGTATATAGATAAAAAATCCGGAAACATTTCCAAAGACCAGGTCAAGGGAAAGCTATACAGGGCGAAAAAAGAATAATGTATTTTATTATTAGAAACATAACTCTAATAATAAATTTGCATTTTACCATAGAGGACTGTCACGAGCTGCTCTGGAGTTTTTCCAAATTATAAGAACTGCTGAACAATTCTGAGCAAATGACGGTTTCCGCTGTTTGTGTTTGCCTTTCTACCTGCTCTCTGGCCGACAAATTAGGAAGGGGCAGAATATCTTCACCGTTTGACCTTCAAAGAATCTGTTCTTATATAAGACTGTTTCGAACTCTGGACAGGAATCACCATGATATTAGGTGACTGTTCGCTGTATATGTATGTTGTTGCAGTTATAGTTTCATCTGCACATTCCCCGAATTGTTGGGAGAATATACGGGGTGAGTTTCGGTTACGCTAAATTTGATAGCATTGCAGGAGGGAGCGAGCGCAGCCGGAACAGACTCTCGACGAGCCACCCTAGTGAAGCACGCTCTCTTCGAGTTCCGGTTTTGTTGTTGTCCCGACCTCTGTTCCTTTGCCGACTACCGGAGTTTGCCGCCAAAGGGAGAGGCGGAATCGAACGCTCAACCACGCGCCGAATGAGTACAGTTCACTCCAATGCGGCTCAAGAGAAATGTCCTGCAAACGAACAGACACAACTCCCTTGGTCGCTCACCAATGGTACTTTCTCTCTCGGGGTGAGCTGGATAGTAAGAAGAGTTTATTTTTAGTCGCATGTAATAACAACAATTAACGGATAAACGTCCCGCGCACACTTCGGACACGAGCGAAAGAAGCCAAGCGCCGGAATTTTGGTAGAGTCCGCCTCATATTAGTTCTGTTATTCTTTTAAATACACAATTTTCCTCATTTTTATCCATTTATTGTTGTACACATATACACACGAACGTAGTTAATGAAATGAAACAACAAGTCAAGAAATCGCTTATGATCGCTTTTTCAAGAGATTCGGTTTATTTCATTTAAGAATAACATTAAATGCCAATCTTTGTTTAAAATCTTGTTACTTTTGAATATTGGATGCACTCGAAGCATAGTTTTTTGATTTTTAGTATAGTAATTTCTCTGAAGGGTGGCTCTGATATTTAAATCTGCAAACGATAATCAATATTTGGTATTCGGCCTCAGTCGTGGAATTTGATAGGTTATATTGTAGTCAAATATATATATACATGTATATATACAATGCATATTTATATACATATATATATGCATTGTCTATATTATTATTCAGCGACTGCAAATGGTTGCAATATATTAACTTCTTCAGTGGTGTAAATTATTTTCTTTTAACATTTTAGTGTACATAACCCAATGAACCATTTTGCAATAGTGACTGGAGTAAGCTTACGAATAACTAAAATTTGTTACTGTTTTCCAAACAAGCTTGTAAAATTGTTCTCTAGGTAATAAATTTCAAAGTTCATTTGTGGAACTATTCCGATATACAATAAGTAAGTGTTCTACAATAAGGCTTTGAAAAGGTTTACTTTAGTAAATGTTTTCCAATTGTTGTACTGCACAAATTTTTGAATTTCTATCCTTTTCGCGAAACAACTCGTATTTACGGAGATATGAACGACTTAAGGATACCATGAAAAATTGCATGAATTATGGAATTTTCAAAAATTTAGGTCGTTACGAATTAACGTCCTTTTCGCAAAATAACGCGTATTTACGGAGATATGAACGATCTAAGATTTCCATGAAAAATTGCATGAATTTTCAAAAATTTAGAGATCGTTACGAATAAACGTCCTTTTCGCGAAATAACTCGTATTTACGGAGATATGAACGACTTAAGATTTCCATGAAACATTGCATGAATTATGAAATTTTCCAAAATTTAGAGGTCGTTATGAATTTACATCCTTTTCGCGAAATGATTTTTGTAGTCGAACATATATGCATTGTCTATATTATTATTCAGCGACTGCAAATGGTTGCAATATATTAACTTCTTCAGTGGTGTAAATTATTTTCTTTTAACATTTTAGTGTACATAACCCAATGAACCATTTTGCAATAGTGACTGGAGTAAGCTTACGAATAACTAAAATTTGTTACTGTTTTCCAAACAAGCTTGTAAAATTGTTCTCTAGGTAATAAATTTCAAAGTTCATTTGTGGAACTATTCCGATATACAATAAGTAAGTGTTCTACAATAAGGCTTTGAAAAGGTTTACTTTAGTAAATGTTTTCCAATTGTTGTACTGCACAAATTTTTGAATTTCTATCCTTTTCGCGAAACAACTCGTATTTACGGAGATATGAACGACTTAAGGATACCATGAAAAATTGCATGAATTATGGAATTTTCAAAAATTTAGGTCGTTACGAATTAACGTCCTTTTCGCAAAATAACGCGTATTTACGGAGATATGAACGATCTAAGATTTCCATGAAAAATTGCATGAATTTTCAAAAATTTAGAGATCGTTACGAATAAACGTCCTTTTCGCGAAATAACTCGTATTTACGGAGATATGAACGACTTAAGATTTCCATGAAACATTGCATGAATTATGAAATTTTCCAAAATTTAGAGGTCGTTATGAATTTACATCCTTTTCGCGAAATGATTTTTGTAGTCGAACATACAATTTTGTTCTTTAAGGTATTCATATTTACTGCCGTTCTTATTATATGTACACTGTATAAAGGAATACTCGTACAAATTTTTCTTTTTCGGTTTTGTAAATGCCGCAATGAATACTATATGTAATACTTGCGTGGATTTCGCCAAATTCAATACTAACATTACGAGAAGGCAATCCGAGAACACTTCGAACTATAACTAATACAAAAGCCAAATATTGGCAACCATCAACAAACACACGGTTCAGTAAAAATTAACTGCATAAACCCAAAGGTTCTTAACATATCGTGTTGTCAAATAGTAACTTACCGCCACAGTTGAGCAAATATAGGTAGGAAACTAAACTTAGGAATAGGTAGCATTTCTCCGTTTTCCTGATATGTACATAAACTACATGATAGGTTAATATATCTTATAAAGCCCCCAAAAAGACATCAACTATATGATAAGTGGGTTTTTAAAAGTCTGTATTTTTTTATGATTTAAATTGTTTATTTAAATACTTTTTTCTTGATTTTTATGTTTTTTTCTCTCAATTGTAACGTCTAATTCTTAATGTGGTTTGTGTTTATTTTTCAATTCGTTTTCTTTCTTTTTGTATATATTTAATTAATATAATAATATATTAAGTCTTAAATATTAAAGGAAAAAATCTTGCATCGTGGGTTTTTTCTTTTGTTGATCTTTTTTATAAAAAAAAATTACACATAATACAATTAAAAATAAAATAAGAAATAAAAAGTATTTCTTAACGTAATATATATACTCTTGTTGTTTTGTATATTTATACTTTAATGTCTGCTTTTATTAATTTATTATTTTAATTTATGTTGTTTATTGGTTTTGTATTTAATGTTCTTTCTTTATATTTTATTTTTGTTTATTCTTTTTTTTTTTTTGACTACTATATTATTATTACGCTTGATCGTCGGAACCAGAACCATCGTCATTTTCATCGTCATCATCTGGAAATGATAAAAATTTTGTTACAATTATGAATTAGGATGAACGCAACCTGATTGAAAATTATTATTTATCGACATTTCTGCACAAGGTACCAATCCATAGGAAGGGACGTGCTTTGTCGCATTAATACAAGTAAATCGGGTATGCTTACCATCACATTCTATATCATCTTCCTCTCCATCGTAAGGGATATCGTACTCGTCACTCTCGATATCACTGTCACCCTCAATGATTTCCTCGAGTACCTCCTCGTCGTCCGAATCACCATCGGCAGCCTTATCTTTCTTTGCTTTCTTTGTTTCTGATGCTTTAGTCTGCAAAAGGAAACGCACTTCATTAATAACAAGGCAATATTCAATAATATTCATCGTGGTAGTGTGTACTGTACTCACACCCTCTAACATCCTTGAGCCAAGGGCAAAGGATATAATGCTACAATAGGACAGATATCAATACAATACAATACTTGTAGCGATTATAAAATCCGATAATATTGCTGTCGACCCAATAAGTTCCACACAACATCCCTCCACAGAGAAGTAGCCAAAGCACTCGCCTCACATGCTCATTCGGCGTAAGCGCTCGGATGGTTGGTCGAAAGAAGCGTATGAGAGAAACGAAGCATTAACTGCTCGACAGCCAACTCAGGATGGAAAGAGACGAAACGGCGGCTGGCCCATTCGAACTAACGGTCGGGTCGACACCGGGGTTGAGAGAGAGTATCTACTACAGTAAAACTGTACCCAGGAACAACGGGCTACGACCGAACGAGCAGAAATCTAACAACAAGTTAATTTTGCGTTGTACACCAAGAAGAAAATAGAAAAAAAAGGACGCCAAGCGGAGGAGAACAAGTCATAAGGCATATTGTCAAGAACAACCCTGAAAGCAGTGATTGACGTGTAGAGGAAGACTGATTGAACAATATTAACTAAGATAAACTACAAACGGCAATGAACGAAACAACACTCAATTGTCAAATAACACGAGATCTAACAACTAACAGTAAAATATCGGCGATACTGTTAACAAATTTGGTCATATAAAAATAATATAATTTTTAATACAAAGCTGTAAATCATCCAAACATGAATATTGTAAATTTTGTAGTTTAAAAAAAGTAAACAAAGTCCAAACACTGTTTGAGAGAGACTGGAACGAAGCGGCATCCGCGAGTATCGCGTGGTGCCGACATGTGTGCGGGTATCGCTGCTCTCTCGTAAGGATTATTGTTGTTTTGTAACTGTGCGTCGTATGTGTGTTAGTAAACGTTAGAGCATTCACCAATTCACACAACAAACACCCTTATAGAAGAGAACATGCTTAGCGTTGACTTATATATTTGCACCAAGAGATGAAAGTACAATGAACGCTAAATGAAGGATAGACAAAAGTAGGTGAGCGAAAGAGAGGATGCATGTATGTGCTGCACGCTCACCATGTTCTCGCGAGTATGTGCGAGCAATCCAACTATCGACCATATTTTTAGAGTAGTTTGTTTTTATTTTGAAATTGCATTGTTGTTGTTGTTGGTTTGCTTCTACCCCAAGTAGCTGCTTTTTACAAGCATGTGTGAAAGAAATATTTATGGTCTACTTATTCAAAAATGACTAAGCAACTGTTCGTGAGTGGTACATGTTACCGGAGAAATTACTGAAGAATGAATTTCGCTAGGACGGCGGACAAATACCAGCTTTCCCAAGAAACATCGTATCAACGCCATATAATTCTAAAATGTATTGGAAAAAAAACTGAACCATGGCTTGAAACATCGCCCGAAGTCGGCGTGAAGCAACCAAACAAAAAGTAGCACGGCTGTACTCTACACAAACAACAAAATAGTGCGCCGGCCGGCATTTCTACCAGGGATGATTTACGCTGATCGCACACATTTCACATACAGAAAGTACTAAATCTATATTCACTCTATATAGGATTTGTGCCGTCTGTAAGGTTTATAAATACAATTAAAATATATATATAGTTCATTGTGTGTCAAGGACCTCAAATTCGCTCTATTATGAAACCAAACAAATAGAATACAAGAGGGGGCCCAATCTTGCGATATGCAACATACAAAAAGTACTACACTATTTGAACTCAACCCTGGGCGTCGTTGTAAACACGCTCTCTATTTCTCACGTACACCTGCCAAACTGACCGAATGCCGCCAAAAATATATATTTGCAATGCAAGGCAAAAATTTAATGCTCGTCAACGTATACCAGCTACGTTTTCTTCACGTATACACGATTCATTTCCGCCGCACTTCGTAGTCGCAATTAATTACATTTTCAAATGTAATTTACATTCGATGTCTATCTTCTGTGTGTGATCCGCCGTCTCGATCATTCCCACACATCCGTCATGACTACTCCGTCTGCTATTACGAATAGTTGTGTCCAATATGAGAGATTTTACATTTTGTATCGATTACTGAAGTGTTCTTGTTTTAAAAAGAATGCTAGGAATGCAGGATTACATGAAATATTGTTACTATTACAGGCGACGCAAACAAAATTGTTAACAATCTGGCTTCTCATTTCTCCTTAGCGGGTGTAAAAAAGCACCCCAGGTAAATTTAGTTTTAGCTAATTTAATTCGTAGAATAAACGAAATTGGTAAATGCATAGAACGAAGTTCATTGCACGTTAGTTGGATTTAGACCATCAGTAAACAAGCTCTGAATGGCATATATTGTAATATCGGTTACAGCGCCGAGTTCACGATATTTTCCGGGATCCGTGTTCTAAAATACATTGTGTTCATTTGGTTCTTTTATTGATTTTCTTCTTGACGCACTTTCTAGAACGAAGAAGAAGCGACAGCAGAAGAACAAGGTAGAAAAATAATCGGTTACGATTGAAATCTTAACTTTGGCGCCGTAATCGAAATAATATTTAAAAGTCGCAGGGACCGTTTAATCTGACAATTTGTGCATTATCGAAGTCTTCGACAAAAATAAAACTTCAGAAAATTCGTAAACCCGAAAAAAGTTCGGTACGAAAATCTCCCGCGCACAAATCGAGGAGCTCAAGTTTAATTGGTGCGGAACACAGATTTGACAGGAAACGTCAAACGCCGAAAAGGCCCACTGTTGTTCCCACTAAAATGTTGCGAGTTCCAGTAACTTCTACATGAGATTTTTGAGGAAACGACTAATGAATGGAGGGAGTTATCAAAGGAAGTTACTCACGTCTGCCGGCCGTTTTGTTCCTTTGACGGGTTCCTTGGGCTTAGCGTCTGTGGCATCCTCGTCTTCAGCGGTCTCCTTGCCCGCCGTGCCGTTGTCGGCGGTGGCTGATTTTGTCTCTTCGACCGCTGGCTTAGACTTGAGGTCCTCCTTCACCGTTGCTGCGGCGTCCACAGCGTCGACAGCTTTCTCAAGAGCTCCGTTGTTTTGTTCTGTGGCGGCTGACATTTTTGTGTTGTTTATTTAGTTGTACTTGCTCTAGGTTATATAACTTCAGCTATGTATTAGCTGCTTGTTAAGAATTATTTGTTACGAAAATATTGTAATGAATTTTACAATTTATACAATTTTATTTAAAAGTTCCCGTTGCGCAAAAATCACAATATCCGTCGTGACCGAAAACTGAACTGTACTGAACGAAGCACACAGACACACTGTTTGGGTTTCACGAAAAGCGCTCCGTATATAATTTAAAAATATGCTCCCTTTCCGTCTGCCTGTCTGATTACTCGACTGTGTGTTGTGCTCTAGCAGTATCTGATAGGTAGGTAGGTTCAGTTGTTGGTAAGTAAGCAGACAGATAGATAGAATTTTGCAATGCTTTCTCTTTCTTCTGTGGTTGGTTGGTTGGCTATACTCAGGCTAGTATGAATTTTAATGTAAACACGGGAATGGATTTGCGTCGAACCACCGATGTTTGCCCGTTGAATGCTCGAACTCAACTGACGACGTCTCCGCCACTGCACGCCAAATGCTGTCATTGAATGAAACTCAAGTTCGCTGTTGCTTCGCCGATTTCCATTTCAATGCATTTTCTTAAGAAAATTCTTATTTCATTCACTCTAAACGGTCTATTATTCCAGGGATAAAAATTGTATTGATTTTTCAAAAATATTACAAAAATAATCCAAATAATCTGTAATTCGTATTTGTCCAAAGAAGTGGGTTTCTTGAGTAATTCCATACAAATGCTGCTTGGGTTCCATGAGTAACCAATGCTTAATTTGTGCTCTGCGTTGTTTGGCGGTAAATTTAAAAATTGTTTTCCTTGTCAAGGTGGATGGTTGGTGCATTCGCCCGTTCGCTGCTTCGTTGGTTGGTCGGTCACGACGATCTCTCGGCTAGTCTGACTGCCAGTCAGTCACCCAGGCCGGGTGCCTGCCTGCCTGTGGAAACAGATTCCGTTGAAAAGAAGGCATTTAGTTAAGAACGCCGTGGCATTGTTGTAGTTGTTTTCGCTTTGGGCTTGACCGGCCGGCATGTGGTCAGCTCCTGGTTGGTTCCGTCCGATATGTCTCCGGTACTTGGCGTGTTGCACACTTGAATATTGACGTCGCTGGCACTAGGTATCGTGGTTGCTGCTGCTGCTGTATTTCGCTTGGTTCGAACCACGGCTAGGTAGGGCGTAATATGTAAACATACTCTGGGTGTTGTGTCCACTCTATCGGACCTAGTGCACCACTATCGCGTGTTAATCGATGATAATGACGACTGAGTAGTCATACTGGGATGTGTACTAAAATTGCAAGCAAATATATGCGTGTGCCGTCTTTTACTTCTTTCACCGTCGTACACCTGGACCTCAACTCAAGGGTGCATGGAATAATGTCTTTATTTCGATATTGGCGAATTATCTGGTCAAAAGTCGGATCAATATGTTTAATCGATTGTAATTATCATTTGATTCAATGTGATTTGTGGTTTAAGTGCTCACAATTTGCTGATAAGGATGTCATTATTTTGAATTCTAGAAGTCAAAGCGCTGTGTTGTTTTTCCCTGCATCAGTTGCGGTGTTCCACTTTGCAAGTACCCAGCTAGCTAAAGGTTAGCTACACGATAAGAGCTTTCTAAGACCCAGATGGATGTGTTCGACTTTATAACGTGTTGCACTCGAAAAGCTCTTTGCGCCAATTAAGCATGATGCGCGCTATATAAATACGACGTGATTCATTCGAATATAACGTGACGTGACTCATTCATTGAAATCCTACAACACCAAATCGACACCTTCGTTTCGACCCAGCAATTTGTATCCGTTTAGAGCGAATTTTGCGCAGCAGTTAAGCTTCCAACTAAGCGACTGTCCTCACAATCTATATATACAGGGTGTTGCTGATGCCTTTTGACCGTCATTTGTTTCACATTGGTGACGCTTTATTCCAAACAAATTTTTTTTTCATTGGACAATTCTCTAAGGAATTTTTTTTTAAGGAATAATAAGGAATTAATTTTTCCTAATTTCTATGTTTTTATGTAGAAAGGTTGCCAGCTCTGCACATCACAACACAATTCATTGCAGTGGTGAAGTCTAGGGTTCTCGAACATAAATAATACATTGGTTTCCACTGCCAAACATATTCGAAATTGTTGGGGCCTACTAATGATCGTTCTTCATTCATTCATGTTTTGTTTGTGTGTTCAATCCACTTGCAGTATCTTGAGTACAGTAAGTCCTCAACACTGACGACTCGCGGCTCTTATCGAAACAATGATATTTAAACCTGTGTGCCATGTACGTACTCACATTGCTATTGTTGGTGATACAAAATGTGTCACGGGATATCTGGAAATGCTTACGGTTTAACGGGAGAGGACTGTACCGTGACTGTACCGTGTACGGTGTATTCGTGTACGTTTGCTTGGTTGGTTTGTGTGGCATGAAGAATTTTTTGGCTACACACAAATTCAGGCCCGTGATCTTCTTTTAGTCCCCGATTTGTTTACAATTATTGCTGTATCTACTGTGTATTTTTGGCGGGGATTTCTTTTATTCTCTCTCGCTCGCTCCTTACATTCCACTCTTTTTTTCATATAGGACGTTACCCACCAAACCATTAGGTTCCGAAAAAACTATCAAAAGATTATTGACTCGTTTATAACTCTATTTAAAGCCAATATATGAGTACTATTTAAGCTTAATAATATGGGTCTTAAAATATCACTTATTTAATTATATCTTGCAAAATGTGTTTCGAAAATTGGTTAACTTTTGGAAATTTTTCATAATCTAACATGATCGCATGGTTCCTTCTCTATCGGCAACCCTGGTTATGAAAACTAGAAATACCTAAAACATAACAAAAGAGTGTAATTACTCTTGCTTGTCATCACGCAGGCTGCCTGTAGTTCGAGCTCGCGGTAATCAGAGGTGGGGAGAAGCAGCGTCATTTGGTGCAACGCCACAGAAGCCGGTAAAACAGACGCCGCTACGCATCAGTCCGACATGTTTTTGTTGGCATTGTTGCTTTTTTCCTACCCGTTTTCCGATTTGTTTGTATGTGTGTTATTTATTCGTCAGCGGAAGAGGGTGGAAATGTGTGACGGGCATTTACGTTTCTGCCGACTGTATGGTGGTTTCATAGATCGAGTAACGAACACGGAACGAGTTAAGTTCAGAAAATTTGAGTTGTTGTTGTAAATGCAATAGTTTGGGTGCATAGTTTTGAGACTGCGAATACCTGGAGAACTAAGTACCCATTTGTAGTATAGCATATAAAAAGGCTGCTGTACTGAAAATATTACTGCTTTCAAATAGTTCGACGTATTTGAGTATGAATGTTTCTCTGAAATAAGTTATTTGTTAGAAAATCATAATATTTATTAACTAACGGCCTGATTGGTATTTACGAAACGAACACGAAACTATACGAAATATCATTAAACACATCTCGTTGAACAAATTTCGATTTGTAGAATCACCGCTTTTCACAGTCAGGCCGTATTCCTAATTTGAGAGACGACGACATGCGTCTATTATCAGAATGCTTTCTTTTCCTTCGTTTTTTTCTCTTAAATTAGGTTTGTAAATGGGAATTTTGACTTCTATATGTTTACTATTGATGTTTTGGTTTTTACAAAGCTATTATTGTTGGTTGTGTTTAATAATCAGATTTCACATATAACATCTCTGTGTTTCAAATGATGTCGAACATTGCCTGCCAGTTGCCGTGCACAACAACTTTTGACAATTGACAACCATGGAACTTCCGCTTATTTGCCTTCTCTTTCTTTTCGTTTCTTTCTTTGACAACTGCAATTCGTCAAGATGGTACGTTTGCTGGAATTTACACAAAATAATCTATAAAAATCGTAAAACATCGCAGAGAAATGTGAAATATTCATATTTTGGATGAGTGGAATATTATGATTTAATTACGAACAAATTCGTGATGCTAATATATCAGTTACTATTTTAGATGCTTTGGAGTGAACAAATTTTGATTAAAAATTAAATGTTATTTAATTTGTATATTTTGTTTGTAGGTCAACGTACCGAAACAACGACGCACCTTCTGCAAAAAGTGCAAGTGCCACAAGTTGCACAAAGTGACACAGTACAAGAAATCCAAGGAGCGCAAGGGTGCTCAGGGCAGAAGACGTTACGACAGGAAACAACAAGGTTTCGGTGGTCAAACTAAGCCCATCTTCAGGAAGAAGGTACGTTATGATTCCAGTGTACATTGAGTAACTCGATTGGTAACTCGAACGTCCAATGAGAATCGAATTAATTTCCAGAGCAAGTTCCGGGCTGTAGTATTTAATAAAGCTTGAGCATATTTGTAGAACTGAATTGCTGTTGAAATTTAAAGTTTCTATAAGGCTCTTTGGTGGGAAAGACTTATGCTAAATAGAACGTCATTGAATTGTTACGGTGTCCTCCTAACTACAGCATCCATCTATATTCTGTGCTGCAGTTTTGTAACCGAATCATTCACACATTCTCAATATTTATATTACTCAATTTTATATATTTGACAAAGCTTTGCTAATAATCAATTATTATTTGTTTCAGGCTAAAACTACCAAAAAGATTGTGTTGCGTATGGAATGCACTGAATGCAAGTACCGCAAACAAACCCCATTGAAGCGTTGCAAGCATTTTGAGTTGGGTGGTGACAAGAAGAGGAAGGGACAGATGATCCAGTTCTAAATCACTCGCCCCGTCACAAACCATCCAACTGAAGATTTTTCGTTTCTCTTTATGCGTCATATTTGGTTTTATACTGAAAGGAGTTTCGTGTTTTCCGCGAAAACATGAAATTTGTAAAAATAACATCAATGTTAGAAATACAGTTTAGTGTTTTTACTTCAATGATGGGATATTAAAAGGAAATGCTAAAAAACACAAATTTAATTTTTCATTTCATTCATGGTTTTTTTGGTACTGATCAGATCAAGTTTAAAACTAGAAATGCTGTGAAATCGGTGGACTGAAATTTAAATATACATCTTTATTATTCTTAAACGTTAAAATCTTAACTTATAGATAAAATCTAAAAACATTGTTCATTGATATTGAATGCAATGGCGCACAAGTTCAGGAACCGATACCATCGGGGAGAATTACATTCGGGTTGCTGTGTAAGAAATTGAAGCAGATTTTAACATGAAATGGAATTATTACACAAAATGGAATTATGGAACCCACTCTAAAATATCTGGTGACACGCCCTCTGCCTGCATCTTCAATTTCACTGCGGTTGGCGGAACGCCGAACTGCAACATTTTAAAGAACTTCTTATAACGCACATCGTCACAAGCTTTGATTCCGGAAGCTGCTTCAGTTGTTGGTTCAGACTCTTTGATCACAGCTCCATCCAATGCGGCTGTTTGGACTGGTTCCTGCACAACAGCAGGCTCAGTGCTCGAGAGCTCCTTATTTTCGCTCGCACTGACGACAGTGGCAGGAGAGTTTTTTGGCTCGGGGTCTGGTATAGAGGAAAGCTATGGTTGGGTGTTATACAGCGTTGACGAATTGATAAAATGACTTCTTTCCTACCTTCGCTTCGATTATCGTCAGAGCTGCTTCCACTTTTTGCATTTTTCTCTCAATCTCAATGAACCGTTCTTCGCATTTCAATGCAAACTCATTGAGAAAGCTGCAGGTACTTGTGATGAAGTGATTGACAAAGGCCAGGATGCGTTTCTGATGCAGTGGAGGCACCTGCAAATCAATGGAGGATAATTTTATATGGTTCACGAAAATTATCTCAGTTAGTACTTGTGTTTTGTCTACAGTCTGGGCGATGATCTTCGATGCTTCCATTGTGCAGTTTAAAACAAAACAAATGCTAATAAAATAAAACGGCTTCAAATCAGTATCTTAATTTAAGTACTGCAGTCGGAAAGTGTCAAAGTTTTTGTTTACCAAGAACAGCTGATTTGAGACTGACAATTGACACTGAACAATGTTGGCACGATAAGTCAACACAAGGCAGCGAGTACTCATTTCGAGTGCTATGTTGGGTAAAGAAAACGTTTAGAATTACCAAATATTTTCAGCCCTGAACATCATTTGACAATGACTTAACTTTTATGTTGAATCAGTGGTCTCGATGCCCGGGCAGCCCGGGATTCTACCCAGGAGCCATTGCATTCCCCCACTGACAGCACTATAAGCAGATGTCTTGATAAACGTTGGTAGATTGCAGACCATTTTACTTATTAATGGATTTTTTCCTTTTTTAAAAGTGCATATTTTTAGGCATTACTCGTTCTCATTTTCAAGTATTCGTTTCAAAGGAATGAGTAAATTTCTATTAAAATTTTCAAAATAGAAAAATGGATTTTGTCGTTTTCTTTTTTCTTTACGTTTTCGATATTATATTACAGTTGTCGGCTAAAATGTGGTCACCACTAATCGCAGCATAATCCAATAAACAATCGGACACGCGCGTATTGTTTACAATTAAGTCACGATTTTCCGGATTGGAGCATTGAGGTATCGAAGGATGATGAGCTTCGAAGTGTGGCGGTGGGCGGAGAACTCCGTCTGAAGAACTAGTTGACGGCGTTCGCAATTTATTTTCGAGTCCTATTTTTGGTGTTTTCTTGTCGATGTTAACAAGCTTATCGCAATCACACAGTAGTGCAACATTTATCCAGGCTTAAGAAGTTTAATTCCATTAGTTGAAGCTCAAATACGCAGACTCTGACGTTGCGATGGGCGGGATACGAATGTGGACATGGTAAATGGAGAGTATGGACACTAAATCGGAAAATTAGGCTAGGTTCTGTGGTTGCGTCCGAAAATTAGTGTCTCACGCAACGAATGACGTCGGTTCCGATCCTGAGTTTTCTGCTGCGATGAAAACAATTTACCTATACATATATTAATTAATGTTTACTTATATTCGAATTTGAATTTCTATCTGTTTTTGGTAACTCAATATTCTATGAGTCTGGACAGAATTTGTCTTGGGAAAATTTTTCCTTAATAGAACTTCGGAAATCTCCAACACACGTATCTCCCAAACGGGTCCGCGGAAACAGCCTCCAGAGATGAGAATAAATAATTTACTAATGGAAGCCTCCCTGCAATTCCAACCCTCTTCGTGCGCCGGTAACAAAGGAAATGCGAACGCGAACACAGGGGCGAATGAGAGCGAGACTTGTTGCGCCCGCCGCGGCCGGTGTTGAGAGAATCTATTTGGGGAGTTACTACGCTGTGTGCTCTCTCCACTAAGCACTGGCACACGCATACATGGACAACGGTGGCGTGCACAGCGAAAGAGAGCGAGGAGAGAAATGGATTTTAAATGTGAACGGATGAATGAAAAGTTTCGCATTAGAAGCGGCTCAGGGAAGTAGTAGGAAAGCATATTTTGTTTATTTCTCGTTTTCATATTCGACTGATGACCAACATTCGAACAGTCGTTATCAAGCCGCAAGCGCGATCTGTTCGTCTATAAAAGTAGTTACGGAAGATAAAATCCGTCGCCGGTTCGACAAAGACGAAACTGAAGTCACACACGACTCAACATCAACGACAAACAAAGTTCGTGTAAAGTTTTCAATGTTTATCTGAAATTCAAATTTTTGTAATTATCCTTAGAAATTAGAAACACATATATTTTTGAAAAATGTTACGCAGAACTTGAAGGAAATTTAATTTCATTACTAAGAATATGCAACATTTGATTATTTGCGTTAAGTAAGCCAGTAATTGCGTTGACAGATGTTCTCACAGGACTTTTACTCTCAGGGAAAGCTTGCGTGAACTAACAGTACATCAAGAGCTCTGCGCTGGCGTCGAAAAAAGAACCACTCGGCTTTTAAAACGAGCGTCGCCGGCCCTGACGCCCCCCGACGACGATCGCAATTATTGATCATTATTGAAATAATTATTTCCACATGCGGAATCCAACACTCACTCAAAACGCGCTGAATAATCCCATGAGGTTCTCGCGTTTCTCGGTTCGCTCGGCTTGGCTTGGGTCCAACCATCCTCGGTGCTTACGAAGTCATTATTGCTTTGTCCCCAGTAGTATCCGCGACTGTGGCTGAATTGCAACCAGTGCAAGCGACCTATTAAATCATATCAACGGGATGTGCTGCAGTAATCTGGTGATTTTACTACATTCGCTCGCATTCAGCCAACTGTTGCGCTTTATTTACAAACTCACACACACACACACACACACTAGCAGAGAATGTCACTCATTCACACACACACCGAACAATTCCGCTGCCCTTTTCTCGTAAAAATAGATCATTTGAAACAACGTTCGATTGTTTTCCAAATCGCAGTCTATTTTCGTTTTCCCCATTTTCTCTCTCGGCCGCAGCGAAAGAATCGCGGAATATCAGATATATTAATGTATACATATATATTTTTGTAGTATTATGGACAAAACCATAATTTCTTTATTTTGTAATATGGTAAAAGAACAACATCAGCTGTTGTATTAGCGCCCAGCATGAAAGTGCTTATAATGTAGAGCGCACTCGATAGTTTTGTGACTCAGTGAAGATCAAGAATTGTACATGTCTAGATCTGCGCCTCCCATCTGATGTGACGTCAACCACGCTGGAATTATCCAACCTTTTCGAAACGGCTCCATTCACCTTTGGATTTTCCATTAGAAATTCTCGCCGTTCGAACTCTTACCGACTCTCTCGTGACTCAAGGGTTCTGAATAAACATCTGCAACGTAAAAACTTGATTTGTCGTCATGAGCGATAAACATTTGTGTATTGGCCACTAGCTAGTAGCTACATATACATATATAGCAATCGCTAATCGCATCTTTATTCGGGCTAAGCGAGTGGTGGACGTTACTTCAGAATTGGGTATTTGGCTCTGTATTTCGCAAATATGGCGAGTTTGTTGATCTGTTTGAACTTGAATCTTATCAGATTTGAAATAGCCCCATATCGGCTATATTGCCAATATTTTCCCACATATTATATTTTGGAACACTCTTTGTTTACACTCATGTCCATGTCAACGGTTGCAAGTTGAAACGCGATATCACGTTTAGAAGTCGATGAGAATACGTATTTTATAATCGATCCTAGATTGTTGATATTACAATGCGAAAATATAAAATGAGTGTGTGATAAACAGAAATGTGCTGAATCGAAAGTCTGCCTCGGAACTATGTACGTATATTTTATTGAGAGAAAATTTCGCATAGAACTATAAAATATGGCATGTTTCACCCACTATCCTATTGGCGATATATTCCGATATAATTCCATTCGAGCGTCCTTCACTATTTATTAGTCCTTCCTCGCCAATGCTTTCCAAAATTCACTCTAAATCAAATCTATGGATATTTATAGATCTGTGACAAGTCTCATTATATGATATTTATTTGTTTTTAACGACGACAAAGTGTTCTGTTCTTTAATAACGATTTTGTTATTATTGCCTTCTTATCGGCTATCGGAGTGGTATTTTACAGTCCGATGAGGTGGAGCAACCGACATTGATTTCGGAGCCCTGGGGACACACTGTACGAGACCGAAAACCATGGAAAACGACAAGTCTGCGTGGAACTTTACACTTGGTTCAGTTCTAATTGTCGATCGGCTAGATCTCATTAATAGTCTAATCTTATCAATTGCGCCGAAGGAAACTTGGAGAAGGAAGGAATTGGGTAAACAAACAGTACGTGAGAAGATAAATAATACACATGTTCCTCAATTCCTTTAAGTCGATAATTTAACCCTTAAACGTTATTTTTATGCGCGCGCATTAAATTTGTTCTTTCTTCCTCGTGTTTTAAACTGAGTTTGAGAGTCCGATTTTGATCGGATGGAGTGTAAAACATAGAGAAGCGTGGATAAAGCAGAATTAAATCACGAATTGGGAAATACATAATAATTTCAGTATGAGAACCAACTTGTTACATCTATTGTCTCATATATATA
The DNA here is from genome assembly GCA_017309665.1 of Coelopa frigida. NCBI lineage: Eukaryota > Metazoa > Arthropoda > Insecta > Diptera > Coelopidae > Coelopa > Coelopa frigida. Next base: position 213,990 of record CM029565.1, on the reverse strand, counting down.
AATAAGTGCAATTTCGGATGAGCTGTAAACCGTTCATCTGATCGCGATGAAACTTCGTTAAGTTGTTTTGGGCACGGTCGCGAAGGTCACTCAATTGTAATATTCTGAGGAAAAAATCGTATGTAGGCTTCAGTTTTGCAGACAGAAATGACCTGAAGGAAAAAACACAAAAGTAAAAGCGTTTACACAAAAATAAAAAAATAATAAATAAGCTGTTGAGAAAACAAACTGTTGGGTTGAAATTAAGTCACCCTTACTTCCTCTGCAACACACGAGAGCCTTTTGCATTTAAATATTTATTTTTAAAATTATATAGTAATATTTTTAGACAAAAGAATCAGTCAGGCTCGATAATTAGCTTCGTGTTAAATTAAATAATTATTTGTTTTACATTGTTAGCGCCCGAGCTTCGAGTGTCGTTCTTCTCTTTCTTTCACACTGACTATCTCATTTCATCATTATCAGCGTATATCGTGTCGTTACATGAGCGAGAACAAAAGGAAAGACAAAATTCGTATCACTGTAACGCCCACTCAATCCATTAATTCATCAACCTGTCGATTCTCTAAATACAACCAGATACAGCAAATACAACCTCTGTCTCTGTGGGCGATCCGAGGTTTCGTTGCAATTCCCTCTGTGATTTCCTTTACGCTCTCAATTATATTTGCAGAAATTTTCTGTTCGTTGCCAATTATTCTTCATTTCATTATTGGGGTCTTGCGGTAGGTCAAGTGGCTTTAATTGCGAAAATTACTAGAATATTCCTTTTCTGTTTATTATATTTGTTTCCTTTTAATGACTTTTTTTTTCTCGGGATATTGGTGTGAGTCAAAAAGTTAATGTGTATATTATTTTTAGAAAACATGTTTCTTTACTACGTATACTACGAATACCCATAAAATTAAAATAAAAAAGAGCTAGTTTTGCTAGTTTGTTTTAAAGACCCGTGAAGCTGATATTTGTTGGCTATCACTTATCCTTGAAAACCCAACCAAATCAATTCGCCGTAGTTAAACATATTGCTGTTTTTTCCTAGGAAATATTCCTACGGAATCTTATTGTATTTTTCAAAATCGCGATTTAATTTAATTTATTGTGTTTATCCAATAACCCAGAATATGTAATGTGATTATTGCACTCAAGTATTATTTGTCCATTTCGTTTACCGTTAAATCTTTTTAGTGTGTTCTCTGTCCGAAGGTAAGATTTTTGACTTTTATCTTTTTGCAACTGCGCAATAATGGCGATCACGAGTTGTGGCTCTTGCCCTGTCAACCATTTACCAGGGTAGCTTCTCCATCTACCAACACCTAGCCCAAACCACTAATGTTTACTCTGCCCGTTGAATCACGCATTGCGTAATAGGCTGGAGATAATGCTCAACCCTCCGTGCTTAACACCTCCTCCTCACTCCAATTTCACAACCCAAATCACAATAACATGTACTAAATCAGAAATAAATGTTTTCGTCTTCTACATATATTATTTCTTTATAACAAAAAAGTAATAAAAAGTACATATAGTTTGTTGCAAGTTTTTACCGAAATCGCAGAAGGTCAAATGAAAAACTTTATTATTCTGATGAATGCTGTCATTTCGGAAGTTAACTATTAATTATAGTCATACGTATAATTGATAGTGGTAGCCGTAGGTATCATCAATAAATTTAGTTATTGATACACTAATATACGTCGCATTACGGCCATTAGACTATCCTAGAACTATGCAATGTCAGTAATAACATTCCATGCAAATTAGACTTTTTATTTAAATATGGAGATCACCGAATAATAATATTAATAATAGGTATAAGTATAAACAACTTTTTTTTTGTTTTTAATACGTTTGACTGCAATAAATAGATACGAGATCCTTTCATTCACATTTCATTCGGGATTCGAGGACTTTTTAGGAATTCACAGAAATTGTTCGGTACACTTTTCGTCATTTAATTTCGGGATGAAAACCTCTACTGTTGTTTGCAACAACTGAATATTTATTACCCGAAAGTGTGGCACAATTAAAGAACAATTAGTACTGAGAGGTCAGTGCCCACTAACCCACCAACAGAAAGCCGAGAAGGGAGGCCGCTCGAAATGGACTCCCGTTCGATGCGATGTTCTTTCGGTCAATTCGCGCGGAGACCGATCTCGGTCTAGGGTCAATTGATATAATAAAATTAAGAATTATAAAATGTACGACGATTGTTTTCTGCAGGTTCATGGGTCCGCTGGTGGACGCGAGTTTGCCCGAGTCGATATACCGACGGCGACTGAGACTGTGGGGAATGATGATTAATTTAAAAAGTTCATCATCACATCACATTAACAAAATAACACACATATGCAGGGCTGATCACTTCAGTTTCCCTCATGTTTTAATTGAGACGAATAATGCATTTGATAATTCATTATTGTTATGACGATTCTTCAGATTCCCAGACATACAAACATACGTAATATAATAATAAAGAAATCGTGTCTATCTGCTCTAAGTCTCCTCGATTCGGCGAACGGTTTATTAAACTTTTATCTCTTGAGAGACAAAAATAAACACCCAGAAATCGAATTGATAATGCATTCCAAATTATTATTTTTTTCTTAAGAAAGTCGAACGCTGTGACAGGTTTCGGTGCTTCTGGAGCGATGAGAGTTCCACTTTCTTATCGCATATTAAACCAATATTTATGAATACGATATCTTGTTTAGTTCAGTCAACTCTGTGAACTCCCGGTATTAGGGTGCAATATCTATGATAAATCTAAAGACACTTCCTACCAGTGATAAACATGTCTAGTTATGTTTCATACTGTTCGGTCATCTCATGTAGGTTTGGATTAAAATATTTGAATACGATTATATTTTGCAATATCAATTTTCTTTTCTGTGCGATCGAGTGGAGGATTCGCTTTTTGTCCGTGGAACTGTGTCTATTTGTCCATCACATTCACAGCTCAATCAAAGCTCATTTGCAGCAATTTAAATGGGGAAGGGGAAGAATATCTTTGAGTTCTTTCACTGCACTCACTCGTAGGACAAAAGATCATTTTATCTGACCTGATGGGATCGCACAATACTATTTACATATTAGCAATATATTTCTGCTGAGAAGCTCTTCTACTGCACTAAAGTATTTTGAATAGTGTGAATTTTAGTTCCCAACGAGAGTAGAGAAAAACGAGATGATTCGCTACAATTAGGGGGTATACATGACGCCTACATACATATGTACTACATATCGTAGAACGCTCCTAATTGACTAAATGTCTCGTTGTCGGGTCGCGCTATTCACTGCCCATGGAACGATGTGTCCATCAATGATGCAATATTGCAACAACTTATTACGCCTAAACTAACTAACTAACCTATTTTTACATTCCTTCGCTCGAGGGATTGTATAGCCCTAAAAAAATGCTGTGACTATTGCAAATTTTATACATTTCCTGATGTCAATTTTACAGTCAATTGAACACCGCGAGTCGATCAAGCTGATGAAATGACCATAATTAAAAATATCAATTAGTCATCTGACAGCACGAATACTCGGCGGAAGTTCAATTACAGTGGGATGAAGCAAGTCCACAAGGAAAATATGTAAAAGTATCACATATTAATAAAGCGCAAGTTAATTGGATCTGTTGGTATTTGGTAGAACAATTTCTTTGTGAATTTTCAAGAGTTTCTTCGTTTTTTTGTACACCTGTTATGTTTTTGTTTTTACATGGTTTTTTTGTGGGACCAATCTACCGTGTAAAAACAGAATTAGGTGTATAGTAAAAAATGTATATTTTGCATAAATTAGTGGTAGGGTACAAAGTAGAATGTCATGTTGCCGACGATGACTAGAATGACAACGATTTTTACTACTACACAAGGACTCGGCACTTATTGAGACATATTTTTTTTGTCGTTAAGACAACAATAACAATTGTATACCAACCGATTTATCTCACTTGTCGTGCAATACTAATCTCCATCCATCCCCCCTCTATTTCATTGTAGCTGAGAAAACAACGAAATGCCAAAGAAGTCAACCAAACTAAAAGTATGGAATCAAGGAAGCCGCAAATTAATAATTGGATTCGTGGGCTTTTGCCTGGGCCTATTTGGCATATTGTGTGGAATGTTCTGGGAGGAGATCTTCCACAACATCCTGGAAAAGGTAGGTGGCTTCGTCGAGCGACGCTGGCACCTGTGGCGTAAATCTATTCATCGACTATAGGACACACATTTGTGTTTTCTACAATTGGGTTTCATTAACAGCCATTCTGACAATGGATGTGCATTCAAATTGCCGCCATATTTTCTGCTCGCTTAATATTTTTTTTATTGACAATTCATTAATTGCTCTTAATTATCTGAATCTTGATCTGTTCGATGAACTCAATCGATGTTGATTTAAAGCAAAGCTTTGAATAGAATCTCAGGAGTAACTTGAGTTTAATGTTGTTTGAGGCTTGTGATTTCAATTGGTGATATATGTATTTAGTGCAATAACATTCTAAACATAATTTCATAACAACGCCTTTTCATGAGCTTAGGAAATGACTTTGCGTCCAGATTCAGACATATACGAGAACTGGAAGAAGCCACCGATGGCATTGAGCCTGGACATCTACTTGTTCAACTGGACGAATCCCGAGGACTTCAAGAATCTCTCGACCAAGCCCATCTTGGAGCAACTGGGACCCTATCGTTTCACCGAAAAACCCGATAAGGTTGACATTCATTGGCATCCGGAGAATGCATCGGTCACGTATCGTCGCAAGAGTGATTTCTTCTTCGATATCGAGGGCAGCAATGGTAGCTTGGATGACTTGGTCATAACGCTGAATGCCGTAGCCTTGGTGAGTCAAACGATGACACCAGTCTCTGATGGTGACTTCTCTCCTACGATTTCTCACGATTTTCGTTTTGTAGTCGGCTGGAAGTAAGGCCAAACAATGGAACAGCATGCGCCGCACCTTGGTGGATGTTGGCTTCAAGATGTACAACCAAGAAATGTCTGTTGTGAGGACTGTCGACGAGTTGCTCTTCACTGGTTACCAGGACGATATGATCGATATGGCGCGCGCGATGCCACTGTTCGGGTCCGATGTCGAGGTGCCCTTCGATCGCTTCGGATGGTTCTACACGGTGAGTTGGAGTCTCCTCATGATATTGGGCGGAATATGTTGCCCTAACCCTGACTCTTCTTTCACTAATATAGCGCAATGGCAGCGCCGACCTGACCGGGACCTTTAACGTCTTCACAGGCGCCGACGATCGCTCCAAACTCGGACAGATGCACTCGTGGAATTATGCGACCCACACCGGCTTCTTCGACTCATACTGCGGCCTGACGAATGGCTCCGCGGGCGAGTTCCAGCCTCCGAATCTGGCGGTTAACGGAACGGTGTCCCTATTCACGCCCGACATGTGCCGCTCGGTGCCCTTGGACTACGTGCAAAACGAGACGGTGGAGGGTCTGTTGGGCTACAAATTCGCCGGTGGACCACGATCGGTGGATAATGGTGGGTTGAGTCCAACTTGTCGAAATTATCACAATTCAGCTTCTCACTTCTAGGTACCATGTATCCGGATAACGAGTGCTTCTGCGGCGGCGAATGCGTTCCCTCTGGAGTGATGAACATATCGTCGTGCCGCTTTGGCTCCCCCGTGTTCATGTCGTACCCCCATTTCTACAATGCTGACACCTTCTATGTGAACCAGGTGGAGGGCCTAAGTCCCAAGAGGGAGGACCATGAGTTCTACATGATTTTGGAGCCGAAAACTGGGTTGCCACTGGAGGTAGCGGCCAGGTTCCAGGTCAACATGTTGGTGGAACCCATTCAATCCGTCACGTGAGATCTCCTCGCCACTTCCCTTCTATCCTTGACTGAGCTTCCATCCATTCCCATCCATCCATCCAGGCTGTACGAAGATATTCCTCGCATCTTCTTCCCGCTGATTTGGTTCGAACAGAAGGTGCGCATCACCCCTGAGCTGGCGGCTAGTATGAATATGATTCCTGTCGTGCTACTCGGAGGACAGATCTTCGCCGGCGTCTGCTTCGCCGTGGGAATGATTTTGCTCTTCTGGTATCCCATCGAGCATCTGATACGCGGACGCCGCAGATTTCAGGCCGTGCAGCCGGTGCCGAGTAAGACGACGGGATCCAAAGACCCGAAGTTCCGGAGGCCCTCGATTGACAACGAGAAGTCAGCCAGTTCGCTGCTCCTGGAAATGCCGCCGAAGAATGTAACCATTCTCCCGGCGAGTGACGTCAGCGAACGTAGTGATAGCGTCGTCAGGAACAGTACTAGGGAGTAATAATCTCTACAACGCTAGAGCTGAGACCATCCGTCCTAGTTCTAAGAATTCAAAAATTACCCGTTGAAGAATTTTATCTATTGGTATACTTTCCATCATTTATCAATTCTGATATCATTATAATATAAAATTAAGTGCCAAGGTTCACAATTTCCTCCGATGCTTTATAAAGTAGTAAAAGATGACGAACAATGAACAAGAAAAAAGAAATACTCCAAAACCAAAGCTGCTCTGTGTGAATTAACTTTTGTACTATAGAAGTGATCATAGAAATAGTAGTTTAAATATGTATTACCTTTGGTAGAAAAACATGACATTTTTACATGTGTGGATTATTGAAGAGTTCGACTTTAGCAAAATGAACAAAATATTAGATTTTTAAGAAATTGATTTGTATACGTACATAGATACATATTTACTCACATATTGATGTGAATATAACACTTAGAGGACGCGTAGTCTAGTATTTTGTACATCCTTTGAAAGACATTATTAATTAAATTAGAGTAAGAATAAGCTAACATTTGTATAGTGCTATCGAAAAATATTGTATACAATTGCAGATTTACAAAAAGCTCTCAATAAATCATATGAAACCTCATTTTATATAAAGCTTAATTTGGCAATAGCTTTATTATTATTCGCAGATATTTTCTCTTCACGAGGGACGGATCGAAGAGATAACATTGATTTCGGTTCAAAATACATCTACATATGTATATTAGAAAAATTTAATTAAATTAAAAATTAAAATTAAATATCCGTTGGTATAATTCTAATGTTTGTAATTAAATCTATATCTGTACTCTATACTTTATTCTTTATTACTTTATCTATATCTATACTAATATATAAAAGAAGAATGTTGTATGTTCGACCACAAAAATCAGCTAAACGGCTGAGAATGTTTCCATTTTTATATTTTAACTGTTTAGTTATCATATCAGAATAGGACATAGGCTATATAAATTTAATATTAACCATGGAGGTATTTAAATAAAATTAAAAGAGATGTTCTCATAAAACTTCTCTCTCTCTCTCTCTCATATTACATTGTCATGGTTTGTTTTTTGTTAAGTTTTGTTTGAAAAATAATTTGATATTTCATGTTCTCTCTTTCGGTTCAATTCAATGTCAACTCGAATACACTACGAAAAGTCAAACTGATAATGAAATATTGACGTTTATAAAAATTAATTTAAATTGATTGGAATTGTTTTGGGCAAAGAAAGAAAAAAATAAAAAAAAATTCGAAAATTTCATAATTCAGGAAATTTTTCATGGTAACCTTAAGTCGTTCATATCTCCGTAAATACGCGTTATTTCGCGAAAAGGACGTTAATTAGTAACGACCTCTAAATTTTTGAAAATTTCATAATTCATGCAATTTTTCGTGGAAATCTTAAATCGTTCATATCTTCGCAAATCGCGTTATTCAGGCTATTTTTCATGAAAACCCAATATCACAAAGGAAAGATGAGATCTTCATTTTTGCTGGATCGTACCTTACTTGGGTAAGGCATCTCTATATATAAAAATGAATGTCTGTATATATGTACCTTATAGAATCGTAAACTATGCATTTGATCGCGATGAAACTTTTCTGAGGTGTGGTAGGCGTGGTCGCGATGGTTTTCAAAATCTCGAGAATGTAATAAATTACAACTTTTATAAGCAGAAAACCGCACTACAGTTCGTTACAGTTTAAATTTTACTGTAGTTCCACAGTTGGAGAAGAATATTTTAATTTTGTAGTTTTACAGTTAGAGAACAACTGAAGAGGTAGATTTACGCACATGCTCTTTCATTCAATGAAGAATAATTGTTTAGAATTATTTTGGAAGCGTTTTTCGAATAATTTTCGCATTGAAATATAATTTGACATTTCAACAATGTTCCGTAAACTGTAAAGAAACCCCAGGACTCCAGAGCCGTTGAAAGCTTACTTTTCGTTTGAGCTGTATGAAATAGGTGGACCCGGCAAACCGGGGAGCGGAGCGACCCCGGTGCGCTAGTTATTTATAAATATCCATATTTTTACCCATTTCATTTAATAAATTTAATGTAATAATATTTAACAGAAATGGGTATTTACCGGGTATTTGCCCATCACTAGGTACATACAACACGATTTCCTGCCACGTTCATATCATACAATCAAGGGTTGGTTTGTCTGTGTGTCTGTTTGTGACGCAATCACTCCTAAACGACCCATCCGATTTTATTAAAATTAGAATATAAGATTATATGGAAGATGGACTACAAAATATGACACGCCTACAAATTAAAAAACCAACATGGTGTGTATCCGGTTCGACCGATTATTTTGAATTCGCCAATGAGGATCATTTTTAAAATCGCTGGCGAACATGTCACATTGAAATGTATGTACATATATGTAAATCACGTATCATATGGAGATAATTTGCAACGTTCGGAAATGGTATTAATGGATATATCAGAAACTGGTTTGCGATTCTTTTTAGCCTTTTCAAGGCAATTTCAGGGCAACAAAACAACATCGACGAGAACAATAACCACAACTACAACAACGAGAACAACCCCTAGCGAGCCAAGCGAGCGATCGTGCTCTCTGCGCTACGTATGTATGTGCTTTATCTGCTTTACGATGTTGGCAACCCTGCGAGTAGCTCTGCGTGTGTGCAACTGGCGACGACGGCGGGAACAAAATAAAGACGCAAAAAAGGACGAACGTGAAAAATTCAGTTAAGGAAGTTTATCGCTAGCGAGAACATCTGTTTTGAGAACGACTGAAGACGAGCTAGGCTAGGTAAACGTGAGAAACAAATAATTAAGTGAACATTCGAGGAAATGGTGACGACGAGAGGTGAGTTCAACATTTCCATTCGGCGGGACTCAGACCTTAAGTGAAGAGTGGTGGTTTTTCTCTACAGAATCTTCTCCTGCATACAGAAAGGAGGATTTCTCTATGCTGGATCTTAACGATGACTGCATCGAGCACATCTTGCGCCGTTTGAACGTGGTGCAACAGTTCCATCTGAGCCAGCTGCACCCTCGTTTTATGGCCATCGTGCTGCGTATGTGGCGTACGAGCCTGAAACAAGTTCTGCTCCTGCCTTCGATGTTTGTCGGTGTGAACGACAGCGTGTTCTGCGACTTCATGAACTCTGCGCTGCCACATGTGGAGCGGCTAGTGGTCCGCAACCTGGAGCCGCGGCGATTACGTCTTTTCACCGATTCCACCTTCAGTCGCGTAGAGACGTTCGACTGTGTAGCGCCCTCGAAATCTGACTCTGACGACTCCCGCGATGACGAACGCTACGTGGACGACGACGTCCTGATGCTGCAACGTGTCTTCCCCAATCTCAAAGTGCTGAAGCTGCGAAACTGCGCCATCACCGGTAGATACTTGAGTGGCCTGCGCTCGCTGCAGCAGCTCTGCCTGGACGACTGTCAGTACCTGGAGTCGGAGAATTTCCGCGAAATCTTCCAGTCACTGCAGCTGCGAAAATTCGACGTCATGGAGGATTGCGACGAGTTGAATTGCTGCGATCTGATCGAGATCAAGAAGTGTCCCACACTGGAGCACATCAAGATCGCCGACTATCATTTGTGCTTCGACACGGACATAATTAACGATATCCTGCGCATGCCCGGTCTGCGCAAGCTTTCTATATACTCGAAAAACTTCGTCTTCGACGTGATCGAGCGTATCTCGAAGAACCACATCAAGACGATTAAGGCGTTCAAATTTAATGGGGTACTGCACAATTTCCAGCGGTTCTTCACCGAGATCGGCCACATGAACAAGCTCCGCAAGCTGGCGTTCTACGAGTGTCGCGGCTACGACATGGAGGGTTTCCGCAACCACATGCTCCAGCAGGTCTCGCTCCAACTGGCCGAGTTGCGGGAGGTTCATTTCTGCGGCTGTGATCTGGAGAGCGAGCAGGGTCTGCTGTATTTCGTGTCCAATTGCCGGCACCTGGAGTTGATCAACATCACGCACACCGAGAAAATCAAGGAGTCTTTCGTGTGGCGTTGTATCGAGTCGCTGAAGAAGCAGAATTGGCGGACACGGCCGCTGGAGCTGTGGCTACGACATACGGATATCGACGGCGAGAGTCTTCTTGAGGTAAACACTTCGCTTATTTGCCGTAAAGTACAACAAACCGTTTCGTTTCATGCAGGACCCTAGGCTCACGCACAACAGCCGCCTTCTGAGAATAGACATACGACGTTCGAACATAGACTCGAATCCACCAGGAGTCCTAAAGTTCACCTTCGCATAATGCCTTTGGTAATTTTAGTTCGGTTTGTGTTCCGTATAAATTCACTAGTCTCTTGTGTTGTATGAATATGTAAATAATGAGTAAATAATCCTAAAAGGAAAGCTACCTGTGCATTAGGTAAATAAACACAGGTAGTAATTGCTGAAATCTATAGACACCCACACTACTACCTTCAACTGATGAGTAGGATCATTCAATAGATACCTTTGCCTGAGTACGTCAGGAGAACTCTAGCGAGATAATGTTATCAAATGGACGTAAGTATTAATTTTTCCAAAATTAAATTAAGTACTATGTCATCTTATTTTTGCAGTTGCTGTTGATACCAAGTCTGGTGCTCCATCGTTGCTCGTGCTCAATGACTATTGCTTGGAACGCATCCTGGCCTTTCTGAACACCATCGACCAGTATAAATTGTCGAAACTCCATTCCCGCCTGCACATTGTCGTCCGCTGCCTGTGGAAGATGCACCTGAAGGACGCCCACTTTCATCAGGACCACTTCATGCACTATGAAGATGATGAATTTTTGGACTTCATGCAGTCAATCAGCCCCTATGTGCAGTCCATGACACTGCACTACTTAGAGCGGAGGCGATTTCAGCTCCTTTCGCAGTGCCGATTCATGAAGGTCCTGTCACTAGACTGTGTCGACCCGTTCGAGTTGCACCGCGACAACGAGGCCCGCTACTCGGAGGACGATATCCTGGTCATTCAGCGAAGTTTTCCCAATCTCGTGGCGTTGAAAGTGAAAGGTTTCCGCATAACTTACGGACGGTACTTGTTCGGTATGAAGAATCTGAAGAAGTTGCAATTGAATTTCTTATAATCCAAGATCGAGATAATTTTCCCAAGAGCAATATGTATTATATCTGAACAACGATGATTTATTTGTTTTGCACTTAGTTAATAATTTAGTATATCTGCGACGAAATAAATAGAATAGAAGTCTTATGTATTCAAAGTACATTCGTTTCTATGCCAAGTACAAAGCTGTTAGTAAAATACAAACGATCTGAATTAAATAAAAATGATAAAAAAAATTATATTTACTTAAACTCTGAACTGTTTATTTCAACATTAGAGCGTCATATGAATATATTATCACATATTTCATTTACACAGCTTGATCGCGTTTGCTTCTATCAATCGATAACGATAACGATCGAAACATGTCAATCAAAGGGAACTCGTTAAAATTAAGGAGATATTTTGTGAAACGGCTACATATAATGTTACACAGTACAGCTAATTTGCCTTGAATCCACCGATGATCTCGATACCGACGATCGAAATTGCGGATAACCGGTGTTTTACCATTTTGGGTTAGTGTGATGGTGACATAAATGTCGTGGCTATCCTCGATTGATCTATTAAATAACAATCGTTCTCCGGGAATACGTAATCGCTTCTATTGCAGGTTAACGAGGAGGACCAGCAAACAAATCCTTATCGCAATTAAAAATCGAACGTTTTTATAGGCGTCTGGTCAGTTGTGCTAATGGTGGTCAATCACCATGTTCGACCGTCCCTCTGTCGCTATGTCATACAAAAGGTCTATCGACTTGTCGGAATCCTATGCACTTTCATATCAGTTCCATTCGAACCGAGAATCACTGAATCACTTGGAAGACACAAACAGTTGTTATCAGACCGTCGGCGTGCTCAGTGATCTTTCTTCCTCCAGACCCGCTTTTGAGTAAGGGCTGTGAAATTAAATATAGTTAAAAGAATTATTTTTGAACTGATCCATACGTTTTAAAATTCGATTTCTGTTATTAACCAGGATTTTCGAATACTATTCCGTTGGGTAGGTTAAAAAAATTACACCTATCTTAGGGACCGCATATTGAATAAATACGTACGTAAATTACATCGATGTGTTTGAGGCATTAAAAGTTCAGATAAATGATTAAATTATAAAAAAAGGACATATTAGTCATCATTTTCTATTAATTTTCATTTCAAAACGTTAATTGAACATTTGTGATATTTATTGAATTTCAATTTGTAATTACGATGTATTTGCATATCAAGTGTATACTGATATTGATTGATAAATTGACCCTTTGCTGAAAACATTTCCATCAATTTTCTAATTTCTTCGAATTGTGTTTATTTTATACATATATTATTGTCGTGCGTCACTTTGGAAATAACTTCACCTATTGGATATGTTACACCAACAAATTAGTGCTCTAAACTTCACATAAATATTGAATAAATAAATAAGACTTGTTATTTTGTATTTATCTATTAATTTGTACACAGCATTCATATTCATTTGTAATCAAACAATTTTACCGACTTATCGGATTAGTTGTTGGATGTTGCACTCCATGACTTATTAGCTCGAATTACGAGTCACTTTGAAATCCAGTAAAGTGCTTTATTGCTGGCTCTTGGCCCAGTGCCTTTTGAACTGTTCTTTTCGGACGGTGTTCATGGAACAAAGGTTTAAGCGTAAATATAGAGCTTTGTCCAACTTTAGAGCAATGATCTAATTGCATACCAATGATTAATTTCCGCATATATTTTAATATGTCGTATATATTATATAACTGTCGTTATACGAATAATAATTACAACGTTTAACCTTTAACTAGCTGTACATTGGTAATAATGAAATCGTATATATAAAAATGAAACGGAAAAAAAGTATGTTCCGAATGGGCTGCCAAACCGTTTGTCCGATCTTTATGGAATTTGAAACATATTCCTGACTTACATTATTATTATTATTTTTAAATTTTCAATAATTTATTTATCAATTACAATAATTTAATAACTTTAATCACATTGAAATCTCTCATAACCGGACAAAAATACAAAAAAAATTATATGCCTTTACAGCCCTACTAACGGCTTTGAATATGAACTCCCTCCTAAAATCAGAAGATTTAAAGGGAATCAATGAAGAAAGAATAAAAGGAATTCGCCGAGCTACTCGCATTGAAATATAATTTGAAATTTTAACAAAGTTCCGAAAAATGGGAGTCCAGAGCCAGAGGGAATCCAGGCCTAGTGCGCAAATATATTAATATATTGAAACGAATGACTTTAGAATAAAATTTAAAATAACAGTTTATTGTAGTATAAGCAGTATCTGGCACCAATGTATGAATATATAACCTACTTATTTAGCTGATTCAGTCGAAGTTACTTCGACCTGTCTATTGTCCCTTACTGGTCAGTTTCCCTTATCACTAGGCTCGTTCGAGTGCAGGGCATTAAAATCGACATCAGTCAAATGCTTGTTCAAAATATAGGGTAATGGAGATTAGAATGAAAATACATGCAGATGTTTCAAGACTCTGATATGAATTTTAATTGAACCATAAATATATGTTGCATTTGATGCATTGCTAGGTCGCTAGATAATATAGCTTATAATGTTTTCCTCGCCTTTCAAAGACAAGTTATTAATTTATTGCCTCTTATTATTTACATATGTATGCAAAAATAAAATCAAACAAAATCAAAATCTATTTTAATCCAATTATTCAATTAATCCAAATATCTCTTCAGTTTTATTTGCATTAATATCTATCAAGTTATGCCTTATTTATCTATTATTTATCAATTTAATATGAGACATGTTGCTAATAGCTAATGATATTGTCTTTACGTGTGATTTACTTATAGTTCATTAAATATAATCAACTATAAAGTGTTACAAAATGTCGAGTAAATCGGGCGATATGAAGACCCCCATTTCGTCATCGCAGGAGAAACGCAAGTATGCCGTAGGCATCATCGGAAGCCTCCTGGCTTTGTGCGGTCTCCTGTGTGGCTTCCTCTGGGACACCATTTACAACTCCTTGATAGATCGGGTAATCATTTCAGCTACTGAATTTTACTTATACAATATATCACTGATCATCTTAAATCTCCTCAAGGCAATGATTTTACGTCCCAACACGAAGGTGTTCGATTTCTGGAAGAATCCTCCTGTGGACATTGGACTCGATATATATCTCTACAACTGGACAAATCCAGAGGAGTTTCGAAATTTTTCAACGAAGCCAATGCTCACGCAGGTGGGACCGTATCGCTTTCGCGAGGTGACCAAGAAGGAGGACGTTCGATGGCATCCGGAAAACGCGTCTCTCAGTTATCGCAAGAAGAGCAATTTCTACTTTGATTCGGAGGGAAGTCGGGGAACTCTGGGTGACCGCGTGGTGTCGCTCAACCCGGTGGCTGTGGTGAGAGCGGATTTATTTTTTATGATGTATTAAATTGGCATCCAACCCACTTGTAGGCCGCTTCTGGAAAAGCCAAGCTATGGAGCGGAGCGCGGAGAAGTCTTATCGATTTGGCGCTTAACTTGTACGGCGGCGACATCAGCATGACGAAGACGGTGGACGAGTTGCTCTTCACCGGCTACGACGACCTGCTGCTGGTAGGGTTCAGCGCACTATCGACACTTACACGGGACAGCGAGGTGCCCTTCGATAAGTTCGGTTACTGCTACAAGGTATGATGGGCGGTTAAACTACAGTATCCAGGATGGGTTAATAAGTTCTGTTCTGCTGGTCCATTAGCGCAACGGCAGTTCGGCTCTGACCGGCCGTTACAACATCTACACCGGTGCCGATGACATTTTGAAACTGGGTCAACTGAACTCGTGGAACTCGAAAAAGCATACCGGTAAATTCGAGGCCCACTGCGGCCAGGTTACCGGCTCGGCGGGAGAATTATATCCGCCGTACCTCAAGGCCAATGGAACGACCAATGTCTTCATACCCGAGCTGTGTCGCTCCATGCCGCTGGAATACGTGGGCGAGGTCATGGTGGAGGGCATCAAGGGTTTCAAGTACATCGGTGGCCAACGTGCGGTGGACAATGGTAAGCTTTGTTAACCTAAGTTTTCTCATCGGTGTGCGAGAGAGTATCTATTGTCCATTCCAGGAACCATGTATCCGGAAAACAAATGCTTCTGCGGCGGCCAATGTGTCCCCTCGGGTCTGGTGAACCTTTCGTCCTGCTGGTTCGATGCCCCTGTCTTCATGTCGTTCCCACATTTCTACGCGGCCGATCCCTACTACCTGACCGGAGTGGATGGTCTCAAGCCGAATAAGGAGGATCACGAGTTCTACATTGTGGTGGAACCCCGAACCGGTATATTGCTCGAGCTGGCCGGTCGATTCCAAGTGAATCTCATGGTCGAACCCATTCCATATCTGGCGTGAGTATTGATCACCCTTTTCTTACTTCCTACGAACCCATTGTAATATTATATATTTAACCACTCTTTCGTAAAGCATGTTCCGGAAGGTTCCTCGTGTGTTCTTTCCACTGATGTGGTTTGAGACCACGTTTCGCGTTCATTCCTTAGTTTCTGCCGATCTGAAGCTGTTGCCCGTGGCGTCGCTTTTCGGCAAAGTGGTTTCGGCGATCGTTTGTCTACTGGGCTTGGCCATGATAGCCTGGTATCGCATGGAACCGCATTTCCACCGGGCGCGGTCGGTTAACTTAACCTATTGCCTCAACGAAGGCAGCGGTAATGATGAAACTGATAAAACAAAAAAGTTTGCCACATCCGGGGGATCCCCGATCATGGACAGATCGCTGGTATTGGGAACGCTCAGCAAGACGATTATGCCGTCGACTAGCATGGACAGTGGATGTCCGAACATGGACTCAGTCAGTAGTGTGTCGATGACCAATACCGAAGACTCTGAACCAACGGTACGAGGCGGGATACATACATAGTTGTTTATATATTATACATACATATTTGTATAGATTTCCTTTTGAAGCTGTAAATAATCGCATCTCATGCAATTCGATATATAGTTAATTAGTTTTTCTGTGTTTTTATAGCCATTAGATTATAGTTTAAGATATATAATTTGTTTATTTTTAAAATAAACCCCAACAATGAGAACAACTTTAAAAAACTGCGAACATTTTTTTACTGAACTTAAATATGTATAATGGATTTATGTGATTTCTATGCTGTTTCTATTCAAATAACATACAAAAATAGAAACATCATTTCCAAAAAACATAGATAAGAAGTACAATGTTGGTATTTTCTGATGATTGTTTTTCTATTTTGCATTTTGAAACCGGAAGGAAAGATTAAGTGTAAAAAGATACTTGGTTTAGGTCAAACGAGTAACAAAACCAGTTGCCTGAGGTTAGTGGAAATTACTGATCAAAGTTATGGATGAATTAATGCAAACGGATGTTGTTAGCAACAAAAACCATAGAGCTTTGCCAGTTTTACCGTTCATTCGGCATGTAAAACAACCCAAAGCACATACAAACATTAATACGAAGAGTAAAGCTCCAAGTGTATATTAGGTAAAAGTAGAATAATATTGGACGTTATTAACTTCTGATATGAAGGACTATGGCTCATAAAAGAATAATGATCGAAAAGGAAGAGGAGACCAAATTCCTGGGGTCAATAGTCTATCCTGAAATTCAAAGATGCTGGACATACACATGTCCGTAGCTCAACATTATAGAAATGAATTTACAATAAAAATGAATTCAAACAACAACTTAATAGGTGCTTCGCAGATTACTATGGAGAAAAAACAACAGACGTTTATGAAGCAATTTCAAGGTTCAATTTTCATTGTTGACTCTCAGTAGATAGACATATGATTTATTCTATGTGCATTTAAATTGTACAAACAGTCGCTTCTAAGATCTAAACGAGTTCGGTTCTCAAATCTGCTCCATATTCGAAAGAACCTCAACAGGATTAAAGGATCGACGCGGTGACGAACGATTAAGAAGTGGAAATTAAGAGAGTTTTATGAATTCCTTATAGTGACGAAACACTTTGTCTATGACAAATTAGTTTGTGAAATTATGTATATTTTGGATTACCTACACAGGGACGACTTTTTAACCTGATTCGGAACGCGGATTAAAGGTCTGATTTTAAACAACAATATCTTCGAAGTGATTTTACCTCTACGTTCAATTATAATGAGAAGAAACAATGTAAAGAAATGGATAAATAATTGTAGTCTGTAATTAAATCATTCAAAAAAAAGTAGATCAATTAGAGTAATTAAGCGATAATGCAAATATCAACACATATTTTGTATGTGAAATGAAACAAGACCGTTTAATAGTTAATTAATCAGTTTCTCAATGATAATAATAGTCTAAGAGAGGTCGACAACATTCTGCTATTACCAATTACAAGCCATAAATTGGTTACATGAGTACTTACACATTTAGTGATTGTTATTATTCATAGCGGATTGATTGTAGCGGATGTATTGTAATTGGATCTCTCAGTGGGATCTGCGCTCTCAAGAAGTCTCCTACAATGCCACGAAAACTCTCTGCAGCCCACGTTTTGCACCCCAGGAATAAAAAATCCGCTATTGGATTTTTCGGCGCTTGCTTAGCACTGTTCGGACTGTTCTATGGATTCTTGTGGGAGCCCATATTCAACGCTCTGATTCATAAGGTAATGTACCCTGGATGTAGCAGAGGAACGGCATGTCGAGTATATACATACCTACTCTCTCGACTCCTGTAGGCAATTAGATTGCGACCGAACTCGTCGATATTTGAAGCGTGGAAGTCGCCACCCCTACGTGTCGAGTTCGACTTCTACCTCTTCAACTGGACAAATCCCGAGGACTTCTACAATAAGTCGACGAAGCCCAAGTTCGAACAACTGGGTCCCTATCGCTTCGTCGAGAAGTCGCATAAGTTTGATATACGATGGCACGCCCACAATTCCACAGTAACCTATCGCAAGCGCAGCTTCTTTTACTTTGATGCGGAGGGAAGTCGCGGGAAGCTCACCGATGACATCATTTCCTTGGATACCATATCTGTGGTAATTATTTTATTTTATTTCGAGTGAACTTCGTATTCCGGTGAACCTAATAAATTGCGTAATACTTCGCAGGCCGCTGCCTCGATCATTAATCGTTGGGAGTACTTTCGTCGCCAAATGTTTACGATGGCAGTCAGCGTCTACGGGACGGACGTGTCCGTCCGGACGACCGCGGACAAGCTGCTATTCACGGGCCAGAAGAGTCTGATCTTCAACGTGCTCAATACGATGCCGTCGATTTTGCAGGAAAACATGCCATTCGATAAGTTTGGATACTGTTATTTGGTATAAGCCACATTCCTTTCTATAGCACCAACAGTCCAATTGACCATCTTCTGCTCTCCAGCGAAACGGGAGTGCCTTCTTCTGGGGCGAGTACAACATGTACACCGGCGAGGACGACATCTCGAAACTGGGGCGCATTCACACGTGGAACGGCAAGACACACACTGGCAAGTACGACTCCTACTGTGGCATGGTGAATGGAACCACCGGAGAGCTGCAGCCGCCGAATATCCAACCCAACGGCACGTTGGATTTCTTCATATCGGATCTCTGTCGAAGTATACCCCTGGAGTACGACGACACGGTACATTTGGACGGAGTTCGGGCCTTCAAGTTCGTTGGGGGGCTTCGTGCCGTGGATAATGGTAACTAGAACTATAACTTGACGATCTAAAGCTTCTGTCAAAGAGATGGCCTCATGCCCAGTTGGTTTTTTGTTCCAGGAACGCTTTATCCGGAGAACAATTGCTTCAGGCTGGACAAATATCTACCCTCGGGCTTGTTGAATATCGGGCCGTGTTGGTTCAAGGCACCTTTTTACACCTCGTATCCGCACTTCTATAAGGCCGACTCGGCGTATCTGAACGCGGTCGATGGTCTGGAGCCGAAAAAGGAGGACCACGAGTTGCACGTGCTCGTGGAGCCGCGCACAGGTTTGATGTTGCATGTGCGGGCGAGGCTGCAGCTAAACATTCTGGTGAAACCGATTCCAGGCTTCAAGTGAATATTGTATTTGATTGCATTTAGAATTTCGGAAGCTAATTCATTGTCGTCACATAGGATCTTTCAGAACGTTCCAACTCTTTACTTTCCCATCATTTGGGTCGAGGAGAGGGCACAAATTCCATCCGAATACCTCGTGTACTTGAAGCTAGTGCCATTCATACTGATGGGTGGCAAGGTGTTGGGAGGAGTATTCACTATCATCGGACTCATGATGATTCGATGGTGCATAAGGAAGAGATTCGAACGACGAGTCCATTCGGTCAGCTTCAACCAGTTACGATCGATGGTATCTCAGAAGGCCAATGGCAAGGAGGATGATGGCATAGAAATTTTTCCATTTGTGAAAAGACGGTCGACGGATATTGAAATCCTTGTCAAGTCGACCAGTCTGGATCGATTGGACGCGGACTCAGGTAGCTCCACATCCTTGACCTCATCCCTCCATACGGACTTGAGCTCATCTGACTCGGAGCAGTGAGATTGGATTGGAGAATTGCTTGGTACCAATGTTCCCATTTCCCATGTCGAAATCTCTTTCAAAGATTTAAGAATTTGATGACAGTACACGCAATAAACATAATTTCCCATATGCCATGGTCAGTGTGAATGCCGCATACTAAGATGTTCCTCTCGTTCTCCGGCATGAGTTGGATCGCTAACCTCAAACCATTGTAGAATTTCAAATAATAGGTATTACAACATAAAAACGTGCATATTTTTGTGATTTTTAAGATACTTTCCTCGTTTAAAATGTCTAAAGTTGAAGTGGCTGTAAGCATGAAATGCAGAAAACAATTTAAATCCTTTTTTATCTGTTATTATATATATATAACACCCTTTTTACATTTTACGAATTGTGATGCAATGAAAAAATATTTTTAGTGAGCGATAGATTATGAGAAATAATGCAAGAACAGCTTATATTTTTAGTATGTAATACTGCTGAGAACAGGTAATAGAAATACAAAGTATATTTGCGATGTACCAAAGAGTATAGTATTCTACTGCAACCACCTGTAAAGCGAAGAACCCCAGTTGGTAGTGAAAACTTTAAATTGCCGATGACGATCACACGTTTATTGTATTTCAATTATATTTCAAATTTATATATATGCTTATTTAACTTTATGACAAATTCACTTATATATTAATTAATGTATTATACTTTATAAACTTGAGTAAATTTGGTTTGCAAATGGTTCAAAAGTAAATATATCGAACAGAAAAACCTTTAATGATTAATTAAAAATCTTCGATTTGGTTTAATCATTATCATTTCAATTTATCAATATATTTTCAAATTAAAATAAATAATAAAATAACATTTGTCTTATATGTAAAATGTAGTTATTATTGTAAAAATAATGTAGTAACCAATGCTATTAAACTATTCTGTGCGACTTAAACCTACGCCTAAATTTTACCAAGATCCCAAATCTAATTGATACGATAAAGGATCTAATATTTGAAATAAAATTCACCAGAATGGACACCATCCAATGTAGCACTGGCAGAGGTTCTCGTTATTTGTCGCTTGCTGTATCAGCAAATCTACTTGCTGCTGGACAGTGACTGCAGTTTGCGTTTGGAAGTCTGTTCCAGTTAGTTTTCGCTTAACACGCTTTATTACTTTACTAGCTTTAGAGTTTGTTACATCTGCGTTCGTAGCCGTTGTCATTGTGTGCCTTGGACTTGATGCGTCGTGCGCTTTCGACTTGGCATTGGGATTGCTGTGAAGCATTGATTCCTCAACAGAACCACTCAAACTGCCCATTCCACCACCAGTGGCATCATTATTTGCTTTCGAACGGTGATTTTTATCCGTGTCCAATAAACGCCAGTTAAGCAAAGGATCATAAACGAATGCTTCAAGAACAGCCATCAGAGAATCTTTGTTGCGACGAAGTACGACCATTACACTCTCGCACGTACGTCTATAAGTACCTTCGATGCCCGTTACTTCCATGGCTTTGATCAACATGCGTGTTAATCGGAAGGGTATTTTCTCGGGGAACTTCTCACGCGTCATGGCGACTTCGAAGCAGTCACCGAAATCGATGTGTAATATTTTGCCACTCATGCGATCCAACATAATGTTGGATGGGTGACGATCGCCTAATCCGAGTATATAACCTACCATTGACATTACAGCCAGTGAACGGGTGTAGTTGGTGCGACGCTCAAACCATACTTCTGAGGATGGTGATTTTAGCCACAACAACTTGGCCAAGTCGTCGCTTTGCGTCTGAGCCAGTGCAAACTCAAACACTTCGACCTTCTGCATAAGCGTGAGATGGTCATAGTCTGGTGAAACACTCAGCATTGTACGATGCTCCTGATTAAGGGGTACCTTCTTCTTGTCACGGTAATCACGAATTAATGTGTGTAAAGTATCACAATGAGGAACCCAACCAATCAGTCCAGAGTTGGTACTCAACGGTATGACTGCATACCGCTGTATGGCCAGATTACGACGGAAGGTATCCGGGTCGTCTAGCAATAGTGTGTTGACCAGTGAGAACAACTGCATGACACGTTCGTCCTGTCGCAAATCCTCATGTCCCTTTAACAGATACATATAGTCTTTGCCATTCGAACCTCGTATACACAGTTTGCGTGGACGTTGCTTCGAAGTGATGACTTGTAAATTGGTCTTAATGTGACTGATGCGAATGAGTTCTTGCCCTGGATTATAGGAACCTGGTACTGCCAATTCCAGATCTTTGCATGCCAAAAGTCTGGGAGACACATAGGGCAGTTCAAGCGATGTGAGTTGTGGCAATTGACGAGATATCTTCTGGAACACGTGATAATAGATATCCCATGCGTGATCCAATTCGTTGAGTGCCGAAGAAGTCTTGTAGCGTTGAGTCCATTCGTACGCCTCGGTTAGTTCACGACCATATGCCTGAGAGAATGATGTTTCTTTTAGTGTTTGTGGACCACGTTCGAGCATGGCATGCAGCGGCTCCAATATATCGAACATTCCTTTGACGTTGCGATCACCGAAGTACAGACGTGATGCTTCTTCAAGGCCCTCGTGCCATTGCTCATGCCACAGGATGGCAACACGAATAAGTTCCTCACTACACATCACCGCCTGCTCAACCAAAGTTGGAGAATGCTTTCGCATCGAATCGAGTATTTTGAAAGCCGCATTCTTACGAGCTACTGAGGCGGATTTAGAAGCTACTGTGAGAGGGTAGACGAGAGCTTGGGGATGATATTTTCCAATATCGATTAACAATTGATGAATTAGTTGTCCCACTAGGTTTCGATGAGTATCGATACGTGCGATCAACTGAGGGATGACCTGCAACCAGGTGTTTATCTCGATCATTTTCATTCCAGAAAGCAAGGCATCGTAAATTTCTGAATGGTGACCATAGTCGAACCAAAGGGTAAGTAAACGAAGGGTGTCCTGAAGAGAATTTCCTTTGATTAGGCTGATGGAGCGGAAGAAGCCATGTACCGCAGGAACGGCATACTGTTCAATAAGAATCTTTTCCTTTGAAATATGTGATCCATCATTTATCGTTGGCCCGATTATGTCCAGCTGTTGTTTCAGAGCCTGCACGACTTTGAAGTTCATGTATGCCCACAAGTGCCACGCCTTGTACCAATTTGGATCGTAGTCGGTTGCTTTTTCGAAGCACTCCAATGCGCCTTGGACAGACTCCGGATCGAGAATACCCTGCAACTTATTCTGCCACATGGCAAGACGCAAATGGCAACGAGCCAACAAACGACGGTCTTCCTGCTTTACATCCTCCGGAATACAATTCAACTGAGCAATATAAGTGTTTACGAAGCGACTCAATTGTTCGTAAGCTCCCTGCATGTTGCCGGACATGGCCATGTGCTTGCTGTAGGCATACGTGACCTGTGGTTGATTGCATGGAAGGGGTTCTGTGGGATTCTTGGAGGGATCCGTACCTAGCAACATAACTAGAGTCTTCTGTGACAATTGCAAGGAGCCACTCTTTCGACAGAGACTCGCATATTTCAACCAAGTGTGAACGTCCTCCTGAGGTCGCACGACCAACGAGTGTACTTGTATAATGCGTCGCCAGTCCTCGACCAAGCGTTGACCTCCTTGCAGACGTTTCCACCACATATTCTTTAGGGGTTCACGTCGCTCAGGAATTAGTTTAAATTGAATTACTTCTTCCAGTTCCGCAAGCATTTGAACACAAACCATAGCTCCGTATGCCCGTTCATACGACTCGCCTGCCATCGAGGTAAGCTCTGTGTCGAGAAGATCTCGAGTCTCTTCAATGAGACGTTGCGCGGTCTCGAAATCTTCATGGTGTACTGCCAACACTGCACGGTAGAAACTACCATCTTGTGTGTCTTCCGGAATACACCTCACATACTCTTGCATGGCTTCCCAATCCTGAAGGCCCCATGCGGCAACAGATGCAAGCGGGCCAGCACGGGAACGCGCCTCACGACTTAATGTATCCCAGTCTTTTTTGGCAACTGTGCTCAACTCTGACCATTCTCCTAATGCTTCCAAACAGCGCATATGACCCAAACGGGACTCGAGATCTGAGGAGTCTACCTGCAACTTATCAGAGTAATGCTTTAAAGCCTGATCCCAGTTGTGTAATTTCTCGTACCAACGGCCTTGAACTTTCAACTCATTCGCAGCATTTCGGAACGTGGTCAGAAGACCCTCAGCAGCTTCCTTCTGTTGGAGTTTATTGTTGATCAAAATTAGGGATTCAAATACCTGTGGATCTTTTTTGGTAAGAAATTCCTCTTCCTTGTAGTGAAGGGCTTTCGCATAAGCTCGACTTGCCATAGCACGTGTTCCCAATAGTTTCGTCTCAATTGGTATTGGGTCCTTATCACAGTGTTCCATGAACTCAGCAAGATTCAAAATAGTTTGCGTTATTTCCGGCATATCAGTTACTTGAAGAGCCTGAATAAGAGATTGTGTGAGTTCATTTTTATTCTCGGGAGATAATTCCGTCCAACATGAAATGAAAGCGGCATTAAACAGATCACGCAATAGTTTATCGTAGTCTTGCGCTAATACACGACATGCACGTAGAGCTGGGGACGGTGATTCTTTTAGGAGACCGATCGATAAACGCTTTAGCCATTCGAGCCAATCATCTTTGGATACACGACGAGTCACCTGCCAGGCAGTTCGCAAGTCACTAGTAGAGACATTCATCTTTTTTATATTGCTGCTGCCATCGCTGATTACGGCTTCTGTTCTCTTGTATTTTGCCTGGCGCATGAGAAATTCGTCATCTAAACACATGGTCGTGTTGCTCTGTATTTTAGTCAACAACTTCTCATATTTCGAATCAACAATGCGATGTTTGGCTATTGTGCGATTAACAAGGGGAGCAAATACCAAATATTTTTTTCCCAATTGTATGACGAGTGAACGAAGAGTGGACATTGCTTGATCGCGTAACTCAGGTTCGGTGTCCAGAACTCGAACGAGCGGATGTATAATGCGTGACGAGAAATCAGTAAAGTCCAGAATCCACGCTAGGTTGTCAATTGTTTCTAGAGCGGCTCCCGAGACTTGTTGTGTCACATACGGCGAATCAAACAATTTGACAATCGGTGGAACAATCAGATGCAGATAATCGTCCAAAGTGTTTCCGAATTTTTGGAGTGCCTGAAGCAGGCGAATCGTAACTATCCGATCTTTGGAATTGTCATGCTGCAAAACTCGTAATATTTGCGGAATTAATTGAGATAAATAATTTCGAAACTCGCATCCTAACGCGACAGCGATTTGCTCAATGAGATTGATAAGTGTTGATTGGAGAGGAGTGTTAATTGTCCAGAATTCCTTTATTAGTTTGAAGATGTCACCCATATAACCAATTATATGCTGTTTTACAATTTCAATTAAAATCGACAGCTGTTGGAAAAGGAATTCCCGCAAATTCATATCAGCAGTGCGCACATTATCCAACAAACTGGGAAGAACTTGTGACAAGTAAGGTACGCATTTAATACCCAAGCTATTAAAGATAAACGTAACGGCCTGTACGACGCTCGTATGGCGACTACTGAGAGTGGGGTCTCGTAAAATACGCATGAGTGCTGCAATTGCCACAGCGGGATAGTATTCATCCAATAAATTCCCCATATTTACTAGTAACTCGGCTGTTGAAATATCTTGATTTTCATCCACCTTGAAATCGGATAATGAAATCAAAACACTGTCTTTCTGACTGTCGATGAGGCCCTTGTTCATTTTATGTTTGTACGGGTCCATAGCACCAAGAAGACCTAAAACTCTGATCGTTTCGCGCCGTATATTGCGACGTTGTTCAGTTTTTAGAAAGTTTATAAGAATATCTATCAAAACAGGATACTTGTGGTACGGGGAAACAACGCGGCCTGTAGCGCTGACCAATTGTCCCAAAGTCCATAAGGCAACGCCGCGTTTATCCGGACTTCCAGCGTCACCCAACATTTCAAGAAGTATAGACAGTAAGTCATCGGCCCAAAGTTCCATTTCGTTTGAGCCACCATTTACGTCGGAGAGATCACCAATTGCACGCAGAACATTTAATATAACTCCAGGATTAGATTCGGGTTCTTTTAACTTAGGAACTAGAATTGTGAGAATGGGTCGCATATATGATGAAATCAATCTGAAACAAATAGTTTAATTTTAATAATCATTTATATATAATAATTTCAAATTCACTCAACCTTGGTGTACTAATAATTAAATGGTCCAACATTTTTGCACTTTGTTCTTTATTACGGCTCATTCCTGAATGCTCCAACTCTGTCAACAATTGGATCATGGTTTTTCGTAGCTTCGGCATGACGTATGCAGGATTCATAGCGGACAAACGACCAATAGTCACAATAGCTAATTCACGAATCTCGAATATTTCATCATTAAGTGTTATAAACAGAGCGCTCAACGATTCTGGTTGGGCCAATTCGGCGTCAAAATTTTCATCGAGAGAGCGAAGAACACGCAATCGTACATTGCAGTCCATGTCTGTGATTGCTACCATTAGTAAACGCTCGATGACATGAGAAACTGTTTCACTAAGAGTTTTTGAGTTCTCTAAACTGTCTGCAGATTGAATAGCTAACTTCAGAAGACGTGTACAAGTTTGAACAGCTTCAAGCCGAATTTCCTGTTGTTCATGGTTAATGAAGAAATCGGCGCATCTGGAAAAATATTTTCAAATATTTTTCTTAAATTAAAGAAAATACTTTTCATACCTTTGCACGAAATCAAGCATATTTTGCTCTTCGAAATTAAAACTTCCCAATGTTTTTAAAGCAAGAACAATTGTGGGAACGTCTTGTGTAATGTTCGCAGATTCCATTGTTATGGAAGCAATAGCAGCATATGGAATTGCAGCTGGCTTATTCATAAGAACCTGTGACAGAACTCCAATCAGACCATCGGCAATTGGTCCCTTCAAATGTGGTACATTTTCAGCTAATTCTCGCAAGCACACAGTTAAAGCTGGAGAAAGCCCAGTTGAAAACATTTGCTCCAGTATATCGCGTACATCTTCAGTAATGTCTGATTTTACGGCATGCGCCAATAATGTAATGCACGCAAAAATTGAGGGATCGATGACAGGTTTTCGTTTACTTGGTGTATCTTTTGATGGTAAGGCCATTTTAATAGCGCACATAATAGTCTTTAAATGCTTATCTATATCGCGCTCCACAGCAACTGCTATGTAACCGATTGTAATGTATGCAATGTTACGATCTTTATCCTTTCCACGCAAAATGCTCAATAAATGATTGATGCATATTTTGAGGTACTTCTGAACATACACTTCACGATTAAAGGCAGCTAGGCGTGGCAGTATTTGAAGCAGCGCTTGTTGCACGTGTGTAGACTTCGATAGACGCTGCTCTATCACATTATCACATATTGTAGTAAAGTGTTCAGTTAAAATTTCACGGGAGTTAGCAGATTCCAGCACATTAACCTAAATAACACTAACTTTCAGAATATCATATTGATTATTTCAATAAAAATAACTTACTGCAGAAAATTTGTGGGACGTGGAATTATGTTGCTCAGCATCCAAATGCCCATGAGTTGTTCCTAATTTCTCAACAAAAGGTGCTTTCAGACGTGGAACAATCGTTGGAAACTGACTACTACCAGTAGAACGTGAGTTACTTTCTGTGTAGTATTTATTTTGATGAGCATCTGGCAGGAGCGTTATTAGGCTATTATAACGACGTTCCCATGCCGAATGGGAGCAACGAAACAGTTCATTAAAAACGATTAAGCCGCCATGAATACGATCTTCACGTGTCAAGCCCTTCTGTTCTTTGCTTACGTTAGGCTCCGAAATGAAGCTATTAATTGCTTCACCATAGCAAATTTTATACCATTGTGGTTCACTTGACTGTTTCGTATTTTCTCTCTGTGATGTGACAATGAGTGCCGCACGAAGAGCCTCTCCAGCAGACTCGCGAATAGCAGCTTTTGGATCAAAAATTGCATTAAAAATATTTTCAAAGAATGTAGATATTTGCTGGTAGAAGTACGTGGGCATTGCTAGAGCCAGTTCGCGTAATATAAAAACAGCAGCATGACGACGATTCTATACAGACAAAGAAATAATAAATACATTTAATATCTTTTCATTACATTTTTGACTTTTCAAAAACCTCTTGTCTGTCTCCACAAAGCATTTCAAATGCATTCTTTATATCGAAATCAAAAGACTCTTCTCCTTTGGACCCGGGTAATGAAGCCAGCTTTACCAAAGTCCTAGCTGCAATCTCCATCACGGAAACGTCATTAGAAGGGAGCAAATGACGCAGGCGGTTGCAATAAGGAGATATGCGTTTTGTTGTAAATACTATATCACCGCTAATGAGGCATTCTGAAACGAAATTCCATAACGTATAATATCTATTCGACATTTATATATTATCCTTTTTATCTTACTAATAGCCAAAACACCACCCTTCTTCTCATTGATGTCGGGACTCATGACCATGCCAAATATATGATGATTGAATTCATCGAAGAATTGCACCAGTTCCTCCTGCGACATTTCACGTAGTTCAGTCTTCACGTACAAAAACAAATCTTGTGCAGCTTTGTTTTGGACATCACGATGACGAGACTTCAGTCCCGTCACAAATTGTTGCACAATGGAAGTAACCGACATTTTGTTTGTTCGCTTGATAGATGTCACGAAAATTATATTAACTTTCCTTCAATAAAATAAAAAACCTGTTATGTCGTCGACCGATAGCGTTGACGATTCACATTGTCCAGCGGAGTCTCACACGCAAGCACGATTGAGGTTATGTTCTACAGGCTACTGACCGACGAAAACTTAAATTCAGTATTTCACCATGAATTCAAAATTTTTAGCATTGCTCGCATTACAAGTGATTAGAATCACCTTACACCACACACCTATGTATGTATAATAAATATAAATGGTCCTTATAAAATTTGCTATATGGTGAAATTTTTAGACTCCAATATTTTTTTTTTTTTAGTAGTACAAAATGTTTAGATTTTTAGCAGTCAAATAAATGTCAAGCAGTTGTCGGCGAAAGTCTGTCACTCTTCAATGTTTTGAGAAGTTGTTTTAAAAAGAATTCATTTTCGCATATTTTACAATTTAAAATACAAAATTTTAATTCAGTATAGAATATAATTTATTATATGTTATATTTTTTTTCTGAGTTAATTATTTTGGAAAGCAAATTTAGATGATGAACAGACAGGGAAGTAAAATCAATCATCCAGAGAAGGTGAAATAAAATGTAAACAGAACGAAAACTCTCCGGTTTTTTATCTTGCGCAATTGCAATTTTCGGAACAACGGAAATTAGGCTATAAAACATATTTTTGTTCAACAAAAAATTTTTCACTTGAAAACACAATTTCTTTTTTTTTTTTTTAGATTCAGAGTTGCTTAGAGCTTAAGAGTTACTGTAAGGGACTTAAGGCTCAGAGATTTAATTGGCCAAGTCAGAGACTTATAACGCCATCGCCAATTATTTTATTATACCCTACACCCTGTGGGTAAGGGTATATTCATTTGTATTCATATATTTGATAGGAGAAAGATTAGGAATAGTGAAAAAGCCTTGGCACTGGCGGGATCCCTAGTTGCAACGTTGCTGGCTGTCTAAACTGTTGACAACTGTGAAAGAGGGGAACTGCACAGGGTAACTCAGAAATTCATTTAATAAAGGCCGAGTATGAGAAAATGTATAGAAAATGATTTCAGGTTTTTCGGAATTCAAAATATCTACTATCTGAAAAAACTCCGACGCCATGTTGTCGTCGTGTTGGTGGTCGTTATCGTAATCTGTGCTCCGAACCCTGCATTCATTCGCATTCGTAGATGCGCAGGTAGTCGATGTTGTTGTTGAAACTATTTTCAAATTCAATTGTGAAAAAGTATCTCAGCCCAAAGGTTATCGGAAGAACACGGCCTATTTAGCAACGGTCTACTGAAGTTAAAACGTAAACAACAGACAGTGAAACATCAAACAATAGTAATTAAATTATTTGTTTGTGAAATTTGAAAAAAAAAAAACATTTGTGAAACCACAGAACGTAACTATTGAAAAAATAGTATTTTCCATATTCCTTCCTAGTGTTGTCCCTCTTATACTTTGGCCTCTGCAATTCTTCTTTTAACCACTTGCATATTAAGATAAAGCGTTTATTTTTTCTGTTTTCTTTTGATATTTCTTATTTGCCTTGTTGTTGTATTTCGATCGATATTGTTTGTAGATAAGCCAACTTTGCTGCTCGAATAGAATCAGCTGTTCCGCTTGTTGCAACTTGCGTTAGTGTCAGAATGAGTTCTCTACTGACGGGAGTCCTCACAAGGAGTTGGCTTCCTTTTCTATGCCTGATGCTAGGTAATCTGGAATTATGCACCGATCATTGAGTTTATATCAAAAATCGCTTCTGCTCGTATTTTATCAACACGGCTTCGTTCGGCTAGGGTGGGTTCGTTCCAAAAAAAAGGTGCAGAAGTCCGCCCCTCGTAAAAAAAATAAAATTTAGAGGATTTCGGACCACTAAAACTTTTGCCCCTATCACGCCCTATAAACTCCCAAAATCATAAAGGTATAAATTTTGACATTTGAACACTGAACACTTTTCAAGATCATCGACACCTTTCCAACGATATAAGTTTATTGTTGTCATCGCTAATGTGTTCCAATCACTTTTTTAACACTGTTCGCACAATATACAGCAAAGTGCTAATTTTCAATCGTTCACCTATGGTCAGTCTTTCGTTATCTATGTAGCTTATGGCTTTATATTTGACACAAGCACATCACTTCGCTCTCCTGCCAAAACCCCCCTCCCCTCCGCTTCCTAAAATAAATATTCATTGTCGGTGGACACTTTTTAAGATTCATTGTGTTTTATGTTTACTTAAATACCTCTCGATACACATTCAATGTATAAGAAGATAAAGTCAACTTCATCTTTTGAAATTTAAAAGACTTAGATATAGAGGTACCTCCTTTTCGTGTCGAACTGTCTCTTTGAACCCATTAAGGGTTAATTTTCAATAATCCGTTCATAGTGCACCTCTACACAGTAAAGGCTATATCCTAACCTAGTTTCATAGTTCTATGAGCAATGTTTGGGCTGTGCCTTGATCCGTCAATCGCCATGAGTTATATACAGATTGAATTAATGTACAAATTTTTTACAATGTAAATATATTTTTTATCCTGATCTTTTCATACAGAACAATCGCTGATTTACCCACCTACCAACACACCAATTATTTCGTTTCCCTTATTCTATTCCCCTTTGTAAATTTTGTAATTCATGGTTTTGTCATGATCTGCTATCACAGAACATTCGTGTGTGTACCCATCTAACAACTCACAAGATTTTCTTTCTTTGTCTTTGGTTTTACAAGAAAAATTATAAATTTTTCCATGTAAATGTTGTAATTCATAGCTTTCTCATTGGTTTTTTTCCCATAAAACCATTACCGGTGTACCGTCAAAACGAACATTCATTTTATATAAAAAGAAGATAAGATAATAAATGTTTCAATTTCAAATTGAAATTACAGTCGATCTCTTTCCGTCGATGCTTGCTCCGTTTCCCTATGAACCATATTCACAACTCAATCGTATTTATCTTCGAATGCGATACCATATTGCACAGGATTAGCATTCATTTGAATATTTAATGCTGTGATTAAAAATTCATTTTGAGATAATCCGTTTCCCGCTTTACACTGAAGCTCAGGTATTCAGACGCTTGGAGACGCTTTAACAACTGCCGCTGTCGAGATCGATCTCGTCGCCCTCACCGAGGAAAAAATGACCGACACCACATTCGTTCTGGCAGGAGAGAATCCTAAAGAGATGTTGTTAAAGGCCAGATACTTACTGGGCTCGAGACAAACGCAGGCCAACCTGACAGCGATTACATGGGCGCATGCGGTGAATAGTCAACAGGAGTTGGATGTAGCTCTCAGTAGTAAGTGGACCGTGACAAAAATCAGACTTGCACGTATGTAGATTCGAAGGAATCCCACATTAATGGAGTCCCCTCCCCAATGGGTGAACCTGGGGATGCAATCACGAACGACTTCGACCCAATTAAATTGTTATCTTTGCAGGCGCCATCCAAATGATTGAGGCCGACATCGTTCTCGGCCAGCTGAACGGGACCGGGCCCGCCCTCCCGGTGATGGCCCATCCGCCGGCGAACTCGTCGGACATCTCATTGGAAGCATTCCTGCGGCAGATTACGGCACACAATGCCCACAACGAGATTGACTCGAAAGGCGTTAAACTAGACTTTAAGACGATCGAGGTGTTCGAGGGATCGCTGGATATTCTTACCCAACTGTTGCCCACGGTGAGTTGAGCGGGAAACATTGATTTTAGCACACCATTCTGATCGCGTCCTTTATGGATGAACAGATGACCTACCCCGTGTGGCTGAATGCGGACATTGTAAGTGGTCCCGTCAATCAAACCGATTCGGTGCCTGTGGATCCGGATCGCTTCCTCGCCGGTTGCTCGCGCTTTGAGCGAGCGGTCCTCTCAATCGGCTGGACGACGCGCTGGGGTCCCAACTACACCGAAGGAGCCTACACGCCCCAGGAAATAGACAATATGGTGCAGGCCATCAAGGCAAGTCCCTGCCTGCCGACGATGCTCTCTGATGGTCTATGTTTGACATCTGAATTCTTCCCAGACCAACAATGTGGCCGAGATGAAGCATCCGATCACTTTCCCCGTCCGAGCCGGAATTGCCGCAAACAGCCAGGACCAGCTACACGAACTGTTGCGTGCTGTCAACGATACCAATGAGAGCTCCCTGACGATTTGGTCCTCCCAGAATGACAACGTGGACATCGCAAAGTTGCGCCAATTGATTTTCTCGTTCGGCTTTGATCGCGTTTATCTGGATGTTCCGGAGGAGGTGTCGAGCCAGCTGGATTTGGGACGTGGTGAAGATAACTCGGCAACCCTCTCGTCGATGGTCAGCTTCGGAGTGGTGAGTGTATGTCTGCTCGTCGCCAGCTTTCTCCTGCAGCGGTCGAAGATGTAGAGATTCGTGGCTTTTCCTTTCAGCAACAATTGTCAAGTACTATTAGTCGACATGAAAAGGTGTTTTTTTCCTGTGTCTCAATTTAATCTATAGTTTATGGTTCGTATGCCAGAGAGTCTATTTGATATACTCCATTTTTATATTATTATCTACAACTTTCTATTCTTTAAACATTGTTTATCATTCGAGGTTTTCCCAGCTCTGATATTTTGTGATGAAATGATAAATACAAATTAAATGTAAGAATTTAACTCTATATTTCATGGAATTATTGAATAAACACAGCCATTTCATTATCGAAAGCTTTAATTATATCACTTTACTTGGATGTTGCCAATTCACAGCGGAATTTCCAAATTCAATATAGTTACCCTTAATCTACAAATATGTTATAAAGTATCAATTACATGTACAAAAATACTTTTTGCGCCTTTTCTTCTAATCTACTTATTCATACCAATAAATATAGAAAAATGACTATTTGTCTATCGCATGCTTGACTAATTTTTACTCAAAGAGTAACTTTAGGTGTAATTTAATATTAAATAGTATATTTTTGGCATGAAAACAATGTAATATACGGCACGAAAAATCCTCCTTTGAACTCGAATATATACGATTCTTTCTGAATTGGTTGGGCACGATTTTGAACACTTGTTCGTGGCCGTGCTAAGGTCAATAGAGGGATATCAATTCATTTATAATTATTTCTGGATCTTTCCCCATACTTTTACTTTGACAACTGATATATCTTGTAATACCGATATGGTATTGGAGGAAAACGACTGGTCGCACATAGTCGTCTTCCATTCGTAATGGAAGCGATAGATTTAAGAATTAAAGCTGTATAGTGACTGGGTTTTCATAGGTGTAAGTAGGTGGGGCTGTTAATATAATATATATTAATATGTAATATGTGTTTGTGTGTTGGGTATGTATATAAGGTGTGTTTTCGTTTGTGAACATTAATTATACATATATACAAATAAACCTAGTCAACAGTATTGTACAATAGCTAGTCATGGGCATAACAAATCTAGCTATCTAGTTATCACATCGGAGGGCACCCTCAGGCTGTTTCCCAGGAGCCCATTGGTGACGGTGCCATTGGGGCGTATGATTGAATCACTCTTATACTCCAGCAACGGGAAGCCCTCCAAGGGCCGCTTCAGATGCGTCACCGAGGCCGACAGGGGATTCAGCAGCGTGGTCTTTGACTTGGGGTCGTTGCACAGTTGAGTCACCATCTTAGTTGGATACCAACAGATCAGTATGAGACCGGCAGCCAGGAGGAAGCCAGTCACCAGCTGCCCGATTAGGATGATCAGCGGCACAAGGGCGATATCTTTGGCGATTTCGGGCGTGACGCGAACTCGTTCCTCGCACCACATCAATGGAATAAAGGTGCGCGGCAGAGAGTCAAAGGGTCTACGACGCAAGGAAAGAGAGAGAGAGAGTGGTAGATAGAGACATTCAGGAAATTATTACGACGACGAGTACTCACTCGATGCCCGGAACCTCCTCCATCAGGTAGTTGGCCTGGAACCCTCCGCCCACATCCATGACCACGCCCGAGTTGGGCTCCAGCGTCATGAAGAACTCGTGCTTCTCGCGCACCGGATTCAGGCCGTCGACGGCCTCAAGGTAGCTGGAATCCGCCATGTAGAAGTGCGGGTAGGACATATAGGTGGAGGCGTTGTACTTGCAGGGTCCGATGTTAATCACGCCGGACGCCTCGCAGCGGCCATTAACGCAGAAACACTTGGCCTCCGGGTAGAGGGTGCCGTTGTCAACCGACCGGGCGCCGCCACTAAACTTGAACGCCTTCACGCCGTGCACCTCGACCATCTCGGTATAGTCCAGCGGCACTGAGCGGCACATGTTCGGCAAGTAGATCGATATCGAGTCGTTTGAGGTGAGATTCGGGGGATAGAACTCACCGACCGAACCGCGCACCTCGCCACACTCGCCTTCGAAGCGCCCGTTATGGGTCTGATGGTTCCACGTGTGGATCTGGCCCATCTTGGCGATGTCGTCGACTCCGGTGTACATGTTGAAAAGGCCCTCGAAGCTGGAGCTATCGTTGCGCTGCAGAGAAACCGCAATTATGAGTTGGGACTAATTCTCGGCGTCACTTCCAGGATGCCACTCACCGAATACAACCAGCCGACGCGGTCATAGGGCACCTCGATGTCGCGCGAGAACTTCGAGAAGAAGCTGCCCAAACTGACGATCGGGTCCAAGTAACCGGCGAACATCAGCTCATCCGCTGTCTTGGTGACCGAGACGCCCTCGTTGTACATCCTCAAACCATGTTGCAGGATCTTCTTCTGGAAGAAGCTGGCATCTCGTGCTCGCAACGCCGCCGCCTAACGGCAGAATAATAGGAAGAGAGAGAGAGAGAGGGAATGAAACGTTGACCTAATGGTTTTCTCGATGCCAAGACTCACGTGGCCCACTGTGTTCACCGTCGTTATGCGATCCTCCAGGCGGCCTTTGCTCCCCGCAGCATCGAAGTGGAAGGTGGCCTTCTTGCGAAAGGTCACCGAGTGGTTGTGTGCGTGCCAGACGATATCCACCTTGTCGGGCTTCTCGCGGAACCGATAGGGGCCTATCTCCTGGAAATGGGGTTTCACATCGGAGTCACTGTTGAACTCCTCCGGATTCGTCCAGTTAAACAGGTAGACATCGAAATGCAGGGGCAGCGGGGAGACCTTCCAGCCCGGGTAGGAAGGTGATGTGGGACTGAGGGCCATTTCCTGGGGGAGTGAGAAGAGTTGTAGTTATAATAATATAATTAACATTACTTTCAATAGGGGACCCTTGAAACTTGTAGGAAGAATCGTTAGCATGACGCAAACAGGGTCTTTCAATAAAAATGTTCCCATGCACTTCAAGTACGCGATTTAATACATTGAGGTTATAATTCCAGGGGTGACCTCTAAACACACGATTTCATGACTCCGATCCGATCATTTGTCTCAGAAATGGACAACAATGTAGCGAATTAATTTCAAGTCTGGTTTTGCGTTCGTTCGTTTTTGAACTTTGCCATAAAGTGACAACAACAACACATGTATGTATGTACGTGCACATGTCGTTTATGTCGAGATAAGAGCAGGCTCTTGAATCGCGACCAAATGTATGTTTACAAAATAAAACATATTAGATGAAAACATTTACAACGCCACACAATGGTTCGAATACGGAAAAAAATAATTGTTTGGGGTTTTGGGTTTTTTATACCCTACACCCTGTGGGTAAGGGTATATTCATTTTGTCCTTCCGTTTGTAACGCATTAAAGGAGAGGTCGTAGGTATGGAAAAGTATATATATTCTTGATCAGCGTCACCTCCTGAATCGATTTAGCTATGTCCGTCTGTCTGTCTGTCTGTCTGTCCGTCTGTCTGTCTGTCTGTGTGTCTGTGTGTCTGTCTGTGGAAATAGATTTTGTGAAGAAACGGTAAGAGATACTGACTTGAAATTTTGGATTTAGTATTTCTATATTAATAAGCTACTTGTATGTAAAAATGGACGTAATCGGTCAACGGACACGCCCACCTCCCATATAAAGCAAAAGGTTTATATGGGATATCTGGTGAACTATGGTATATATCGAGATGAAATTTTGTGTGTGATCATGTTCCACTGATACGAGTTTAAAAGACAAAAATGGAAAACATCGCCCATCGGACACGCCCACCTCCCATATAAAGCAAAAGGTTTATATGGGATATCTGGTGAACTATGGTATATATCGAGATGAAATTTTGTGTGTAATCATGTTCCACTGATACGAGTTTAAAAGGCAAAAATGGAAAACATCGCCCATCGGACACGCCCACCTCCCATATAAAGCAAAAGGTTTATATGGGATATCTGGTGAACTATGGTATATATCGAGATAAAGTTTTGTGTGTGGTCATGTTCCACTCATACGAGTTTACAAGTCAAAAATGGATAACATCGCCCTCCCATATAACGCAAAAGTTGAATATGGTATATATGATAAACTATGGTATATATAGAGATGAATTTTTGCGTCTGATCATGTACCACCGATACCAGTTTACATACTAAAAATTGACAAGCTACAGCTCAAAAGCTACAGCTCAATGTTGGATATGGTAAACCATATAGACAGTTATTAGATTAAATATTGCTACTAAGAGTTCCCAAGAATCAAATGGAAAATATCTCTTATAGGACTCGAGCACCTTCCATACAAAATCGTAGATCTACAAGAAATCCAACTACTTTATGGATGTTATTAGCTGATGAAAGGTGGGAGTGAATCCAAGAAGAAAGAGACCACATCCAACTGAACCTCAATGGACGCCCATAAAAATTGATTATATCTTTTCAATATAAACGTAATGAGCAGGTGACGATTGAGAGAATACAATCCCTGCTGATGGGATCACAATCCACAAAAGTCAGGGAGCTACATATTTCCAAATGGCTGTTCATCTTCAAAGTGGAATCAATCACGCGGCACTATATGTTGCTTATAGTAGCGCAGCAAGTACTTCTGGACTTTATATTGTTGAAAATTTCTACCCTCCCAAGTCTGTTGTTGAATCAGATTTTGTCTGCATTGAAATGAACATCTAAAATAGGAAAAGCAACTAAAGGCACATTATGATTTTATGGCACACAAAAAATCATCGATTCAATTATTCTTCCATAAATTGCTGAGCTTTTATTCGCACTTTCAAGATATTAGCAATGGCACAATGCTGCAAACACCAGAACTACTTCGTTTTGTAGAAACATGGGCCCCTATAAGATTCCTAACTTCACTCTTATTCATAGATTAGACAATCGACACAAAAAGGGTATAATCGTGTTTGGAATACGAAAATAGCTTCAAATATATAATTTCTCTTTGAAAGAGGCCACAGTTGTGAAAATCGCACAATGGAGTTAATAGCATTGAAGTGTAATGATGCATTTTCACTAATTATTGATAGAAATTCACTCTTTTTCCTTTAATAAACGTTGTATGCAGGGTGTAGGGTATGTAAACTTCGGCCTGGCCGAAGTTAACAGATTTTGCCTGGGTGGACCAGGCAAACCGGGGGAGCGAAGCGACCCCGGTGCGCTAGTTTTAATTTATGTTTAGAAATTTTTCGATGAAATGTTTAGAAATGTTTCAATAGCTTATTTCAAAAAAGTCTTTTAATTTTTTTGTAGGCGAGAAGTAAAAGTCAATAAATTTAGTCTCTCAAATCAAGTTAAAATTTTTATGATCATATGACTTGAAAATGCAAATGAAAATATAATTAGTCTATAAATGGGAATTAAGATGATGGGAATTTGATTGATGTCTTTTGACTTACAGTACAAGAGCCTTTCGGTACATTTCAGGAGCGATAATGTGGCAACGGCAAACACGTTAATTGCAAACGCGTGCACACTACTGTGATCTTATCTTTAGGGGTAAAACAGAGTAAAACTGGTTGTAATGAGAGTATCTAATTGCAAGTCTAATAAAAAGCCTGGTTAACACAAACGATTAGTAGCCTATCGAGTCAATAACCTTGACACTATCGAATCAGGATTCGTAAATCTGTTTTTTTTCCCACTCTTCAGCGATTCGAATGATCCAACTCGTGAGTAGAAAAATACAGATCGCTCTCTCGATCGAACTCTGGTTTCTTCCAAGTAATTATCCTTAACCAAGGAAATTGTTGGTATCAGGCAAATTCACAATCAGAGACAAAGTTCTATTAGAACATTTTTAAAAGGAAATACATCGCCTGTACTGAGGTTGATCATAATATATATTCTAACCAACAGGTGTTTTTTACGAAGATTAGATATGACTTTTGAAGATACGATCCCATTCAATTGTAAGTTGAAACAATGAATACACAGTCATGCCTTTACCATGAAATACCGTGGTGGGAGGCAAGTTTTGTTTTATTTTTCTTTGGAAATTATTCATGGGTTGTTTGATGAATGCGAAGACCCATGTCGCACCTTAGTTGCGATAGAAGTTGGGTTCTTATTGGCCACCCTTCATGAATAATTTGTAAACTATATTTCTTAGTCATTTCATTACTCATATGAAAATCTCTCTTTCTCTTCAGATAAGATTAGAGCCCAAAAATATCAATATTTTCGTTTTCTTTTTATGTTATTTCCGAAATGTGTAAAAACAATAGCGCAGTATCTACGAATTTTAGGGTATTTAGACCGTACAGCCAAGTACATTCGTTCATTACACTCCCGACTCACTGCGAATTGGGAACTTATGAATAGTTTCTAATCTTATCAACGAGACAATCCAGCCAGAAATGATAAGTTTAGTGTTTGGTTTTATACGAGCTTAATTTTTCCAACTTGAGAATTTAATCAATCCAAAAAGAAACTGCGAAACGATCTTCCACAAAGGTATGATATGTTATTCCCAAGAAATCGTTCATAACACGGGAGTCAGCAATAAAGAAATTGGCCTAAGATACATGGGAAAATGAACGCTGGAAAAGTGAGTGGTCTATAGCAGAGGTGCTCCACCCTTGGAGGCTGCCTCTGAAGGTCAGTCAAGGGTGCTGCGGTCGTGGCTGGGTAGAGAATGTAAATATATATATCAAGTAGATCGTGCAAAGATCTCACACGGCAATGGAGTCGGAAGAGTTCAGAGTTCAATTGTAACGAATATCGAGAACAATTAGAAAGGTTTATGCGAATAGACTTACTTTGCCGCGTAGCTGCGTGAAGATGTTGGTCCAATTGGCATAGAGGTAGATACCGGAGGTGATGCAGCAGAGGCCGAGGGCGACGACGAAGAAGCGCCAGAGGCAGATCCAATGCGTTGACATGTCGGGAGAAAGTGTGGAAGGCGGTGAATCACGTTACGATGGGATGTGAACGTTACGCGGGAAGTTTGAGGTTATGGCTAGTTTTGTATAGTATTGTTGTATTGAAAAACTCTGTGTGATAATCGGCGTCAAACGGAATTGAACGATGAAATGCCGAAGTTAATGAAAATTCACAACAACGAGTCCGTAGGCTAAGGCGATCAAGGTGTAGAACAAGCAAGAGCCGATAACCCACCCCTCTCACCCTGGCTCTTCCTCCACAATACGAGTTCACTTTTGTATGACTTCCAACACCAGTGAGATTATCAATTACAATGATATTATTTCAATAACTTTTGCAGGTTTTTACTCTATTTTTCTTCACATTTCCTTCTTGGGTTTCGACTACTCGTCTTTTTGTCTTACGACCCGTTACACGAGCCTCCGGAAAGAGATCAAGACAAACTATCGTGATCGAAATCTCTCGCTAAGACGCCCACACCAACACACACACACACGAAAACACTCTCCCTGAGCTCTACTATAAAAAATAATCACGGTTATTGTTATTGATATTTAGAATTGTTGTTGCTCACACTATTTGGTAATGAAAAGAAATTCAGTATTTGGCTTATTGCGTATTTTTTCAATTTTTCGTTTTTTCGCTATAGTTCACAAGTTGTTTTCGCGGCTCCTTCGTCTAGAAGTCCAAGCACAACTACTTTTATGATTATTCGTTTCTTTTTTATTTTATTATCGTTTCTATCGTTTGTTGTTAATTTATGCATAACTTTGTTTGTTGTTATACGTTTGATTGTAGTTGTTTCTAAATGAACACTAGTTTGTGTTGGTTCCTCAATTATGTTTG
Source organism: Coelopa frigida (assembly GCA_017309665.1). Lineage (NCBI taxonomy): Eukaryota > Metazoa > Arthropoda > Insecta > Diptera > Coelopidae > Coelopa > Coelopa frigida. The sequence continues at coordinate 173,334 of CM029565.1, read as the reverse complement.
TGTATGAATTTGTTTTTAAAACCAGTTTCTGGATTTATCATTTAAATATTTGCGTTTTGCTTTTGCCTTTTTATTTTGTTTTTCTGTTAACGAGTAAATTTATGTAAATAAGAATATTAAATAAGACAGTTTGGACTTCTAACACTCTACTTCTATCTCTTAGAAGTTTGAACTTCTAACACTCTACTTCTATCTCTCTTTCACCAATCCCGTCCTCTCTATCTCTCTCTCTCTCTCTTTTGGCACTACCTTGGGAATGTGAAACGTTTTTTATATAAATATATATTGATATTTGAATCGACCTCAAGTATTATCTCTTATTCTATTTTATTTTAAAGACTTTTTCTTTTATCTTTTAATTTGTGTAGTACGTTGAACTTGGAAGAACGATAATAATCCTGAATATTAGTCAGATGTATATACTTTGGTAGGATTTCTCTTAAATTTCGTATTTCGACTATGTTTGAATATTAATGAGTAATCTAAACTTCCCTCAATGGCTGAATACAAATCGAATCCTCCCACATATGTATGTTTTTATATGTATGTATCAGATTATTCATACTTTATCGTTTCTCTAAAGAAATCAAAACCAAAACGATGAGTGTGCAGGTTTTTTTTTCAATCATCATCACATCCGTAGCGATGTTATTTCGTCGTTATACTTCCAGATCTACAGATTTTTTTAACTCTTAGAGGTTTTATACGATTGCGAGTCATCCTCGCTCACTTTACTTCCGAAAAATATCACCATAAAAACTCCATGTGATAATCTAAATGTTTTAAGAGTTCATTCTAATACTACTCCAAGAAGAAGTATATGTATATTTTTATCAAGGACAAACGTATATCTTATGGCTTTCCATCAAGTCTTTGGCTTGACAATTAACAATTTGCAAAATCGAAGCAATTTGGCGAAATTGAATTAATGAAAACTTTATGAAGATACGTACAGAAAGATATTAAAACATGAACAAAGCATGTTTATTTTTTAAAAGAATACTGATTTTGCGTGAAATTATCAATGTAATTCATTTATATTTAAAATAAGTTCCTTAGCGACTCAGATGATTCGGGTATTTAATAAGCAATATCGTGTTTTAAATATTTACATAATAAATAAAGTATATCTACGCACCAACAACAATATGTGGCAATGTGGTACTCTCTCCATTTGCTTCATTTGAAAATTTCGACAAAAATGCAAGCAGCGATTAAAAAGAAATCCCATTTATCTTAAAATACGTGCCAGGGCGGAGAAAGAGAGTTTTGTTGAGCAGGAGAAGACGATGGTGACGAGGGAGAACAAGAGTGAGAGAGTAAGTGTTGGGAAGACCATGTATTTTTATTTTCTTCTTCGAAGAAAACCAGAGGAAACGCAAAGAAATGGAGGAAGAAATAATTAACTAGAACTCTCAAAGCGAGTGAGAAAAAAGCTTGGCAAGATGATGGTGAAGGTACTTTGACGTGGAATTTTTATGACATCCGAGGCAAAATACCAATATACATATGTATTTTCAAATATTTCCATACATCGACAAATTTTCACTTTAAAAAAAAAACCATTTTATTTATATATATTATTTGCAAATATTATGGAAATTTGTGCGATTTCCTCGGAGTTTTTATGAAATTGCGAGACACATGCGATCAATTATGATTGATATAATTCTATAAAAATCGCTTCGAAATCAATGTGCGTCGCGCTTTATCACCGAATTGTTGCTTTTGTTGATTCAATTATCGCGCCAGTGGTTGTCGTCCGTCATCCGCGATCGTGTCATTTCGACTACTAAATTGCAACTATTTTAAATTTAACAAAATAATTTCGAAAATAACATTTGAGCGCGAGCCTCACATTGATTCATTAACACATACTCATCATGCACGCACACAGTGACGTCGCTCATAGACCGACTCTTATCGGCCACTGCCGACGACTCTCTCTCTCTCTCTGGGCATGTTCGTCACTTCAGCTGTGCTGTTGAAAGATAACTCGGTGGGACTGTAAATCGCAATTAATACAAATTCTCTCTCTCTCGGTGGCTCCCCTCTCGCCATCCATCCATAAGTTATTTTCAATCGGGTGAATGGTTCTCTCCGCTCGTATTTCCTTGGGAATTACCAGACGAATGTCGTTATCAGTGATTCGAAACTTGCTGTTGCGCCGAGCTCTTATCTCTGGATTGTTGTTGTTTTTAAGCTGATGCCTTTGTTGATTGTTTTATTGATTGTGATTCATTTCGTTTTATAAAACTGTGTAGAGAACACTGGGTCGAAAATGAGAAACCTACCGCGTTCCTAGTTATCTCATTGGACTACAAAACAGAAACATGAGACATATTCTAAACTCTAAAAATCTCCAAATCTCTCATAGAAGTTTTTATGTCTTATCAATGTCGAAGCCATTTGGCCATTTACGCACTCATATTCGCCACGTTGTAGCATATGTAAACACCAAACCCTCATTAGACAACACAGCTTTGATCGAATAAATGAATATTCAAATTGAGTTGTATTAGACAACAACAGCCCACCGACCATCGACCGTAGAAAAGAAGTGGAAAAAAATAAAAAAACAGAGAATATAAATAGAGGCAGAAATAACTACATAAGTAGATAAACCAACAACATGTAACATTCGACACAGACTCCAGCAGTGACTCGATTTTCTCGCGATTCCACCCATCTTCGTAAAAACGTGCGAACAGCATACGTTCACAAAGAACGAAAACAAAGTGGGTAACAGAGAACAACAAAGAAGAGGTTCATTGAGGAGATCACTGACACACTGGGCGGAAAGACAAAAAGAAGAAGACTGGGAGAGCAAGTGTCTCCCCGGCGAAGCGCTCTCGTCACCAAGCAACAATAACTATATGCAAGTATGGCTTCAGACTTGAGCCATACGAATATTTATTGTACTTTAAAAAACATTGATCGACAACTATACAACATTAACACACAGCAATCATACAACACGAAAGACGAGTGAAGAAAATTACGTCATCTTCGTGGCTCTCTCTCTTCTCTTATATTACTCATTTTAGAGCCGACGAAGATCTCTGTTAAAGAATGCTATGCGTGTAACAGTGGGCGATAACAGAGATCTGCTTTTTACCAGGTCTTTTGATTTTACAGAGTACACAGAGTGTTAGTAGCCTTGTTTAGAGCTCAATTTAACCTGTACTTGACTGAGTGTCCACAATGTAATACACACACTAATACGCGATTACTCTGCTTGATTACATCGAATAGATTACATACATAGTTTTAAATCATGCTTCAAATTGTTTCTTTAAAAGAACTCTTTATTATATTTTCAAATATCGCCTCTTTTTAAGTTTTTCTAGTTATATAAATATTGTTTCATTATCTTGTATTAAATCCTTATTTGACACGAGGCTAATATTTAAGATCTTATTATACCATACACTTAATTATTTTTTATTATGCTTTTTTTATAAATCGTTTACCTCAATTGTTATTCTGAAATATGAAAGTAATATGAATAACAATATGCAATTCAATTGAATTGAAAAACAAACATGAAGTGGAAAACAAAGCCAAAGCTAAAGAACTTAAAAAGTAAATACTAAGCTTTAATTTTGAAATTAAAATTAAGATTGTTAACACCAGGAATACATAATGGGAAGTGAGGAAGAAAAATCAATAATTCGTATCAAAAAGATAATTTCTAACAATTGAACATATTAAAAGTATTTGGTTGAAATGCAACACCACCGAAATTGTGATTTAACTGCTTTTATCGTTCAATTTCAAATTATCTTGCTGTTGTCTTTTCATTCGTTGTTCCTTGCGCCAGGCTTCGATACGTTCCTTGAGCTCGTTATTTGGCACCAACATATCTTCAGTTAAGGGCTGTCGATTGAAGGGATCTGTACTACTGTTTAATAAATGTCGTGTTATGATGCCTCGATCCATAACAGTGCCCGAAGGCAGAACAACTGGATCGGACATGAGTGTGTCCATAAGAGGATCTTTAAATTCGTCCGGGGCGTCGGCACATTCGTCTTCCGACTGTTGATTGGCCACTGTAATAATACACAGTATTAGATCAAGTTAATGAACGTTACATCCGCAATTTATACACAATTTTACCATAGATATCATGCGCTTTGGCAATCAGCGCTCTGAAGTTGTCAACAGCCATATAGCCACGTATGCCCAACTGATCCATTCGAGTAGCAGCATCGTCAAACAAGTGCTTTTGAAACGAACGCTCATCGGCAGCCAAAGCCTGAGCGAATCTATCACAGTCAAGATGAAGGTAGATGTCAAATATTTGACCTAACAGGCGTTTGGGCTCCCAACCATATTTATCTGGATTACGCACTTTCAAGTCATTACATTTGGGTCCACATAACTGTTGCAAATTGAAATTTAACATTGAGCTTAACCGATAAACCAATTCATCGCGCATGAACGGTTCTTTTATCTCAGACTGCAAATACATATGTATTACTTTTATTTCCAAGGCAACAAAAATTTTGTGAAATAACTTACTGTTAAGTATGCGAACATCTCAACAGTTTCACGAGCAAGAGTCAGATAAGAACGACATTGACGTTCATCGGTGGAGAGTTGAGAGAGACGACTTTGTTGTTGCTCAGTACCTAATTCAGCCCAAGCACTCTCGTTCATAATAAGAACCTATTTAACAGATATATAAGATTATGAATATTATGAATATACATACTTTTTTTTTAATACTTGAGTTTGGTGTATGCGTTTTAAATTCTCTAAACATTCGTCTAACAGGAACGTCGTGTCGTTCATTAACATATTAATAAACTTTACAAATTGTTTTCCCGATTTTGATTCAAGTATAATTACTTGGCGATGAATAGGTCGCTGCCACATAGATTTAAACAGATGACTTATGTGATATCTGAAAATACAGTTTTTAAAATAAATTAAAACAATATGGAAAAAAGTTACAAGAACACACCTTATAGTAAACTTATCATAGAATTCAGTGCTTTGCCCGGTTGTTTCAATATCTACATAAAATTTCATCAGTGCACTGCACAAAACGGTTTGTGCCAATTCGTGATCCCATATCTGAATAAATAGATAGCATTATTGAAGTTATTGTTACTTTTATAAACCAACAATTGTTACCCCGTAGTTTGGATGGTTGGGTGGACCAAGCGAAAATACAAACAAGACCTCAACTAATTTGGCAGTGACATATGGATTCTTGATTAAATGAGGTGCACAGACACAGGTAAGTAACCAAGTTATTATCGAACTATCTATCGAATGACGCACATCGTTTAATGCATGTTGCATGGCGAACAAAATGAATTCGGCAATGTCATCGATATACCATTCAGGCAGTGCTGAAAATGCTTCTGTCGGTTTTAATTGCGTAGTAGATAATTTCGAGATAAATGGTCCCTCAATCGTACGTCCCTCCATTTGATAGAGTAAATATTCACACACGGTCGAATAGAAATGCATACAAGATACTAATAATTGTGGATCTAATAGGCAAACTTCACTGCATAACTTCGATCTGTAAATTAGAAAGATATTAAACAATATACGGTGGAAAATGATAAATAAACCTGGTCAATTTTTTTAATTGCTTTTGCCAGCGATCACGAAATTGTTTATTACGCTTTGCGTATGGTGTGTTTTCCCAAGCCGACTTGGTACGATCGATTTCATCAATTAGCTTATGCAACTCTTTAATGGCGCGCGTCTTTTGCCGATAACGTTGAATCGCTGGCATGAATCCTAAGTGGTGGGCTTGCAATGTTAGGAACCAACATTGGGTTTGAAAATTAGCGTTGTGTTCTGCATTAACAAAATCACGTTTTATAAATTGTTTGTATTCCTCATCAGTGAAACGAAGTTTGGTATCATTCTCTATTGAAATCAGAGAATCTTTATAGAATGGAAAAAGAGGATCGACACGATCCAATTGAATCTTCACTGATAACTGTTGCAGAACTGTCATCAAATTTATAACGAAACCATCACGAGCCAATAGTTTTTCATCACAAGCGAATTGCACGCGACGATCATTGTGACACAGTATTTTAGAAATATACTCCAAAGTTTTCGGACGACTGTTCACATTCACGAGTAGAGAATGAAAGACTGTGTGCATAAGAGTCCGCATTAAATGTAGTTGCTAAAATTAAAAGGAAATTAATTGTATTATATATAAAATAGTTTAAAAAAAATTTGACATACCCAACGCAATTTACCGGATCCAGCCATCAACACTGTAAGTCTACCATGCGCTTCGGCAAATTTTACATTTTCCTCTGCGAACAAAGAAACGGATAAAAATGGACCCAAGTAACTGCATTTTACAATTTCTCGACCAGCAATTTTTGTACAAATTGGAGGTAAGAAATTGATTTGGTTGGCAACCAAATCGCATAAGGGACGAGCATTTCCCACTTTAATGGTAATGAGTTTAGCCAACATTTCAATTGGTTGCGTGTTGATGTTAGTTGAACAAATAATGCGTTGCATTCCAATAAACAGACCACGTAGCACTTGGTTAAATATTTGTTCAAAGTTTGCCGGATTCTTATAGGCTTCTACCACCAAATCATAAAGAAAGTCTTCTGGTACATGCTCCTGATAGAGTAGTTCCAACAGACAGCATTGATCGAGTGCATAATTAAGATTTTCATAAATGCGATCAGTTAGAACAAGAACAGCAGTGCGCATAATTATCCCAAATGTACTTTGGAGAGCATTATTAACCATAGCAACCTCTTCTGAGTTTGATTGAGATAATTTTTTAATGTATTTCTCGGAAATTTCACGATGTCTTTTATGACATCTAATTAGATATTTTACAACATTATGCTTGGCCAATGCTATTGGCGAAAGTATAGTTGTAGATGGTACAGGACAAGCATCCAAGTCATTTCCAGTGGTGCCTAAAAAAGAAAAAAAACAAAGCAAATAATTTTAATGGATATACAATTTAAATAATACAACGTACTCGATCTAGCCCGAGATGTAGTTGGTTGTTCTTCCTCATTAACGGGATTCGTATCCTGCATATTAGCACTAAAACCAGCACCAGCTGTAACAGCAGCTGCGTTGGCTAAAATTTCTTGCACCTCTGTGTCATCACTTTTTATTTTTTTTGGTGTCGAATACGTTGGATGACTCGCTGGACCATTAATTTCTGAATCGACAGACCCTTCATCGTTGGAATCATCGTTGTACAGTTTCATAACACATTCAATGAGGACATCAAAGGATATAGTATCGAAATCGAAACGTTTTTCGGGATAGTGTTCCAGAAAAGTTGCAGTTTGTGGGCAAATTATCGAACCAACACAATACTCATTCCAAGTGGCATTCAATATCGTCGATAAAACTTTTTCAATTTCTTCTTTAATATCGTAGATTGTTTTTCTTTCTACAGCTAATGGTATAGGAGCATTTATTGTGATTGGTGATTGATTTTCAGAGGTTTCCATATTTTCGATGCCCGAATCGCAGTCTCTATCGACAGCTGATGATCCTTTTAAAATAACAATTTTAGTTGTTTTCATTTCAATATCAATATCCATTTTTTGATCATCAGTTGGGTTTTGAGTTTCCTTCTTGATTTGACCCTGTGATGTTGATAGTTGTGCTGTATTTTGAACTTCATGAGTTTCATTCGATACGTGCGGCGAAGTTTGTGAAACTAAATGATGTAAGGAATTGGCAAAGGCAACAAACTAAAAATTCATGAATTCAATACCTTCAGTAGCGGGTATTTCTGATGGTTGGGCCGTAGATGCAGATTTCACCAAGCCAGAAGCAGTAAGGGTCCGCAGTCTTCTGGTACGTATCTGTTTAAGAAACATAGAAAGTATTAAATTATATAGATCGCTATCTTCAGCAAGCTTACCTCTTCCGGCGTTAATTCGCTCATTTGAAAATTTGCTTCCTCAGACATCTTAATCACTAAAAGTCAAAAGTAGGAATCAAATAATGCAATTCTTCCCAATCTGCGTTGCCGCTTCTTCTCTACGAGTCGAGCTGGCAAAATGCCCGTTTGGGGACAACTAACTTCACAAGCTTTACTGGGTCTGCACAAACTGTTTGTTTAGTTGATGCGTTGGTTGATTGGACGCGCTATTGTGAATCGAGGATCTGTGTTCTTTTTATGTTATATATAGCACAAATGCGTAAAACGTTGCTCGATCCTACTGCGACGTCCGCTGAGGTGTGAATCTTTATAAAGATGTTTTCTTTCTTTCTTTCTTTGTTTGTATTTTACACTCCTCTGTCGTTGGCGAGTGTGATGATTGTGTTTTTAGCTGCAGTTCCCGACTGTGATCTCTCTGGGTGTCTTGTATTATTGTTCTTGTTGGCTCTCTGGCTGATTGACTGACTGGGTGGGTGAACGAACCAATGCGGAATAAATTATTGTATTATTTTTAAATATATTAAATGTCCAGCGTTCAACGTCAAGTTCAGGGAGATGAGGGAGACAAAAACATGAACAAGTTGTTAAAAAAATATATAAATTTGTGAAGCTTCGCTACAAATAATTGCTACGAGAATCATTCAAAAGATCACCATGAATATTTATATAGAGAAATAGATAAAAACGGCTATTTAATGTTAAATCCTATCTAGGGTATTTCTTATACAAAAAATATTATTTTTATTTAATTGAATACTGGTGACAAAGAAAACTTGTTCTTGAGATCCATCACTATTCATTCAACAGTCGTATGATGACTCGAAATACAAATAAGAATGAACTCCAACTGCTTTACAGCCAGCCCAAAATAAAGAACAATGCAAAAGATAAGAGAATAAGGATCGCGGTGTGTGCACCACAGCCAGAGCGATGACTGCGACACATTCACTCAAATTTAAATGAAAAACCCAACTGCGAAAACCAATTTCATCTCCCCAGTGAATGAAACAACGCATTGTTTGCGAGCGAAAATGAAGCTATGTGGCGATTGGATACAAGTTAATTAAACATCAATTAGTATTTATTTCGTCGATCTCGAAACTAGACAACTAGAAGTGTAGAAAACACACATTAACATCCTCCTACTTTAAATACCTTGATAAAATTGTATAGTTAAACAATTTTAGTTAATCTAATGCAATTACTTACTAGATTTAATAAGAGTTTGTTTGTAGATTTATGCTTCCAAAGCGCAATTTAATATAAGTTTTTCATTTTCGCTGATTCGTTTTACTGTTATCCAGAAACCAAATTTCTCATTTACAAAAGAAAGTCTTCTCACTAAGTCTTTTCGCGAAATTTATTATTAGTTTATAATATAAAATAAAAGTGTGGACGAATTTTCTAGTTGTTTTCAAACCCAGCAATTTGTGCGTTTCATATAATTTATTCTTTTCACTTCACTTTTCTTCGCTCCTGTGTTGGTTTTTCGTATAATTTTTTGTTGCAAGTGAATTGCAATTCACAATACACTGGCCAGGGTTTGGACTATACTACGATCGTAGTAGATCTGCTTCATTTTCGAAATCTACTACGCATTTTCGTTCGGATTTTACTCCGACTTTTCTAATTCCATTAATTTCAACTTTTTGTGGTTAGTACGTCCGTCAAGATAACAACAGGGAAGTTAAAAAAGACAAATAAAACAACAACTACTAAAACAAAAATAAGTCGTTTTTTTCGGGTTTTCTCCAATTATCCGTGGATTTCTGTCAAATTCTGCAATTAAAACTTTTCGCCGCATCGTTCATTATCTTCGTTTGATGTAGGGCAAAATACAATTGAGGCATCCTTGCGATAAGGCATTTGACGCATGCTTTGTAAAATACAATTGAGGCATGCGGCAACAATGAAAATACTTGTTATCTGTATCTGGCTGTTCAATTAAAGATAGATGAAGAGAGAAAAATCTATATCCAGAAAGAATTATTCAGCGTACTTGAAGACGGGAGGGTTTGATGAGAAGAATCCCGTTCCGAAAACGAAATTCAATTTTCGGCGTCGCTCGTGTTTGGGGAGTTGTTAGCCTCGATTCGCCTACCAGAATTGGATTCGTGGTCAGCACCAGTTGCTGTGCCGCGTGTCCTGCGTCAAGTATGTCCTTCACGTCTCACACGAAGTAGAGACTTCTGGAAATTGTATGGGAATTAAGTTTCTTGACGAGCATAGGAAAACCGTTCGATCAATTCATCGGATTCTCGGGAAAGAGAACAAAAAGAAGTATGTTAAGGGTATTAACTCAATTATAACAGCGTCTTACGCATAAATAAACAGATAATACTTACGTTTTATTGGAAAATTAAAAAAAGATAGTATTCGTTTGAAAATGTTTTCGATTTATTACAACAATTTCTATACACATTGTATTGCTAAAACTACTCCCTATAAGTGGAAGAAAAAATAAAATTAAGTCTTCTCGCATATACATATGTCAAGGTCTAGAGATCAGTTTTAGCGTGGTCAATGCAAAATAAAACGTATCTTGAAAATTAAAAACAATTCAAAAATAGTGTATATCTTAATAAAAAATGTCTGAGATAATAAACAAACTATTAAGACTAATATAAATATTTAGTTTGTTGCTTTCACGTATTTATAACCCCAATGAATCGTTTTTCATGCATACAGCAACATTTCAATTTGGTTCAAAAATAAAACAAATTTAAATGCTAGTTAAATAAAGGTTGTCTTCAAAAGCGTAATCTAACTCTCATTCACGATTCTCTCTCAAAGTATGTGACTTTTTAAATTACTTAATCAGTACAATAGCGAAATTATAACACACTGGTAAATGGGAGTTTTAATCAATCTTCTTGACGTTGCGTTTTGGTGATGGTTGGCCTATTAAAAAATTGAAGGAACATTTTTATTCAAAATAACCACAATAAATAAGAATAAGATGTGGAAAAAATTAAGTGACTATTTCATATATAAATATGCCAGGGATTAATCGCTTGGATCAAAAAGCAAACAAAACAAAAAGAAACGAATATATAATAAAACAAAAACCGAACAAGAATACAAATTACAACCTGTACCTCCCTAAAGCGAACTTTCAATTTTATTCTTATCAATTTAATTTTACTTAATTTGTATTACGACAGAAAGCGAATAACAAATAATGGTTATACATTTATTTTACTCTTACAGCATAACGCTTCATGTTACACAATTTTTATTTTAATATCATACGGCGTTCTTTCAATATCAACGTTTTGGCTAATTGTTTTGTATAATTTTCCTTGTGCATGTGCTATGATCTTAGGATGAACATAATAGATGGGACCTAAGGTAGGTGATAACGAATTTCAATTAAGTAGCTTGTGAAACTTTAGGGATTTTTAAACATTATGCAAAAGAATAAAATAAAACTTCGCCAATTGTGTACATGAAAACAATAAAAAAATCAAACAATATACATAAGATTATTTTTATAGAATCTAAACATTTGTTTGCAATACTTTGAGTCAGTGCTTACCTTTCGACTCTCGACGTAGGACGGCTGAGTCGTTGATGTCCAAGCTTAACATTTTCGATGGTGACCCGGAGTTCTGAGTGCGCTAAATGTAACACATATAATTTATAAAAAAACATGTAGTTTTAGGTAAAAATATATAGTTTACCTGCCAAATCACGCAACCGTAGACAAATACCACCGATATGATCACCTGCACGCTGAGCCAAATTATAATGTTGATGGCTTGTGTACGCTCGAAGAGCTCTTTGCCGTTTTTAATGCAGAGTATTGCTTCTGAGACCATTATGGCGCCGTACACCCAACACTGAGTACCCACACGCTTGCAGCGCGAGTCAGTGACGTACGTGTAATATTGGCTAAATTTAAAAATTCAGTGTATAGTTTCAATACAATTTAGTTTTAATTAATAAAGTTTCATGTCTGTATTACTTACCGTACAGACGGCGCCACAAACAAACCGACAAAGATCAAGCGCACAATGACTACATAGTGATCTGGAGGCATCTCGAAGATGTGTTTGAGGAAGAACGTGTTTAGCTCTGTGACCTGCCAGAAGATCACCAGTTGACAGACGGCCGCGAATCTCATATAAGTGGACTTCGGATCCAGCCACCTGATATGAGTCCAGCTCTCTGGTGTGAACTGTAACATGGCACGTTTGATTTTGCCGCTCGTCGTTGAGATGTCCTTGATACTGGCCCACTTATATTCACGCATCTCCAGTATTTTACATAACTTCAGGCCCACCCATATGCCAAGACCGTTACAGATCAGAACATCTAAGATAAGGGCATCCCACCAGCATTCAATAAAGTTTGGTAGTAAGTGTGCAAATGTGATCTCTGTAATTTCCCACATCACCGAAATGGCCCATAGGATTCCCATGTGCCGAATTAGAACTGCCTTGAAGGCCCAACCTAGGAAGTGACCCCAGGCGAACACATCCAGATGTCCCTTTATGCGTTCTAGGGACACATCCGAGCAATTGACGCCGTAATCCTGCAAAACAGTTAAAATTGCAATGGCTATATTTAGTAGTAGATGGTTCCCACCTTGTCCATGTTGATGTGGAAGTTTTTTAACTTAGGGTCTAGCCAATAGAATATATTCATGATGGTCTTGTGGTTCTGGAACATGAGAAACTGCAGTGCCAATAGATAGAGCACTGAGCAGCCAAATAGTATTCGCCATACCGCAGGATGTGGTCGTATGAATGGGCCATTGGGGAACGCCAACACCGAAATTATTAAGAAGAAGAACACCACGCAAAGAATACCAGCCCAAATGTTGTCCTCGAAATTGCGTTCGTCCCTGTTAATCGAAGAGCTTCAATAAGTATCACTCTTTAAAAAAAATGCCGGTGCAGAATTTATCGCTTCCGTCAATACGTTTTTCCTCTACGAAAATTGTTTTTTCTCTTGATCCTGCATACGTCGATAGTGAACGTTTTCGGGCCCCTGGCTGACAGTTCAACCACCCTTGCTTGAAAATATCGTACGATGAGGGCTTGTTTGTTCGGAGACAAAGTCCGAATTAAATTGGGTATCAGCACAAGTACACAATATACACAGTAATAGTGACGTGATTATCTTGAACACTCGCCTTGTGTATGATAACAACTCACCGATCCGGATCTACATGTATCGCTCTGTATGAGCTCCTACTTAGTATTAAAATCTCAACGAAAACATAGAGATAAGAAAACACATCTACATATGTTCGCGTAATGTTTGGCAGACAATCCGGGTAGGGAAATATATATAAACGGGTTCAACAACGATGGAGAAATAACTTAGTATGACCCTCCTAGAAAACAATTCCAACAATCACCCATCGCGCGGTCCCGAGATCTATCTTACGGTTTATAAAAGATTACCATCTAACTCGACCCATTCCTTCCCCATTCGGTTCTAAGTATTGTTGGAACGTTGGAACCACAATAACTTATGGAGAGACCACTGAGAGAGTAATTTGTTTGTTTCATTGAACTACCACGTGGTTTACATTGGTGAAAAGGAAATCAAAAACAAAACTATGATAAGAGAGATGCTGCAGATAATGAAGATTGAAGTACAATGGCAGGATACAGCGGCTTTATGAGGAAGTGGACACGATATGAGAATAATATGTTGTCTTTCAGAGGTTTGGGGAAAAGTCGTGAGCGGGTTCAGGGTACGGACATTCATCAGCAGATATAATAACTATTGCTTGATGTTCAATCGATAAAGGTTTGCTTGGGGTAGAAGACTTACACATCCATTCTAGAAATTCCTTGTAGGCTACTCTAATCTTACCAACATTTTAAAATGTTTGACAGTTTTATTCGGCTTCTATAAATGTTTCACGATTTATGCTTTGACTACTCAATTCTAAACTGAGGTTCTTGACTAATACCTTATTGGAATGGCTGGTTAATGCAGAGAGACCAAGCAGCTGCGCACTGCGACGGGTTTACATTGTAGTAGTCAAGATATCAGTTGGTGGAAAAGGTGTAGATAGTGGTACATGTTTTGAAATGTCTTGCCTTCCTCCCAGTACCATGTTAAATCAAAGAGCGATGGGAAATAAATCTTCATGAGTGCTTTAGTTTGCATTTCAGCATTTCTGGGAATCCGCATCGAATATTCAATAGCCGGTGATGAGATATTTGAATTAATTAACTAAATGAAACCTATATTAATAAATATGATATCGAACTCACCGCACGAATGCAAAGTACATCACCGCCATAACCGAAACCGCCAGCAGTGTAATAGTGTGCGGCTTATAGAAGAAGTCCAAGGAGATGTCATCGACAGGTCGTTCGTTGACAATGACGAAGGTCTCCGCGATTTCATCACTCTTATTCTTAGGTGCGACGCGGGATTTAGTCGGAGAGGTTGGAGCGCTGGCAGCTCCGGACTTCACAGTTGTCGATAGTCCAGCAACTGGGTCGGGGGGACCGTGTGAATTGGACTGTTTCTTCATAATATTCACAGGTTGAATTATTCTAGCTATCAACGAATTAAGACGATGCTATGATTACGCGACGACATGCACGCTTTGGCGACCACCGCTTATTTGTGAACTGACCTGCTGCACGTTGTGACTCGTAACCTGCAAACACCGTTTGCATGGAATTACTATGGACGCCCTAAGCTTTGCTAGTTTCACTTTTCAGTTTTGAAATCCCTACAATTAACAACTAGTATCTATTGACTATTAATCTTTGGTTCGGTATGTTCGTTGCCGGGAAAATGAGGAAACTTTTGACAATTGAAATCACATTCTGATCAGCTGTTTCGATGTGGTGAGTTTTCAGTGATGCCAATAAATTAATAAACAAAAATCTTACAATTTCAATTTTTATATTCAAACTATTAATGGGATTCGAATTCACGTCAAAATACAAAACTTCTGAACTGGCAACGCTTACATTAAACTGCATTTCAGGGTTCAGACTTTGTGAAACGGAAATCGTAGTTAAGAGAGGCAAAAATCGTAGTAGGCCACATATATACGAAGTAGATTTAAAAAAAATTTGATGAGCAAAAAAAATTTAAATGAGCAAAAAATTTCAAATTTCTGACACGAAATTTATATGAAATAAGACCATCACATGAAGAAATTCCACAAAATTAATTTTCCCAAAATCGTAGTAGATTAGAATTCAAACGTAGTGGCGGAGTAGATTTTAAAATTTTTCCAAAAGTGAAGCAGATCTAGTACGATCGTAGTATAATACGAACCCTGCTGCATTTACTTTACATTATATTGTTCACCAATTGTAGATTTAGAAATATTTAAATATTATTGCTATTAAGCTTAGCAGGATTCTAAAATGGACATCTTGAAGAGCCTTATCAAGACTTACGAAACATGGGTGGCCAGTAATCCCGAGACAGTGGGCGACGTAGAGACGACTTCGAAGTGGATTTCATATTTCATTGCAGGTAAAGATATAGAGATTGTAGTGTTTCAAGTTATCCTATATAACTCACATTTGATTTGTCAGGACGTGTTTCCGACTCCACGGTAGTCTCTGAGCTCATTTACTCGCTGTCGAATATTATAGTGTTCTACAATGATCGCATCATCGAACGTAAAAATATTAACGCAGTGGAAGCGACCGGCAATGTAAACAACAACAACAGTGGTGTGTGTTACCGGTTAAAGGTCATGTTAACCACGTTGGAATACTGCGAGGTTTTTATTGAAATCTCTGCGAAACGGATGTTCGGCCGAAAAGGCAAATGGTTCTTTGTGTTATTACTTCAAGTAGTGAAAGCGGCCGGACGCTTTTTTATACTTAAGCATTCCACGGACAATATCATCACAACTCCAGCGATACCAAGCCTTAACAGACGTGCTTTTGTGAAACAGCAGAACGAATCCATAACTGTGCAGTCGACGAGCGCAGGTAGGCCGGCACCCTCGGCAAGTTTCACATTCCAATTGAAACGATCAGGGCGCGTTGTGCGCAAAGTCGAAGGCGCACCACCTCTACAATATCGTGACTTCAAGTTGCATCAGGAAATTACTGCTTACAACAATACTAAATCATACGCGCTGCTTCAGGCAGAATATTTGTATATCGCCAAACCCTTATTGCACCTGGCTTCAATGGGTGTTTTTGGAGAGAAGCGTTGGAAGCAGTACTTCATAGCTCTAACGATTGATATGGTCAGTATTCGATTGTACTATAAAAACCGAAGCCTCATGAACAAACAACAAAAATTGGAAATGTCTCGGCGTTGCATTAATCTTCTTCTCTACCTTATGAGATCTCCTTTATACGACTGGTACACAAGAAGCCGTTTGGATCGAGTTTTGGGTGCTATTACACGCAACATCCCGCTGGTCAAAATGATTAGTGGGCCGCTGATGGACTATATTCCACACTGGCAGGAAACCTATTTCTATTTGTGGTCTACATAAAAGTTATAAAACCCGGTTTTATCGAATTTTTACTATCCTGTGTTTGTGTTTCTTGGATTAATTTCGTATTATGTCAAAGATAGTAGTAAGCTATATATGTATGGCATCTGTGCAAGATTTTCGGCTTCGAATCCGATAAAATTTTAAAGTTTATTTTTTTACATGGGAGATTACAATTTGCAGATACAAACATTTAACAATTAACTAAGAGTTCGTGTGCTTATTGGATTTTGTCCGTCAATCAAGAGTTCGTAGATTGAAATTCCCGCCAGGCGATGGTGTTTTTTTTTTTTAGGCTATTGATGGAGCAAGTGTTCGAATCAGAAATGAGTACATGAGAAATAGCGACAGTGGCGACATGACGAAGAAGAATATGACTGACAGAAAACAAACGACGACCAGGGTCGGCACTTTAATATGTATGCGAAACGATGAAGGGAAAGTTAATAAATATTCAAATGTGATAATAATATTCAATGAATAATAATATAGTTCGCGATATAACTGAAGTGTTCTTTAGTAATGAATTATTTAATTAAGAAAATTAATCGGAGTTGGCAGTGCACTGCGAGGGCGGCACTGCGAGGGGCTGCCCATGTAGCCGACGATGCAGGAGCAGACTGCGGTCTGCTGGACCACACGACACTGTAAATTGGGGCCGCAGGGCGAGGGCTGCAAGGGTCCACCACAACAGGAGCTGTTCGGTGGGGAGGGAACGGATTCGACTGTGTTGTGAGTGTGGCTTCGTTACTTGCAATGGCACAGGGTCCCCCTGCAACTTGTATTACCTCCAGAAGAAAATGGACGACGTAGAAAACACTTCCGCAGCCACAGTTATCGCCCGACGGAAAAGTAGCTGCACCCCGCCTAACGAAGGGATTCTACTGAACTGCACTCGCTACCCCTTTATCAACGCAAGCAGACGCAGAGACCGACGCTGCTGGAGATCTCGTCCGCATACAATAGTGGTGCTGGAGGCGATGGTCTGTCATCGAACGGACATGGCTACTACGAAGCTACGCCTCCGCACACAACGCACTACTGTTACGCAAGAGTCTGTCAAAAGTTAGCCTGACACCGATCTTCTGCAACCCATCGGCCACGGCCTGCGCTTCTCCATCCGGCTACGTCGCCAATAAAGATGCGTTCGCGTGTAGTCGCGCTCTTCGGACGCCGATCATTGCTAGGGAACCTAGAGAAGACCCTATTGCAGAGGCGCTTGGAACCAAAAGTCCATATGGTCGGGTTCAAAGTTGGGGGCCTCGGGTGGTTTCTATCCCCACTGACCATTCCGGGGGCTGCCTATTTCTATGAGTTGCACGGGGAAGCGCTAAGTACGCCGTATGTGATGAGTGCTGGCGGAAGCCAGCATCAATGATACCATTGCTTCATCTAACTATACCATCTGTCAGAAAGATCATAGCGGAGAGAACAACAACAATTTGCAGAACGTCGACTTTCAATCGATGTCCCAGACGAAAAGCTTTGATGATGATGGCGGTAGGGTGTTCAAGGTCTATCCACACCGTACAGGGAATTACAATACGAGTAACAATAAATATCGTCTGTCACCCAATGGTGGGCTATAAGGTGAAATCAGTCTTGGGCATTTCATATCAGCCGAGCATATGAAACGCCTGCGGTATTCTATACACTTAAGGCGAGATGGCAGTTTTACACCCCCTTTAATGGATGCATCATGAGCTTTCCCTGTCTTCCCTTAGATTCCAAACATCACGCTCCGGGCGCCTTTCACTACAAACTGACATACGGCTCCTGATATCACGTCGCACAGACTGTGACACGGGCTAAAGGCGTCCTTGAGGCTCCCAACGACCTGTTAATGACACCGTGATGCCCTCGAATCCCATGTACTGTGCTCGTCAGGAGAACCCGATTTAGTAGTTGTTGTGACAGTTGCGCTCGCTGTCACGCCACTAGCTATGACTCCTTCTGCGGGAAGTACGAAAGCAATTCAAATTTCAGTTCCCAAACAGCGACTCTACGTTTTAATTAACTCAGCTGTAGAACTTAGTCGAGTGTCTTTTCAGCATGATTTAGTAGTTGTTGTGACAGTTGCGCTCGCTGTCACGCCACTAGCTATGACTCCTTCTGCGGGAAGTACGAAAGCAATTCAAATTTCAGTTCCCAAACAGCGACTCTACGTTTTAATTAACTCAGCTGTAGAACTTAGTCGAGTGTCTTTTCAGGACGACCTAATTTCACAAATATTGTATATTTCGTTAGCTTAATGCATTGTTTTAAATTGAGGATAATAGCATTTGGAGACTCTTCCTCTCGATTTCGACCACACGACCGGTAAATGTAGCTTTTGGTTTCGGAAGTAAGACTAGCGCCAACACTAGGTTGTTGATAAATTATTTGATCTGGCTCTCGAATATATTATTTCTATAAATTTATTAGTTGACGAATTATCTAATCCAATTGTATATTGATTTCAAAGCCCTTGTCTTACTTCCTTCACCCACGCTGCTAGGACGCGCCTTCGTTCCAGGAGACTTTTGAAATTTTGACTTTCGCAAAATAATTTACTCTTACTTGTACCTTATTTTTATGTGAATAAACAATAATTATGGATTAATTTTAAAGATTAAGTAAAGAACATGTTCCGCTGATTTGAGTGTGTCGGTCCGTCCATCCGTGTATCTTTCTAATGACTAGCTGTATGTCGTTGGATAGGGAGGATGTGGGTCCCGTGAAAGAAACTGTCGATAATTTCACGAATTGGCCAAAAGGTATATTCAATCATAATTAAGGGAGAGGGTCAATAAGCCGTACGGTAGCAGATAGAAATAGAGAAAGGCCGCTCATACTGATTCATTCGTTTTATAAATAGTCAATAACTTCATAGATTTGTTTTGGGGTCATTCGAAGTATAACTTGACTCACACTTCGAAATCTTTTAAAATGTGATGCGAGGATGATGAGTGAGTAGGTGAGTGGATGGGTGACTGGGTGGTTGCTTGTGTAGGGATAAGCAGTCCACTGTTCGCATGAGGAGAGTGTAAGCATTTCTGTGATACGGTATGAGCGGTGTCTCTCTACTTAATAGTGATCTATTTTTGTGTTTAATTTATTTTGACATTATTTAATCCTTTTTGATTAGTTCGTAGGATTGTTATTTCGAAGCTATAATAAATATTGCGATCGATTGTAATAATGATACACACCACACAAATAAAAATATGATCTAAAAGAGAATATATAGATATAGTTAACATAATGTGATAATGAGGTGGACATTCTTTCCCAAAACTAAATCACGATGAGTTTTAGTTTTTAGAATTAAAATCGGGTTCTGACGTAATCTTTCCTCCTCCCTAATATTTTCTGCAGGCGCGGTTAATAATCTCATCCCGAGATACGATCCCAACTAATTTCAATCATAACATGATTGAGCGTACTCATACTTATATAATATATTGAAATAGATGGATATGCAAACAAATTTATAAAATACATACAAAAATAACAAATTAATTAGTTGTTAGCACTTGCATCTTAAATGAACAGTGAATCGAATTTAAGGAGTTTAGATGTAATTAATAAAAATTATTCCCGTTTATTCAGCAAAAAAAAAATATGTAAGCTTTATTTTTTTGTATTTCTAAGAGTCTTTTGCCCTTGGCCTTGATGCAGCATGTGATAAAAACATACGAAGATGTTCGAATATTTGATGTGAACTTTATATATATTTTTTTCTTTTAATTTTAAAAAAGTATAGATGATGGTTCCACTTAACACATACTTATTCTTTTGCCCTGAGATGTTAGTTGCATGGACATGGATATTTCACCGATAGAATTTCAATAAATTGCAACAATGTGTCTATTTATATATAATTGTATTATATTGTATTTAAGCCCTGAATTATGAAATTTTAGAAATTTACGTCCTTTTCGCGAAATAACGCGTATTTACGGAGATATGAAGCATTTAAGATTTCCATGAAAAATTGCCTGAATTGTGAAATTTTCGAAAATTTAAAGGTCGTCACGAATTAACGTCCTTTTTGCGAAATAACGCGTATTTACGGAGATATGAAGCATTTAAGGTTTCCATGAAAAACTGCCAAATTGTGAAATTTTCAAAAATTTAGAGATCGTCACGAATTTACGTCCTTTTCGCGAAATAACGCGTATTTACGGAAATATGAAGCATATAAGATTTCCATAAAAAATTGGCCTGAATTATGAAATTTTCGAAAATTTTGAGGTCGTCACGACAACGTCCTTTTTGCGAAATAACGGCTCGAGCTGGAGCAGAACATGTACAAGGGCAACATCTCATCGACGACGAGGTGGGCGCCACAATTCAATTCTTCGATTCGATTCTAATCTTCCTTTTCGTTCTCATTGCAGACCGAGGATAACTTCCTGGAGACCTCGGTGGGCATCCAGCTGAACACGAACGTGATCCCGCACCTACTTCAAGAAGGACTTCTCCGAGGTGGACAACTACGTAGACATCCACTTCGAGGTGGCCGACAATGGCACAGTCAACAAGGTAGGGAATCTCTATTGATTTCTTTGGATCTGTAATACTAACTCCATCTCCTTCGAAAGCTCCAAATCAACTCTCGCTGGCACAAGGACGCCCTGAGCCTGGTTAACGCCTACGGCAATCTCACGTACCACGACCACCGAGAGCCACCAGAATCCGCTGCACGTGGGCACCACCGACATCTCGCTGCAGAACAACATGAAGCTTCTGGGCGTGCACTACGTCAGCATAAGGGACATGTCCAGCGAGGATGGCACCCTGACATGCAGCACGTCAAGGCCTTCGAGCTGAACAACGCCCAGGAGTTCAATCTCACGGGGGAGCTGCACACGCGCTCCACACTGCGCGGCCAGGACTTCAAGGTCGTGGCGATTGTGGTCCTGACCAATCACTACGAGGAGGCCGGCGAGCGCAGGACCAGGCAGCGGACGAAGCTAGAGCTGTCGCCCACGGCCTGGATCGGGTACAACGTCGAGGTCGGCCAGTAGTTGGAAGAACCTTGATCATTATTCTGAAAGTTGATAAATATTCCAATGTGATAGTAATATTCAATGAAAAATAATAATATTGTTCGCGATATAAGTGAGGTGTTGTTTATTAAAGAATTATTTAATTAAAGAAAAATAATTGGAGTCGGTCGGCTGCCCATGTAGCCGACGATGTAGGAGCAGGTGGCGGTCTGCTGCACCACACGACACTGTAAGTTGGGGCCGCAGGGCGAGGACTGGAAGGGTCCTGCACAACAGGAGCTGTTCAGCATGGAGGTAACGGATTAGACTGTGTTGAAAGTGTGGCTTCGTTACATGGCAGGGGCGGCACTCGAAGAAGGCGTTACCGGTCATGGCCTCGGGACACGAGCACATCGGGTCGTGGTTGTTGACCCCGCAGATGGCGTTCGAGACGCATGTTCCCCAACGGGGGTTTACGTAGTGGTGACGGATGGCTGTAAAGGGATTCGGATTAGTAGATGCTGGTTGGCGGGGCACGTTTGGGGACTCACGTTCGACGAAGCAACTATAATGCTATGTATTTATATTGTGTTGATGCTCATCTGACATGAAGGCACATTAAGTGGTGTAAAGCAGGGTAAATAATTTTCTGAAATAAAAGATGATTAATAAACAGCGGGATTGAAAATGGTTAATTAAATTTTTATGTACAAGAAACGGTTTGTTTACCTTTTTACCACGCCACTTCTTCTCATTTTCTCTTTCGTTTCGCTGTTCGAATTCGAAAGAATTTGACAGAAAGTTGAAACCAATTGAATGAAAGAAATTGAATCGAAGTAACATCGGTACGCCAGATAAAATGATGCAATGGCAAACCTGTTCACAAGCAATCATTTACAAATAATGATGCAATGGCAACCCGGTTCCACAAACAATCATTTACAAATAATGATGCAATGGCAACACATAATGTTATGGGTGCGTTCCAATAAATAGTCAAACACAGGGTAGGCCGTCGCCGTCGTTGCTGTCGTCTCCGTCGCAGGTGACCGGGATGGCGTGGTGGCTATATATACCGGAGAAGCTTGGTCTCTTGGGTAGTTGGATACGTGGGCACGTGGGTCTTGGGTACTTGGGTACTTTGGGTAGTTGGGTACTTTTAGTAACGATTACCCGAGAACTAAAAGTACCCGAGTACCAAAAGTGCCCGAGTACCAAAACTACCCAAGTTTAGTAGTTTAGTTTAGTTTAGTTTCTAGAAACATTTCTGTTTCTATCCATCGAAAACAGTGTACTCGTCGAGACACGCACCAACAAATACATCAGGACGCAAAGAAAAAGGTAAAAATTAATAAAATATTAAAAAATAATATTCTAAAATAAATTCTAAAATAAATTCTAATTATATATACATATACATTCATAAATAAATGCATATATACATATATATACAACCTGAAAAAGAAAAGGGCAACGGGGGCGAGAAACAGAGGAAGAGAATTGAGGGATATGGCAGTCCTGAACGTTTTCGTCCCCCGCCACAGGGACTCATCAGAGGACAACGAAGCTAATTCATCTTCAAACATATCACAAGGTTATATTGAAGATCCTACTACGAGGGTAATATCATAAGATATCCTCGATAAAGCTATAGGCTAAAAAACCATACAAAACAAGGCTGTAAAAACGAAATAAATAATAATAAATATATATGATAATAAATATATAGCCATACAAAACATGGCTGTACAAGGAAAATAAATATATATAACAATATAAAAATAAAATAAGAAATAATAATTTTAAAATAATCGCTCACCTCGAGCCTCCTATCCTGATGTCCCTAAGCTTTTATTCGCGTCGCGTTACACTACTTAACGATATTCGTCCCGAGACATGTGCTTTGCACATGATGATTTCAAAAATTCAAAAAAATATTCGAAATATTCGTCCCGAGACATGTGCTTTGCACAGTCCATCTCCTCCTGCGGTCCCGACCGTACTGCAGAAAATTCGTTCGCGTGACATGTGCAGTGCATGTCTTCACTCTTTCACGATCGCGCCCGAACTGCCTCGTATGACAGCATCCCCCATCTCGCCTACTCTGATGTCCGTTCATTTACGGTACATCGCCTACTCTGATTCACGGAAGCTCCGTCGAGTCTTCCGGGAATTTTCGCCTACTATGATGATTTCAAAAATTCAAAAAAATATTCGAAATATTCGTCCCGAGACATGTGCTTTGCACAGTCCATCTCCTCCTGCGGTCCCGACCGTACTGCAGAAAATTCGTTCGCGTGACATGTGCAGTGCATGTCTTCACTCTTTCACGATCGCGCCCGAACTGCCTCGTATGACAGCATCCCCCATCTCGCCTACTCTGATGTCCGTTCATTTACGGTACATCGCCTACTCTGATTCACGGAAGCTCCGTCGAGTCTTCCGGGAATTTTCGCCTACTATGATGATTTCAAAAATTCAAAAAAATATTCGAAATATTCGTCCCGAGACATGTGCTTTGCACAGTCCATCTCCTCCTGCGGTCCCGACCGTACTGCAGAAAATTCGTTCGCGTGACATGTGCAGTGCATGTCTTCACTCTTTCACGATCGCGCCCGAACTGCCTCGTATGACAGCATCCCCCATCTCGCCTACTCTGATGTCCGTTCATTTACGGTACATCGCCTACTCTGATTCACGGAAGCTCCGTCGAGTCTTCCGGGAATTTTCGCCTACTATGATGATTTCAAAAATTCAAAAAAATATTCGAAATATTCGTCCCGAGACATGTGCTTTGCACAGTCCATCTCCTCCTGCGGTCCCGACCGTACTGCAGAAAATTCGTTCGCGTGACATGTGCAGTGCATGTCTTCACTCTTTCACGATCGCGCCCGAACTGCCTCGTATGACAGCATCCCCCATCTCGCCTACTCTGATGTCCGTTCATTTACGGTACATCGCCTACTCTGATTCACGGAAGCTCCGTCGAGTCTTCCGGGAATTTTCGCCTACTATGATGATTTCAAAAATTCAAAAAAATATTCGAAATATTCGTCCCGAGACATGTGCTTTGCACAGTCCATCTCCTCCTGCGGTCCCGACCGTACTGCAGAAAATTCGTTCGCGTGACATGTGCAGTGCATGTCTTCACTCTTTCACGATCGCGCCCGAACTGCCTCGTATGACAGCATCCCCCATCTCGCCTACTCTGATGTCCGTTCATTTACGGTACATCGCCTACTCTGATTCACGGAAGCTCCGTCGAGTCTTCCGGGAATTTTCGCCTACTATGATGATTTCAAAAATTCAAAAAAATATTCGAAATATTCGTCCCGAGACATGTGCTTTGCACAGTCCATCTCCTCCTGCGGTCCCGACCGTACTGCAGAAAATTCGTTCGCGTGACATGTGCAGTGCATGTCTTCACTCTTTCACGATCGCGCCCGAACTGCCTCGTATGACAGCATCCCCCATCTCGCCTACTCTGATGTCCGTTCATTTACGGTACATCGCCTACTCTGATTCACGGAAGCTCCGTCGAGTCTTCCGGGAATTTTCGCCTACTATGATGATTTCAAAAATTCAAAAAAATATTCGAAATATTCGTCCCGAGACATGTGCTTTGCACAGTCCATCTCCTCCTGCGGTCCCGACCGTACTGCAGAAAATTCGTTCGCGTGACATGTGCAGTGCATGTCTTCACTCTTTCACGATCGCGCCCGAACTGCCTCGTATGACAGCATCCCCCATCTCGCCTACTCTGATGTCCGTTCATTTACGGTACATCGCCTACTCTGATTCACGGAAGCTCCGTCGAGTCTTCCGGGAATTTTCGCCTACTATGATGATTTCAAAAATTCAAAAAAATATTCGAAATATTCGTCCCGAGACATGTGCTTTGCACAGTCCATCTCCTCCTGCGGTCCCGACCGTACTGCAGAAAATTCGTTCGCGTGACATGTGCAGTGCATGTCTTCACTCTTTCACGATCGCGCCCGAACTGCCTCGTATGACAGCATCCCCCATCTCGCCTACTCTGATGTCCGTTCATTTACGGTACATCGCCTACTCTGATTCACGGAAGCTCCGTCGAGTCTTCCGGGAATTTTCGCCTACTATGATGATTTCAAAAATTCAAAAAAATATTCGAAATATTCGTCCCGAGACATGTGCTTTGCACAGTCCATCTCCTCCTGCGGTCCCGACCGTACTGCAGAAAATTCGTTCGCGTGACATGTGCAGTGCATGTCTTCACTCTTTCACGATCGCGCCCGAACTGCCTCGTATGACAGCATCCCCCATCTCGCCTACTCTGATGTCCGTTCATTTACGGTACATCGCCTACTCTGATTCACGGAAGCTCCGTCGAGTCTTCCGGGAATTTTCGCCTACTATGATGATTTCAAAAATTCAAAAAAATATTCGAAATATTCGTCCCGAGACATGTGCTTTGCACAGTCCATCTCCTCCTGCGGTCCCGACCGTACTGCAGAAAATTCGTTCGCGTGACATGTGCAGTGCATGTCTTCACTCTTTCACGATCGCGCCCGAACTGCCTCGTATGACAGCATCCCCCATCTCGCCTACTCTGATGTCCGTTCATTTACGGTACATCGCCTACTCTGATTCACGGAAGCTCCGTCGAGTCTTCCGGGAATTTTCGCCTACTATGATGATTTCAAAAATTCAAAAAAATATTCGAAATATTCGTCCCGAGACATGTGCTTTGCACAGTCCATCTCCTCCTGCGGTCCCGACCGTACTGCAGAAAATTCGTTCGCGTGACATGTGCAGTGCATGTCTTCACTCTTTCACGATCGCGCCCGAACTGCCTCGTATGACAGCATCCCCCATCTCGCCTACTCTGATGTCCGTTCATTTACGGTACATCGCCTACTCTGATTCACGGAAGCTCCGTCGAGTCTTCCGGGAATTTTCGCCTACTATGATGATTTCAAAAATTCAAAAAAATATTCGAAATATTCGTCCCGAGACATGTGCTTTGCACAGTCCATCTCCTCCTGCGGTCCCGACCGTACTGCAGAAAATTCGTTCGCGTGACATGTGCAGTGCATGTCTTCACTCTTTCACGATCGCGCCCGAACTGCCTCGTATGACAGCATCCCCCATCTCGCCTACTCTGATGTCCGTTCATTTACGGTACATCGCCTACTCTGATTCACGGAAGCTCCGTCGAGTCTTCCGGGAATTTTCGCCTACTATGATGATTTCAAAAATTCAAAAAAATATTCGAAATATTCGTCCCGAGACATGTGCTTTGCACAGTCCATCTCCTCCTGCGGTCCCGACCGTACTGCAGAAAATTCGTTCGCGTGACATGTGCAGTGCATGTCTTCACTCTTTCACGATCGCGCCCGAACTGCCTCGTATGACAGCATCCCCCATCTCGCCTACTCTGATGTCCGTTCATTTACGGTACATCGCCTACTCTGATTCACGGAAGCTCCGTCGAGTCTTCCGGGAATTTTCGCCTACTATGATGATTTCAAAAATTCAAAAAAATATTCGAAATATTCGTCCCGAGACATGTGCTTTGCACAGTCCATCTCCTCCTGCGGTCCCGACCGTACTGCAGAAAATTCGTTCGCGTGACATGTGCAGTGCATGTCTTCACTCTTTCACGATCGCGCCCGAACTGCCTCGTATGACAGCATCCCCCATCTCGCCTACTCTGATGTCCGTTCATTTACGGTACATCGCCTACTCTGATTCACGGAAGCTCCGTCGAGTCTTCCGGGAATTTTCGCCTACTATGATGATTTCAAAAATTCAAAAAAATATTCGAAATATTCGTCCCGAGACATGTGCTTTGCACAGTCCATCTCCTCCTGCGGTCCCGACCGTACTGCAGAAAATTCGTTCGCGTGACATGTGCAGTGCATGTCTTCACTCTTTCACGATCGCGCCCGAACTGCCTCGTATGACAGCATCCCCCATCTCGCCTACTCTGATGTCCGTTCATTTACGGTACATCGCCTACTCTGATTCACGGAAGCTCCGTCGAGTCTTCCGGGAATTTTCGCCTACTATGATGATTTCAAAAATTCAAAAAAATATTCGAAATATTCGTCCCGAGACATGTGCTTTGCACAGTCCATCTCCTCCTGCGGTCCCGACCGTACTGCAGAAAATTCGTTCGCGTGACATGTGCAGTGCATGTCTTCACTCTTTCACGATCGCGCCCGAACTGCCTCGTATGACAGCATCCCCCATCTCGCCTACTCTGATGTCCGTTCATTTACGGTACATCGCCTACTCTGATTCACGGAAGCTCCGTCGAGTCTTCCGGGAATTTTCGCCTACTATGATGATTTCAAAAATTCAAAAAAATATTCGAAATATTCGTCCCGAGACATGTGCTTTGCACAGTCCATCTCCTCCTGCGGTCCCGACCGTACTGCAGAAAATTCGTTCGCGTGACATGTGCAGTGCATGTCTTCACTCTTTCACGATCGCGCCCGAACTGCCTCGTATGACAGCATCCCCCATCTCGCCTACTCTGATGTCCGTTCATTTACGGTACATCGCCTACTCTGATTCACGGAAGCTCCGTCGAGTCTTCCGGGAATTTTCGCCTACTATGATGATTTCAAAAATTCAAAAAAATATTCGAAATATTCGTCCCGAGACATGTGCTTTGCACAGTCCATCTCCTCCTGCGGTCCCGACCGTACTGCAGAAAATTCGTTCGCGTGACATGTGCAGTGCATGTCTTCACTCTTTCACGATCGCGCCCGAACTGCCTCGTATGACAGCATCCCCCATCTCGCCTACTCTGATGTCCGTTCATTTACGGTACATCGCCTACTCTGATTCACGGAAGCTCCGTCGAGTCTTCCGGGAATTTTCGCCTACTATGATGATTTCAAAAATTCAAAAAAATATTCGAAATATTCGTCCCGAGACATGTGCTTTGCACAGTCCATCTCCTCCTGCGGTCCCGACCGTACTGCAGAAAATTCGTTCGCGTGACATGTGCAGTGCATGTCTTCACTCTTTCACGATCGCGCCCGAACTGCCTCGTATGACAGCATCCCCCATCTCGCCTACTCTGATGTCCGTTCATTTACGGTACATCGCCTACTCTGATTCACGGAAGCTCCGTCGAGTCTTCCGGGAATTTTCGCCTACTATGATGATTTCAAAAATTCAAAAAAATATTCGAAATATTCGTCCCGAGACATGTGCTTTGCACAGTCCATCTCCTCCTGCGGTCCCGACCGTACTGCAGAAAATTCGTTCGCGTGACATGTGCAGTGCATGTCTTCACTCTTTCACGATCGCGCCCGAACTGCCTCGTATGACAGCATCCCCCATCTCGCCTACTCTGATGTCCGTTCATTTACGGTACATCGCCTACTCTGATTCACGGAAGCTCCGTCGAGTCTTCCGGGAATTTTCGCCTACTATGATGATTTCAAAAATTCAAAAAAATATTCGAAATATTCGTCCCGAGACATGTGCTTTGCACAGTCCATCTCCTCCTGCGGTCCCGACCGTACTGCAGAAAATTCGTTCGCGTGACATGTGCAGTGCATGTCTTCACTCTTTCACGATCGCGCCCGAACTGCCTCGTATGACAGCATCCCCCATCTCGCCTACTCTGATGTCCGTTCATTTACGGTACATCGCCTACTCTGATTCACGGAAGCTCCGTCGAGTCTTCCGGGAATTTTCGCCTACTATGATGATTTCAAAAATTCAAAAAAATATTCGAAATATTCGTCCCGAGACATGTGCTTTGCACAGTCCATCTCCTCCTGCGGTCCCGACCGTACTGCAGAAAATTCGTTCGCGTGACATGTGCAGTGCATGTCTTCACTCTTTCACGATCGCGCCCGAACTGCCTCGTATGACAGCATCCCCCATCTCGCCTACTCTGATGTCCGTTCATTTACGGTACATCGCCTACTCTGATTCACGGAAGCTCCGTCGAGTCTTCCGGGAATTTTCGCCTACTATGATGATTTCAAAAATTCAAAAAAATATTCGAAATATTCGTCCCGAGACATGTGCTTTGCACAGTCCATCTCCTCCTGCGGTCCCGACCGTACTGCAGAAAATTCGTTCGCGTGACATGTGCAGTGCATGTCTTCACTCTTTCACGATCGCGCCCGAACTGCCTCGTATGACAGCATCCCCCATCTCGCCTACTCTGATGTCCGTTCATTTACGGTACATCGCCTACTCTGATTCACGGAAGCTCCGTCGAGTCTTCCGGGAATTTTCGCCTACTATGATGATTTCAAAAATTCAAAAAAATATTCGAAATATTCGTCCCGAGACATGTGCTTTGCACAGTCCATCTCCTCCTGCGGTCCCGACCGTACTGCAGAAAATTCGTTCGCGTGACATGTGCAGTGCATGTCTTCACTCTTTCACGATCGCGCCCGAACTGCCTCGTATGACAGCATCCCCCATCTCGCCTACTCTGATGTCCGTTCATTTACGGTACATCGCCTACTCTGATTCACGGAAGCTCCGTCGAGTCTTCCGGGAATTTTCGCCTACTATGATGATTTCAAAAATTCAAAAAAATATTCGAAATATTCGTCCCGAGACATGTGCTTTGCACAGTCCATCTCCTCCTGCGGTCCCGACCGTACTGCAGAAAATTCGTTCGCGTGACATGTGCAGTGCATGTCTTCACTCTTTCACGATCGCGCCCGAACTGCCTCGTATGACAGCATCCCCCATCTCGCCTACTCTGATGTCCGTTCATTTACGGTACATCGCCTACTCTGATTCACGGAAGCTCCGTCGAGTCTTCCGGGAATTTTCGCCTACTATGATGATTTCAAAAATTCAAAAAAATATTCGAAATATTCGTCCCGAGACATGTGCTTTGCACAGTCCATCTCCTCCTGCGGTCCCGACCGTACTGCAGAAAATTCGTTCGCGTGACATGTGCAGTGCATGTCTTCACTCTTTCACGATCGCGCCCGAACTGCCTCGTATGACAGCATCCCCCATCTCGCCTACTCTGATGTCCGTTCATTTACGGTACATCGCCTACTCTGATTCACGGAAGCTCCGTCGAGTCTTCCGGGAATTTTCGCCTACTATGATGATTTCAAAAATTCAAAAAAATATTCGAAATATTCGTCCCGAGACATGTGCTTTGCACAGTCCATCTCCTCCTGCGGTCCCGACCGTACTGCAGAAAATTCGTTCGCGTGACATGTGCAGTGCATGTCTTCACTCTTTCACGATCGCGCCCGAACTGCCTCGTATGACAGCATCCCCCATCTCGCCTACTCTGATGTCCGTTCATTTACGGTACATCGCCTACTCTGATTCACGGAAGCTCCGTCGAGTCTTCCGGGAATTTTCGCCTACTATGATGATTTCAAAAATTCAAAAAAATATTCGAAATATTCGTCCCGAGACATGTGCTTTGCACAGTCCATCTCCTCCTGCGGTCCCGACCGTACTGCAGAAAATTCGTTCGCGTGACATGTGCAGTGCATGTCTTCACTCTTTCACGATCGCGCCCGAACTGCCTCGTATGACAGCATCCCCCATCTCGCCTACTCTGATGTCCGTTCATTTACGGTACATCGCCTACTCTGATTCACGGAAGCTCCGTCGAGTCTTCCGGGAATTTTCGCCTACTATGATGATTTCAAAAATTCAAAAAAATATTCGAAATATTCGTCCCGAGACATGTGCTTTGCACAGTCCATCTCCTCCTGCGGTCCCGACCGTACTGCAGAAAATTCGTTCGCGTGACATGTGCAGTGCATGTCTTCACTCTTTCACGATCGCGCCCGAACTGCCTCGTATGACAGCATCCCCCATCTCGCCTACTCTGATGTCCGTTCATTTACGGTACATCGCCTACTCTGATTCACGGAAGCTCCGTCGAGTCTTCCGGGAATTTTCGCCTACTATGATGATTTCAAAAATTCAAAAAAATATTCGAAATATTCGTCCCGAGACATGTGCTTTGCACAGTCCATCTCCTCCTGCGGTCCCGACCGTACTGCAGAAAATTCGTTCGCGTGACATGTGCAGTGCATGTCTTCACTCTTTCACGATCGCGCCCGAACTGCCTCGTATGACAGCATCCCCCATCTCGCCTACTCTGATGTCCGTTCATTTACGGTACATCGCCTACTCTGATTCACGGAAGCTCCGTCGAGTCTTCCGGGAATTTTCGCCTACTATGATGATTTCAAAAATTCAAAAAAATATTCGAAATATTCGTCCCGAGACATGTGCTTTGCACAGTCCATCTCCTCCTGCGGTCCCGACCGTACTGCAGAAAATTCGTTCGCGTGACATGTGCAGTGCATGTCTTCACTCTTTCACGATCGCGCCCGAACTGCCTCGTATGACAGCATCCCCCATCTCGCCTACTCTGATGTCCGTTCATTTACGGTACATCGCCTACTCTGATTCACGGAAGCTCCGTCGAGTCTTCCGGGAATTTTCGCCTACTATGATGATTTCAAAAATTCAAAAAAATATTCGAAATATTCGTCCCGAGACATGTGCTTTGCACAGTCCATCTCCTCCTGCGGTCCCGACCGTACTGCAGAAAATTCGTTCGCGTGACATGTGCAGTGCATGTCTTCACTCTTTCACGATCGCGCCCGAACTGCCTCGTATGACAGCATCCCCCATCTCGCCTACTCTGATGTCCGTTCATTTACGGTACATCGCCTACTCTGATTCACGGAAGCTCCGTCGAGTCTTCCGGGAATTTTCGCCTACTATGATGATTTCAAAAATTCAAAAAAATATTCGAAATATTCGTCCCGAGACATGTGCTTTGCACAGTCCATCTCCTCCTGCGGTCCCGACCGTACTGCAGAAAATTCGTTCGCGTGACATGTGCAGTGCATGTCTTCACTCTTTCACGATCGCGCCCGAACTGCCTCGTATGACAGCATCCCCCATCTCGCCTACTCTGATGTCCGTTCATTTACGGTACATCGCCTACTCTGATTCACGGAAGCTCCGTCGAGTCTTCCGGGAATTTTCGCCTACTATGATGATTTCAAAAATTCAAAAAAATATTCGAAATATTCGTCCCGAGACATGTGCTTTGCACAGTCCATCTCCTCCTGCGGTCCCGACCGTACTGCAGAAAATTCGTTCGCGTGACATGTGCAGTGCATGTCTTCACTCTTTCACGATCGCGCCCGAACTGCCTCGTATGACAGCATCCCCCATCTCGCCTACTCTGATGTCCGTTCATTTACGGTACATCGCCTACTCTGATTCACGGAAGCTCCGTCGAGTCTTCCGGGAATTTTCGCCTACTATGATGATTTCAAAAATTCAAAAAAATATTCGAAATATTCGTCCCGAGACATGTGCTTTGCACAGTCCATCTCCTCCTGCGGTCCCGACCGTACTGCAGAAAATTCGTTCGCGTGACATGTGCAGTGCATGTCTTCACTCTTTCACGATCGCGCCCGAACTGCCTCGTATGACAGCATCCCCCATCTCGCCTACTCTGATGTCCGTTCATTTACGGTACATCGCCTACTCTGATTCACGGAAGCTCCGTCGAGTCTTCCGGGAATTTTCGCCTACTATGATGATTTCAAAAATTCAAAAAAATATTCGAAATATTCGTCCCGAGACATGTGCTTTGCACAGTCCATCTCCTCCTGCGGTCCCGACCGTACTGCAGAAAATTCGTTCGCGTGACATGTGCAGTGCATGTCTTCACTCTTTCACGATCGCGCCCGAACTGCCTCGTATGACAGCATCCCCCATCTCGCCTACTCTGATGTCCGTTCATTTACGGTACATCGCCTACTCTGATTCACGGAAGCTCCGTCGAGTCTTCCGGGAATTTTCGCCTACTATGATGATTTCAAAAATTCAAAAAAATATTCGAAATATTCGTCCCGAGACATGTGCTTTGCACAGTCCATCTCCTCCTGCGGTCCCGACCGTACTGCAGAAAATTCGTTCGCGTGACATGTGCAGTGCATGTCTTCACTCTTTCACGATCGCGCCCGAACTGCCTCGTATGACAGCATCCCCCATCTCGCCTACTCTGATGTCCGTTCATTTACGGTACATCGCCTACTCTGATTCACGGAAGCTCCGTCGAGTCTTCCGGGAATTTTCGCCTACTATGATGATTTCAAAAATTCAAAAAAATATTCGAAATATTCGTCCCGAGACATGTGCTTTGCACAGTCCATCTCCTCCTGCGGTCCCGACCGTACTGCAGAAAATTCGTTCGCGTGACATGTGCAGTGCATGTCTTCACTCTTTCACGATCGCGCCCGAACTGCCTCGTATGACAGCATCCCCCATCTCGCCTACTCTGATGTCCGTTCATTTACGGTACATCGCCTACTCTGATTCACGGAAGCTCCGTCGAGTCTTCCGGGAATTTTCGCCTACTATGATGATTTCAAAAATTCAAAAAAATATTCGAAATATTCGTCCCGAGACATGTGCTTTGCACAGTCCATCTCCTCCTGCGGTCCCGACCGTACTGCAGAAAATTCGTTCGCGTGACATGTGCAGTGCATGTCTTCACTCTTTCACGATCGCGCCCGAACTGCCTCGTATGACAGCATCCCCCATCTCGCCTACTCTGATGTCCGTTCATTTACGGTACATCGCCTACTCTGATTCACGGAAGCTCCGTCGAGTCTTCCGGGAATTTTCGCCTACTATGATGATTTCAAAAATTCAAAAAAATATTCGAAATATTCGTCCCGAGACATGTGCTTTGCACAGTCCATCTCCTCCTGCGGTCCCGACCGTACTGCAGAAAATTCGTTCGCGTGACATGTGCAGTGCATGTCTTCACTCTTTCACGATCGCGCCCGAACTGCCTCGTATGACAGCATCCCCCATCTCGCCTACTCTGATGTCCGTTCATTTACGGTACATCGCCTACTCTGATTCACGGAAGCTCCGTCGAGTCTTCCGGGAATTTTCGCCTACTATGATGATTTCAAAAATTCAAAAAAATATTCGAAATATTCGTCCCGAGACATGTGCTTTGCACAGTCCATCTCCTCCTGCGGTCCCGACCGTACTGCAGAAAATTCGTTCGCGTGACATGTGCAGTGCATGTCTTCACTCTTTCACGATCGCGCCCGAACTGCCTCGTATGACAGCATCCCCCATCTCGCCTACTCTGATGTCCGTTCATTTACGGTACATCGCCTACTCTGATTCACGGAAGCTCCGTCGAGTCTTCCGGGAATTTTCGCCTACTATGATGATTTCAAAAATTCAAAAAAATATTCGAAATATTCGTCCCGAGACATGTGCTTTGCACAGTCCATCTCCTCCTGCGGTCCCGACCGTACTGCAGAAAATTCGTTCGCGTGACATGTGCAGTGCATGTCTTCACTCTTTCACGATCGCGCCCGAACTGCCTCGTATGACAGCATCCCCCATCTCGCCTACTCTGATGTCCGTTCATTTACGGTACATCGCCTACTCTGATTCACGGAAGCTCCGTCGAGTCTTCCGGGAATTTTCGCCTACTATGATGATTTCAAAAATTCAAAAAAATATTCGAAATATTCGTCCCGAGACATGTGCTTTGCACAGTCCATCTCCTCCTGCGGTCCCGACCGTACTGCAGAAAATTCGTTCGCGTGACATGTGCAGTGCATGTCTTCACTCTTTCACGATCGCGCCCGAACTGCCTCGTATGACAGCATCCCCCATCTCGCCTACTCTGATGTCCGTTCATTTACGGTACATCGCCTACTCTGATTCACGGAAGCTCCGTCGAGTCTTCCGGGAATTTTCGCCTACTATGATGATTTCAAAAATTCAAAAAAATATTCGAAATATTCGTCCCGAGACATGTGCTTTGCACAGTCCATCTCCTCCTGCGGTCCCGACCGTACTGCAGAAAATTCGTTCGCGTGACATGTGCAGTGCATGTCTTCACTCTTTCACGATCGCGCCCGAACTGCCTCGTATGACAGCATCCCCCATCTCGCCTACTCTGATGTCCGTTCATTTACGGTACATCGCCTACTCTGATTCACGGAAGCTCCGTCGAGTCTTCCGGGAATTTTCGCCTACTATGATGATTTCAAAAATTCAAAAAAATATTCGAAATATTCGTCCCGAGACATGTGCTTTGCACAGTCCATCTCCTCCTGCGGTCCCGACCGTACTGCAGAAAATTCGTTCGCGTGACATGTGCAGTGCATGTCTTCACTCTTTCACGATCGCGCCCGAACTGCCTCGTATGACAGCATCCCCCATCTCGCCTACTCTGATGTCCGTTCATTTACGGTACATCGCCTACTCTGATTCACGGAAGCTCCGTCGAGTCTTCCGGGAATTTTCGCCTACTATGATGATTTCAAAAATTCAAAAAAATATTCGAAATATTCGTCCCGAGACATGTGCTTTGCACAGTCCATCTCCTCCTGCGGTCCCGACCGTACTGCAGAAAATTCGTTCGCGTGACATGTGCAGTGCATGTCTTCACTCTTTCACGATCGCGCCCGAACTGCCTCGTATGACAGCATCCCCCATCTCGCCTACTCTGATGTCCGTTCATTTACGGTACATCGCCTACTCTGATTCACGGAAGCTCCGTCGAGTCTTCCGGGAATTTTCGCCTACTATGATGATTTCAAAAATTCAAAAAAATATTCGAAATATTCGTCCCGAGACATGTGCTTTGCACAGTCCATCTCCTCCTGCGGTCCCGACCGTACTGCAGAAAATTCGTTCGCGTGACATGTGCAGTGCATGTCTTCACTCTTTCACGATCGCGCCCGAACTGCCTCGTATGACAGCATCCCCCATCTCGCCTACTCTGATGTCCGTTCATTTACGGTACATCGCCTACTCTGATTCACGGAAGCTCCGTCGAGTCTTCCGGGAATTTTCGCCTACTATGATGATTTCAAAAATTCAAAAAAATATTCGAAATATTCGTCCCGAGACATGTGCTTTGCACAGTCCATCTCCTCCTGCGGTCCCGACCGTACTGCAGAAAATTCGTTCGCGTGACATGTGCAGTGCATGTCTTCACTCTTTCACGATCGCGCCCGAACTGCCTCGTATGACAGCATCCCCCATCTCGCCTACTCTGATGTCCGTTCATTTACGGTACATCGCCTACTCTGATTCACGGAAGCTCCGTCGAGTCTTCCGGGAATTTTCGCCTACTATGATGATTTCAAAAATTCAAAAAAATATTCGAAATATTCGTCCCGAGACATGTGCTTTGCACAGTCCATCTCCTCCTGCGGTCCCGACCGTACTGCAGAAAATTCGTTCGCGTGACATGTGCAGTGCATGTCTTCACTCTTTCACGATCGCGCCCGAACTGCCTCGTATGACAGCATCCCCCATCTCGCCTACTCTGATGTCCGTTCATTTACGGTACATCGCCTACTCTGATTCACGGAAGCTCCGTCGAGTCTTCCGGGAATTTTCGCCTACTATGATGATTTCAAAAATTCAAAAAAATATTCGAAATATTCGTCCCGAGACATGTGCTTTGCACAGTCCATCTCCTCCTGCGGTCCCGACCGTACTGCAGAAAATTCGTTCGCGTGACATGTGCAGTGCATGTCTTCACTCTTTCACGATCGCGCCCGAACTGCCTCGTATGACAGCATCCCCCATCTCGCCTACTCTGATGTCCGTTCATTTACGGTACATCGCCTACTCTGATTCACGGAAGCTCCGTCGAGTCTTCCGGGAATTTTCGCCCTACTATGATGATTTCAAAAATTCAAAAAAATATTCGAAATATTCGTCCCGAGACATGTGCTTTGCACAGTCCATCTCCTCCTGCGGTCCCGACCGTACTGCAGAAAATTCGTTCGCGTGACATGTGCAGTGCATGTCTTCACTCTTTCACGATCGCGCCCGAACTGCCTCGTATGACAGCATCCCCCATCTCGCCTACTCTGATGTCCGTTCATTTACGGTACATCGCCTACTCTGATTCACGGAAGCTCCGTCGAGTCTTCCGGGAATTTTCGCCTACTATGATGATTTCAAAAATTCAAAAAAATATTCGAAATATTCGTCCCGAGACATGTGCTTTGCACAGTCCATCTCCTCCTGCGGTCCCGACCGTACTGCAGAAAATTCGTTCGCGTGACATGTGCAGTGCATGTCTTCACTCTTTCACGATCGCGCCCGAACTGCCTCGTATGACAGCATCCCCCATCTCGCCTACTCTGATGTCCGTTCATTTACGGTACATCGCCTACTCTGATTCACGGAAGCTCCGTCGAGTCTTCCGGGAATTTTCGCCCTACTATGATGATTTCAAAAATTCAAAAAATATTCGAAATATTCGTCCCGAGACATGTGCTTTGCACAGTCCATCTCCTCCTGCGGTCCCGACCGTACTGCAGAAAATTCGTTCGCGTGACATGTGCAGTGCATGTCTTCACTCTTTCACGATCGCGCCCGAACTGCCTCGTATGACAGCATCCCCCATC